>OX369289.1:13904823-14504823 GCA_947284805.1 Coleophora flavipennella | reverse complement strand
AAGTTATGTTATTTATGAAAATGGAGAAAAGAACAGGGGAGAGAACGCCACCCTGGGGGACGCCGGCGGTAAGTGGGCACGTGTTAGAACACTTACTGACGATCTTTACTTGCTGGTATCGATCGTAAAGGTAAGAGTGAAACCAAGAGAGAGCTGCTGAGGAGAGGTTTAGGGATTTGAGGATACCAAGCATGATGTCAAAATCAACTGTGTTAAAAGCACTACTGAAGTCGAGTAACACTAGTAGAGTGAGAAATTTGTTCTCAATGTTTAAACGAATGTCATCAGTGATTTTGACCAGTGCCGATACGGTACTATGACCTTTGCGAAAGCCGGACTAAAAAGGGGAAAGGAGATTATGCCTGCGGAGGTGGTTGGTAAGGCGATCGTTTACAAAGTGTTCAAGAACCTTCGAGAGAACAGGAAGAATTGAAATGGGACGAAAGTCAGAAAAGGAAGAAGGGTTGGGTTTTTTGGGAAGTGGGATTATATGAGCGAGTTTCCATGAAGATGGAAAAACACCAGTAGATAGGGAGCAGTTTAGTATATTGGTGAGGATCGGTGATATATGTTCTTGTATAGGAATTATCAAATCAAGACTCAACCCGTCGTTGCCGACAGCTTTTGTCTTGATTGATTTAAGGATTTTGAGTTTCTTCAGCAGTTATCTCTCCCAGCTCGAGGGTAGTGGAATTAGGGTGGGAAATATTGGCTATACGGGACAAAGCAAGTTGCTTAGAGAGCGGATCCAGGTGGAATGGTGATGAGCTGAAGTGAGCGTTCAGTGCATTGAAGTCCACGTCAGAGGAAAAACTTGACTGTAGCTTGCCCAAGCCAAGTGACTTTAGAAATTTCCAAAGCTTGTTGGGTGGGCAGTTCTCGATAGAAGAATGGATGTGGAGACGTCTGGCGTTCCTGCAAATTTTATTGCATCGATTGCGTAACTCTATAAATATGTCCCTGTTTCGGTTTGTCGGTTCACGACGCAATCTTAAGCGGGCCTTGTCCCGCTTAGCCATGAGGCGCTTAATTTCAGAGGTGAGCCAAGGAGCTGGGTAGTGCTTCAGTCGGACCGGTCTAAGTGGAGCGTGTTTGTCATATAATGAAAAGATAATGTGGTTAAAGGTATTCAGTTTGGTATCTACATCAGATGCTAAAAGGACCGAGTCCCAGTCCGCTTCGTAGAAATCTTTCATAAACGCATGGTGGTTAATGGACTCGAGTTTCGCAACATTAGAACTTTATGGCGTCGCTTAGGTAGCCGAAATTTAAAAGATGCATATATTAAGTCATGGACGGAAAAGGCGCCAGCGTTGAACTGGCCATGACTCGCAACAAGATCCGGAGAAGACGTAATAATGAGGTCAAGAAGAGATGGAGGTCCATTGTGGGGAAAATGAGTTGCGCTAAGAGGGAGACAGTGTAGGTCGACTGACTGAAGAAGGGAAAGTAGCTTCTTAGACCGAAAGTCATTTCTGATCAGACAAGTATTAAAATCTCCCATGAGGATTATGTGATCGTACTGTGGTCTGAAATCAGCTAGGGTCCTTTCCAAAGAATTAAAGTAATCAATATTCCGCGAGGGACTGTAGAAAACACCTAACAAAGTTTTGCTATGATGGAAGGTCACTTCCAGAAAGAGATGCTCGGGCCCTTGAAAAACAGGGAGAGACTGAGAAACAATTTTACTGGGGATATCACTGCGAAGGTAAATTGCTACTCCACCATATCCTACCGATCTAGTCGTCCCTCCGGATTCCTTTACGCAAGTCCTATCGTTTCGTATGAGTCTGAAACCAGGCAGGGGGTATAGGTGAGAGGAGAGTGACGGTTTCAGGAAAGTTTCAGAAATTAATACAGCGTGTATGTTTTTATATGAGAAGGTCGTCAGTAAATCCGCATAGTGAGCTGCTATGCTTTGGGCATTAATATGGGCGACATTAAAATTTTTCTTTAGGCGAGAGAAAGTGACTTCCAGGTTATTAGGAAGCGTTGACATACTTGAATCCGACACATCACTCTGTGCGCTAAAAAGACTGCCAGATGATGAAGATAAGGAAAAAAATTCTTCAAGGTTGTTATTTGCACCGCTGTTTTTACACGTAAAAGTGCTGGTTTGCGGATTTGAGTAGGCATCGTGCAATAGCGTATTATGTTTCTCGTTGCACTCGCGGCATCGTTTTTCCGATATGCATTCTTTGCCATTATGATTGTATAAACAGTTTTTACATAAATTGTATTTCGCAACCGCTTTCCGCTTTGCTTCGGGTTGAAGTTCCAAGAATAACTTGCAAAAAAATAATCCATGTTCACCTTAGCAATGAGGACACTTAGTTGCAATAAAATTGGAAGATTTAACAAAGTTTTTGGAAACCTGATGTTTGCTATGATTCGTGCTGTAGGCCTTGTATGAATGGAACTTCTTATTAATTGCTGATTCTTGATATTTCGTTGATGTTGATGATTTTTGCTCTTGTTTACGCCGAGATGACTCTAGCGAAGTGAATTTTAATTCCAAAAATTCTAAAAATTCTTTCAAATCAGGTAGCTCCCGTGGATTTTTTAATGATTCAAGGTAATCGTTATGCGTGTCCGTATCCAATTTTTGTGCCAGAATGTGTACAACCATAGGGTCCCATGTAGAGGTGTCTGCGCCGAGATTTTGAATAGCATGTAGACACTCGTTTGCTGTGTCATGGATTCTCTTGATTTGTACTGATGATTGATACTGCATTGTAGGTATGTTTAGCAGTATGTTGATATGCGACGTAAATATCATTTTTTTGTTATTATACCTATGGTTAAGTATATCCCAGCATATCTGATAGTTATCAGAACTAATTGATAAGTGCTGTACCAATTTCTCTGCTTCTCCTTTGATTTTTGTTTTCAAAAATTGAATTTTCTGCGCATTTGATAGTGATGGGTTCGAATGTATGGTTTCGATAAATAAATCTTTGAATGATGTCCAGTTTTGATAGCTTCCAGAGAACACTGGTATCTCCATTTGTGGAGTAGATTTTTCTTTATGCGAAACTGACCACATCTTTGAGTTAAGTGCTTTTTTGATTTGCTTGAAGTAATTTTCATACTTGTTAAATTCTTGGTCATATTCCTTGTTTCCACCGCTGAGCTCACTGTCAATTTCCCAGTGGAGGCTGTCTATTGCGGACCATCTAGCTTGCAAGGTTTGGAGATTGTCTTCAAATTCCCATTTTTCGCTGATAGATTCCACATCAATGCTGGTGGCAGTTCTATGGAACGCCTTGAAATTGCTTGTTTGCTTGCGGAGCAGCTCTTCCGACTTGCTGGAAGAACCTTTGTCGGTAGAGGAGTCTGTAACTGCTGATGCTCCTTCCGCCGCTTTTAAAAATGGGGGTGCTGGATCGAGTTTCAAGACTGGTGGCTTCAGAACTGGTGTTGCTGGCCGTGGTTCAGTGGAAATAGGTGGATTGACGCAGTGTTGCTGAATGTACGTACATACACCATTATAAAATAGTTTTGTCTGCATGTACTGATTTTCCACAAAATATTTATGAGTTCGGTCTTCATACCTTAACAGGGTCTGATGGTTTCTTTCGAATTCTTGCCAATAGGCTGCTAGTACCTCCAGTCTGCTCTTGATGTTTACGTCAGTTCTCCGAGAAGGACCATCCTTTTTGAAGTTGATTAACTCGGTGTTGATGCTATGATCTTGCTCTGAGTTTCAATCAAAGCTTCCATTGTGAAATTGGGTATGCTAAATTTTTTATAAGCCATGAAAATAAAAAAAAACATTTCGAGATATTTTTATTTAAAGCCATATTTTTTCATTTTCCACTCGAAAAAGTAAAAGATTGCGTAAAAAAATCGGAAAAGGACAATAACCTTCATTTGACCCCTATGACGTCACGAGTTTACAATAAAACCTTATTTCACCACTGAACGGAACGTGCACTCTTACTTGTCATATCAATTACGGACCTTGCATTTGAGGACGAGCTTTCGTCGAGCACTGAAAAAGGCACTATTTATTTATCATCCACCAAAAACTACGTTTGAAACAATCAAATATTATTAGAACGTCATTCAAATTAAATACATAAATGGGTAAGATATTCATTAGAGGTCCAATTTTTATTGTGGTTCTAAAAAACATTTAAACTATGAAGGCCTTGTCCATACATAGATTATGATGTTTGATGACAAGTAAATTTTGACTTTGACGTTTCGTTGTTGGCTTTGTGATAGTTTCGTTTCGGAAAAGGCAAAGGTTACTAAGACCATACAGCCAGGTCTGACGTATTTAGGCTTCCTTAGCTGTTGGATTTGTAATGCTAGTGCCGGTGCAATGAAAAAACAACAAAATAAAACTACGAATGCGTCTACCACAAATCCCGCCAAAAAACCTTTGGGAATGATTGACTTGAGTGACTTGACAGTTGACGTCAAGGCCTATTCATTTCATCGTCATAGAAATAGGGCTGTTCGTTTCATAGTAATGTGAACCGATGACGTCATCAAGGTTTCAAAATTTAAAAAAATATTTAAAAATATCTAGAGGCTTAAAAAATGAAATATTCAAATTAGTTTTTCAAAATGGTCTAAACCATCAGAAAAAAAATTAAAAAAAATACATTTTTTTTTAGCATACCCAATTATGATTTTTTCACGGCTTGAATGATGATTTCCTTCAACCTCTTGATAATGATGACAGGTTTGCTGGTGCTGCTTGCTGGGTCAATCGGTACCTCTATGTGTCCCTGATGCAAAATAGGCGAAGACTCAACTCGAACTGGTGAGACCCGCTGGTGGGAGGCCAGCCGAGCCGTTCGCTATCACACCGAAAACACACAGGATGCTCGAGAGACTAAAAGGATTTTGATTTGATTTGACCAAAAAGGTCTCCACAGGTTGCTGATTGTTCTTTACTGTTCGAAGGACCAAAAAGTCTCCACAGGTTGCTGATTGTTCTTCACTGCTCGAAGGACCAAAAAGATGTTTGGGCTGTTGCTACCCAGCACATCTTTATTGCTGGTGAAATGATACAACTGTATTTTTCTTTGTTTTTTTCTTGATAGTGAGTAGGTACGCGGGCGCGGTACGGCGACCGAACGTATACTAATTGATATTACACTTAATAAATGAATTTAGCGTAAACCGCTGACGGCGCGATGTGCGGTCGCAGACCGTACAACTGGTATCTCCATTTGTGGAGTAGATTTTTCTTTATGCGAAACTGACCACATCTTTGAGTTACGTGCTTTTTTGATTTGCTTGAAGTAATTTTCATACTTGTTAAATTCTTGGTCATATTCCTTGTTTCCACCGCTGAGCTCACTGTCAATTTCCCAGTGGAGGCTGTCTATTGCGGACCATCTAGCTTGCAAGGTTTTGAGATTGTCTTCAAATTCCCATTTTTCGCTGATAGATTCCACATCAATGCTGGTGGCAGTTCTATGGAACGCCTTAAAGTTGCTTGTTTGCTTGCGGAGCAGCTCTTCCGACTTGCTGGAAGAACCTTTGTCGGTAGAGGAGTTTGTAACTGCTGATGCTCCTTCCGCCGCTTTTAAAAAGGGGGGTGCTGGATCGAGTTTCAAGACTGATGGCTTCAGAACTGGTGTTGCTGGCCGTGGTTCAGTGGAAATAGGTGGATTGACGCAGTGTTGCTGAATGTACGTACATACACCATTATAAAATAGTTTTGTCTGCATGTACTGATTTTCCACAAAATATTTATGAGTTTGGTCTTCATACCTTAACAGGGTCTGATGGTTAGTTTCGAATTCTTGCCAATAGGCTGCTAGTACCTCCAGTCTGCTCTTGATGTTCACGTCAGTTCTCCGAGAAGGACCATCCTTTTTGAAGTTGATTAACTCGGTGTTGATTGATGCTATGATCTTGCTCTGAGTTTCAATCAAAGCTTCCATTGTGAAATTATGATTTTTTCACGGCTTGAATGATGATTTCCTTCAACCTCTTGATAATGATGACAGGTTTGCTGGTGCTGCTTGCTGGGTCAATCGGTACATCTATGTGTCCCTGATGCAAAATAGGCGAAGACTCAACTCGAACTGGTGAGACCCGCTGGTGGGAGGCCAGCCGAGCCGTTCGCTATCACACCGAAAACACACAGAAAGCTCGAGAGACCAAAAGGATGTTGATTTGATTTGACCAAAAAGGTCTCCACAGGTTGCTGATTGTTCTTCACTGCTCGAAGGACCAAAAAGATGTTTGGGCTGTTGCTACCCAGCACACCTTTATTGCTGGTGAAATGATACAACTGTATTTTTCTTTGTTGTTTTCTTGATAGTGAGTAGGTACGCGGGCGCGGTACGGCGACCGAACGTATACTAATTGATATTACACTTAATAAATGAAGTTAGCGTAAACCGCTGACGGCGCGATGTGCGGTCGCAGACCGTACTGACGGACTGATTGGACAATCCAGAAGTTCAGAACTAAGACCAAACAGGCCCGAGGGGATATTATCATGTCGTCATTTAGGTAGCGGAATTGGAACTGCGATATCAAACACATTGTTAATATCTTAACACATTTATTATCAAAAGTATGATTTCTTATTTTTTTTTATCAAAACGGGTCAACTTTATCACAGGACAGTAGGTATTACAAAAACTTAAATATTATTTGCTCCGTACAACAGTCGTCATCCATGCCACCTAATTTACCTACTGTTGTATGAAAATAATCACAAATTGAGCATATTTTGTACAAAAATAACGTACTTGCGAACAAGTACTCACCAGTAGGTACGTGTGTACTTTGAGATGAAGCCTAAAGCAACAATAATTCGTGGAATTTCAACCAAAACTACCAAACGAATCAACATTAACATAGATAGAAACTTACTTAAAACTAACATTTTAATGTACACAAGATTCGTAAACAGAAGTAAACAATTATTAAACAAAAGTAATGCTAGCAACAAGTAACAGCTAGGCACCGCGCGCGCCGCGAGGGAAGCTGACGTATCCGACACATCCACAAATGTGCGGGTTGAGGGACTTACTCATACTAATAAATGCAAATTACAATCAGCTTACAAACACTATGAAAGCACGTACAACTAGGAGACACTGGACTCTGGCGCCGCGCCGCGCCGCGCTCGCGTCCGCGACGAACACGACCTGCCAATCTACAACGTTGGCGACCCGTGCCGACACCTCGAGTAACTGTTCTTGCATTCTATCGTCTTACTTAGCTAGCGACGGCGCAGCACGCCGCAGCACGGCGCGGAGATCGACTGGTCAGCAGCGGTCCTCGAAGCCGGGGGGCGGTCGCACGCGCTGGCCGGGCGGGGGGCCGGGGGGCGGGTTGGGGTGGCGGAACTCGCGCGCGTGCGGGTTCAGCGGCGCGGGGCCCGCCGACACGACGTGCGTGCCCATCGCGCGCGAAAGCGCGTCCACCATGTACCAATGAGCCGCGTGCGGGTCCACGCGCGTCAGCAGCCGGAATATCTCGCATTCCGACGCCGTCAAAGTCACGTCGCCGCCGCCCGGCGTGCGGAAGCGGCGCGCCTCTCCCGCGGGCGGGCCGGGGGGCGGGCCCGACGGCCGGTATGGGTAGGGCCCAAAGTAGGCGGACTGCGGAGGGGCAACTGGCGGAACTGGCAGGTAGGGGGGTTGCAAGGGCAACATGAAGCGCGGCGGAGGGTGGTGGTACAGGGCGGGCTCGGCGTACGCATGCGCCGGCGCCCTCGGGGGGCACGGGGGAGGGGGGCCGGGCTGACCGAATATGAAGGGGAACGCAGCAGCTGCGGGTGAAAACGCAGCAGCTGTAGGGGATAATGTAGTGACATTCACAGTGGGTGAGGGTGCAGCAGGTGCAGATGAGATGGTAGAAGCTGTAAACGGGGAGACGGTAACTGCTGATGAAGAGACAGTGGCTGCCGACGAGGAGGCGGCAGTCGCAGGTGCAGATGAGATTATCATTTCATCAAATGAGTTTACTAAAAACTTGGTTGGAATAAGGGGAGATTCCCCGGACGGTGAGTGGGGCGGGGAGAGGTCGATGAGCGAGACGCAGGGCGCGGGCGGGCTGGCGGAGGGAGGCGACAGCTGGATGGCCTTGTCCGAGTGCGAAGCGGTGCCGCCGCACAGCAGCGGCACGCGCGTCAGCATCGGCAGCGACAGCGCCAGTGCCGACGGCGAGGCCGGTCGCGGCGGCGGCGAGGTGGCGGCCTCCACGCACCGCGGCGCTGGCGCTGGCGGGGGCGAGAGCAGGCGCGCGGGCGGCGCGACAGGCGCCAGCGGCGGCACCGCGGCGGGCACGTGCCGGCGGTACTCCTCGACGCACTCGAGCGCGATGCCGTCCCGCAGGTACGCGTGGATCTCCGCAAAGTTGGGCGTGGCGCCGCTCTCCAGCGCCTCGAACCGCGGGGACAGGTAACACTCCGACGTCTGCAACACCGAGCGCCGAGTCAGCACCGCCGGGAAACCTCCGCCTGCCCTCCAGCGGGACTGTCAGCTTGCCGCGGGAGGACAGTCCGGTCTATTTCCCAGTCGGTGCCACCCAAATGCGTTCTAGAGCGCTACTCGAGACATGGTAAGCGGGGGCAGGGGCGGGGGAGGTGGGGGGGGGGCGCCGCGCGGTGCGCAGACGTCGCAGGTCCCTAGTCCGGACGTTAAGCCGCAACCACCTATCGCTTTTCGATTTCGCGTTTTGCACGAATATCGTACACACCCATGCCTTCAATTTAAGATGCCTTGCCAAAGTGGCACTCCCGTAAAATACAGTCCCCCATTTAATTTACGTAGAGCTTAAGTAAATCTGAAATATAGCATTTAAAAATATTATAATTGAAAACGCTAAACACGTTAAAAAACCGACTTCCATCGCAACAACTTAGTGCATTTTTGCATTTTTTTTTTAAAAAGAATCATAAAAATCAGTTCACCCAGTCAAAAGTTCTAAACCTAACCTAAACAGCTCGTCGCGTCGCCGTTGCTTTACTCCACCCCCCCCCCCCCCCCCCGCACCCAGCTACCGTTGAGCCTCCGCTCTGTTCGCAAAACAGAATCCGATTATTTTTTTTATTTGATAGGATATACTTCCAGGTTGGTTCCATATAAATTTAACCAAAATCCAATAAGTGCGTTTTTTGAAAATTAACAAAAAACCAATAAAAGTAGCTACATTGTACTAAGTTTTGAAATTGTTCGGCGAGGTGAGTCACGTGGCTCGCCGCGCGCCGGCCGGAGTACAGCGCCGCTAACGAACTAATCAGAGCGGTTCGAAACGCTGGACAGGCAATACCCGTGCGCGAGACGGAGCGAGACGGCGCGAGACGGAGATAGACGGCGCGAGACGGAGCGAGACGGCGCGAGACGGAGCGAGACGGCGCGAGACGGCGCGAGACGGGCGCGAGATGGCGCGAGACGGCGCGAGACGGCGCGAGCTACACAGCACAGCTCCAGTGACAGGCAGTGAGGCGAAATAACAACACGGATATGTCAGCTTCATAGTTACACATTCATAAATACCCAAGGACTAAAGAGGTACAAAATTAACACTAAAATACTGAACATGTGTATAAAATGTACCTATTAGAAAGTTAGTTAACAAAAACTAAATTTCAGAATTTCGTAACGATATACTCGTATCTACAAACTCAACAAATGTAGGTAGATAAAGAGATATGCTATATATAAGGTCTAACAAAATTAGCTGAAACTATTTTAACTGGTGCTTCTAGCCATGAAACTGAACAACTTTCCCCATGAAACCCATAGTCAAATCTCAAAAAAAAAATTGAACTTCCCATACTAAGTTGGCTGATCAGCTGATCGAGTTAGTATGGGAGAACCAATTTTTTTTTGCGATTTGACTGGGTTCCATGAAGAAAGTTGTTCAGTTTCATGGATAGAAGCACCAGTTAAAATAGTTTCATGTAATTTTGTTACACCTTATATTACAAAACTACATTGCATTAATAAGAAGGTATGAATTCATCTTTATACAAGTGGAGTAATGTTACTTAATGTGGGAATGTTTGAACCACAACCGAGCGCCGGCGCGGCGTGCACACGTCGCAGTGCGCGCGCGGCGCGACCCTCCCGCATCAGAACGCACTCCAAATATATTACAAAACCAGCCAACTTTAAACACCACCGTTACCGAGTACAACAATAATATTCGTTTCTATATGATACATAACAACAACAGAAAAAAAATAGTTTTCTTTCATTCTGTTCGAAATTTACTAAAACAATTAAGAGCCCGCTGGAGTTCATAAATTAGTATTTGATTCATTTGTTAAGCAAACAACCGATTTTGAAATAATTTTATATGGAATAATATAAAGTAATGCGATGCCGACACAGATATACGTCATCCGATTATCGATATAAAATTATTTCAAAATCGGTTGTTTGGTTAACAAATGACTCAAATACTACGTTTGTATGGGATTTATGAACTCCAGCGGGCTCTTAACTTGCTAAAACTCGTGAATACTATTAAGCGAGCAACATTTGTATATATTTATTTTTTATTTTATAGTATATATGTCTACCTAGCTGCGAGTGGGTCTCATCTACGGGAAAAAAACTTTTTATCTATGAAAGATGCATACGCACAGCTCCCGAAGGATCGGGAATAACTTAACTCTACGCACCGAGGTCCCAACGAAACCGCCATAAGAGCGCTATCCACGCGGGCGACGGGCGACGGGCGAAGCCGCGGCCGCGGGCGAAACCCAGCTTCAATATAAAGTAGATTCATCATCGAGACCGACTGTAAAAAATGTTTGTTTTTCTTTCTTTCAGTTGTTGTAGTCAGTTTGCTCCCTGACAAGAACAAACTTGACGCTTGGATGTAATATCGTTTTTACGACGGAGCAAAAACAAAAAAAAACTTTCGTTGTATGGGTGACTCCCCTTAAAATTTTCGTTGTTATTATTATTTGTTAGGAAATCCGTTCTCTCTTCTCTTATCGTGTGCCACATTTAACCGTGCTATGCAAGGGATAGACGGCGGTTGCCCGATGTTACACTTAGCATCACCCGCGGTCACGTAAAGGGCATTTAGATTTACACCTACGGACGTTTCCTACGCGACCTTCATACACATCTGGAATCAGATGTGCAGGTTGCCTCACGATGTTTTCTATCACCGTTAAAGCAATCGGTAAGTATATGTTCGTAAGTTTCGAGAAAACTCATTAGTAATTGTCCATCCGGATTAGAACCCGGGACCTCTGGTTAGGACGACCGAGTCGTTACCGGTTGAGCCACCGACGACGTTAAACACATATTAAGTGAAAACTTTAACCAGCTACCATTACGGTAGGTACAAAACGTGCCGTCAAAGGTAGCACAGCCACACGGACGGCGCAGGCGTAGTGCCGGCGCCGGTGCCGGGTCCCGGTGTCCCGGCGGCGCCCCTCGGCTACTGAACACTAAGAGCTTAAGTACGTTTTCTTGCGCTTACAGGTCGCGAGCGCGCCGCCACCACACGAAGGTTCAGCAGTGACAGTTTTATTTAACACAAAGTGCGTACAAATCGATTCTTGGTTTTGGGATTTCTAACAGTCACAACTACGTAACGAAGCGAGTGGGCGCGTCGCGGCGTGCGGCCGTGTGGGCGCCGCGTGGGCGCCGCGTGGGCGCCGTGTGGCCAGCCTCGACTAGGTCTACTGTAAATTATCACTAGGCATTGATCGCATTCATATGCATCAGTGATTCGGCCGGTTGGCGAGACAGCGGAGGCTCACAGAGTCCTGTCCCAGGGCGGGGGGCATCGTGCCAGTTCTCGGCGCCTCTGCAGCGCGACGCTGAGCTGCGAGCTCGCGCTGACGCCTTCGTTGCTGCTGGAGCTGCTGGCGGGGCTCTCCCCACCCGGGCCTGCACCGCCGCCCTGCACCTCGCTCCCGGCGTCCACGTTCTCTACCGTGCATGCGGTGTTACTGGACGAGCTGGATCGCACGGCGCTGGAGTCGTCGCCCGCGGGTACGACGAGCCGCGCGTGTAGCGCCCGCAGGCGCGCCAGACACGTGCTGGCGACGGACACGGCGCTGGCGGCCGACACGGCGCTCGAGTCGTCGCGCTCGGGCGCGGCCCACGTGCGCAAGCGGCGCGCCGGGCGGTTCACCAGCTCACTCGCAGACGCCGACAAGTCGCTCTCGCTCTCGCTCTCGCTGCTGCTGCTGCTGTCGTGGGCGGTGCAGAGCGACAGCGCGCTGAGCAGCGAGGCCAGGTCGGCGCGCACGGGGGGGGAGCCGGGCTGCGCGGCGGCACTCACCCGCAGTGCGGAGTCGGCGCGCGCGTCCGCGTGCCCCTGCCGCACGAGCTCCTCGCCCAGCACCACGTCCACGTCCGTCGTTGTGTCCACCAGCACCACCTCCACAACGTCTTCCTGCAACCAACGCGACACTTTTACCTTCAGGCCCGGTACTTGCAGTTAATTGTATATTGATAGTAGCCTGCGCACAATGTCCGAGTCTCACTTTGACCAGGTATCAGAATGTCTGTCCTCGAGTTAGAGACATCGGGCATTGTACGAAATTTTGTTTTAAGTGCCTGCCGGAATAGTAGGGATCAGTGCACGGTATTGATTTGTCAACCTCTTCCCCTTCTTCTCCAGGCGGCTGGTAGCAGAGAATATTTGGGACTTTCTTAGATTAAGTTTCGCGCAGTGATACTTGCGCTTCAGTGAGTCTCTTATCCCAGGAACGTAAACCACACCGGCCAAGTACGAATCGGACTCGCGCACCGAGGGTTCCGTGCCATTGCCTTTTTTAATCCACAATTGGTAATCCCTTGGCATCATCTCACGTGATGGTAAGTGACGATGATGCCGAAGATGGAAGCGGGCTTACCAAGATTCCCTGGCTTACCAAGATGGTGCATGCTCGCTTAAATATTTGTGCGAATGGTGGCGTATCGGGAGCCGGGTCGTTCCTTTTCCTCTAATATGGTTGATGGGAGCGATGGCTGACTCTCCCGTTACACTCGTGACCGGGTGCTGTCCGTGTGAACTGGCCTACTCTTGTCAAAGTTATCAATGACATTCAATGATTTTTATGTATAACTTTTCGTGTCATATTGTTTTCATGTTCTAATGACATAAATTTAAAGGATTGCATTTTGACATTATTAACTAATGATTGTTTATTTCTTGATTTTTCACATATGAAATTATAATTTTATAACTATCAGAAAGAGTGTAATTTGCACCTATATTGAATAAATACCTTGAATCTTGTTAACACTGATGTTTGGCGGCAAGTCTGAGATAAGATAGTGGTAGCTAGCCAGGCGTGCTATGAAAATGCCCTACCACTAACCAAACCGAATCTTACAAAGTTGACTCCGCCGAGAATCGAACCCGCGACCAATAAAAATTAAAGGCGTTAAAATCACCGATTTTTGTATGTGGGTTTCATTCAACATAAACAATTTGTTTTCGAGAAATTTTTCAATTAATGCCATAAACAGGGTCTACAGGATATGTTTAATCAAAAGCTGTAATATTTTCAAAAATGTCTTTAATTATATCGTTTTTTTATTACTTCTTATTATATATTTATTCCACAGTGATAGCTTCGTGCACTCTTTCAATAATTTGAATTAAATATTGTGATTTGACCCATCTAAGGCCTTTCACCAAAATAACGCTTTGCTTTTAGGTAAATAGCAGTAGATACGCCATGAAATTAAATTGTTGCTTATATCGTTATATTTTGAGGTAAATATTTTGCTGTGCAATCAGCAACTGTGATAGGAATTGGGAGTCTTTTATCATACAAAAAGTATTTTTTTGGATTTACGATTAAATACTACCCGTTCGTTTATGCCAAGCCTACTTCATATTATGCACTTCATTTCATAGAATATAATGTAGCCTTCGCCATGGTAAGCAAGCAGTTAAAGGTTTTAGCAGAATATCAGCGTTCCAATTCCAGAATATTTATTTGAAATAAGTTTTTACGCACACTTTCAAATTGTCTAAAAGCCTCAATGTGTATATTACAAATGTCATAATTCTGATTAAAGTCTCAGGTTATGTCTTTTGATGGAGTACTGATCCATATATCCTCGTCATTTACATAATCTATCTCTATACAGGGTGTCCCAAAAAGTATGGTCAAGCGGAAGTCCAGAGATAGAACACCTCTAGACCTGTCCGAATCACCCCTATGTATGTTCCGCGAAAGTCTACGGTTTTCGAGATATTCGCATTTCTGTTTTTAGATTTTGTATGATAATCGTCTTTACTGGACTTTGACGTCAGTTTGTGAACTAAAATCGTCATACAACTAAGTCAGCCAGATACAAGAAAAACTTCCTCATTTTATCAGCTATCCAAAAAGGTTAAAAGAGTTTAAAAAATACAAACTAATTTACCAAAATCAATGATTTCTGTAAAAAGGATACATCAGGTCCCATACTAATTTACAATAAAATATTTTTTTCATTATTTTTTAATTTCCAAGTTTCATCATGTCTTTCCTGTCATCAGACATTTGTGACTCTCTAGTGTCATTTTAATATCCTTGATTCGTATGCTAATCAAAAAATAAGAACCTAGGTTTGTTTCATACCAAATTGTTGGACAAAATGTATGACTTGGTACACTCTTATGGTTAATTCCCAAATTTTATTATGATTTTTTTCATTTGTTTTAACTTTTACACTTTTTTGGAAAGCTGATAAAATGAGAAAGGTTTTCTTGTATCTGGATAGCTTAATTGTATGATGATTTTTTGTCACAAATTGACGTCAAAGTCAAGCAGAGATGTTTTTCATACAAAATCTAAAAACAGAAATGCGAAAATCTCGAAAACCGTAGACTTTCGCGGAACATACAAAGGGGTGATTCGGATAGGTCTAGAGGTGTTCTATCTCCGGACTTCCGCTTGACCATACTTTTTGGGACTCGTATATAAAATTCTCGTGTCACAGTGTTTTCATTATGGCAAAACAACGTTTGCGAGGTCACCTAGTTATTAATAAAGGGTGTCTCCGATTTTTTTGTATTTGAAATGCAAAAATAAAAGTCGAAACTAATGTAAATTATAATAAATTTAATGCCAAATTAAAGAGCAAAAATCAAATTTCTATATATGAAAGACAATCATTTTTAAATGAGCGCCGTTAACGTCCACGCATTCATTTAACCTGGAGCTGAAATTTTCAATGACACGAAGCAGCATAGCGCGCGGTACTGCATTAATTTCATTCCTGATTCTTTGCTTCAATTGAGATAAATTTTGCGGTTAAGGGTTATACATCTTGCTTTTGAGGTAGCCCCATAAGAAAAAATCGGCAGAGGTTAAAACGGGACTTCTCGGTAGCCAATTGATATCACCTCGACGACTAATGATTCTTCCCGAGAATAATTCGAATAAGGCTTCAAGCGCATCGTTTGTGACATGGGAAGTGGCGCCATCTTGTTGGAAAAATGTGTTTCTGTTAAAGCTACTATGGTCAGTGCTCCGTCACTCGCCTATACCTACCGCAGAATATACCTTAGCGACCCACTCGGACAGGCTCTCGCGAGTCAGGCCGCCACCGCGTGTCTTGTGTAGGTATAGATACCTAAAATAATTAATAATAATCTAAGATCGAGATAGGAAGGTAGGTAATCATTATTATTGTGTGTCAGAACCGTGCTAAGTGGAAGATGGTGGAAGTCTATGTATGTGCTAGGTATGTAGGTAATAAAAATTTAAAAAAACACATCTTATAAAACTGGCTAAGTGCGTGTTGGATCACGAACAAAGTAGGGTTCCGTAGTGATAAAAAAATGTAAATTAGAAAAAAAACTAATTTCATTTTGCAGTTTAGATTTAGACATTTTGTAAATAATGGAACTTTCCGGTTCCAATTCACAAAAGAGTTTAGGAAGCGAATGTAATTTGTAATTTTAATTGTGTAGTTAATTTTGGTGATTATAATTTGAATTCGTGCAGCGCCAATGCTAAAACTCAATTTAATTTATTTTGCGAATTGTGTAATTTGCGTCAGCATAATACTGTAATGAATGGACATGGCGGTATGTTGGACCTATTGCTGCGTGACCTATACACTGACCAGATAGCTGTTACGGTGGGACTGGAGCCCTTTGAAACGTATCACCCACCCCTCGAAAGGACGGTGACGGCGGCGGTGAATCCACAGATCTCGTCAATTACAAAATAGACAATTAAAGACAGAATTATCTAAATAGTCAAAAAATATGCTAGTGTCGTGATTTATTGTTTAAGTTGAAAAATCAAATTTTATATTGGCAACCCTGCTCACTATTGTCGGCCGTCACGCGCTGGTGATCAGCTCAGCTCTGGGTAGGAGTGGGATCTTCCCCACTCCTACCTCTCTCAAGGTTTGCTGCTCACGGACTGAGCGGTTGGTATTCAGTCTACGATGAGATCAGTCGACGGAAGTTTCAATATTTGTGCTTGGATATTGTAAATGAATACAGATTTATACAAGTAAAAGTCTACTGAGTTTTTGTTCGTAAAAACTCAGAAGCGGGACACTACCCTCAGCCCATAAAGGTATGTAACTTTTTAAACTGTACAAAAGATATGAGTGCACGTGTTTTATTAAGTAGTTATTTTGTCATACCTTCTGCCCGTAATAAAAATCTTTGGTGTTACGTTTTGAATAACTACGTATATCGGATTAGCGTTGGCCAAGGCTACTCTTTGGTAACGTTTTTCCGGTAAGTTTTTGCAATTTTGATCGTAACGACCATTGTCTTGCGATGATATATTGCATTAATCGTATTTTAGTTATTCGAATTCATATTGCATTAATCGTATTTTAGTTATTCGAATTCAAACATAGAAACGGGTAATTGTTCGTCATAATCGGATCAGCGTTGATCATGGCTACTCTATTGACTACGTTGTTCTGGTAGGTTTGTGTAAATTAGTGATGAAACGATTATCACTTAGCGATTACGATCACGATTACGATTATTACACCTAATAATCGACGATTACGATTACGATAACGATTATTGGTGTGTATTAATAAAACAAAGTATTATGGACAAATGAACATAAGATTTATTATCATAAAAAGGTATCAGTAATTAAAATTAATATACTTTAAATTTTTGTTCAAAAAACATAACATTTCTAGCTTTTCGGGCATCAATCTGTTCCGTTTTTCAGTTTGAATCAACCCAGCGGTGGAGAATACCCTCGCCGATGCCACTGACGATGGTTTGATTGAAAAGTATTTTTTTGCTAACTCTTAGTAGGCCATATTGTGAAGTTTCTTTCCAAAACTGAAATACATCAGCATCTGGTTGCAGATTAGGTGATCTGAGATAGGAATCAACTTCTTCTTTAATAGGATTGTCTGAAAAAGAATAAATGACTTAAATAAGAAAATATTATTTCTGACTGAAGTTAAACTCGTTGAATAATTGTAAATAAATTTATATTTTAATTTAAACCCTGAATTTGTAAATTGATTTTTTGTTGATTTTATTTACTAAAAAAATAAATAACTTCTACAAATAAATTTTACCTACTTTGGAATGTGATTAGGGGCTCATCCATTGCTGTGTCCTCTATTATCTCTTTGCAAATATCCCAAATTCCTGGTTTACTGGAGGATGACTGTGTTGCAGAGGTTAGGTTATCAATCGTTTCATTTCCAGTGACAACCTGTCTACGCTCTGAACAAAGCGCATACAAGGCGGTTTTTACGTTCATTGAAGTTGTAGGTTGTCTAAATGTACGAATCTTAAATCTTGGGTCCAGAGCCGTAGCTATCGCATATATAGGTTGTGTTTTTCTCAATTTCTCCAAATCCAAATCCCGAAACGAAACATCAGGCCAGGCAAAGAAGCGTTCGGATACACGCATGAACAATAGATATCCTGCGCCTTCACAAAGTATGTAACATTATTAAATTCTTTTTTGAAAAAAAACATGAATATTCGCTAGATAATCGATAGATAATTGAACGATTACGATTAATCGTGAAATGTCTATAATCGTCGATTACGATTAATTGAAATCGTAATCGTTTCATCACTAGTGTAAATATCATTGCAAGGACCATTGTTCTTCAATAATATCTTGCACAAACTTCGAATGGCGGCTAATAACCTACTTATTTAAAATTGCTACTTGCCGGACTATCGTTGCGCAAGACTACTCTTTGACAACTTTAGTCTGGAAAACGATGTAAATGTTATTGTAAGGGCCACTGTTCTTCAATAGCATCTTGCATTGCTGTTAATTTGAGAAAAGCACATTGTTTGAAATTTGAAACTGAAGGTATGACAAATAATTAAGACATTGTGACATTAAAATGATGGTTATTTTCAAAGTCAGTTTATTTATAACTAGGCATGGCATAGACGAGTTCAATGACCAGGTGTGTCATACATATTGGACCGAGTAAGTCCTCATATTGACCAGGTGTGTCATACATATCTGACCAGGTGAGTCCTCATATTGATTAAGTAACTAAGCAGCCCATAGATACAGTCTAGTTGATGTCACAGTGACTAGGTATGTCACTGAGACGGGCCAAATGTGCCCATGTATAAGGCTATGTATGCCAAACCCAGGACTTCGTCAAAGGTGGGCAGTTCCTATTTTATTTATAGCTGGAAGTTGGAATTAAGTAATGTGCAATAATCCTGTTATACAATTATCGCGTATTAGTTTCATTTATAATAAGTTTCATCTTGTGACAGGACCAGTCAAAAGATAATAAAATGAAGTATAAAAAGTAACTATTTAGTAATCTGTGGTATAAATAAGAATAGTAAGATACCTAATAAAATTAATGGGCTCAAAATATACCTTAGAAGCGGAAAGTCGGTCTCTTAATATTCTTGAAACTATTGTTAATACCTGTATCGGAAAAAACAATGATTTGCCTCACGACAGATTGGAAGTGGGAATCGAAGTGATATTTGCTCGTCAACGTGGACACCAAAGATAAATTATATTTCTTTACAACTAGCTATTTCTTAGGATAGGTTCAAACTGTTTTGATAAAACGATGTAAAAAAATAATTAACAAACATCACTGTTCTTCGAAATTATTTTGCATTGGTTAAAAAGGAAAGGTATAACCCGTTGGTTTAATAAACCGTCATTTGTGGACTACGAGTATATCATTGAAGATACTCTTTTAGAATGTTATTCTGGTCGGAAAGTTTAATTCCAGTACCACACTGCAATATAAAAAAAAGATAGTAAATAATCATTACTATTACTTATTATAATTTTATTAAATTATGCTTGGAAGGTATGTCACACTTGTTTGTTTGGTGGTAAACTCTTATTACAGTACAAGAACAAAAAAATATAAATTTGTACGAAAGCAGACTTATCCGAAAAGGGGATCTGTTCCAGCCAACACTGTATTATTGAAAGACTTAATATTTTATGTACTATAATATACTTGCGATTTTATTACTGCTGTTATCGATTTATTATGTTTATTTATTTATCGAAGCTAGGGTATTACTACCTAGTCGTGACGTACCCACGTCATACGTGGTGGGCCAAGTGCGCCTATATAAGATATGTAGGTATCTATCAAGTGGCTAGATGTGTAACTTTAAGCCAAGCGTGCCGAAGTAGATATGTGGCTAAGTATGCCACCTTGGGCCAAGTGTGCCTATATAGCAACCAGTGGCTAGGTATGTCACTGTGGGCCAAGTGTATCAACAGATTAACAATCATGATTCTAGTAACCCCTGGTTATAAATGATTATTTTAGAGCATACGTGAAAATACCGTCATTATTGAGAAAGATAAGAAAATACGCAAAGCGAAACCCATTATATCCTGGTTAGTTGAATCGGAATCTAAATAATAAAATACTCACAAAACTTGACATTACGTTGTCAACCGTTCACTATTACTGCTTAGTAGTTACAGACAACGTCCAATATAGGCTGGTCTTTGTTTTCCTTAAAAATGCAGTCAGATTTCCGATATCTTTAACTGTTTTTTGAGGTAATTGCGGTTTTTCAGTTTTTTATTATTCTAATTTATTTGTTTGTTTGTTTGAGAGAAGCACCATATCTATATTATGCCTCGGCAGAAATGGCAACAAACCTGCAATTGCCACATTTCTTACTTGTATAATAATATAACAAGCGTCTAATGCTGTTTTTTAATCTCTCCGAGGTAATGGAGGATCTTGATAAGCAAGGACGAGGGCGAACTCAACAGCGGAGGCAGCGGAGGCCTCCATCGCCGTCGCCAACGTTACGGCAAAATATCTAGATACCGTCAAAGCTCTGATTCTCCGATGACTTTTTGGATGGTTGAAGAGGCCGGTCACAGTACATCAGCCACGTCAACACCTCATTGATTTTCGGACGTCAGTAAAGAAATTGGCAGTGGAGTTTCTGCCTACGACGAAGTATTGTGAATTTTGTCCCCTTCTCCTCAAATGAAAAATTTGTTTCAAAGTATATTATGCTGGATATGAGCCTTGATTGAACTGTTGCAAATGTTCGAAAGAAGTTTGCCAAATCAGTTCAGTTTACCGAGGGACAGCACTTAATTTTTATATAAATAAATATAGATGTAAGAAGTCACTTTCACAGAACATAAATATTATTTATATTTAGAACGTAAATTCCTCATAATTTAGTTTGTTTTCCTAAAATATTAACTATTATTTCTTAAAAATATTCAAATTTCTAGTATGTAAATACACTCCTACCTCTGTATAGTTTGTGACTTCAAAAATAATATTTTTTGTTCAGTAAGTAATGTAGTCCTCAGTGTTTCAGCTTAATTATTAAAGTTAATTCGAAGGCCTTGCTTTTGTAGCACTAATATATATTAAATGTTTACAGAATTTTCCTAAAATATTATACTGTATGTTAGTCAACAGAGGGTAAACATAACAAAAAAAAGATTTAATTTACGCGAGGTCCACATAAGTCACAGTAATTTAGTAAAATTGATAACTTTCATTTTGTTAACTTTTAAACATCAAATTCCACGTGTGCCTATAGTTATTAATTGATTGAACAATGATTTACATAATACACCGTCGAAAGTTTTAAACAAATCTAAGAAGAGTTTAATACATTATTTTTTTGTTTTCCATATCCATCCAGGTCTGTTCTATTTTATCGCTCTCTCTCTCTCTCTTATCGTGCGGTACAATTGGCCGTGCTATCCAAGGGATAGACGCCGGTTACCAGGTGTTGCACTTAAAATCACCCGCGGATAAAAAAAAGATATAGCTGAAACTAAGCTTTTGTTTGTTTTTATGAAACCAAACTCATGACAATTAGACATTAGTTAAGGCCTTGACAATTTTGTAACTAGTATAATTATTAGAATTTAATATGTTTTACAAGTTGAGAAATCACATTAGTTAAATATGAGTTTCTCAAGTATTTTAGAGAAATTTGGCAACAACGCGATTGGCGTTAGTACTAATACTTTGCTATTGGTCTTTAGTTGTTTTTGATCCTTTTTTCATAAATAGCAAAAAAATACGTTTATTAATAGCAGTAAGATCACACAAAATACAATTGGCATTGTTCCGTTTTTTATGAAGAATGTAAATAAAATAAAAAACTCATTGGTGACATGACGATTCTATACTGTAAAAAGTAATTTAATACCACAAATTAACAGAATTCATTCCATAATCGTCGTTAGTACTGTGACGGTTTTTAGGCCGGCGACGTCATCATTTTTATTCGAAAGATTATTTAAAAAAATACCCAGTGATAAAAAAAATTGTTTAAATAATAGTTTGTATTAGTTTAACAATACCGGATTCCGGCAGCTGCTTCTTACTAGTCATCTGACTTCCTTTTTATAAACTGTCAAAAATGAGACTTTTTCTAAAAATGTTTGTAATGTCAAACTATGTCGTCATAATTTTTCATTACCATTGACGTACTATTTATGTGATTGTTATAAATAAGTAATAGAAAATGTTGTAAAAAGAATGAACAAGCTTTTCTGAAATTACAGAAAGACAGCTACTTAGTTAATTATATCTTATAATTTATTTTTGATGCAGTCAAAGACCCAATTAGGATTAACATGACCTATTTCTAAATCATCCGGGAAAACATATTATCCCACCAAAAACATCCTGTAAAAACTAGCCAAGTCTCGATTGAGCTGCTTGTTTTTCTATAAAAAGTAATGAAATCTCTAAGCAAAGCCAAGCCTAGTCTAGGGTTCTTTACTGCGATTTCTTTATTATTATGGTTAGATTTTATGTGACCTGCCGTTGAACATTCTTTATGCATATTTCTCCTTGAGACATCCAAGTCAACGGCCAAGTCACATAAAATCTAACCATAATAATAAAGAAATCGCAGTAAAGAACCCTAGACTAGGCTTGGCTTTGCTTAGAGATTTCATTACTTTTTATAGAAAAACAAGCAGCTCAATCGAGACTTGGCTAGTTTTTACAGGATGTTTTTGGTGGGATTTCACTTATTTTTGTAGAAAACTACATTGATTCATGAACTGCGCCTTAAAAACTAGTAAATCAAGGAGTTCGGTCCTGCGACTGCATAAATAACTTTGTAATCCTATATATTTTATATGGGATTACAAAGTTATTTATGTAGTTTGTGTAACTAGAAAACTGGACCGAAATTGCAAAATGTTTGAGTTTTTCCTTGCTTTATACACTAAAGACTAATTGTATTCTAAATTTGAATCTTCTATGTCGGCTAGAAGTGCCTTGGAATTTTGATGATCTGTCAGTCAGTGAGTGACAAATTAGGAAACTTTGACTAGTTATAATTCTTAAAGTACTGGTTAAAATTGAATGACATTTGGAATATACCGTGCTTATATGATGCCTGCTTGGGTACAGAAAATTCAGGCTTCTAGGTTTATCTACAACGAAGTTGTGGGGGGGTCGAAAATGGCCTGAACTGCTTCGAGAAAAGGATGGTACGGCCGTGCCGCTTTTTTTTCTCGACTTGGCGGGGGCACTGCCGTGCCCCCAGATCAATAAACAAGTTTTGGAAATAAACTAAACGTTCCGCTCTATATATTTTTACTTATTTTTATTAAGTTTAATGGTATCGTGTCGTGGCTTATCATCATTACAGCACTGTAACGCTAGTTTATAGACGGAAATTACAGCTTTTGGTCCACTATTTGCGTATTATACATAACTAGTGGGTGCTCGCGGCTTCGCCCGCGCAGTTCCCGTTTTTTGGTGTTCCCGTGGGAATTTCCCAAAATCCTTTCTTAGCGTATGCCTATGTCATAACATCTACCTGCATGCCAAATTTCAGCCCGATCCGTCCAGTGGTTTGGGCTGTGCGTTGATAGATCACTATGTCAGTCAGTCAGTCACCTTTGAGTTATATATATTTATATAGGATGGACGATGCACCAATATTAGGGAGGCTCGGTCTCCAGGTGCCTGTTCGAGCGGGGCGAGACGCGGCGGGTGCGGGGGCGCACCTTGCATGCGCGACGTGCGTCCACCGCGCACCGACCTCACCTCATCTCCCCGTGCCATGCGTTTTTGCTACGCTGCTGTTTTTGCATGGAGATTTGCGTTGCGAGATTTCAACATGGTGTTGGCGAAGTAGTGTTGTAGTTACCTCGGTGTCGAGGTCGATCACGCTGGCCACCAGGTGCTTGTCGCGCACGAGCTGCAGAAAGGCGGCGGCGGCGGCGGGCGGCCAGCGGCGCCCCCCCGCGCCCGGCCGCACGCCCCCCAGTCGCGCGCGCACCGCCTGCGCCGGCAGCTCCGCCCAGCGGCGCAACAGAGGCCGCAGCTGGTCCACGCCCACGCGCTCCACCGTGCCGTAGTCCACGTGCCGCACCTGCGCGGTGACACATCACTTTATTATCACTCACACTCGCATTACTCTGGTGGTTAACGCAGCACCCAGCACAAGACATTGTCGCCCCCCCCCCCCCCCCCTCCCGACCCGCTGCCGTGCACATAGGGTACAGACAAGTTTTTGGGCAACATTTCCTCAAGAAAAAGAAGAAAAGCGGAACTTGGACCTGTCAAACTGTCAAAAAAGAGCTATAAGCCAGATGAAATTGTTATTAGCGCGCTCACTTTGACGGTGTCGCAGTCGAGCGCGCGCACGACGATGGAGCGGTGCCACTCGCCGTCGTACACGGAGGCGCAGTAGTGGCCGGGTCGCACGGCGCCCAGCGCCATCACGCGATCCTTCCCCGGCCCCTCCCTGTAGTAGGCGCTGCGACACACAACAACTATCGTTAGTTGAAGCGGTAATGAATAGTCTAACTAAGTTCTAATTCTCGCGGTATCCCACTGATATACGAGTGGGTTAGTTGGTATCGATCTCTCTCGATCCCATCCGCGCCGGGCGCCGGTGTGCCTTAACAGCACTGTACATTGACTCCGCGCACAGAACTATAGATTAACTTACTGGCCGTTATAACTGCCAAAAATATATGGTTTTAATATTTTTTCCAAGTCAGGAAAATGAAATTACAAAAAAAAACAGGGGTAAGTAGGTTAACAGCACTGTACATTAACTCTGGTTTATTTGTTTATAAGCTGGTACAGAGTACCAGTTGGCGAGTTTCCCTTGTGTGCGCGCCGCTCGGCGCCGGCGCGGCGGCGGTTGCGATCGCACTCCAAGTAAAATATAAATGAACTAGCATTTGCCCGCGGCTTCGCCCGCGTGGACATCGTTTTTGTGACTGACTTAGAGGGTGCGCGGTGCACAAGCCGCAAGCGGCTCGCGAGCGTGGACATGAATTTTCTCCAGATCACTCGGGATCTACTTCAGGATATGCTCATAAGTAAATCAACAACTCGGTGCAAAAAATCACACAATCCATTGTTCCGTTGCGATGTTAATTAACCAAAAAAGAGTGTATTTTCAGTTCCCTCGGGAATTGCATCGGGCTATGCTATTTTCACGGGATAAAAAGTAGCCTATGTCCTTCCTTGTGACACAGGCTACCTGCATGCCAAATTTCATTAAGATTGGTCAAGGCGTTTAAGCGTGAAAAGGTAACAAACTAACAAACAAACACATTTTCACATTTATAATATTAGTAAGGATTAAGAAGAGCGGTGCCGCGCTGCCCGGGAAAGCAGAATAAACTTAAATAAGTAAAGGATATAGGATAATATTATGTTTAATCTAACTAACTAAAAAAGAGGGGTTAAGTTTTATGCAGTCGGGTTTTTAATTTTTAATAATTTGTGTAGTTCCTTATAGTTTATTTCTATCGTTTGTAAATTGTACCTGGAAATTGTTGTACTGTGCTCTAAATAAAAGTTTTTCTATTCTATCCTAAAGCAATTCGACGCAACAATGAGCAGGCCATCGTGCAGTACTTGAGAATTTTAGAGCAACTACCTTGCACTTCACGACTAAGCAATGCCGGTCAGGACTTCAGCTCAGCAGATCGTCAAGTTGCGGGCCCCTCCAGTTTACCGTCCGAAGTGTCCCGCGCCGCGCGCCGCGGTTGTTCGCATTATGCAGAGAAATGGTAACAGCTAAGAGGAAACTGTCAATAGACTAATTAATCTACTCAGGGACAATATATTACCTGAACAACACGCTACGATGCACGTTAATGTGACGAATACTTTTTGTAACAGGGCTGTCGACATTGAACAAAACTTGAAAAAATATTGGATATTTTCCTTTTGTTCCAATTTATACAAAAACCCCGGAATCTTTGATGTATGTGAGCTGTACACGCGCGAGTTGATAGGACAATGTAGGAACACATTAAACGTTATCTATTTACCTACTAGTGGGTGGCTCTGTGAGCTGTACACGCGCGAGTTGATAGGACAATGTAGGAACACATTAAACGTTATCTATTTACCTACTAGTGGGTGCTCTGTGAGCTGTACACGCGCGAGTTGATAGGACAATGTAGGAACACATTAAACGTTATCTATTTACCTACTAGTGGGTGGCTCTGTGAGCTGTACACGCGTGAGTTGATAGGACAATGTAGGAACACATTAAACGTTATCTATTTACCTACTAGTGGGTGGCTCTGTGAGCTGTACACGCGCGAGTTGATAGGACAATGTAGGAACACATTAAACGTTATCTATTTACCTACTAGTGGGTGGCTCTGTGAGCTGTACACGCGCGAGTTGATAGGACAATGTAGGAACACATTAAACGTTATCTATTTACCTACTAGTGGGTGGCTCTGTGAGCTGTACACGCGCGAGTTGATAGGACAATGTAGGAACACATTAAACGTTATCTATTTACCTACTAGTGGGTGGCTCTGTGAGCTGTACACGCGCGAGTCGATAGGACAATGTAGGAACACATTAAACGTTATCTATTTACCTACTAGTGGGTGGCTCTGTGAGCTGTACACGCGCGAGTTGATAGGACAATGTAGGAACACATTAAACGTTATCTATTTACCTACTAGTGGGTGGCTCTGTGAGCTGTACACGCGCGAGTTGATAGGACAATGTAGGAACACATTAAACGTTATCTATTTACCTACTAGTGGGTGGCTCTGTGAGCTGTACACGCGCGAGTCGATAGGACAATGTAGGAACACATTAAACGTTATCTATTTACCTACTAGTGGGTGGCTCTGTGAGCTGTACACGCGCGAGTTGATAGGACAATGTAGGAACACATTAAACGTTATCTATTTACCTACTAGTGGGTGGCTCTGTGAGCTGTACACGCGCGAGTCGATAGGACAATGTAGGAACACATTAAACGTTATCTATTTACCTACTAGTGGGTGGCTCTGTGAGCTGTACACGCGCGAGTTGATAGGACAATGTAGGAACACATTAAACGTTATCTATTTACCTACTAGTGGGTGGCTCTGTGAGCTGTACACGCGCGAGTTGATAAAAAAATATCCCAAAACTGAATGCACAAAATTCCATATAATTATCGAACCTGCTCACAAATAATTCACGAGAATAGGTTGAGGAATGCATCCCGTGGAGAAGAACAGCCAGACAGACGCCGCGCCGGCCGGACAGACATACGAAAGCATTGTTACCCAAGCGGAAACTCGCTCGGCCAATAAAATAAAACCTAGTCTAGTATCTTATCTGTGACTTAGTTGATTGTCGTAGGGGCACAGATAAGATACTAGTTACTTCGTGGTAGGGGCACGAGTTTCCGAGCTACAGAGCTCTGTGTGGATGGAGACGCCCCGGCGGAGGCCGCGGCGGCGCGTAGATTACTTTCTCGGCCGCTCTATACAGGTTGTAACCAAAGTTGTACTGGTTTCGTTAATTTCGGCTTCTACTTATCATAGTGAATAACTTTTCCCAAGATATACAGTGAATTACCAAAAAATATATATTCTCCATGCCGTAAGTTATCCTAATAAATAAAATAAATATACTGAAACTGGTCAGTTGAGTAAAATTTCTATTCTCCATACTAAATGGTAGCAATAAGTATTACTTCAAATTGCGTATTAAAGTTAATTCTGCTTTCCTGGAATGCACAAGTGGGGCCATCTGAACCCCTAAGAGCCAACTGGCATGGAGTTGAGCAGGACACATAAAAGTAGCGTTAGTCGGAGCCGGGACTTGTTGGTGGGGTAGTGGCGTCAGCTCCGCATGGTCCAATCTAATGTCGGAGGAAGCTCTTAGAGTTACGGAATGTTTGGCTTGGGGTACATTGTTTATTACATACACGTAGCGTAGGCAGGCCTCCCTCCGGTGGACCGACGACCTGGTAAAGGTCGCGGAAAGCCGCTACATGCGGACAGTGCAGGACCGGCCGTTGTGGAAATCCTTGGGAAGGCCTTTGTCCAGCAGTGGACGTCTCTCGGCTGATAAGATGATGATGATACACAAGCAGTTCTACGAGCTCATGTGTGTTGTATTACTACGGCACAATATGATGGATCGGACAACGCGTATAATGTGAGTATCTCGTGTGAGGGGGCGAGGCGGGTGGGGCACTGACTTCATTTCGTCCATCATGTCCTCCATGGCGATGTTGAACTGGTCGCCGAGCCGGATGAGCCAGAAGTGGCTCGGCGAGTACACCTCGGCGACGGCGACGCCCGCCATCTCGCCGGGCGCGAACGCCGCCGCGCCCAGCGCCGGCACGCTCTCCATGAAGTGCATGCAGTCCGCCGGGAACACGTCGGGGTCCTGCCGGCACCAGCGCTCTACTCAACACGTATAGTTTAATCAGGATCTACTTCTCCCACTGAACAATATCCCCGAGGAACCTATACACTCGGACTTGTCACACACACCTGAGTTGTCTCACTCTCTCTCCATTTCCACTATACCAAATACACATTAATATAAGATAATTCTAAAGAACATGGTTTTCCAAAAAATGCAATTTCTTTTTGTATGAAACACTGTTTTTGGATTGAAAAAAAAAGTGGGCAAACGCGCGCCAGGCCACGCGCTAGGTAGAGTTCCGTAGTCTTTTCAAAAACTAAATGTATATATTGAAAAGAACAAAGGGTCTCCATACTGTGGGAAGCAAATGCAGTTGTTTATGGAAAATCTATGAATGTTATACAAATCCAACTGCACATCTTTATTTGGTCCGTTTGGACATAAAGAAATAAAAGTAATATATTTCGAGTCACTCTGCAATTTCGTGTCCAATTATTTCCGTAATGTGACGTTTTAAGACGTTATGCTTGTTGTCATTTTGTGTAGGTCTGTACGTCTCCTACCTGCGGGCGTATCATTGAGACGCGTGTGCGCAAAGGAGCAACCTAGTGATTTGTGCTTTTATTCACTTTGCGAATGTCAGTGCATTTAACAACAGTTATACAGTCCACTGTTTTTGGATTGGAGCGTCTCTGTCCCCTATCCAAATATACAGGTTCCATAGTGTGACACAATTTTGAAAAATAAATAAATGGACTGCTAATAATTTTCAAAGCCCTTTCATATGTGTTCACCTGTTTTGATGCGGTCGAGTACCGACAACAATAGCGAGCCGCATTCATTTAACAATTCACAAAATTCATAGTAGGTCGTACACATTATCAATACAGTTATATTAACGAAAATTCTACTAATTAGTATAGCCCGGCATAGTTCCCCAAGGATCCGGGAAAAACTCAATTCCACTTTCGATCACGTCGGCGGCGGCGTCGCAACGGAGCAACGGATTGACGTCATTTTTTGCATAGAAATAGTTGAGGGGTGGGAAGTGACACGAACGGCTCATCAGCATAGCCCGATATAGTTCCCGAGGGATATGGAAAAAAATAACTTCCACGCTTTGTGATTTTCGGCACAGAGATAAATTAGGGGGTGGGAAGTGAAATAGACTACTAATTATCATAGCCCAACGTAGTTTCCGAAGGACGTTGAGAAAACTCATTTCCACGCTCGCGAGCCGTGCGGTTCGCGCATCCCTCACCCCCAGACGGTCATAAAAACTATATACACGCGGCGGGCAAAGCCGCGAGCAAAAGCTTGTTAATGTGCACGATACAGTGAGGTGAGCCTGCTGGATATTTTAAATGCGCTGCAAATCCCGTAAAATGAACTTTGGCTACAAAAATGTAAAAAAAAAATACATATCACACACGGTCACCTGGCCCGCTGGCCTCTGCGCTATGCGAGGGGAGGGGGGGGAGGAACCACACACTGACACAATATGCATTTAGTTATATACCTTTAAGTATCTTGTCACTTGTTATCAATTTCTAGATATAAAGAATATGTTACTGATGTTAGCATAGTACCAGTAAGTTCTACAAATACAATGAAATAAAAATAACGTATCAGTAATACATGCACATTTTCAACTTTAAGTCCCTGTTTCCTTACAATTGTATTGAAAATCGTCATGTTTGCCCGGGGAGGAAGTTCGGTAACTGATCACTTACTGCCCTCGGTAAACAATGTACTATTCTCCTGTGTGCTGTGTGCTGTGTGCTGTGTGTGACAGTTAAGGAAACGTAAGTTTGCAGACAGAAACTGAATCGTTAGTGAGATGAAGTACTCACGAAGTCGACGCCGGGCAGCGCGTCCTCCGCGTCGACGTGTGGGCGCGGCGCGGGGGCAGGGGGGTGCAGCACGCGCGGGTGCGGGTGCGGGTGCGGGTGCGCGGGGGCGGGGGCGGCACAGGCGCGGGGCGGCGGCGGGTGCACTTCACAGCGCGCGCGCCACTCGCCGCCGCCGCCGCGCTCCAGGTGCAGCCGCGGCGCCGCCTCCAGCAGCGCCATCACGCTCGTCAGCCCGCACCGAGTCAGCTCTAGCTCACGCCCGAACCGCTCTCTGCACAAACACGATACGACTCTTGGTCACAATAAATTGCTCTCCTTTCCACTGCACTACATTTAAACTCCGTTCCGTCACAGATGATAATAATAGTACAAGTACAGATGAATTACTCGCAATGACGCTTTAAATAAATAGCAACTCTAGCTACGCGGTAATAAAGAACAGTCTAGTTCGCAACCGCGCTTAGTGGCTCCAGTTTTACTTCAACACACCTATACATACACCGATAACAATCGCGCTTTTACGAAAAAATGAACCGAATCAATGCGCGTGAGAGATTCTTTTGCGCTGGCCGGTCTAGTGTTGTCGCAACTGATCAACCGGCAGGTTTGTGAGACCGCGCGACGAACATGTTTCAACTTGCGCACTCGCTTGCTCGATAATCGCTCCGCTTTCTGCACGAGTTGACAACTGAGCTAACGAGCGCGGCCTGTAGGCCACGCCGTTGTGTAGGTACTTATCTCGCGCTCTCGGCCGAGTGACGGGGGCCTGGTTTCGGCAAAAATGCCTCCTCGTTTCAGCCGTCTCATAGATGCCTCTCAATAGACGTGAGGATGGTGTAACTCACTAGCGAAGCGCAACGGCCATGGAGACAGATTCGCCGGAGTAATGCCCGTGTTGAAGAGAATGAGTGGCACCACGAACACCTCCGCTACTGCCAGACTGGCCGAATCTCCTCGGCAACCTGCTCGTGTTTCTGAGCTTCTCCTCAGTGTACCCCTTGACGTTGTGTGTTGGGTACATCGGTGTCCAGCAGTCACGTCGTGCTCGTGCTCCTCGCTCTCCGCCAGCACGATACCTGGTCTATGGTGAGGCCTAGGCCAGTCGCTGTCGGCCAAAACGGATCTGTCCCAATACAGCTAAGATAAGATAAAATAAGATAACATTTATTCGACAAAAAAGCTGGTTGTTATGTGTTCTTCACCACAGAGCGTTAAATACTATTTTCATTGGCTCATGCTGAGCAACATGAAACCAGGATATACTGAATCGTAGTATAATTCCAGGATAATAATTATAATTATTTAAAAAAATAAAATTTTGGACAAAACCGCCGGTGTCCGCAAAAAAGGTCTCCGAAGAGCAACCAGTGCACGGAGGCCTTCTGATCTTTGAAGGATCCACAAAGGACTTTAAAGAACCTACCGTGCAGCGTAGTGTTCAGTACAGCCGGCGCCTGCCAGTGCTCTTGGGCCATGGATAGAGGGGTTAGCCCTTTATCAGCCGGCGCCTGCCAGTGCTCTTGGGCCATGGATAGAGGGATTAGTCCTTTATCAGCCGGCGCCTACCAGTGCTCTTGGGCCATGGATAGAGGGGTTAGTCCTATATCACACGCTATGACAACTCTATGCAAGTCACTACTGACTTTCGTCAGGAAGTAACTTTCGAGGCTGCATATCTCGCGGTTGTGCATTTGTTTGGCACTCAATAGGCCACGATCGCAACTCTTCCTTGGGATATACAGTCTCATCACTGACGACCTCGGGTGATACATCGTATGCCGAAGGTGTACAAAAGAACAGGCATGACCCAGGCGTTGAATGCTCGAATAAAATCCGACAAATAGTTCTTTGGTTAGGCGCTCCCAAAACACGTCACAAATCGCCCGTTTCACCCCCGCCTCCTGGACACCAATACTCTGTTACATATCCAGGTGCCGGAGTCCACTATGTAGCAGTTTCAGAGAGGGTGAGGATGCTTATGGTCTATGCAGTCGATGTCAACTCAAAACATAGGGCTTTCATATAAACTTACCATAACGTTTAGACCCCCTTAATTCGACCCTGTCGCTAAATCTGTTCTTAGCTGACGTCTCCTGCCTTTAAACTACCAAACTGCCAAATTTTCCAATATGCCAAGATTCATAGGTCGAGTATTTGAGATTTAGTGTTTGATGACTTGATGAGTGAGTGAATGAGATTTTATATTAGTAAAATAAAAGTTAAAAAAATCATCTAAAATTATCAAATAAAATTTCAACTGTCTAGCTACCACGGTTCATGAAATACAGGCTGGTGACAGACGGACGGACAGCGGAGTCTTAGTAATAGGGTCTTTTTTTTTATTCACAATTGGTAAGCCCTTGGCATCATCTCACCTGTTCAAGATTCAAGATATTTATTCAAAATACCTTGGTTTACCAATAGTGAATAAAAAAAAATTGGTGCAAAGTACACTCTTTCTGATAGTCATAAAGTAGTGAATACATAATTTCATTTGTAAAAAATCAATAAATAAGCAATAATTAGTTAATAACGTCAAAATGTCTTTAGAACATGAAAACAACATACATTAAAATCATTGAATGTCATGAACGCCTTTGACAAGTGTAGGGCAGTTGACACGGACAGCAGCCGGTCACGAGTATAACGCGAGAGTCAGCCATCAGCTCCTCTCAACCATATTAGAAGGAAAGGAACGACCCGCTCCCGATGCGCCACCATTGCATCGTTTTTACCCTTTGGGTACGGAACCCAAAAAAACTAGCCCGAAATCATAGCCTTTATTTGTTCCTTCATCTGGGTACTGGGTACTGGGTACTGGGTACTGGGTACTGGGTACTGGGTACTGGGTAGTAGCCGCGCGCGCGGTCGCGGTCGCGAGCCGTTAGTGATAGGTACTTGGAACTAACGGGGCCGGGGGTGCGGACTGCGGACTATACTCCTGTGGTGAGTGAAATTAATGCTTTAACCTTAAAATGTAGTTTATTTTCATAAAAATAGACAGAAAATTAGCACAATAAAACTGAGACAACGTAATTACACAAATCTAACATGACATTGACATCGAATGAAACAAAAAATAGTTATTGAATTTAAAAAACAAATAATTTATATATAAAACTAAACTACGCAAACAGTTCGTAACAGTACTTGTGATAAAAATTTGGATTACGAGAGGGCTTGCGACTCCGGCTATCGCCCCAGATGAAGGGGAAAAAATGAAGGCTATGATTTCAGGCGGGTAACTCTTGTTTTCATATTTTTCTGTAGTCAGGTTTTAGATTTTTTTAAATTTTATTTTACTTCTATATTTTTTGTGCTCAGACAATTTGCTACGAAATTAAAAAAAAAACGAGACCTACAGTACTCGCATATGATGTGTAACATGTGACAAAATACTTATGAAATTAATTAATTATCGGGTCGTACATTCACGGGCCGACCCTTCGAATAGTAGTATGTCATCTTTGCCTTTGCCATCGCACCAGGCGGCATGGCTATGACAACCTTAGTTTTCGAGAATTAAAAAACGTTCGCATTTCCTGTTACACATTTCCGTCCCATTTCACGAAATCACTCCCACAAATTGCAGGAAAGCGAGAGCAAAGATGTTACACATCAATATTTGCATATTATTATGTAACATGCTCAGCGAGACCTTTATTTTGGAACACAGATGCCAGCAGGGAATTACACTCCATGGCCGTCCGCATGATAAACGATGAGCGAAGCGCGTCCAGGAGGCGTCCAGGAGGCGTTCCTATAATGGAATAACAAGAAGGGTGTGACGTCATGAAGTTCCTCGTCGTCAACGAGTCTCGTAGCGCGTCGCGCGTCGCGCGTCGGGCGACAGAATCCGAGGCACCTAGTTGGTAACGAGCCGATGCGTACCGTTATTGAGAGCAGGACTTCATACATCACATTAGACGCTGCCCCGAGTCTCACTTTCGAAAAGGTTTCCGAGCTTTTTGCCAGTATTTTTGCCTTTGATTTGATGCATCTCCCAAAAAATTACATTGGATGTTAATTTCATTCCAAGATGGTCCGAGATCTGGATGGTTCCATCTCAGAAAGTAGGAGTTAAGGTAAAAAGACTCTTTCTTACAACTAATAGTCACGCCTGCGCTTAAGAGTCATTAAACTTAACAAAATTGGCATCGCCCCAGTCGGAGACCGGCTGCACTGTCAGGTTCCCTCGTACCTGTACAACTGCACGACATCCGTGCAGAGCACGCCGTCCGGGCACTCCTCCACGAGCTGCGTCACCTCGGCCTTCAGCTCCTCCAGCAGGCCGCGCCGCGTGCTGCTGCCGCCACCTGAGACACACACACACACCCGCACCCGCCCACTGATACACTATTTCTTTACCAAATGTTTGAGTGCGTTCGCCTGCATCCCACCCGATGGAAATTGACCATGGATTCGAAGACGAAAGATGCTATCTCAAATATTTACTCTCTCGTCTAAACCCTAAAGTTGCAAAATTCGTAAAAAAAGCTTCATTCTTTCGCCGCCCACTGTCCACGTCATGGATATGAAAGCAAAACACTTCGCGCCGACAAGACACCATCGCATCGACATCGGCATCGGGATGAAGACCGTCACCGTCTCCGTCGGTGTTGGCACAGATTAAAGCCACCCCTCGCATCTAAACTACGAGTATAGCGACATTTGTTACCTGCGCCTACCTCCTGGCTAGTTTTAAAGCTGATACATTTACAACTACTGCATGTATAATATCCCACCAAAAAACTTCATGTAAAGTTGGTTGCAAAGATTGACAAGTTCATAAAGCTTTCACTGTTAAAAAAGTTATGAGATCTGTAGTAGAGCCAAGCCCCTAGCTGAGAGCTTCGATTTGTGCTGCGCATTAAGTCCACGGGGACTGTCGCAAGTCAAAAGTACAGAGGGAGCTCTAAATGCTCTTGTGTGTCCACTTCTATAACAATAAATAACAAATAACTGCAACTATAAGCCCAGGTTCTGTAAACTGTACATCTTGGTAATAAATAGAGTTTAAAAAAAACGCTTTTAAAGTACATCAGTCTTAAAAGTATAAAATAATTCTTAATATAAGTTGAAAAATACTTTTTAGTCTGATGTACTTTAAAAGCGTGTTTTTTAGTTTTTTTAAACTCTATTTATTTTTTAGTTCAAACTTATGAAATTATTATATTGTCGCTGATTCTTGATAAGTCTACAAAGTTTGAATTAAATCTGTCCGTTTAAAGTGGGTCAAAATCGAGTCCAAAGGAGTCGGTTACATACATACAAACATACAGGTGAAGCTAATAAAAGCGTGATAAAAAAGTACGGCTGGGCCGTATAATGTTCATGGAACTATTACGTGAAATATCATTTAAGTTCATAAGGAACAGTTTGTGCGACCATCACGAAACGACCAAGCCGTACCTTTTTACCAAGGGTTTGAGGGCGCTAGGGGCATGTTTGTATGAACATTTGTACCCGAGTCATGGATGATTATATATTCACATTGTACATATTTCTTTGTGCCCTGCCCACTGCCACTTCAGTTTAGCGATTCTGTGAGCTATGTCGGTTACTTTAGTTCTCCTGCGGATCTCCTCGTTTTTTTTTTTTTTTCTCCTCGTAGAACAGATGGCCGATGGGGCAGTAAAGTTCTCGAGTGGCGACCGCGCACCGGAAAACGTAGCGTAGGCAGGCCTCCCACGCGGTGGACCGATGACCTGGTGAAGGTCGCGGGAAGCCGATGGATGCGGGCAGCGCAGGACCGGTCGTCGTGGAAATCCTTGGGGGAGGCCTTTGTCCAGCAGTGGACGATTTGTGGCTGATATGATGATGATGATGATATTTCTTTAAGTACAGACTGTACAGATACGCCCCCCTATACAAGTGGTTGGAGGGTGAAGTATCATATTTTATATACAATTTTTAGCCTACATACCAATTTTCAGTCTTCTTGGCCTTCAGGAAGTACCCTGGCCCTAGAAGTTTTGGTGATAATCAGTGACTGAGTGAATCAGTCACGAAATCGTTGTATTTCAGATATCAATATATCCAACTGGATAATTGTTACTTGGTATGTTTGAGAAGTCTGCCAAGAACATGTTATTATTATCCTAAAAATTCAGCTCGCTCGCATCATTCGGATGTCGGATGTGTCCGTGTTGCAGGAGCTTAACATCACAACGAGGCTCTCAGTAATCTGCCACCAAAGCGTATCACCCTGGGCCAGATGAAGGGCAAACGCACCAGAGGCCGAGCACCTTCACGATGAATTGACGCAATTATGAATTTAAAACCCCACTGATTAAAAATGTGTCCTACGTGACCAGACCGGGGGATCGAGACAAATCCAACGACACCTCGCGCTCCAAAATCCATCAAGCCGTTTCGGCTACACACTCAGCCGAAGAAAGAGACATACATATATACATACATACACCCTTCTTAGGCAGTCGGGTAAAAACTAGTTTCATTTAAAAATGTGTTCGACATTTACATATATGTTCACTCTATAACTGAACGCTTCATGGATCCGAGCGGGGTTGAGTTCTCGGGTGGTCGGATTATTGAGGCCCCGCTGTGTGCTCTCAGCCTGAAACGTAACGTGCAACATGCAACTCAAGTACTTGTGGTCATGACACTCACTGGACGCAGTCTGTCTGCCGGAGTCCGAGGTGTCCTTGCAAGATTCATTGTCGAAAGCAGCAGCAGTATCCAGATGCTGCGAGTTGTGGTAAAATAGGTTCCTCTTTCTCAAGAAATTGTCTAGATGGATTCTAGAATAATTGCCATTTTCTTGATGATTTTCAATGTTATCTTTGTGCCTTTGTTTAGGGATAGGCGTGTGAGAGTTCCGGCGGAGCGGCGCGGGGGGCGCCATCTCTGGCGTCTCGGCGTGCTGGTCGGGTGTTTCGGCGCGCTGGTTGGGTGTTTCGGCGCGCTGGTCGGGTGTTTCGGCGCGCCGGTTGCCCGCCGTGTAATTCACTATACTGGTCTTGTAGCTCTGAGCAATTAAGTTCTCTCTGGGTTTCTGAACGCTCGCCCTCTTTGGCTTGCTGCAACAAATACAGGAAATAAATCAATTATGAAGCCACGCTGTGCAACGTGCACACTTTCCCGCGTAGCATTCCACCTGTGATGTGGTCATCAGACAAACACTACTCAACAATTAAAATTATGCTTGGTTAAGAACAAAGAATAGAGTTACCTTATACTTGATATACGTGGGTCATACTGAAAGTTTCTGGATTCTGATAAATAAGACTAGATAAGATGTTTACGATAAATTTATTGTTTTTCAAAGTATCTCACTATTTACGTATTTTTCCATTCGTTGGAACCATTGTGTGAAGCAGTGGATCCAGTCTTCAGAAGGGACCTCTTCAACGACTTCTTGGAATGCATTCACCGCCGCTTCTGGGCTTGAGAATCGTAAACCTCTAAGTTTATCTTTTAATCTTGGGAATAAAAAGAAGTCACAAGATGCGAGGTCCGGACTGTACGCCGGATGCGTCATCAGTTCCAAATTTAAAACCTTCAAATACGCATTCGTTCTCTTAGCGAAATGTGCGGACGCATTGTCGTGGTGAATGATGACACGACTGCGAGGACGCTTTTCACGAACTTATTCTAAGACACTGGGCAAGCAATGGTTTACATACCAATCTGCAGTGACTGTCCTTTGATTTTCAAGTGACACTGTTACATAATGTCCAGTTTTCCCGAAGAAAGACGCAACCATTTTTTTTGCCACTGCTCCTTCTCTTCTTAACTTTTGTTGGCAAATCTTCAAAAGGAAAGACCAATTCTGCTGACTGGCTTTTTCTTTTCGGTTCGAACAATACACCCAGATTTCGTCACCTGTCACGATATTATAGACAGCCAATGACTCTCCTCCATTAAACTTTTCTATAATTTTTCGGCACCACTCTACACGCAGTCGTTTCTGGTCTTCCGTTCAATCATGCGGTATCTATCGAGTGCAAAGGTTCCGAACCTTCAGTTGCTCATGCAAAATGTTTTGCACTTGACTCATTCCAATGCCTAATTCATTACGAATTTGCTGACAAGTAATTTTTTTGTCCGTCTTAATTAGTTGTCGTACGGTCTCGATATTAGACTCAGTAACCGCAGTCGCCGGCCGATCTTCACGTAGATCGCCATGGAGATGATCTCGTCCACGTCTAAATTCTCCGAACCACGAATACACAGAGCTACGAGATGGTGCTTCATCTCCAAATGCCAGTTGAAGTCTCTGGCAACTCTCTTGTTGACTTAAGCCGCAGCGAAAAACGTAAAAAATCACTAAGCGAAAATTTTCACGTTTTAATTTCATTATAATAGCGACACACAATTATCTGAACCCCGCCTAGTTGAAAAACAAACGACAGTCTCAGAAATGAAAAAGTAATATGTTCCTAGAGAGTTCCATTTTCAAATTCTGTTAGTGCTTTTTTATTTTATTTTTTGTAAGTGGCCAGTTCCAGAAACTTTCCGCTTTTATGCCCTAAGTATCAATGAAAAAATAACAATTAGTAATCTGGATGTGCGATTGTACGTGGGAGGAAACTTATTCCGATTTCCTTGCAATAATGATAGATAGATATATACATACTACAGATATATAAATACTTTTATTCAATACACAGCAATATAAAAGGATAAATAAAAAATGGAAAGGCACCGGTGCAGCTTTATTGCTGCAAGTACGAACTTGCAACGCTGATATTCTACCGGAACCTAAAGTGGATGTGCGCATTCCAACGCAGACGTAAAAAGAACAAAAGTACGAAAACAAAACAGTTTGATCTTCAATACCTTAAAAGCAAGTTAAGTAGCAAATATTAAATAAAAATATATGTACAAATATTAACTGACATAACAAAATTTTGAAAAAGGTTACCAGGTGGCCACTATCCAAAACAAACAAAGCAGTGCAACAGGTATAGAACGGGCATAAAGCCAAGCAAAGTACCCGTTATAGAGGGAAAGGGAGAAAACAGGGAAGGGGGGAGGACAAAGATAATTTTAATGTAAGTTGCTGTTGAAGAAGGTAAGATCGATACAGTGTTTTCAAATTACCGGCGAGTCGGCGCTACGAATAGGTGGAGAAAGGTCGTTCCAGCATTTCGTGGCTAGATATTTGAACTACCCTGAAATGCTGCAGATGCATGCCTCGGACAACAAAGTAGATATGCCGATGCTCTGGTTCCATAGCTGTTAATTTGGCAAGTTTATTATATAAATAGAGCGTCGGTGGCGTAATGGCTAGGGCCGCCGCCTCCTATCCGGTAGGTCGTGGTTCGAATCCTGCCACGTACCTATGTGATTTCGAATTTCTGATTTCATATGTACGTTTATCCGACGCTCTTACGGTGAAGAAAAACATCGTGAGGAAACCTGCATATGAAATGGAATATGGAAACAAAAACGCGCACAGGCATTTTGGACGCGTTGAAGCATTCGTCTACCCTTACCTGTACAGCAAGATCCATACACAGATATACAGTAGTTTAGTTTGGATAGTGCTAGTGATTCGCATACATTTACTCGTAGTGCAACGTTAATTAGATTACGACCTTTGTACAGAGTGTTCAGTCTAAACAAACAGTTCGTAACGAGCTCGACTATATGCTCCTCAAATAGGAGCCCAGAGCCAATTGAATTCCTACATTGCGAGCTGAATCTACTTTATGAACAAGTGCTCCTAAAATATGCACCTTAGGATTATAACTCGTCTTTGCTTGGCTGAGCCTGAAATTAAATATTTTCTTATTATTTTATACTAGCTTTTTCCCGCGGCTCCGCCCGCGTGGACATCGTTTTTATGACGGTCTTTAAGGGTGATTAGTAAATTATGCCGTTTCCCACCTACTCAACCATCTTAGTGCAAAAAATCACAACAATCGAGTATTTTTTTAGTTCCCTCAGGAACTGCATCAGATTATGCTATTTTCCCTGGATAAAAAGAAGCCTATGTCCTTCCTCGCGACACAGGCTACCTGCATGCCAAATTTCAAATGTATTCCAACGCCACTGGTTTACCAGTTCACCACACAACGTACACATAGATGTATCCATATTGAATGGCTGTAGGCACTCAGCGGTCAGCTGGCCTCCTCACAGCTGACGTAGGTACAACACGGCCGAATGACCGATTTGTATCACCCGGCGGCGGCGGCGACGCGAAGACCGTGCGAGCAAAAGAAAGTGGCGGTAACAATCGATGTTTGTGGGTAATTTTACTTTAAAACCAATAATCACGTTACTACAAGCACATCTAGGTTTTCAGCGCTAAACCAATGTGATAATTTTGAAGTCACAGTTTCGATCCTTATAACAGTGTAAAGTTTAAAAGTTAAAATTGATGGGAACCCTGTAGAATTCAAAAGGATGCATTGAGAGTCTAAGATCAAATTCAATTCAATGATGTTCCGGTAGAATCTCGTAGAATTTGACGGGAATCCGGTAGAATCTGATGGAATCGAAAGATATTCCGGTACAATCTGGTGGAATTGGACAGGAATCCTGTAAAATCTGGTGGAATCGAAAGATATCCCGGTACAATCTGGTGGAATTGGACAGGAATCCTGTAGAATCTGGTGGAATCAAAAGATACCCCGGTACAATCTGGTGGAATTGGACAGGAATCCTGTAGAATCTGGCGGAATCAAAAGATATCCCGGTACAATCTGGTGGAATTGGACAGGAATCCTGTAGAATCTGGTGGAATCGAAAGATATCCCGGTCCGGTACAATCTGGGGGAATTGGACAGAGACCCAGTAGAATCCGATTGAATAAATGAAAACCCCATTTGAAATAGATGAGATATTAGAATTTTGAGGGAAATTTGATGGGAACCCTGTAGAATCCAGAGTAAGATCCAGTGAAAATCTATGATATCCCGGTACAATCTAATAAAATTTCATGGAAACCCTATAGAATCCAGTGGATTCTAATGAGAACTTTCAGTATCTAATTGAATTTGATAGGATTTTGGTAGTTTTCGGTGAAATTTTATGAAATCTATGTAGTGTATGACGACAGTGGACGTGCAGCCAAGGGGTTTATTTTGATATTTTTTTTATTATTTTTCATGTATCATTACTCGATTCTGAGTAACCCCTAAAATTGCAGTCATACTTTTTCTTACACCAGTGTAAGCAAATCAACTTCAGGAGTTTTCAAATTAAATATTATGAGGTACTTACTTTTTTTTTGAAGATGACGTTTTTTGTTTTCGTACGTGGTCATCAATATGCTTGATATCATCATTCACAATCAATATCAGAGTGGGGTTAGCCTTCAGTCCCTGCAACTAATTTAAATACTTTAATATAAGAGTAATTGCGATGTGATAGATAATCCAGCTGATATGATGATGAAGAGTAATTAGTCCTTTCAGTTCCCACCTTGAAGATAAAGTAACTTTTAAATGAACTATCATGATCATATCAGCTGGAGGACGTCCACTGCTGGACATATGCCTCCCTCAAGGATCTCCACGACGACCGGTTCTGCGCTGCCCGCATCCAGCGGCTTCCCGCGACCTTCACCAGGTCATCGGTCCACCGAGTGGGAGGCCTGCCTACACTACGTTTTCCGGTGCGTGGTCGCCACTCGAGAACTTGACTACGAGACTTTTTTCTACGAGCAATGTGCCCCACCCACTGCCACTTAAGTATAGCAATTCTGAGAGCTATGCCGGTTACTTTGGTTCTCCTACGGATCTCCTCGTTTCTGATTCGATCACGCAGAGAAACTCCGAGCATAGCACGCTCCATTGCCCTTTGTGTGACCTTGAGCCTTCTTATGAGGCGGGAGGCTCATAGTAAGCGACCATGTCTCAGTTCCGTATGTCATCACTGGCAACACACTGTGACAATGAACTATATTGCATAGTATACACATTTATATATAACAGTCATTTAGATAAATTTCAAATATAAAAGGAAAAAAACCAGCCAAGTGTGAGTCGAACTCGCTCACCGAGGGTTCCGTACCACCACATCTCCGGATAAGGGACCTTAAAGATAAATCGAATAATATACATCATAAAAATTATTAAAAATCTGTTTAAGCTTGTGCCAATGAAGCCCTTTCATACGATACCCCACATAACACGGTCAACTCAATTTAAAATTTGGACTCCCGTTCCTTGCAAAATTGATTACGTACTTTAAATAAAGACTATATTTTTATGATTTAATTACAAATGTATAGTTTCAAATTTTTCCCTATACTTGTAGTATAAGACAGTATTACTGGCCAAATTTTATAGTTCTAGGTCAACGGAAAATACCCTATCAATTTTGATTCCCTTGAGTGTCGAAATATACGTTATTTGCGGCATAAAAGGCCGTATCTTTTTTTTACGTTAACCTAGAAGTTTGATTTTTTCACAGCTTCAAGGGACTGCAAACCGGAGTATATGGTTTTAATTCTTTCCGAGATAAAGTCTTGACAGACAGACGGACGGACGGACAACAAAGTGATCCTATAAGGGTTCCATTTTTTCCTTTTGAGGTACGGAACACTAAAAACGAAAAAAATAACTGATTATTGTTAATTTCAAAAAAAAAATATTAAAAAAATCTTAATGTAATAGATAACAAAAGTAAGTGTAATTCGTTAATTTCAGTAGAAATACACGGAGCGCATAATTAGTTTCAAATTTGTTTGTTTTTTGAATGCATGATTGTGTTACTCGGACCGGAATGATTTAAAACAGCTGTAGGATTAGATCATTAGCACTGTAGACAAGTTACCAGGAAGCAGTCGCTGCATTGCTCCTGCAGGAACTGCACTGCATCGCGGTAGCCATACTTCTGATAGGGTAGCGGTTCGCCTAGCATTTCTTTATAGTCTAATAGAAGTCGACGCGCGTCCACCTGCGTGGGGCTCGACACCACCAGGGAGCGCAACGTGAGCTTGAGCTGCCCGAGCTCCTCCATGCTGCTGCCGGCTAGCAGCCACCAGCCACCAGCCACTGGACCACCAGACCCGTCCACCGAACTCCAACTTCACTGCGACAGATACAATCACTCTCAGTGTTACTGCTCGTATAACGAATACAAAATAGTATATTTTGAGCATTATACTAACGATTATACTATTTATTTATTACTAGCTTTTTTCCGCAGCTTCGCCCGCGTGGACATCTTTTTAATGACTGTCTTTAAGGGTGATTAGTAAATTATGTCGTTTCTCACCTACTCAACCATCTCCGTGCAAAAAATCACAACAATCGAGTATTTTTTTAGTTCCCTCAGAAACCGCATCAGATTATGCTATTTTCCCGGGATAAAAAGTAGCCTATGTCCTTCCCCGTGACACAGGCTACCTGCATGCCAAATTTTATAAAGATTGGTCAAGGCGTAGAAGCGTTAAAAGGTAACAAACAAACACATTTTCACATTTATAATATTAAGTAAGTTAGTTTCGACGCCGACGCACAGAATGTTATGGAGCCCTTTTTAGGGTTCCGTACCCACTGCCCAAAGGGTAAAAACGGGACCCTATTACTAAGACTGCACTGACCGTCCGTCTGTCACCAGGCTGTATTTCATGAACCGTGATAGCTATACAGTTGAAATTTTCACAGATGATGTATTTCTGTTGCCGATATAACAACAAATACTAAGCATTAGAAAAAGTGAAAAAATAAAGAGGTCTCCATACAAAAAACGTGTCTTTTTTAAACGTGAAAAAACTAGCGCCATCTAATATAATGGTACGGAACCCTTTGTGTGCGGTTCTGACTCGCACTTGGCCGGTTTTTATTCGGACACCCTCTTTTTATTACAAAAATTAATAGATCTAATCATTCAAAATGGCACCTAGAGTGGAACTCCCGAGTGGCGATACTTAGAAAAAAAATACTATTTCATCCCAAAAATAACGAAAAATATTCTAGCCTAACTTGTCAGTGTAATTATTATTATCTAAATACTTGAAATAAATAGTAAGCTTCACACTTTAAACTTTCACGATTATTCATAATGACAAATTGAAAACGGGGCAAGACGTGATTTTATTGATGTTGTTTTTAACAACTCAACGTTTCGACTATGCTTCGATAGCCGTGGTCTACTCGCGTTAAAAACGACATCGATAAAATCACGTCAAGCCCCGTTTTTAAATTGGTCAGTAAGCTTCCCGTTTCAGAGCTGTTAAGAGCCTTGTAACTTTCTTAAAACTAGAGATGTTTTTTTAATATCTTTTAATTTTATTTATCCATGAATCTGTCGTGTCCAGAAAACTTGTAAAAACTAGAATTAGGGTCTCTTATTTTACTATTTACAAAAAAAACACATCTAGATTGCAAGGAGCCTAGATAATTCAGCGTTTTTTATTGATATCCAGATTCTTAGACATTATGTGGATTTCGAAAATGTTTAGTCTGAAAGAAGTCGGATCAAAGCGGCTAGCACAAGGACATCGTATGGACGGGTAGAAAACCAGAATGGGTACCTACTGAAGGTGTTATTACCCGACTACGAAAAAGGAGGGTTATGTTTTTGACAGTCTATATATTATGTGAATATGTACGTATATGTGAATATGTACGTATGTATGTTCATCTATTCCCTCGTATTTCCTAAACTACTCAACCGATCTTGAGAATTGTGGTGTCTTTGGACTCGCGCAATTATTCCGCGTGTCATAGGATATAAAGCAATTTTAAAAATCAACATGGCGAATTTTATGGGTGAATTACAAAACCCAAAAAAAAAATTGTTTTAGATACCTATTCATGTTTGGTATCAAAAGAAAGGTCTCAACGAGCACATTCTAAATATATACATATTACATATGCAAATGTTTTTAGTTTCTTAGCAAATTGTCTCGCAAGCGATCCGGCCGCGGGCAGCGAGGTGGGGTCGCGTTATACTCTGACTGAGCACAAAAAATATGGAAATAAAATAAAAGTTAAATAAACTAAAATCCGATTACATAAAAGTATAAAAACAAGAGTTTCCCACCTGAAATCATGGCCTTTATTTTTCCCTTCATCTGGGGTAATAGCCGTAGTCGCAATCGTAATCAAAATTTTCATCATAAGTACCTATCATTATGGCTTGCGACCACGCCGCCGCCGGCTATTACCCCAGATGAAGGGAAAAATAAAGGCCATGATTTCAGGTGGGAAACTCTTGTTTTCATACCTTTCCATAGTCGGGTTTTAGTTTTTATACTTTTAATTTTTGCTTTCCTATTATTGGGTTCTACTCCTACAGGGTGTGGTTATTTAAACTCACAAATAGATGTGCACATTGAATGTTCTTTACATAAAACCTCAGAAATATGATGGTACGGAACTCGGCGCCGAACGAGACCACGTGGTTGGCGCGCACGTGACGGCAGAGCTACGGGGAATTTGAAATGTTGCAAAGTGTGTGCGACAACCTTAATTGAAATTTAAATAATGACCTTAACTCCTAGACCCCACTCAATCCATATTATGTGATTTTTTGTAGTAAATAGTAAATTAAGAGACCTTAATTTTAGTATAAATAATTTTTCCAGATACGGATTAACAGAGATATAAAATGAAAACATATTATTGAAAAATAAATATAAGTATCTTATGTTTTAAGAAAGTTACAAGGCTCCTAATAGCTCTTAAACGGGAAGCACCTTTTATGCTTTTAAAATATCTATTTCATGTAAATAGTAAAATTATTTTTAGTTTCAAACTCAGTGTAGGAATTAGTATTTTCCCATATACAGCTACTAATTAGTATACTCCCATATACAGATTTTTCCGAGATGCATTTAAGATCTTATTTCTATGAATCCAATTTATTAAGTTTGTATCTCTTTAGACATTCTTCCTAATTCAATTATTTGTTGTTTTTTTTCGAGTGACAAGGTGGACTCGACAAAAATCGCGTGTAATTAAATAAAAAAACAACTACTGACTGTAAATAAATAAAGTGAATATTATTAATTTACTAGTGCAAAATACATACTTGCACTTATTATATAGCTTATGCGCTTTGTGTTGACATGGATATAAATTTCTCTTTGATAACGCGCATTTCCCATGGCACTACCAGTGGAACTACTACAGTCGGGAGTTCTACACTAGCATTTTAAGTTATTAGAACAATATTTTTTTTTTATAATTCAAAGGGTCTCCAAAAAAAGGACTCCATAACATACTGTGTGACGTGCACAAACCTGGAAATGAATTTTTATAGATCCCTCAGGAACTATCTCGGGCTATGTTAATTAGTAGTTTTTGTTATTCCCCACTCCCTCAAACATCTCTGTCCAAAAAATCACCACAATCCGTTTCTCCATTGTACCATTAAAAAAACAACCAAAAAAGCCCTTTTTTTACTTTCCCCCTAACTTTTTTTGTCCACAATTGGTAAACCCTTGGCATCATCTCAATATATTTTCAAAACCGCGGTATCTCGGTATCTGAACTTGTAATACCGCAAAATTTTCATAATTGAGATGTTTAAAACTTAGTTAACTAATAGCCATTTTTAAAAAAGGAAATCATTAAAGGTATTTAAAACAAAACAACATAAGTTGAAACTACAATATAACAATGTTAATCTTTATTTTTTAACTAACAATATTTACGTAAATGCATTAAGGTATCCATTGTATCATCATTTAAAGAACTTCTAATTTTACAGGTTTTAAAAATGCCTTGAAATCCTTATATTCGACACTCTTAATTATTGCACTCATTTTTTGTGGTCTCATTGTCAACTACACAATGCAAATATTTAATTCAAACTTTGATGAAATTCAAATTATTATATGACGCGCAAAAACTATGTCCTTTCACTAATGAAGCGGAACAGAATCGACAATGCGAGACGAGTAACGTTAAATGTTCAGACAGACTGTAAGGGTCAATTCATACTAGCACAGAGTGGAACTGAATTGAAGCGTCAATCCGAAACTTAATATAGCAAATTTACCCTTATCTCCTCAACATAATGCGCATGTTTCTTCTGAGATAAAAAAACCCACCAAGTGCATGTCGGGCCACGTGCAATGTAGGGTTCTGTAGTTTCCATTATCCTGTCCATATCTAATTTTAAAATTTCCAAATACAGCGATTTAGTTTTTAGGGGGTGGGGACACTTGACTCTAACAAAATTTAGGAATTTCAAGCCTATTTTTTGAAAACGGAAACCTAAATTATAAAAATGGTCTTAGAAGGCTCACAACTATTTTTTAAGCTCTAACCAACAATACCCCACACGACTGCGTTTGACGAGAAAAAAAAACATCCCCACTTTACTTGTCGCTACGTCCAAAAAGTTTCGTCCAAATGGATGCTTTATAAATGGATTAATATTACTTTACTTACTTTATATTACTTGAATAAAATATTAAAATAAAGCAACTACAAAGTTTCAATAAAGTAACATGCAAAGTTGGACATGATCATGATGAGTCGAGTACTATAAACAGGTTTATTCTCTACAATACAGCAATATCTCTTTCTTTTCACTTATATTGCTATCTCTTTCTTTTTCACATTCATTAACATTCCATAATAATGAGTAATGTATGATGTCTTTTAGTGAGTGACATCAGTCTTACCTGTGCCGTCGTAAAGTGTAATTGTGCTAAAATTCGTAAATAGTGTGTGAAAACAAAAATGTGGATGTTTTTTAGTGTTTATTAGGTATGCTGGAGGTAATTTCAGCTTATATATGTCCCCACCGAGGGGTTTGAGCCTGCCCTGAATTAGGGCAATCGGGCCTTAATCTTTTTCTTTACAGGCGTGTGCAGGTTTCTTAAACTTGAAAAATCTAGTCCCTCCGTTCCCACAGGCAAAATAAAATTTCCAAGAATAAGTAGACCCCTATTTACCTAAAGCATTGTATGTACTGAGAGGTCTTGTTCTGTTGGTCGTTAAGTTTTGGTGCAGAACCCTGTATAAGTGGCCCCTAGTCGCATTATGCCGTTTATTTTTCCTGTGTTGGGCAAACAAAAGTCAATATCGGTAAGAAATTGCGAAAACTCAGTAAATACTAAAGAAAACATGAAATCAACAAATATTTGAAAACATACGTTCATGAAGGCTGCTGCTGACTGTGGCCAGTAAATGTAGGTATCCTCTTTGATATGCTCATTCGCAAAGCAGAAAGGCTCATTGATGGATAACAAACCTTGACCAGAAGCATTTTGTTTAGATGCATAATAATAGCTTACGCTGAGTAACGAACTCAGTCTCACAGAAAACCTAATCCTAATATAATACATTTATGGTATTTATATAGGTATGACTTATAATTACCTGTGATTTTAGTTCTCTTTTAATAAACGATAAGATTTTAATATTGCTACAATAAAATATAATTTAGTTGTGAATTAGTTTATATAGAAAAAAACGAGAATTACCATACACAACACAATCAAATTACTAAACTAAATACAAACATACTTCTTAGTTCTTTGGGAATTGAGGTTAGGGTTAGTGTCGCCAGCAAATAATTTTTGATTGCCGTGTTTCCAAGAACCAAAGAAAAGCGGTCTTTAGCTGCGCGAGCAACACAGCTACGGCAAATCAGAGCAGGCAGACTGAACGATCGTTACTCTAGGTCGGTATACTTACCCGATATCAATCAAATAAAAGCAAAAGATAAACAAAAGTACTATGGAATTGATATTTGGAACTGTCAAATCCCTACTAAGTTTGTTCTTTGTTTTAATTTTACTATGTCAACCTATTTGTTCGCCAGGAACACTCGGGGGGTCAAAATTTACAAAACTATAAAATGTTTACAATTCTGTCAGCACTCCCGGAGTGGTTAGTTTAGGTTTATATGTTTAATTTTCATGTACATTTCCTTAGTTGGAACATAATTTTAGTTGTTACATTTATCATAATTTAAAACTCTATGGTTGAAATTAATTTGGTTTTAATTTTGGCATGGCAGGTATAATAATAGGATTATAACTTGAAATAACCCGAATTTTTATTCCCACAGAAAAAAATTAAAAGTGGTATATCACTTTATTTCAGGGATGTATAAACCAAGGGTCCGCTGCCATAAATACCACTTGCAGCAAACTAGTAATTGTGCCGCTAGCAGCAAACTTGAGTTATTTTAGAGCATGTTTTAGAGATTGATATTTTGTAATCAGTAGTGGCTATTGATATTTACTGGATGGTTAACTGGGTGAGCGAGCTTTAGTCGATGTTTTTTTTGTGTTTTTATTATTTTTCTTATTGAGAACACTCGAAAAAAAACGTTTTCTCAATGATGACTTAGCTAGATGTATTTTGAGCACGAAAAACTGTAGCATATTTTTACGTCTCAATCGAAGGGCGGTATGAAGTGCGACGCGACGGGCTGCGTACCATATCAACCCGAGCGTAACCATAGCAACGCGGGGACGCTTATCCCCACGAAGTCGCACTTCGCACTCCGTGTGGGTCTGGAGTACAATCGCGCACAAATTCTTTTACCATCCTTTTGTAACCGTGATCTGATCATTTAGGATAAATTTAAGAAAATGCCACGCCCACAACTGACTTCAAGGGGAGAAGAGAGAAGAATGGTATTTGACATTTATAGTAATTTCTAAAAGAAAATAATCAAACGGATTCTGTGAAAAAAACTGCGGAAGCTAGGAAAAAGTCTATATCCACAGTTAAAAGGATTGTAAAAGAAAGTAAAAATGTAGAAATGACAGTGATTAAACATTTATATTTAACCCTTTCCGGCCTGACCTTGAAGAGAATTGTTCAAATGAACTCTATTGGCACGGTATAGGTGTACATAACAGTCATTTAATTAACATACAAAATAATTGAAAAAAATTAATAAAGAAAAATTATTTTTTTAAGTTTCTAAAAAAAAAAGATTTTTTAATGTATTACATGTTATTACCAGTAAAAATTACAGATTTATTTTAATGAAAAACACTAAAAGAATATTAAGGTTCAAATTTGTTTGTATTTTGAACGCACGATCGTTTGGCCGGCTGGAAAGGGGTACTTATTATTTTATATGTTCTATTTACTAACTAACCTAAAATAACGACCACTTCCCTCGCCACTATTGTTCAAGAGACACAATAATTTGAAATGAAAATAAAAGTTATGTTAAACTGAAAAAAGTACGAAATTCCTCCACTTTATTTTTACACTTCATAAAAACCAATTTACGACGAAATCACGGCTTTTCCTTTAAGATTCTCAAGCAACGGGCGGGGCATTTGTGTATTACTTTTGATTGTAACTATACCTGCAGTGACAGCCGCGAATTATAGCAAAGTATGACCTTAGAAAATTACCGTAGATTTTACTATGGCAACAGTTTGCTGCAGAATCGTAGGCCATAGAATTCTTGAAATTGATATCCGATTTCGGTAGAACCCGGCAATTGCCGTAGCAATGGCATCACTCGTTAGGGTAAAACTTTTTTACAGAATATATTAACGTTTCGGGTACAGGGCCTTACAAAATAGTCTATCTTTTATCTATTTTAATTTAGTCTTAATTTCTTTTTTGTTTTGCAATGCTAGTCTAGCCAGGGAAACAAAGGCGAAACATCACCGAAACACTGTGCTCAAAGCTCAGAGTAATCATGTAGGTACCTACATGTATACTCAAAGGCTCAAAGTATATAATTATTATTTATCTGTGTTATTAGTGCTGTTGTGAGATGTTGTGGTCTGTGGATTGCATGCCAGATTTAGTAGGATTCTGCAATTTTAACAGAATTAGACACACAATTTAGGGCTTAGCAAATTGTGTCGCAGAACTGAAAAGATAGCAGTTTTTGGCAGAATCGTAAAAAACCTCAACAGAAAATAGGCAGAATGAGATTTACAAGTGATTTAAGTTTCACTTACTTGCGCTAGATTTTTTTAAAATTTTCCTCCAATTTTTTTACTACACTAGCAACCCTTAAATACATTTCAGCCAGGGGTATTCCCAAAAATGTGTATTTTCTTTCGAGTTACATGTAGAGGACATTTCATACGTATTGCGTAGTAGTCGTTGTCAATCAGTTATGTCGTGAGCAAAAAAGAAAAAAAATAAAAGAATTATTTTCTTGATGACCAAAACTATCGTTCTGAGTGGGATAATGATCCAATGTTTTCCTCTTGGCTATCTTGATCCAAGGAGGACAACAATGCCGCTTATTGTAATGCATGTAATATGACGTTAATTTCAAGACTTTGTGTTCTTAAAGATTACATCGTCATATCAGCTCGTATACGTCCCCACCTAGGGGCTCGAGCCTACCCTGAATTCGGGCAATCGGGCCTTAGTCGACCACGCGGACCCAGTGTGGGTTGGTCGACTTTACACACAACCTTCGAGTTTCTTCGCAGGTGTGTGCAGGTTTCGTCAGGATGTTTTTATTCACCGGTATAGCAATCGGTGAGTATATTACGTAAGTTTCAAAAAACTCATTGGTACATTGGCCGTCCGGATTTGAACCCGCCACCTCTGGCTAGGATCTAAAAGATCATATAAATACAATAAAACACAAAAGATGTATCACTAGATAATAGATATTCTGGATAGTCATCGGTAAGGGATTCTACCTATATTTGCTGTATAAACATATTTTTAGGGTTCCGTACCTCAAAGGGAAAAAACGGAACCCTTATAGAATTACTCGCGTGTCTGTCTGTCCGTCCGTCCATCCGTTTGTAACAAACAATTTGCTGCAAAACTACTGGACCGATTGAGTTGAAATTTGGTTTACACATATGTAAGTCTGTAACCCAAAGACGGACGTGCAACGTAAATAAATGAACTTTAGACCATTTATAGCTAATAAGTGGCCCCCATAGTGGGCAACAAATATTTTTAATAGTTATTTGTGCGTTTTTATTTATTATACTCGTACAAAGTATGAATTTATTCATCAGCAGAATTTTGGCATTTTTAAAAAACATTTACCAGCCTCTTAGCAGAATTTAGCCAAGCAGCTAGCATAATGTTCGCTTTAAATCTGGTCACACTATTTCCATCAACCACCCATCAACAAATAGTATGTAATGATCTGTGTCCATCATTTTGACAAAAAAATAAATACGATTACGTAAAAACTTAAATTTTAATTTCAACGATGTCGTTTTTTCTGAGGCGTACCGTGGGTGTCGGATGTAACCTCGGCCGCGTTGTTCTAAACAACACTAAGCCAGCGAACGTGCAATGTGTGGCGACAAAGACCGATCAAGCTGCTCCCCAGATGGAGACTAGGCCAACATTTGCTAAAATAGACCCTCTGCAGAAGTCTCAACTGATAGACTTTGGCAAATACATCGCAGACTGTATGCCCAAGTACATACAAAAAGTACAACTCATGGCAGGCAATGAATTGGAAGTTCTAATTCCCCCAGAAGGCGTGATCCCTGTGCTGCAGTTCCTGAAGGACCACCATAGCGCGCAGTTCACCAACCTCGTCGACATCGGCGGCATGGACGTGCCGTCGCGCCCGTACCGCTTTGAAATTATTTACAATCTCCTGTCGCTGAGATACAATGCTAGGATCAGGGTCAAAACGTACACTGACGAACTGACGCCGCTGGATTCCGCCTGCGAGGTGTTTAAGGGGGCCAACTGGTACGAGAGGGAGATCTGGGACATGTATGGTGTGTTCTTTGCCAATCACCCTGACTTGAGGAGGATTCTGACAGACTATGGATTTGAGGGGCATCCATTTAGGAAAGACTTCCCGCTGAGCGGGTATGTGGAGGTGCGCTACGACGATGAGCAGAAACGCGTGGTGGTGGAGCCATTGGAATTAGCGCAGGAGTTCCGCCGCTTCGAGCTGAGTGCACCCTGGGAGCAATTCCCCAATTTCAGGGGCAACCCCACTGAGGAAGTCACTAACCCCTTAGATGAGAAACCTAAAGGACAGTAGAATAAAATGTTAGTTACCAATTTATTTTAGATAAAAATAGTTTTAATAATAGTGTAATTTAAATTTTCAGCTAATTAGCCTGCTTTGACATGCGTGGGTGATGTTTACCTTCATCACATTAGCCAAATGACATCTACTGCTGCACATAGGCCTCCCCTGAGTAAAGGTTTTTACTGTGATCAGTTTCAGTTTTAATCCCTAACAAGATACATTGTGTTGGACATTAATTATTAAGATGGGCGATTCTCTGTAAGGATGTTCTTTGCTGTAATTTTTTTTCAGAAAAATTGTTATTTTATATCTAAAATAAATTTATTACAAAAGTAAAACAAGATTTCTATTTGGGCAATTTAATTGAAATAAATTTTACAGTCCCCTGGGCTGTCCCTTTTCCAAAATTGAAAATTTTTGATTCAATTTCAAGTTATTCGTCTATAATACATAATTTCGTCCATAATGTTTATAAACTTGATTAGTTAACTAACAATTTTCTCAAATAAGAAGTACCGAACAGTCCCCTGCCAAAAGTTCAAAATAAAAAAGAAAATATTCCACTGCGCTTTTTTATATTATGTTGCATCCACAGGTACGTTGTCAGTCTGAATTCTATGTCTGAATTTTATTTAGCACTTTTTCGTCATTTTATTTAGTATCGGAGTTCCTTTTGTAGCAGAAAAACTTGTTGAGCTAATTGGAAACTCAGTCCCTTGGCAATGGTTTTTTAAAATATTTATTTATGAAATCGGAAATAGTCTGAATAATTTAATAATGATTTATAAATATATTGATTGGTAACTCTCAAAAGAAACATTATGATGGTTTAGTTAATATTTCATGATTAAGTCAAAATAAACAATCCCCTGGCTTATAATATGGCATTAGACCGTTTTTCGTAATTTAAATTTAATAAATCTTCTTTTTTTAAGTTTGTTTAACTATTTCTACTCTAATAACTACTTCGAGCCTACTATTAATTATTTAACAAAAAAAATATTTAAATGTTTAGAGGTACAGGCATTCATTACCTGATGATAATTCTATGATTTATTTAAATAGTTGATCATTTTAGGTTGAAAATTAAATATTTTAATTATAGGGGTGTCAATCCTATGTGACATATCAAAATTAATTGTTATAAACAATTTTAGAGTATTTGAAAAAAAAAACCTCCAACAGTCCCCTGTCACTTTCCTTAAAAACGTTAATATTCCAAAAAATAATTATAAATTCAATTGGCTTTTTATCACTTCTTATTTTATTGTTACTTTTCTAGTCCCGAGTAGTTTTTTTTTTAATAAAATGAAAAATAATTTGATCGGACACTTTTGTACTGGTTTAAAGCATCCTTACAGAGAATTACCCAGATACAAAAGAAAGTCATCATCAAACTAAATTAAAATTTCAAATAACTTAAAATATTACAGAAATAATTTCAATCTGTCTCCTGGTATGTATGACTATGGCACCACTTGTTAATTAGGGTCACGTATTGTTACCTGGGGTGCCCTCTTCCTCTTCTTATTACGACCGGTATTACGTATTGCCCAGGACGACTACTAGCGGGCGCGGGGCAGCCGCCAGACAGCAAACTCAATTTGCTTACTCAATAATGACATTATACATTCTGAACATAAAATAATTATACACTACTTACACACAAAAGAAATAATTATTATCTATCACAGTTTTTAGACAGAAAAAAAGAATATCTTTCATACGTCACGCTCACAAAAACTCAAACAATCACGCATTATTTTATTCCAACTATCCACAAACAAATCAGTTTCAGGGCATGAAATGCATTCAAAGCAGTAATCATCCGGCAGATTGGAGACTGCGCACGCGCTTGTGTGCGACTCAGCGGCCCAGCAAATAAATTACGATTACGAGTGTTTCGCCGCCTTACGTAGTTGTCACGTACGTACAGTCGACACAGCTGCTCGTGTAGATCGAGACAGTCTACATCTCCACTCAATATTTTAAGTGTACAGGATAACTCTCTCATAGTAGTTATATTCGGTATGGATTGCGTAATGTGATGATGAATGAAGGTGCATGGACAAATAATCCTTACGGGTTTTTGTTGCAACGGTATAGCCTTTTAATTTTAAGTTTTTGAGAGATGATGCCAAGGGCTTACCAACTGTGAATAAAAAAAAACTAAAAAAATATTTCCCTCCAAGATGCTAGTTCAAGAGGCTATGTTCAGCTCTCCGTGTCTGAGGATGTAGCCCAAGCATCTAGCCCTTCTGTTGTCAATGATCTCAAGAAGAATATCTGTCTTTCTTCCTTAGCTGTTTCTAGCACCCCAGCATTGGAACGCCTTTCCGTCCATCTAATTTTAAGCATTCTTCGCCAGCACTACATCTCAACCGCTTCTAGGTGTTGCTGGTCTTGGGTAGTAATGTTCCAACACTAACATCCATAGAAGGCAATACTCCAGACGTAGGTCTTAATTAGATTCTTTCTAATGTTGATGTGTACATTCCTGTTTGTTGTGAAGGCTCTCTTGGTCATTGCTATCCTAGTTCTTATGTCCTCATCCCTTCTGCCCTTCTCTTCTATGATGCTTTTTAGATACGTAAACGCGTTTACTTGCTCTAGTGGTTCAGAGTTAAGTGTTACCATGACTTTGGTTTTTTTGACTTTAATTTTCAAATTGTATATTCTAAAGATGGCATCAATTTTTGCCAGGTTTGCTTGGAGCATTGTATCTGTTTCGTCTACTAAGGCAATATCATATGCACAACGAATCCAGTGTATGTCAATCCCATTGAATTTTGTACCTTTGGTGTGACCCTTGATCTCATTCATTGCTTCTTCTATGTAAAGGGTAAAGGTTGAATAGCAATGAAGACAGACTGCAACCTTGTCTTACCCCTTTCTTTATTTTTGCAGTCTATTGTTGTTTCTGTTTATTGGTTTTTGTAAAGTCCAAGCGTCGGTGGCGTAATGGCAAGGGCCGCTACCTCCTGTCCGGGAGGTCGTGGTTCGATCCTGCCACGTACCAATGTGTTTTCAAATTTCGATTTCATATGTAAGTATACGTTTATCCAACGCTCTTATACGGTGAAGGAAAACATCGTGAGGAAACCTGCGTGCGCCTGCGAAGAAAACTCGAAGGTTGTGTGTGAAGTCGACCAACCAGCGCTGGGCCCGCGTGGTCGACTATGGCCTGATCGCCCTAATCCAGGGTAGGCTCGAGCCCCTCGGTGGGGACGTATTTGAGCTTATGTGATGATAGTCCCAAAAATTATTCCCTTATCACGCCAGTCGATGTTTTTACGGTTTAACAGGGCAAATAGTTGATTCTGTTCTATGTTGTTGAATGCTTTCTCCAGGTCGACAAAGCCAAGGTAGGTTTTCTTATCAACGTTCTTTCAATGAAGTTCCGTAAAACAAGTATAGCTTCTCTTCTGCCTCTGTTTTTCCTGAAACCGTACTCGTCCTCACTGAGATTTTCCTCAACTTTAGAATATATGCAGTTTTGCATAATTTGAGAAGAATTTTGGAGGTATGCGACAGTAAACTTATTGTTCTGTAGTTGCCGCTTTCTATGGCGTTACCTTTCCTTGGGATGGTGATGGTTTTGCTTGTGGAGAAATCCTCTGGCACTTGACCCGTGTTATAGGTAGTGCAACTTTATTTGAATTTCAAGACCACTGCATTTGAGTAGTTCGGCTGGCAGACAGTATATGCCTGGTGCTTTCTTATCTGATAGCGATGCTACTGCGTGTTCGAATTCTCTTCACAATATGTCTGGGCCTTTAAAGTCTTCGCTTACTTTTTTACTTCCTCTATAATAACATCCCTCAGATCAGTTCCATCATACAGATCTTCTATGTACTCAACACATTTGTTTACTACGTCCTTGCTCTCGTAAAATAGTTTGCCTTCTTTATTTTTGATGATTTTACTATTAGTTGATTTCTTTTGTTGTAGTTTTTTGACCAATTGTAGCCCTTATCCAGCATTCCTTTCTTCATGTACAAAATCTATTTTTAACCCCCGACGCAAAATGAAGGGTGTTATCATCATCATCATCATCATATCAGCCACAAATCGTCCACTGCTGAACAAAGGCCTCCCCCAAGGATTTCCACGACGACCGGTCCTGCGCTGCCCGCATCCATCGGCTTCCCGCGACCTTCACCAGGTCATCGGTCCATCGCGTGTCTCAAGACTAAGGTCTTTGACCAGTGTGTGTTGCCAGTGATGACTTACGGAACTGAGACATGGTCGCTTACTATGGGCCTCATAAGAAGGCTCAAGGTCACCCAAAGGGCAATGGAGCGTGCTATGCTCGGAGTTTCTCTGCGTGATCGAATCAGAAACGAGGAGATCCGCAGGAGAACTAAAGTAACCGACATAGCTCACAGAATCGCTAGACTGAAGTGGCAGTGGGCAGGGCACATAGCTCGTAGAACAGATGGCCGATGGGGCAGTAAAGTTCTCGAGTGGCGACCGCGCACCGGAAAACGTAGCGTGTGAAGGGTGTTATGTTTGACGCCAATGTCTGTGTGTGTCTGTCTGTCTGTGGCATCGTAGCTCTCGAACGGATGGAACGATTTTGATGCGGTTTTTTTACGTGAAAGAAAATTTCCTTGTGGTGGTTCTTAGCTATAATTGATGAAAATTTTTTCAGCCGTTTTAGGATCAGCAAATCTTATCAAGGTGATGAAGGGATCTGGGCAACTTATACAGGTCTGATCGATTCAAAATTTGGTGCCCTGTTACTGTAATAATATTGCAAAACCATGGCTTGACCTGATGCTGCAGCATCTCTTGGAATCTGCAAGATACCCAACTCCTCATCGACTTACAGCAGATGCATCGTATTTGGGCTCATTGGAATAGTCTAAATGAATAGGTGTTAAATAGAACATGGTAATCTTGACCTGATGCTGCAGCATCTCCTGGAATCTGCAGGATACCCAACTCCTCGCCAACTTACAGCAGAGGTATTGTGTTTGGGCTCATAAAAATAGTCTCAATGAATAGGTGTTAGATAGAACATGGTAACCTAGACCTGATGCTGTAGCATCTCTTGAAATCGGCAGAACACCTAACTCCTCAACAAATTACAGTGGAAGTATCGTGTTTGGGCTCATTAGAATAGTCTCAATGAATAGATATATTATAGTTATAGTTAGATATAATATGGTAACCTCGATCTGATGCTGCAGTATCTTGAATTTGCTGAAGCAGAGGTAAAAAAAGTACAAAACTTCCGCAGGTCCAATGGGTTTCAACTTTCAAGTTTGAGAGTTTTAACACATTTAATTGCAGCTTCAAACGAGGGAGGTGAGCAGCTTCCACAGGTTTGATCAATTCAAAATAGGCTAGATTTCGTGTCGCGATGTTGTGTCTCGTCCCGGAAACTATATGCTTGAATGTGGGGATAGAGTTTCGATTGTATGTAATAGGTATGTAAAGTTTAAAAAGGACGAAATAAAAATTTAATTAAAAATTTAAAAACCCCATAAAAGTAAAAAAAATATATGTATTGACCCTTTGAGTTTAATTTAAGCGTAATATTTTGATCCATGAGTCGTCGCGTAGGGGGAGCCTATGTGTTACTCCAGGTCCTATTTTGTCTACCTACCAAATTTCAGCCAGATCCGTTCAGTAGTTTTTGCGTGAAGAAGTAACAAACATACACACTCACAAACTTTCGCTTTTATAATATTAGTGTGATGTGATTATGTACTCACAGTTAACAAAATATCGCTCTCCTGAAATCAAAAGTCTTTGGTCCTTCCTATCCTTTCAATCAGATATTGCTCTAAAAACAATTTTTCATATATAATTATTACCCTATATTTCTTTAATTAATAACAGTTTGATAATGTCTTGTACATAAGTTTGTATTTCACGTGACGCGTATTGTATAAAGCAAAATGTTTGTCCCCCTCGCTCTCGCACGATTTCTAACTTGGCGTCTCGCCTAGAAAACACAGCGGGCGCGGCAAAATGCAGTTATTATTTAATAACTCCAACAAAAATGGCATTAGTAACCCTCGCATTAGCATTAGTACTTCAAAGGTTCGTAATTATTTATGTTTTTAGGTCAGTGCTAGTGTTTTTTATAGAGGGCGTTATGAGCTATCGTGTTTTTGACTTTCGAGCGACGAAAGAGTGAGGAAGGTATTTTGATGGCAAAAAAAAATCGAAGTTGAGATTTTGATGGGGATCGATTGTCTTATACAAAAAGTCTAAAAAATAATGAATGTGAGTGTGTGTACCTCCGTCCGGTGCTCTAGTTCCTAAACTTCTAGTAAATTTGAGTTAGGGCAATATTATTTTTATATTTCCAGCCGTTCTAACGAATCCGGCTCTAACGAATTTAATGAAACTTTGTGGATAACTAGGACTTAATAAGGCCTACTGCACTAGGTACTTAATTATTTCACGAAAAATCGGAGTAAAGTACCTCCCATACAAACCGAAATTATTTGTAACAATACAATAATTTATTGGTAAAAGCAAATTTAAGTACACGTCAGTAATTTCTAAAATAATAATAATAATTAATGTATCGATTATAATACTAATAAATAATACTTAATCAAGTACCTTACATATACTTTACAAAAACAGTAAAAAAGAGTCAATTTTTCGTTATAATGTATTGGGTGGATGAAAAAAGTCCTTCAAAGCATAATATTGCTTTTCTAGCAACCACGACTTGAGCCTCGCCTTATAGTTTCATCAGGTCTGATATCCCTTACCGTCTCACGTATTTGCTACTGAGTAAGTGTAATGGTGATAGTTGGTTGTGTTGTGTTGTGTATGCTCGGCTAGGACAGGTGGTTAACACTTCGCGAGAAAGTATGCACAGCGTGGCTGTACAATTTATTTTATTTATAGACTATGTAAGGATGGTTCAGATAAACAATTTCAAACATGTAAATTTTTGCTTTATACTCCCTCTTAACAACAATAGAGAAGTACGTAAGAAAGCTAATGGCCCTTCGATGCATAATGAATGTCCAAGGGCTGGGCGTGGGTGTGGGTGTGGGTGGGGGTCTACCGGCGGTAGCGGTAGCGCTTGAAGTGGAACCACAGCTGGAAGATGTTGTTGTGGAAGTGGCAGCGGAAGCCGCGCTTGTACGAGTACTCCCACTCGCGGTTGACGATCTTGAACGCGATGTCCTCGTACGGCGGGCCCGCGCGGAACCGCAGCACGGCGAACTCCGCGTTCTCGCCGCACGGCTTCTGAGTACACACACGTTTATATCGTTAACAACTTATAACGTCCCCAAGCGCCCCAATGCGGGGACACGGGGACACGGCTCTCTTCCCAAGCTTAGGAACGTTAAGCCCTACTCCACACAAGGGGCGGGGGGCCAAGTTCAAGTTGGTGGAGGTTGTAGGGCTGGAACGCCACTGTCAGAAGTTTTCAAACCGTCTATATCGCAATCGGCGCGGCTTAACGACTGCCATCTAGTGGTAGCAACGACTTAACGACTGCCATCTAGTGGTAGCAACCAGCAGCAACGACTTAATGACTGCCATCTAGTAGCAGCACCGACTTAACGACTGCCATCTAGTAGCAGCAACGACTTAACGACTACCATCTAGTGGTAGCAACCAACAACAACGACTTAAGCACGGAACAAATTAATACACATATTTGTTGGGTTATGGGTTTGATGGCAACGCGAAAGCCCACCGGCTGTCACACTGATGTGAGTCTAACACCTTTCCATTTGAGCTGTACTTTCATGAGATAGAGTGGAGGCGGAGGTGGAGGCTAATCCACACCCAGGCTAATCCCAACTGCCCAAACACATCCAATTTATTTAGTTACGAGAAAATGTTTGCCTTATAAAGAGCCGAAGTGTGCCCTATTGGATAGTTTAAAAGCTGTAAAAGCTGCAACGTCACTTTCACATCAATATGGTGCCGGTAAATCTACTCGCACAATCACTGTATGACCTCTCGTTGTCCGAAAAAATGTTGACTCGCAAATTGAGAGATAAAACTTTTTCTTGGTCAAGTATCCATAAATAAAATCCGCTAGACTAAAATAGATGAGCTTATGATTAAGTGAAGCTATGTATGTATAAATTCTTTATTGCGCACAAGGAGTAATCATAACATGGTTTTTACAAACGAAAAGAAAGAAGAAAGAAAGAAAAAACGAAGAAATTTTACAAACGTGATATTCCGATTTTTTTAAATTTTTGTCGTTCCATAGTCAACAAGGAACCATTATAGTTTCACTGTCTGTCCGTCTGTCCACGGCGTAGCTTAGCTTAGTCCAGCAGTGGACGTCATTTGGCTGATATGATGATGATAATCAATTGAAATGCGGCGATACCACTAATATATATACTTTGGTTTCGGTCCGTGTTCACGCACAATGTAATTTATTATAAGAGTGAAAGATGTTTTATATACTTATTTGGAAGTTTTTACACCCACATTTGGGAAAAAAAAAAAAAACAACAACATAACAATTCAACACAGAGTTATCTCTGTTTGACTCAGAATGTTGTTTTATTTTTATACCTTGGGCCTTGTAACCTAACAAGATTTAATAAGTTTATTTTACTGTCATTCAGAAATTAAAGCACGACTGCATAGTTTTCATACAAAAAAGTAGTTTTATTGGAGTTTTTCTAAAAACCATAATCCTAAGCAAAGCGAGCGAGCGAGCGTCTGCCAGAAAAAGAAACAAAATCCAAAATGGCCGCTACCAGATGACGTTTCGTTTTCGCGCTCCCGCTGCGGGAATTCACCAGTCGGAGGGCTAGCTATCGCGGTTCATGAAGTACAGCCTGGTGACAGACAGACAGCGAAGTCTCATTAATAGGGTCCCGTTTTTACCCTTTGGGTACGGAACCCTAAATAATAAAAGGAAGGTGCTTTAGCAATAGCGACTACATTGCCCCACATACAAGTTAGCATCACCCAGGCAGGTATAAAAGCGAGCTTGTAAAATCTATTGAATAATTTTAAAATAATGTTCAAACACATTGTTTATTATTGTTGATACTAGGAAATATCCTGTAACGTTACGATGCTTGCATTCATAATGACCACACGCGATGCCCTTGCAACCGACCGCGAGCTGGCGCCGAATAAAAACCGGTGTATTTAAACTTAAAGTATGTACAAATAATTTTGAACAAAAAAACCCGACTTCAAACAGAAAACTAAGGTTCCCCTCGATTTCTCGGGATGCCATCATCAGATCCTGGTTCCCTTATGATGGTACCACCCTTGGGATATCTCCTTTCCAACAAAAGAAGAATCATCAAAATCGGTTCATAAACGACGAAGTTATCAGTGAACACATATATATACATATAAACACGGTCGAATTGAGAAACCTCCTTCTTTTTTTGAAGTCGGTTCAAAAGCGGTTGTATTTCAACGCGACTTGCGTGTTCGCATCGAATGCGCAGGTTAACTGACCTGAAGAACGGTTATTACCTGGATGGGTTCGACTGTTAGTGCCATTTTTCCCGACCGTTACCGTGTTTCGCAAGGCACGCCAAAGCGATGGTGCCGGTTGCTATCACTAGATGGCAGGCAGTGTAGTGGCAGTGTGCGCCCGCGTCATCCAGAGCTAGCTTTAACACTTGTTGTGATGCCCTTAGTCATGTTCACTATACGACAACCGTTGCGCACACTCGCACAGCATACCTCTTGGGATTTCCTTTTAAACCTCCCCCCAGCCCACATCACAGCAGTCGTTAGGCCGAGTCAGATGCCTTGCAGGCGGCTTGAGAAACTTCTGACAGTGGGGTTAGCCACTAGCCCTACAACCTCCACCCCCCTGGTGTGAGGGTGAGGAAAGAACCTGCACCCCGCACCCCGCGCCCCTCGCCCCGGCAGGCAGCGGGAACGCTTGTGGGTTCTTAACTAACGAACAGAAAAAGAGAAAAAAAGGATTCTGTGGTTTTATTAAACCACGGTAAAAGTGAAACTTTTTTCACATTATAGACATTTACAGGGGACGAAACCTTTTACTTTATCCCTACTCCGCGGCCGACCGTCACGCGACACGTAACACACAGACGAAAAAGTTTGAGACGATGTAATTAAAGTTTTACTTTAATTATGTGTGACACCAGGTCCCTGGTCTCCGTCGTAGTGGGCATGCTACGAGTAGGAGCTAGTACTGTGTGCGATGGACTAGTCGCCGAGCACTACTCACGAGAGAGAACTCCGGCGTGGACGTCTTGTCGATGAGGTCGGGGTAGAAGATGTTGAACTTGTAGCCCTGCACGATCTTGGGCGGCGGGTTGTCCATGTCGTAGTGCGTCTGGTTGTACTTGTTCCACTCGAAGCCGGTGTGCACTCTGCAACATACGTCACGATCACTACGCTGTGGCGCGGGCGGTACTTGTCGACCCACAGGTGGAGTTGCTCACACAGCGGTGTGTGTGTGTGTACCTGTTGAAGTAGCGCGGCTTGCGCGGGCGGTACTTGTCGACCCACAGGTGGAGTTGCTCACACAGCGGTGTGTGTGTGTGTGTGTGTGTGTGTGTGTGTGTACCTGTTGAAGTAGCGCGGCTTGCGCGGGCGGTACTTGTCGACCCACAGGTGGAGTTGCTCACACAGCGGTGTGTGTGTGTGTACCTGTTGAAGTAGCGCGGCTTGCGCGGGCGGTACTTGTCGGCCCACAGGTGGAGTTGCTCACACAGCGGTGTGTGTGTGTGCGTGTGTGTACCTGTTGAAGTAGCGCGGCTTGCGCGGGCGGTACTTGTCGACCCACAGGTGGAGTTGCTCACACAGCGGTGTGTGTGTGTGTACCTGTTGAAGTAGCGCGGCTTGCGCGGGCGGTACTTGTCGACCCACAGGTGGAGTTGCTCACACAGCGGTGTGTGTGTGTGTACCTGTTGAAGTAGCGCGGCTTGCGCGGGCGGTACTTGTCGGCCCACAGGTGGAGTTGCTCACACAGCGGTGTGTGTGTGTGTGTGTGTGTGTGTGTACCTGTTGAAGTAGCGCGGCTTGCGCGGGCGGTACTTGTCGACCCACAGGTGGAGTTGCTCACACAGCGGTGTGTGTGTGTGTACCTGTTGAAGTAGCGCGGCTTGCGCGGGCGGTACTTGTCGGCCCACAGGTGGAGTTGCTCACACAGCGGTGTGTGTGTGTGTACCTGTTGAAGTAGCGCGGCTTGCGCGGGCGGTACTTGTCGACCCACAGGTGGAGTTGCTCACACAGCGGTGTGTGTGTGTGTGTGTGTGTGTACCTGTTGAAGTAGCGCGGCTTGCGCGGGCGGTACTTGTCGACCCACAGGTGGAGTTGCTCACACAGCGGTGTGTGTGTGTGTACCTGTTGAAGTAGCGCGGCTTGCGCGGGCGGTACTTGTCGGCCCACAGGTGGAGTTGCTCACACAGCGGTGTGTGTGTGTGTACCTGTTGAAGTAGCGCGGCTTGCGCGGGCGGTACTTGTCGACCCACAGGTGGAGTTGCTCACACAGCGGTGTGTGTGTGTGTACCTGTTGAAGTAGCGCGGCTTGCGCGGGCGGTACTTGTCGACCCACAGTTGGAGTTGCTCACACAGCGGTGTGTGTGTGTGTGTGTGTGTACCTGTTGAAGTAGCGCGGCTTGCGCGGGCGGTACTTGTCGGCCCACAGGTGGAGTTGCTCACACAGCGGTGTGTGTGTGTGTACCTGTTGAAGTAGCGCGGCTTGCGCGGGCGGTACTTGTCGACCCACAGGTGGAGTTGCTCACACAGCGGTGTGTGTGTGTGTGTGTGTGTGTGTGTGTGTGTGTACCTGTTGAAGTAGCGCGGCTTGCGCGGGCGGTACTTGTCGGCCCACAGGTGGAGTTGCTCACACAGCGGTGTGTGTGTGTGTGTGTGTGTGTACCTGTTGAAGTAGCGCGGCTTGCGCGGGCGGTACTTGTCGACCCACAGGTGGAGTTGCTCACACAGCGGTGTGTGTGTGTGTGTGTGTGTGTGTGTACCTGTTGAAGTAGCGCGGCTTGCGCGGGCGGTACTTGTCGGCCCACAGGTGGAGTTGCTCACACAGCGGTGTGTGTGTGTGTACCTGTTGAAGTAGCGCGGCTTGCGCGGGCGGTACTTGTCGGCCCACAGGTGGAGTTGCTCACACAGCGGTGTGTGTGTGTGTGTGTGTGTACCTGTTGAAGTAGCGCGGCTTGCGCGGGCGGTACTTGTCGGCCCACAGGTGGAGTTGCTCACACAGCGGTGTGTGTGTGTGTACCTGTTGAAGTAGCGCGGCTTGCGCGGGCGGTACTTGTCGACCCACAGTTGGAGTTGCTCACACAGCGGTGTGTGTGTGTGTGTGTGTGTGTGTGTGTACCTGTTGAAGTAGCGCGGCTTGCGCGGGCGGTACTTGTCGGCCCACAGGTGGAGTTGCTCACACAGCGGTGTGTGTGTGTGTACCTGTTGAAGTAGCGCGGCTTGCGCGGGCGGTACTTGTCGGCCCACAGGTGGAGTTGCTCACACAGCGGTGTGTGTGTGTGTGTGTGTGTGTACCTGTTGAAGTAGCGCGGCTTGCGCGGGCGGTACTTGTCGGCCCACAGGTGGAGTTGCTCACACAGCGGTGTGTGTGTGTGTACCTGTTGAAGTAGCGCGGCTTGCGCGGGCGGTACTTGTCGACCCACAGGTGGAGTTGCTCACACAGCGGTGTGTGTGTGTGTGTGTGTGTACCTGTTGAAGTAGCGCGGCTTGCGCGGGCGGTACTTGTCGACCCACAGGTGGAGTTGCTCACACAGCGGTGTGTGTGTGTGTGTGTGTGTACCTGTTGAAGTAGCGCGGCTTGCGCGGGCGGTACTTGTCGGCCCACAGGTGGAGTTGCTCACACAGCGGTGTGTGTGTGTGTACCTGTTGAAGTAGCGCGGCTTGCGCGGGCGGTACTTGTCGGCCCACAGGTGGAGTTGCTCACACAGCGGTGTGTGTGTGTATACCTGTTGAAGTAGCGCGGCTTGCGCGGGCGGTACTTGTCGGCCCACAGGTGGAGTTGCTCACACAGCGGTGTGTGTGTGTGTACCTGTTGAAGTAGCGCGGCTTGCGCGGGCGGTACTTGTCGGCCCACAGGTGGAGTTGCTCACACAGCGGTGTGTGTGTGTACCTGTTGAAGTAGCGCGGCTTGCGCGGGCGGTACTTGTCGACCCACAGGTGGAGTTGCTCACACAGCGGTGTGTGTGTAAGTACCTGTTGAAGTAGCGCGGCTTGCGCGGGCGGTACTTGTCGGCCCACAGGTGGAGTTGCTCACACAGCGGTGTGTGTGTGTACCTGTTGAAGTAGCGCGGCTTGCGCGGGCGGTACTTGTCGACCCACAGGTGGAGTTGCTCACACAGCGGTGTGTGTGTGTGTGTACCTGTTGAAGTAGCGCGGCTTGCGCGGGCGGTACTTGTCGACCCACAGGTGGAGTTGCTCACACAGCGGTGTGTGTGTAAGTATTTGTTGAAGTAGCGCGGCTTGCGCGGGCGGTACTTGTCGGCCCACAGGTGGAGTTGCTCACACAGCGGTGTGTGTGTGTGTGTGTGTGTGTACCTGTTGAAGTAGCGCGGCTTGCGCGGGCGGTACTTGTCGACCCACAGGTGGAGTTGCTCACACAGCGGTGTGTGTGTATGTACCTGTTGAAGTAGCGCGGCTTGCGCGGGCGGTACTTGTCGGCCCACAGGTGGAGTTTCTCACACAGCGGTGTGTGTGTGTGTACCTGTTGAAGTAGCGCGGCTTGCGCGGGCGGTACTTGTCGACCCACAGGTGGAGTTGCTCACACAGCGGTGTGTGTACCTGTTGAAGTAGCGCGGCTTGCGCGGGCGGTACTTGTCGACCCACAGTTGGAGTTGCTCACACAGCGGTGTGTGTGTGTGTGTGTGTGTGTACCTGTTGAAGTAGCGCGGCTTGCGCGGGCGGTACTTGTCGGCCCACAGGTGGAGTTGCTCACACAGCGGTGTGTGTGTGTGTACCTGTTGAAGTAGCGCGGCTTGCGCGGGCGGTACTTGTCGACCCACAGGTGGAATTGCTCACACAGCGGTGTGTGTGTGTGTGTACCTGTTGAAGTAGCGCGGCTTGCGCGGGCGGTACTTGTCGGCCCACAGGTGGAGTTGCTCACACAGCGGTGTGTGTGTGTGTACCTGTTGAAGTAGCGCGGCTTGCGCGGGCGGTACTTGTCGACCCACAGGTGGAGTTGCTCACACAGCGGTGTGTGTGTGTGTGTGTGTGTGTGTGTGTGTGTGTACCTGTTGAAGTAGCGCGGCTTGCGCGGGCGGTACTTGTCGACCCACAGGTGGAGTTGCTCACACAGCGGTGTGTGTGTGTGTACCTGTTGAAGTAGCGCGGCTTGCGCGGGCGGTACTTGTCGACCCACAGTTGGAGTTGCTCACACAGCGGTGTGTGTGTGTGTGTGTGTGTACCTGTTGAAGTAGCGCGGCTTGCGCGGGCGGTACTTGTCGGCCCACAGGTGGAGTTGCTCACACAGCGGTGTGTGTGTGTGTACCTGTTGAAGTAGCGCGGCTTGCGCGGGCGGTACTTGTCGGCCCACAGGTGGAGTTGCTCACACAGCGGTGTGTGTGTGTGTACCTGTTGAAGTAGCGCGGCTTGCGCGGGCGGTACTTGTCGGCCCACAGGTGGAGTTGCTCACACAGCGGTGTGTGTGTGTGTGTACCTGTTGAAGTAGCGCGGCTTGCGCGGGCGGTACTTGTCGACCCACAGGTGGAGTTGCTCACACAGCGGTGTGTGTGTGTGTACCTGTTGAAGTAGCGCGGCTTGCGCGGGCGGTACTTGTCGGCCCACAGGTGGAGTTGCTCACACAGCGGTGTGTGTGTGTGTGTGTGTACCTGTTGAAGTAGCGCGGCTTGCGCGGGCAGTACTTGTCGGCCCACAGGTGGAGTTGCTCTCACAGCGGTGTGTGTGTGTGTGTGTGTGTGTGTACCTGTTGAAGTAGCGCGGCTTGCGCGGGCGGTACTTGTCGGCCCACAGGTGGAGTTGCTCACACAGCGGTGTGTGTGTGTGTACCTGTTGAAGTAGCGCGGCTTGCGCGGGCGGTACTTGTCGGCCCACAGGTGGAGTTGCTCACACAGCGGTGTGTGTGTGTGTACCTGTTGAAGTAGCGCGGCTTGCGCGGGCGGTACTTGTCGGCCCACAGGTGGAGTTGCTCACACAGCGGTGTGTGTGTGTGTGTGTACCTGTTGAAGTAGCGCGGCTTGCGCGGGCGGTACTTGTCGACCCACAGGTGGAGTTGCTCACACAGCGGTGTGTGTGTGTGTACCTGTTGAAGTAGCGCGGCTTGCGCGGGCGGTACTTGTCGGCCCACAGGTGGAGTTGCTCACACAGCGGTGTGTGTGTGTGTACCTGTTGAAGTAGCGCGGCTTGCGCGGGCGGTACTTGTCGGCCCACAGGTGGAGTTGCTCACACAGCGGTGTGTGTGTGTACCTGTTGAAGTAGCGCGGCTTGCGCGGGCGGTACTTGTCGGCCCACAGGTGAAGTTGCTCACACAGCGGTGTGTGTGTGTACCTGTTGAAGTAGCGCGGCTTGCGCGGGCGGTACTTGTCGACCCACAGGTGGAGTTGCTCACACAGCGGTGTGTGTGTGTGTACCTGTTGAAGTAGCGCGGCTTGCGCGGGCGGTACTTGTCGACCCACAGGTGGAGTTGCTCACACAGCGGTGTGTGTGTGTGTGTGTGTGTGTGTGTACCTGTTGAAGTAGCGCGGCTTGCGCGGGCGGTACTTGTCGGCCCACAGGTGGAGTTGCTCACACAGCGGTGTGTGTGTGTGTACCTGTTGAAGTAGCGCGGCTTGCGCGGGCGGTACTTGTCGACCCACAGGTGGAGTTGCTCACACAGCGGTGTGTGTGTGTACCTGTTGAAGTAGCGCGGCTTGCGCGGGCGGTACTTGTCGACCCACAGGTGGAGTTGCTCACACAGCGGTGTGTGTGTGTGTGTACCTGTTGAAGTAGCGCGGCTTGCGCGGGCGGTACTTGTCGGCCCACAGGTGGAGTTGCTCACACAGCGGTGTGTGTGTGTGTGTGTACCTGTTGAAGTAGCGCGGCTTGCGCGGGCGGTACTTGTCGACCCACAGGTGGAGTTGCTCACACAGCGGTGTGTGTGTGTGTGTACCTGTTGAAGTAGCGCGGCTTGCGCGGGCGGTACTTGTCGACCCACAGGTGGAGTTGCTCACACAGCGGTGTGTGTGTGTGTGTACCTGTTGAAGTAGCGCGGCTTGCGCGGGCGGTACTTGTCGGCCCACAGGTGGAGTTGCTCACACAGCGGTGTGTGTGTGTGTGTACCTGTTGAAGTAGCGCGGCTTGCGCGGGCGGTACTTTTTTTTATTTTTTATTTTTTTTTTATTTAACCAATTGATAAAAAGAATGTTACAAAAAATTATAATACTAATACATCAAAAACCTTTACAGGTTTATCCGTGTACTAGTTACTATCGTTGCTGACAAAATACACTTAAGCTGAGTTTTCTACCCTTTGTTATCAAAAATCAAACAGATACAAGAAAAAAGAAAAAAAAGAAAAAATAAGACAATATATCAGTATTACAAAAATGAAATGAAATATGTATCCACCTATACGAAAAAAAACTTGTCGACCCACAGGTGGAGTTGCTCACACAGCGGTGTGTGTGTAAGTATTTGTTGAAGTAGCGCGGCTTGCGCGGGCGGTACTTGTCGGCCCACAGGTGGAGTTGCTCACACAGCGGTGTGTGTGTGTGTACCTGTTGAAGTAGCGCGGCTTGCGCGGGCGGTACTTCTCGACCCACAGGTGGAGTTGCTCACACAGCGGTGTGTGTGTGTGTGTGTGTGTGTGTACCTGTTGAAGTAGCGCGGCTTGCGCGGGCGGTACTTGTCGACCCACAGGTGGAGTTGCTCACACAGCGGTGTGTGTGTGTGTGTGTGTGTGTACCTGTTGAAGTAGCGCGGCTTGCGCGGGCGGTACTTGTCGGCCCACAGGTGGAGTTGCTCACACAGCGGTGTGTGTGTGTGTACCTGTTGAAGTAGCGCGGCTTGCGCGGGCGGTACTTGTCGGCCCACAGGTGGAGTTGCTCACACAGCGGTGTGTGTGTGTGTGTACCTGTTGAAGTAGCGCAGCTTGCGCGGGCGGTACTTGTCGACCCACAGGTGGAGTTGCTCACACAGCGGTGTGTGTGTGTGTGTGTGTGTGTGTGTGTGTGTGTGTACACCTGTTGAAGTAGCGCGGCTTGCGCGGGCGGTACTTGTCGGCCCACAGGTGGAGTTGCTCACACAGCGGTGTGTGTGTGTGTGTGTGTACCTGTTGAAGTAGCGCGGCTTGCGCGGGCGGTACTTGTCGACCCACAGGTGGAGTTGCTCACACAGCGGTGTGTGTGTGTACCTGTTGAAGTAGCGCGGCTTGCGCGGGCGGTACTTGTCGGCCCACAGGTGGAGTTGCTCACACAGCGGTGTGTGTGTGTGTACCTGTTGAAGTAGCGCGGCTTGCGCGGGCGGTACTTGTCGGCCCACAGGTGGAGTTGCTCACACAGCGGTGTGTGTGTGTGTACCTGTTGAAGTAGCGCGGCTTGCGCGGGCGGTACTTGTCGGCCCACAGGTGGAGTTGCTCACACAGCGGTGTGTGTGTGTGTACCTGTTGAAGTAGCGCGGCTTGCGCGGGCGGTACTTGTCGACCCACAGGTGGAGTTGCTCACACAGCGGTGTGTGTGTGTGTGTGTGTGTGTGTGTACCTGTTGAAGTAGCGCAGCTTGCGCGGGCGGTACTTGTCGACCCACAGGTGGAGTTGCTCACACAGCGGTGTGTGTGTGTGTGTGTGTGTACCTGTTGAAGTAGCGCGGCTTGCGCGGGCGGTACTTGTCGGCCCACAGGTGGAGTTGCTCACACAGCGGTGTATGTGTGTGTGTGTGTACCTGTTGAAGTAGCGCGGCTTGCGCGGGCGGTACTTGTCGGCCCACAGGTGGAGTTGCTCACACAGCGGTGTGTGTGTGTGTGTACCTGTTGAAGTAGCGCGGCTTGCGCGGGCGGTACTTGTCGACCCACAGGTGGAGTTGCTCACACAGCGGTGTGTGTGTGTGTACCTGTTGAAGTAGCGCGGCTTGCGCGGGCGGTACTTGTCGGCCCACAGGTGGAGTTGCTCACACAGCGGTGTGTGTGTGTGTACCTGTTGAAGTAGCGCGGCTTGCGCGGGCGGTACTTGTCGGCCCACAGGTGGAGTTGCTCACACAGCGGTGTGTGTGTGTGTACCTGTTGAAGTAGCGCGGCTTGCGCGGGCGGTACTTGTCGACCCACAGGTGGAGTTGCTCACACAGCGGTGTGTGTGTGTGTGTGTGTGTGTGTGTACCTGTTGAAGTAGCGCGGCTTGCGCGGGCGGTACTTGTCGGCCCACAGGTGGAGTTGCTCACACAGCGGTGTGTGTGTGTGTGTGTGTACCTGTTGAAGTAGCGCGGCTTGCGCGGGCGGTACTTGTCGACCCACAGGTGGAGTTGCTCACACAGCGGTGTGTGTGTGTGTACCTGTTGAAGTAGCGCGGCTTGCGCGGGCGGTACTTGTCGGCCCACAGGTGGAGTTGCTCACACAGCGGTGTGTGTGTGTGTGTGTGTGTGTGTGTGTGTGTGTGTGTACCTGTTGAAGTAGCGCGGCTTGCGCGGGCGGTACTTGTCGGCCCACAGGTGGAGTTGCTCACACAGCGGTGTGTGTGTGTGTGTGTGTGTGTACCTGTTGAAGTAGCGCGGCTTGCGCGGGCGGTACTTGTCGGCCCACAGGTGGAGTTGCTCACACAGCGGTGTGTGTGTGTGTGTGTGTGTGTGTGTGTGTGTGTGTACCTGTTGAAGTAGCGCGGCTTGCGCGGGCGGTACTTGTCGGCCCACAGGTGGAGTTGCTCACACAGCGGTGTGTGTGTGTGTGTGTGTGTGTGTACCTGTTGAAGTAGCGCGGCTTGCGCGGGCGGTACTTGTCGGCCCACAGACAGGGCTGCTCGGGCAGCGCGGTCTCGCCGCCGAAGGGCGCGTCCTCCGCGCCGGAGCCGGCCATGCTGCGCGCCGCGGCCCGCTCCAGCGCCTCGGTGCTGGTGGCGCCCGTCTCGGCCGCACTAGTCGCCGCCGCCGGCTGATACACAAACACATTTATTATTAATTTATAAGTCGGTGATCTAGTTTTGACCCTGATATTGCGAGTCACAGACACGACTGAAGAAAACGTCCCCTGGACTGTTGGTTCTTATATTTTCATTGCGACAGCGCACATGGCTTTACACTGATGATGTGCAAGTAAAACACCGTGTAAAGACTTACCGGCGCGTGGTGCGCGTGCTGCGACTGCGCGTTGGCGGCGTGCAGGCGCGCGCGCAGGTAGGCCAGGCGCTGCTCGTCGTCGGGCGGCTCCGTGAGCAGGGTGCCGGGCTCGAGCGCGTGTGCGCCCAGCAGCTGCGGCGAGTAGCGGCCGGCCGCGTACTCCGCCGCGCACGCCGCCTCGCCGCGCTCGCCCTCGCCCTCCGACTGCTCCGCCTCCGCCGCCGAGTGCTCCGAGTGCTCGGAGGGAGCTCCTTCCTCCTCTTCCTCGCGCTTCGGCGACTCACATCTAAATGGGAAATGCATAATTAATCCTATGATTTAAATGAGCAACTATTGTATAAAAAGGCTCTAATGATTTGAAAGAAATTTTGTATTTAGGCATTTTTTTACTTTCCAAGTCAATCTAGTCACAATCTCATTTCCCCAGCTCCATTCCACCATCGGTTAACGAGACGCGGGGAGGGGTTGCACCCCTTTGTTGTTGATGTTCCCCCTATCCGCATGAAGCGTAACGCTTCCTCATAAATTATATGGACAGCAAAGGGGTGGCATGCGTCAGTATTTCCCCATTCCTAGTCCAGTTGACCACTTTCGGTTTTTTTGTGGGTAACTGGACCCATTTGGGCTCAGTTGGCACTCTCTACGACTTACGGGTCTACTCAGCCCGCGCTTAGTCCACTACATTCTACCACTATCGTAGTCAACCCGGCCCACGCCCACACTCAGTACGCGGACTCAATCGAACATTTAACATTCGGAATAACTATTTGTACTATGCTTGCATTAATAATTAGTCATCATTATATGTCCAGAAATAACCGGAATAATAAAAAAAGAGTGTGTGGTTTTATGAAACCATGGTAAAAGTGAAACTTTTTTTCACATTATAGACATTTACAGAGCACGAAACGATCATGGCTGCTCTCGTCTTGGAGCTACGGTACAGAGGACGAAACGATCATGTAATAAAAGTTTCACTCCTCTTGGAGCTACGGTACAGAATCCGAAACGATCATGGCTGCTCTTGTCTTGGAGATACGGTACAGAGGACGAAACGATCATGGCTGCTCTGACGAAAAAGTTTTAGGCGATGTAATAATCTCTTTGCGGTCACGCAACACACAGACGAAAAAGCTTGAGACGATGTAATAAAAGTTTCACTTGAAAAATAAAATAACCGGTCGTCGTGGAAATCCTTGGGGGAGGCCTATGTCCAGCAGTGGACGTCCTTCGGCTGATATGATGATCTGTCCAGAAACAGATTGCATAGCATTGGAGATTACTGGCTGGCATTTATTAATTATTTCATTAATTGTCTTTACTTAAAAATGCTTGTAATTTACTCATTATTTTGACTAGCTTCTTTGAGCAAAGTCGGCTTTGCGATCCTAGGACCGAAATTTGAATTGCGATCCTAGGACCGTAATTTCCTGAGCAAATAGATTGTATTCAGAACTATGCTGTATCTATCTCACAGACTGGTATATCGAGCATCATTTACCTACGATAATTAAAAAAACATTGCGTGCGCAGTAAAGAGATTTTATTCAGAATGAGGCAGTATATATCTCACCAGAAAGGAGGTCGCATAGGCATAACAATCATCATTTACCTAATTTAAAAAAACGGAAACCTTAACCCAACCTTAACCTAACCACAACCTAATTATAGCGCATCGCGAACCAAATTTTTTGCTCTACACAACGCAATTTTTCTTTTTTTCTAGGACCCTTTTTTTGTCCTAGACAAATCTATGATCTATGAATTTATCTAGGCTATCCTTCTCCGTATTTTTCCCAAACTTCTATTAATTTTGTCTACACGTCCGTGCGCTTTTTTCTGCTCTAGCATTTTTTTCGCTATTTGGGGCACATTTGCCGCCTTCCCGAGTCTACAGGTTAACCCTTCCGCTCGCGAAACTTTTTTTTTCTCCAAAAAAATCGCGCAAAGTCTTAAAATTCGGCAAAAAAATCACAGATTACGGGAAAAATATTAAAAAAATTCTACGGGCCCACTGGGCCCCTCGTTCGGTCGGCCCCAGAGGCCATTTTCATCCTAATTTTTCATCCTAACCTACCTACGTAACCTAACCTTTTGTTTTTTTTTCTGTAAAAAAAAACAAAAGCCTAAACAAAAAGCGCGGTTTAAACTTTTCGTATTTTCGTCTTAATTAAAATAAAATCATAAAAATTGAATCATAAAGAATCTTCTAATCCTATGTGTATGTGGACATGAGCTTTATCCAGATTCACATCTCGAATCAGGCTATTCTGATTAGCAGTCTGTGTCACTTGCCACCCCCTCAACCAATTCTATGGATAAAAATCACTTCAACCCGTTGGTCCGTTGCGACGCCGGCGTGGAAATAAGTTTTCCCCAGATGTGCTAGTAAGTAAATTTTGTCCCCGTGCGATCAAACACCTCTGTGAAAAAATCACAACATTCCATTCTTCCGTTCCCATGTCAAAGAAATTAACCAAAAAAAGAGAATCCTGTGGGAACTGCATCGGACTATGCTATTTTCACGAGGTGAAAAGTAGCTTATGACCTTCCCCGTGACACCTAACTGCGTGCCAAATTTCATTAAGATTGGTCATTTGTGTTGAAGCGTGAAAAGGTAACAAACAAACACATTTTCACATTTATAATATTAGTAAGGATAATTACGACAAATTATTAATGCAAGCATAGTACTGATAGTAATTCTGAATATTAAATGGTCGATCGAGTCCGCGTACTGGGTGTGGGTTGGGATGACTACGAGGATGGTAGAGAGTAGTGGACTAAACGCGCGGGCTGAGTAGACCCTTAAGCCGTAGAGTGTGTCGACTGAGCCTACAGGCTAGACGGGCTGTGGGCTTAGATGACTATAGAAGGTCTTCAGTTGCTCACTTGGTGTCACTGGCAGAGGGCTGCGCGGGCTGCACGCCTTGTTGCTGCTTCAGCAGCTGCAGCTTGCGCCGCAAGTTCAGCTGGTGCCGGTCCCGCAGCCTTGCCCGTGCCATGTGAGCTAAATAACAAAGTTAAAAAAATAAATATAATATCTGTTCGATTTACGTCCCCGGGACAGAGGGAGGCTCATCGAAGCGCTGGCATTAACACCGCGCAACTTAATCTACAAAAGTTCCTAACAGTCTCTGCTACCAGTTTGAAGTAACAACCGAGGGGAAAAGGGGGGGGGGTGACAAATCCCCACAGGACACCCACCCCGATTGCCACGTCAGACACTTAAAACTAAATTTCGTACGATGCCGGATGTCTAACTAAAGGACAGACATTCTGACACTTGGTCAAACTGAGACAAGGACATTATACGAAGGCTACTACTAATAGGCAACAAATATACAAGTTACGGGCCCAACGCCCAAGTTCCAAGTACTTGTGGTAGAAAATGCCCACACGCGTCGAGGGGTTAGGATTTCAACAGCTACAAAACTACACTACAGAATAGGACTTACCAATCGAAGCTCCGATTGTACCAGCAGACTCCCGATGTTGCTTTGCCAAAGGAGAGGGAGTGGGCTTCAATATACTAAATGTATAGTTTGGTAAGACAAGTGTGTGTATCGAGTATTGTGTGAGATACCCCAGCTCCGTTGTAGGATCCACTGATGCTCCTCGCTGAGGTTTCCGTGCCGGTTTCTCTTGTCACAGCACTTCCTCGATGTTGAGACAAACCGTCCTGATGTCACGCCCACCCAAGACGATACAAATATCCCTTTCAAAGGTCCGTATTTATTGGGTTTACACTAAACCACAAGCCTAGCTCCGTAGGTATAATTATGTTTCACTTACGTTATACTGTTATTTATGCGAGGACCAAATTCCTTATCGTATACGAAGTACCTCCGTTGGTAGGTACAAATGAAACTCTGACAATATAACCGCGCCATCGCGTCAAATAAACGTGTTATATAAGCCAAGTGTCTATCGCGCACCGCTGCGCCCACGCGTGATCTGTCTGAACACCGAATTGTTCAATATTGTATTATCGATGCACTCGCGGCTCCGTTACTCGCGTCCTACTCGTAGTAAGTGCAGCCCGACGCAGCCTCGGCCTCGCCGTCCGTTGGTCGAAGGCATATTCAAATCAAAAAACGCGACAAATCCTTACGTGTATCTTTGCGACCGTAATTTGCGCTAAAATGCGCTCCAACTGACCCGTGCCGCAAATCAAAATCAAATCAATTTATTTCAAATAGGTGTTTACACACACTTTTAAATAGTCAAAACAAAAAAAATACAATAAAAATAAAATTACAAATAATGTCATGATTCAGATTACAGTCTCAGGTAATGGTATTTGATATAGAATCAACATATATATCTTTGTCATTTACATAATCTATTATTTTATAATATCCTCTAGAGCACAAAACTTTTTTGACATGAGTCTTGAATTTATTCTCTGACAAACTAGTTACATTTTCTGGAATTTTATTGTAGAATCTTATACACTGCCCCACAAATGACTTCTTAACCTTACTCAGTCTCGAAAAGGCTATATCTATTTTATTTACATTTCTTAAATTCAAATTATGCCTGTCACTGTTTTTAGGAAATATATGCAAATTCTTACGAACGTACATGATGTTTTCATATATAAATTGACTAGCAACAGTTAAAATATTGATTTCTTTAAACTTATTCTGTAACGACTCACGTGATCGTATCTGATAGATTGCGCGGATAGCTCTTTTCTGCAGGATGAAAATAGTTTCTATATCAGCCGCATGCCCCCACAGTAATATGCCATAAGACATTATACTATGGAAGTAACTAAAATACACTAGTCTCGCAGTATCTACATCCGTTAACTGTCTTATTTTCTTAACGGCATAAGCAGCTGAACTAAGCCTTCCCGCTAAAGTTTCAATGTGTGGTTCCCATTGAAGTGAAACATCCAAAGTTATACCAAGGAACACCGTGGTATTTACAAATTCTAATTTATTACTGTCTAATATTACACTATTGTTGACCTTTTTTACATTTGGCAAACAAAATTTTATACATTTTGTTTTCTTAGCATTTAATAATAAGTTGTTCACAGTGAACCAGTTCAGTATCTTTGAAAGAGTGTTGTTTACTTCTTCAATTTCGTTTTCTTTCCTATTCACTTTAAAAATAAGAGATGTATCATCCGCAAACAACACAATATTTGACAGATGTTGCAACATAAAAGGCAAATCATTTACGTAAACAAGGAAAAGAAAAGGCCCTAATATGGAACCCTGGGGCACACCCATTTTCACTTTAGATCCAGATGAGTTCGTGCCATTCACTTGTACTTTTTGTGTTCTGTTGTCTAAATACGAATTTAAAAGACTGAGAGCCTCTTCCTCTACACCATAATGCTTTAATTTCATAAGTAATGTTTGGTGTTCAACACAATCAAAAGCCTTAGATAAATCACAAAACACTCCAATTGCATTCTGCGATTCCTCGAAGGCATCATATATGTTTCGAATCCCCAGAGGTCTTCGGTTCTTTTCACTTTAAGAGATTTAAAAAAATTTACAATAGATTGTGGTTCAATTACTCTGAAGGAGAATTTTTGATCAAAATTCAGCATACATAGGTGATGAGTTTAGGGCTTCAGTAGTCTTAAGTGGAATATTTGTGAAAAAAGTTTCGAATTCTTTGGCTACATCGGCATTCGAACTAATTTTACCTTGATCTGTTTGCAAAACATATTCTTTGTCGCGAGGTTTGACTTTACCTGTTTGTTTGCTAATGATATTCCAAACAGTTTTTATTTTATTATCTGAAAATTTTATTTTTCTAGCCAGATAATTAGATTTTGCTACGTGGCAAACCTGCTTAAAATTTTTTGAATATTGTTTCACATAATTTGTGACGTTCTCATCAAAAGTGTAAGTTTTTTTGTCATAAAGGTCAAACAAAGTTTGGCGACTTTTGTATATACCTATAGTAGCCCATTCACTGAATTTAAATTTGATGTAACTGATTGTGGATTTAGACTTAAATATACTTTGGAATTCCCTATCCAGTACTGTAAAAAAATCATTGTAAAAACTGTTGGCTTGCACTTCATTATCAAAATCTGGTATGGGCAGTTTTTCATCTAGCACTGTTTTAAACTTTTCTATTCGACTAGCAGTGACCGGTCTCTTTTGAATTTTTATGTGTTCTGCAGAAATACTTACGGGAAAGCTAGCCATTACTCCGCTATGATCTGACCTCAAACAATTAAAAACCTTTTTATTTAAATAACAGCAATTACAAAATATGTTATCTATACATGTGGCAGAGGTCTTTGTTATTCTTGTGGGTTCCAGAAATACATAATTTAAATCAAATGACTTGAAGAGACAAGTAATTCGAGTAGTCAAGGACTTTTTTTCCAACAAATCAACGTTGAAATCGCCGCATACTATCACGGATTTACGGCTTTTAAATTTTAATACATCTTCCATTGCCGATTCGAAGCTAACAAAGTTATCGTCATATGGGGGCCTATACACGCAAATAATGATGTGGTTCTCCAGCTCCACACAAGATAATTCCACAGTTTTTTCAATCGAAAGGCCAACAACGTCCTTCCGTTCTTTAAACTTTAGAGAATTTTTGGTAAATATAACTGAACCTCCACATTGTAAGGACTTTCGATTGAATGCACTGGCTGTACAATAATTTTCAAAACTAAAAAGCATTTCATGGTCTTTGAGCCAGTGTTCTGTTACACAAAAAATATCTACACAATACTTTTCCAGAAACAGTTCTATTTCTAATTCTTTGCCGAGGAAGCCTTGAATATTTTGGTGAACTAGTTTTAAAAAACTTGGCTTCTTCGTTGTCTTTAAACCTAGTTTAAATCTGAAGGTTGAACACTGGGTCTGAGTGACTCTTAGTTACTGATTTCGCGAAATGCGTAGTGGCTGGCCTGTCCAGATATTTTAAGTGATTTCGTGCCAAAAAATGGACTGCAGCCGACCCGCGTTGTTGCATCTGAGAGACTAGTTGCCCGTCGCCATCGGCGGGCGCAAGCCCGGCCGCGGAAAAAACTCACACCGTACCAGCGTGTCTATTTTTCGATCGCGTCTGTGGAATGCGGATTTACTGATAAGAGCCCCTGTCACTTAATTGTGTGCATCTTGAATGATAGTTTAACATGTAGCTACGACAGCTTATGCATCCGAACGGATTGAAATCGAAGAATATCTATGACTACCAGATGTAAGGCGCCCACCCGTTGAAAAAACCGGCCAAGTGCGACTCGGAGTCACACAAACAGGGCTCTGCACAAAAACTTTACTACCAACAGAACGAGACCTCTCAGTACATATTTTTCTTTAGGTAAATAGGGGTCTACTTATTTAGGATTTTATTTTTCCTTTGGGAACGGAAGGACTTTAATTTTTTTTATTACATTTTTCTGTAATCCATGCATTCAACTTCATATACTGTGATTTTTTTCATGATTTGAGGCCCAGTAGTTTCGCAGTTAAGTGGGGTGGAATGGTCAATTTAGACATTTTCTTAAATAACTTCCAAAACTATTCATTTTAAAACTATAAAAAAATTGCTTTTGCGCGCGTCTTTGCCCGCGTGGATATCGTTTATTTGGCTGGTGCCAGCGACTTCGGTTGCTGATTCTCTTGGTTAACACTTTATTTCTAATTATGTTATCTCGGAAAGTTGGTGTATGCCGGTGCTAAAACTAATTTGATAAAATAACCGTTCACAGTTTTAGCATGCCCGTAAAAAAGTTAAGTATCAATGGACGCGCCTAATTAAAGGTAAAGCATTGGCTATTTCGATTGCTTCCGAAACCCCTCCCCCGTTTTCCGGGATTAAATGTATATTTTCGTAACTACAACCAGGTGTTAACATATTGAATATGCCTTATCTAATAGTGAAAGTTTTATTTTAATACATTAAGCCATTCCAGAGACACAATGTCCTTCTTTTAATGCGGGAACCTTTTGGTTTTCCGGGATTAAAAATAAGTATTTTTCCCCTACGGTTATTGTTTTCAAAAAATATTTCATATACAGAGATCCTTCGGGAACTATGTCGACTATGCTACTTCACTTCCCACCCCCTCAATTATCTCTGTGTAAAAGTATCAGAAAGCGTGAAAGTTTTCTCCAGATCCCTCGGTCACTATAAAGGGCTATCCTGATTAGCAGTCTATGTTACTTCCCACCCCTCAACTATTTCTATGCAAAAAAACACGTTAATCCGTTGCTCCGTTGCGATGACGACATGTGCAAGCGTATATTTTATTTATGTATATAGATGATTCGAGAACTATGTCGGGCTATGCTAATTAGTAGTCTATGTCACTTCCCACCCCTCGACCATATCTGTGCAAAAAAAACACGAAAATGCCTTGCCCTGTTGCGACGTGTGTCTTCATACAAATCGATCAGCTGATCGACCGATTTTGTGCATTTTCAAATTGTCCAATTTTTTTTTGAGAATTGACTATGGGTTCCTTGGAGAAAGTTGTTCAGTATGATGAGTAAAACCCCCAAAAAATTCACAACAAGCCCTTTCATTTGATATGTCACACGTCACACGTTTCTTTTATTAATTCTAATTTACGCCCAAAAAGTGGCCCCCATGTTTAAAATTTACTTATTGACGTTGCACGTTCGTCTTTGGGTCATTGACTTACATATGTGTACCAAATTTCAATTCAATCGGTTCATTAGTTTCTGCTCCGAAACTACTGAACCGATTGAGTTGAAATTTGGAAAGTTGAAATTTGGCTGTGACAGACGGACGGATAGACAGACAACACGAGTAATGCTTTAAGGGTTTCGTTTTTACCTTTTGAGGTATGGAACCCTGAAAAAATTGTCAAGTATTTTTCTGTCACTGAGATACGAACCCGAGCCTCCTTTAGTATAAGCAGAGCGTTCTCCAGCCAGGCTACAGCGGCTGTACAAGTGCGCTTCAAATAGTTTATCCCACGGCGCCCGTCGGATAGTGCCCCGTTGAAAAAAAAAGCGCTCGAGTGGGTGAGAGGTGGCAGCCGTACCTTTGAGCTGGCTGAGCAGGCTCTCCCAGTAGCCGACGTCGACGCCGTCCCGCCGCGCGCGGATCTTGGCGCTGATCTGCGCCTCGAGCGCCTCCAGCTGCGCGCCCGACTTGCCCTTGAAAACCTGCAACAATTGAAATTGTATTAAATGAATAAGTTTTTATGTTTTTGTAGAAGAAACGCTTTTAGGTGAATAATGTTTTTTTAAATTATTTCAAACCCTATTGACAAATTCGTGACGAATGGTAAACCTTTGCCTGCGACTCGGTCTTACAAATGTCAGTCGTTTGCCATTTACCTGTCCAGGCCATTATATCAGCCGAAGGACGTCCACTGCTGGACATAGGCCTCCCCCAAGCGTTTCCACGACGACCGGTTCTGCGCTACCCGCATCCAGCGGCTTCCTGCGGCCTTCACCAGGTCATCGCTCCACCGAGTGGGAGACCTTCCTACGCTACGTTTTCCGGTGCGCGGTCGCCGCTCGAGAACTTTACTGCCCCAACGGCCATCCGTTCTACGAGCTATGTGCCCCGCCCACTGCCACTTAAGTTTAGCAATTCTGAGAGCTATGTCGGTTACTTTGGTTCTCCTACGGATCTACTCGTTTCTGATTCGATCACGCAGAGAAACTCCGAGCATAGAACGCTCCATTGCCTTTTGGGTGAAATTGAGCCTTGTTATGACGCCCATAGTACGCGCCCATGTCTCAGTTCCGTGTGGCATCACTGGCAACTAACACTGGTCGAAGACCTTGGTCATAAGACACAGCGGTATTTGGGACGTGAAGATATTGCGAAGCTTCCCGAACGCTGCCCACCCGAGTTGGATTCGACGATTAATCTCTTTCCTGAAGTTGGATCTACCTAACTGGACTGTTTGTCCCAGGTATACATATTCGGCAACAAATTCGAGCGTGGAGCCTCCAACCTTCAGAGGAGTAGGTGCGACACCGACGTTTGACATAATTTTCGTCTTGTCCATATTCATTCTATTCGTAATGACTCTCGAAAACAGCTTGTAGACATGGCTCAGAAGTGAGATGGGTCTGTAGTTCTTCAGCAGGGTCCAGGCCAACGGGAAGTTATAGGTCTGTACGTTTTGATTTACTAGCGGGTATCAAAATACGAGTATGTAACATTTATAGGCCTATCTTTGTATTGGTTTGACCTAGAAACAAATGTTTTACAGCTCGGAGGGGCCGCAAGTAAACCTAAGTAACCTGATACTTTCACGCGTTCATGAGATAAAGGATCTTGACGGACAAACACAGACGGACAACGAAGTGATCATATAAGGGTTCCTCTTTGTTTCTTTTGAGGTATAAACCTCTGAAGTATCCCCCTTCTTCCTTAACAATCCATTATTACTGAGAAGTTATTTTACTAGCTTTTGCCCTCGGTTTCGCTCACGACGTGGATATCGTTTTTATGACTGTCTTTGAGAGTGAGTGGTAAGCGAGCCGCACATGGACATGAGTTTTCTCCAGATCCCTCACTTTTTTTTAACTGGAGGTTGTACTCATGAAACTGAACAACTTTCCCCAAGCCATGGTCAATTCGTATTTATTATTTTTAAGTACGTTATCAACTGCTCAGAATACAACTCCCAGCTGGTATCCACGTATTGACAAAGTTCAATGACCGCGCCGGCCCGCCACGCCGCCGCGGCGAATTCTGGCGTATTCCGCGCAATTTAATAATTTTATTAAAAAAAAACAAAAGCGAATTGACTATGGGTTTCTTGGGGAAAGTTGTTCAGTTTCATGAGTACCTACATGCTCCAGTTAAAAAAAGTGCGTACCTTTGTTAAGACCCTGTATATAAAAATGAACCCTATTTCTTCTGGTCTTCGCATCACGCGTGAACGGCTGGACCGATTAAGCTAATTCTTTTTTGTTGAGTTTGTTACTGTCAGGAAAAGGTTCTTATGTAGTGTACGGTAGTGGTGTAGGGTACGGTAGGGCGGTAGTGGTGTAGGGTACGGTAGGGTAGGGTAAGGTAGTGTAGGCTAGGGTAGTGTAGTGTAGTGTAAGGTGGTACAAAGTTCGTCTGGACAGCTAGTTCTATATAAAAAATCAATTCAATCCGTTGCTCCGTTGTTGTGACGTCGACGTACGCGAGCGTGGAAATGAGTTTTCCCCATATCCCTCGGGAGCTATGTCAGGATATGCTAATTAGTAAATTATGTCATTTCCCACCTCCTCAACTATCTCTGTGCAAAAAATCGCAAAAATTTATTGTTTCGTTGCGATGTTAAAGAAATAATCCAAAAAAGAGTATTTTTTCAGTTCCTTCAGGAACTGCATCGGACTATGCTGTTTTCACGAGATAAAACCTGCAATCAAAGTTACAACAAGATTGGTCGAGGTATTGAAGCGTGAAACGGTAACAAAAAAAACATATTTTCACATATAAATTATTAGTAAGGATTAGAAAAACTTAGTGAACACGGGAGACACAGAGTATACACACCTGCGTGACGTCGTCCGCAACGGCGCGGTGCACGGTGTCGCGGGCGGGGGCGGCGCTCGCGGCCGCCAGCCGGCGCAGCTTGCCCAGCTCGTCCGCCACGATCGTCTGCACGTCTTCCCAGTACGCCTGGTTCGCCTCGCTCTCCAGCTCCTTGTAAACCTGCACCGAACACAACATGAAACGGAGCCCTCCACTCACTACTCTACTACTCCAACTTGCCTTAAGATATGATGAAAAGGCCTTCGACTACTACTACTACACGACTAAATCTAAGAACAATAAGTTTGTGTGAATGATTCTAGCTAGTTGTGCATTCTTTTAGAAATGCAGTATGAATGGAGTTTTTAGGTTCGTTCGTTCGTGTGATGTTGTAAACTTTATTTACTTAAAATAATTGTCCGTAATTGAAACACTAATTTGATTAGATGATGTGAAAATATGATATGAGTTGTGTAGAAATATGTTTGAAGAACAATTTTATTCATGTAACTTACCTACCTACCAAGTAGCCACTGTTGATTGTTACGAGTAGTAAATATCTAACAAACATTTCGTGATTCAGCCCTACATGCATTCATGCTATAGATGCGTCAGTTGTTTATGTAGGTATATTATTTCTCGCTCGTTTGTATGAAGTGACCGAGGTGTGTGTGTGGGGGGGGGGGGGGTCGGGTGTCCCCGCGGTCTCCAGGCTAGTCTCTCCTTCAGTGCAGCCCTGTGTTCGCTACTGGATTCTACTGCCGCCTTTCTTGTCTGTTAACTCGCCTGAAGACTATGAAACACAAGAAAGGAGGTTCCACAGCGGCTGCACTTCCTCCCACTTAAAGTGCACCTCGCCAATATCAGAGGTCTGCACTCCAATTTCGTTGCAGTCCATCACCACCTCGAGATCGAGAAACCGCAGCTGTTCTATCTCACGGAGACACAAATCAGACGACCGGCAAACGTAGCTTATCTGCAGTACCCGGCTTATTCTCTGGAGCACAATTTTAAAGCGCACGCCGGACTCTGTGTTTTTGTTAGCGACAACATCTGCTGCAAGCGTCTCGGAACCTTAAGGTTTCCTGTTTTTTTATTTTGTGGGTGATGGGTCATACCGGTGTAGATAAAATAATCTGCGGTAGTGTTTACCGTTCGTACAGCCGTGACCAGGAGACAACCAGGCTAACTAAACATATGTGTGAGGCCGCCGATGAGGCTCAACGCAGGTACCCAACCGCGCAGCTGGTTCTTCTCGGGGCCTTTTATGCCCACCATCAACAGCGGCTCTATCCATACGAGAAGACTGCGATCACGCTGGAAGAGGCGTTCAAACTTGCCCTAACGCTAAATCTCTCCCAGCTGGTCGACCAGCAAACGCGTGTACCGGACGTTGACGACCAAACGGTTAACTGTATGGACTTTCTGCTGACAACTGAACCAGACCGATAAAGTCTGTCAGTATCCTTTCCTTTGGGTACATTCGACCACTGTTTGGTGAAGTATGTGCTGCCACTAGACGGGTATGGCGGTACAAGTCAGCAGACTGCGATGAGATGTGCCACTTTTTTGCATCGTTGTTTTTTGTATCCTTGGCGGCAAACGTGCTTTTCTTCCAGCGACCCGTCGAGTTGCGCGACAGCAGTCTCAGAGGTTTTATGTCGTGCAATGGAATACTACATTCCATTTTCCGACATTCCTCTGGAATACAAAGCGCGCCCATGGTTTGGTGGTGGGCTGAGGAAAATGCAATGACGAGAGCATGCTCGTCATCAATACTACAGACGGAAAATCGACAGATGGCTCCTGTAGGTCTCAAACTAAACGGGCATTGCATTTAATAGGTGATGATCAACTGATGGGTCTATCTACAGCGCTTCTATAATCGAGACATGGAAGATGGAATAATAAATATACCCCTTTTGGTTTTGTTATGAACAATGCGTAAAGTGCTGTCATTTTAAACTACTGTAATAATATAGCAAAAAATAATGATCATGGCCTACAAGGGTAGGCAGCCCTAAAATCAGTGGGACCCACTTACGGGTTTGGGTGGGGTGTTTTCCCCTCCCCCGAGCGCTGGGCCGGGAGGTGTTCCCACCCACTAGGAATTTGCCACCTACTCGTCTCCGCTCACTTCCCAAATGATAACGACACGGCCAAGATAACTGTCAGGGGATCGGATGGTAGAGCGATAACGGTGCGAGTTCTTCTGGATACTGGCGCGCAGGGCAGCCTGGTTTCCACAGAGATGGCGAGTAGGTTAGGTTTACAATTACAACCAAGTCAATTTGGCTCTATAGGTATAGGTGGTATCATGCCGTCGTGAATTGAACATCTTTTTGCATAGAAGAATAGAAGGCCGGGCGCACTACCCACCTTGCTTGAAACTGCCTTTCTATGTTTAGGATCGCTAAGAAAAATATTGTAAAACTTTATAATATTGGATAAACAGTATTTCCTTTTATATTGGTTGTACAGTATTTTTTTAATTTTCTTAATCTAAGTAGCATTTAAAATAAAATAATTTATCTCTCACAAAATGGTTGTAGGTTTTTAGTTTTTAATTTTACTTTTTTTTACTATGTTTAAAATTTTAGTTTAAATTTAAAAAATATGATGTGTACTTCGTTTAGGTCCACCCCCCTTCCCTGAAGGGGTAGAGGCTGAAAATCAGCGCTGTGATCTTTGTGATGACAGCATATGCTGAGTTGCTACCTTTTCAGTGATAGGTAATACCTTTTAAGTGTTTGTGGCGGGTGTCAAAATTAAGTTTCGTCAGACGGAAATCCACCCTGATGACCGCAAGTGTCAGCTGATTTTGTGGCGGGAAAGTCCTGAACAGCCCGTCGTCGTAACGTATGAGCTGAATACGTACGGGTTGAAATCAACCCCGTTTGTAACCATACAGACGCTCAGGGAGCTGGCCAGTCAGGAGCGGCTACGTTTCCCGCGCGCTGCGGCCGTGGTCGAGCGGGATCTCTACGTGGACGACATATGCACGGGAGCTGACAGCGTCCAACAGGAACTCTTACTGCGGGACGAGCTGATAGCTCTCATGGACTCAGGGGGGTATGAGTGGCGAAAGTGGCTGTCCAACAGCCCTGAGCTTTTGGCTGGACTCTCAGGAGAATTCAAGCAGGAACCCCTCCTCTTCGATGACTTAGATAACCCGCACATGCTTGCAGTTTTGGGCGTCCAATATCTGCGGTTTTGGGCTTCCAATATAAAATAGAATAAATTTTGTTATCTGCCTCGGTTAGACATTTTTACTTATCGTATGGCTTCGAACCTCCTCGATAAGACTTAGACGAAATACTCGGTGCTTTCGATCATAGCCCGAACGTTCAACCCGAATGGCTGGATCGCGCCGGGCAGGTTCATGGCCAAGTGCTTCATGCAGAAGCGTTGCCTGGCCCAATTAGGTTGGGATGAGCATTTACTGAACGGTCTTCTTAACGAGTGGACGTCGTTTGTGTCAACACTCACTGATGTTAATCGGATCGCCATTACCCGCAAACTGATCTTATCGGAGGGATGCAGAATGACCCTACATGGGTTTTGTGATGCGTCGAAACGCGGATATGCTGCGTCTGTCTATTTGAAGACGACCAGCCCCACGGGAGCCGTTGAGGTGCGTCACGTGATGAAAAAGAGCAAGGTTGCGCCGGTCCACGCAAGGTGGACCATCCCGAAGATGGAACTTGCGGGTGCGGCTCTTCTTGCTCGGCTGCTGAACCATGTGACTAGGACCATCAAGGGCTACTGTACGGTTCAACCTGGATGGTGAAGTGTACGCCTGGACAGACAGTCGCATCGTTCTATGCTGGTTAAGGACGTCTGTATATACTCTTGAGGTGTTTGTGGCCAATCGGGTGTCCCAGATAGTAATTTTGGAGACTCCTTTAATCTGTCGACATGTACCGGGTAAACTAAACTCTGCAGACTGTGCATCACGAGGATGCACAGCTCCTGAGCTCGTAGACCACCCCTTATCACCTCAATAGTTGACCGGATCACCACATGAATGGCCATTTAACGAATGCGGGGTGACAAATGATATCCCAGACCAAGGTTTGTTTGTGAATGTCACCAAGGCTGAACCGAAGCCTGGTGCTTCATTCTTATTGGAACGCTATAGCTCTATTGATCGTCTCCTTGGAGTAACGGCGTGTATTAGACAATTCTTAAATAATTGCCGCAGGCCGGCTGCGGAACGAGACCTTTCGCCGATTCTCTCGACAGTAGAACGAGATACGGCTCTCCGGCACTTGGTAGAAGTTGTTCAAAGAGAAGTTGTTCAGACAGAACATTTTGAAGTTGAGATCAAAATCCTCTGTACAGGTCGGGTTAACTTGAAGGGAAGTCTCGTGCGTCTCAGCCCGTTTGTCGATGAGCACGGATTGCTCCAGTCGGACGCGAACTTACCCTATTCAACGCGTCATCCTTTGATCCTCCCAAAGAACGGACCTTTGGTTGAGTTGCTGGTGCGGGATTGCTTTGCTGGCGATTTTGCAACGTTAATTCTGGATTTTGATCGGCAGGAGGACATTACGCAGCATCGTGTTCCAGTGTATGCCTTGTTATCGGTTAAGGGCAACCACGATACAGCCACAGATGGGAGATCTGCCTCCTGATAGGATCAATATGGCCAGACCGTTTGACGGTGTAGGTACCGATTTTGTAGGACCATTCATGGTCAAGTCCTCGCGTCTTCGGAATGCAGTCTTTCAAAGCGTACTTGTGCGTGTTCGTGTGCCTTGCCACCAAGGCTGTACACCTGGAGGTCGTCACCGATCTTTCTACGGAAGCATTTATAACCACGTTGGACAGATTTGTGTACGTCGAGGACTACCATCGTTGATCAGGTCGGACTGTGGTACCAACTTTGTAGGGGCTAACCATTATCTTAAGAAAGTTGTAAAGTTTCTGGGTGATATTCACCAGCAGATCAGTACGTACCTCTCCCGTCGGGGCATTACCTGGGTTTTTGATCCACCCGTCTGCCTCCACTGGGGTGGTATCTTTGAAGCGGTAGTAAAGACCGCAAAAACGCATCTCGCACGTGTCATTTTCTAAGCTCGCGACCGTATTTTGTAAAATTGAATCGGCGCTTAATCCGCGTCCATTGTACCTGCTGAGCTCTGACCAAATGACTTAGAAGTTCTGAACCCAGGCATTTTTTGATCGGCCAACCACTTAGTGCGCTGTCTGAGTATCCATATACGGAAGCAAGTAGCAATCGACTTTCAAGATATCAATTGCTTCAGCAAATGAACCAGAGCTTCTGGAAGGGCTGGTCGTTGTAATATTTGTATATTTTACAACAGCTCCTCAAGAGGTCGTACAGGACTGACCCTCTTAACATTGGTGACTTTGTTTTGGTTAAGGATGCCAACCTACAGCCACTGCGTTGGCGCCGGGGCGCATTCTCAATCTGTTTCCGGGTAGTGATGGTACCCCGCGAGTCGCAGAGGTTCTTGTGGGAGACTCGGTTCTTAAGCGAGCTGCGGCGAGCTTGTCACGACTCCCTTTAGTTTAATCGGACCGATGAGTCGTCCCGTGGCGGGTGACTGTTCGATTTAATTCCGCCAAATTCCGTTAGATGGAACTCTACGTATCACAATGCTTGTGCCGCGAAGCGAGTCGACGGCCTCGTATGACGTAATGAATGACCGACTGACCTACTTTGGATTTGAAGGACAACGCGTTGCTTTCTTGCTGACATGTGCGCGGTCTGACAATTACGTAACCTCGTGCAATTTGTTGCCATTTTTTTAGTGTCTTCGGGCATGCATGTAAATTGTTGTCAATTAGCGAAATTACTCCAATTACTGCTTAGTTCTTGTGAAAAGTCACAACAGGAGTGAAATTTATTGTTAATTAGCTGTAAGCGGTCACCTACTAATTTCCCATACTTTTCCTCGTGGAACTTGACTTGTACCGTGGGTGTGGTGTCTGGCACGGGCTATCGACACCAACCTGTTATCTGCAGTGAAACCAGAAACTTCGTGGAAGAACAAATAACTATTGGTATAACCTCATACATACACATACACACTAGGTTAGGTACATCAAGGTATTCCAAACCAAGCCAAGAAGGCAAGGACCTGCTGCAGGCTGAACTTGGGTAAGTGACAACCCAGATTTATTGAGGTGACAGGGCGTTATTGGCTCATAATCTTGTAACAGTTGCACGGCAAAGATTGTGTAGCATTCTGGTCCCTACCAAGCACTTGGAGACAAATTCTTCGCTATACAACTTGGGACGGGAGCGTTACACAATCCTAGTTTTAGTTGTCTTGATTCAGGACGGCTGGTTTGGTTTGACTGTCAATCCATTCCATGCAAGCTAGGGCTATTCTTTTGGACTGATAGCAGATAATATTAGGGACTTGTAGATTAAGTATTAACTTGCGCGGTGAAGGTGAATCGCTTGCGCTTTGATGAGCCTCCCTATGTCCCGGGGACGTTAATTGAACAAACTTGTTTAAAAGCATATATGTAAATACTTAGTTACTTACTCGGTGAACAATGTACTATTTTGTCCGTGGCTCGTTGCTGGCGGTTCCGCCTTGGCGCACTGAGGCCAGACGCAACTCACCCTTAATACATGCATTGGTACTCCTCAATAACTATTCAGTAACCAAGAACACTCAGTTTGATATTTTTAGTGATTTATGGCGAAGTATATCTGATGCTGGCCTGAGTTTATGTGAGAGCATTGACGATAGGCCAACAACCTGTACTTTTTAGTTAAGTTTTGTTACATACAATTGTAAAATATATTGCTATTGCGTAAAATTAATCTTAAGTTAGATTACAGTGCTTTGGAAGTTTTCTGTAAGCTATATTTTTCCTGAATAAATAAATGGCCGTTGATGCAGTAAAGCTCTCGAATGGCGACCGCACGCCGGGAGACGTAACCTAGGAAGGAACGTAAGAAACCCTTGGGGGAGGCCTTTGTACATAAGTGAAGGTCTTTCCGCCGATATGATGATGACGATCCAGTCGAGTAACGTTCCGACGCGATTTTCCAAAGCGCCTGCACACCCCACACTCCACACCACTCTACTTAACTAACAGATGGCGACTAAGAGAGTGCACTCACCTTGATGTCCTCCTGCAGGTCCTCCAGGTCCTGCGCCTGGAGCCCGTTGAGGTACGAGTACGGCTCGTGCATCTCGAGTGCATCCACGCATTCTTCTGAGCTGACGTACCACGCCAACAGGTCGATCGGCTTCGCTACAGTAAAATAAGAACATTGCTTAATACATGACTTGCTTTGACTGGAGTTTGGGACCAGACGTAATGTACGCCTGCTGATCACTTGATACACGTGTGCAAATCCAATGAGACACACCCTCGTGTGAAATGCTCAGATCACCCTGACGTCACTGAACAGGCAATTTCCAGAAAGATCTGAGCGCCATAAGCACAAGTGGCGCTGGATGGGGACAGTGCGCCTACTTTACGTTAACGACCCATAAATTTCTCCACTACTGGGGCATGGGTGTTTTGAAAAAAAAACAAACAAAAAAAACTGCTCCAGGTCGCGCGTTTCGTAAGCAGCTAACCAATGCACTGGGCTCGGCTCGATAGTCGTTCTCTACTCGCGACGACGTAGTCGTTGCCTACTCGCGCCTCGCTACAGACATTTTTTTTTCAAACCAATCCACGTATTCACGGACTCACTTCCTGCCGTATCGGGGGCGACTCAATTTCGTCTGTAGCAAGGCTTTAAACACAGCAGAGTACAGCACAACCTATTATATACCTACTCGGTAATTAGGAACCGTGATATTTTCGCAATCTTGGCAGAAGAACATCAAAACACCTTCGGCAGCAACTCCTCAACGACCCTCCAACCGGTAAAGCAAGCCGCAGCAGTACAGCAGTCCAATGCAATGAAGCCTCATCAAGTTCGCAGTTATCGACGACAAATCGAACTGACGAACCTTTTTGTTTCACGCTCCAGGCAGCAAGTCGTCGGCAGCTCACGCACCGAGCACGCGCTCCGCGTCAACCTGCTTCCCTTGCTCCGTACGCCTGAAGCACCTGCTCCTCGTCTCGACTCACCGTTGCTCGTCTCGGCTAAACGTGAGTCATGGACTCGAGTAGAGCACATCGGCCCGACGCACACATGCCGTTGGACTGCCAACTTAACATGGACCAACCTCCGGCTCGGAAAGAGAGTTAGTTATGCGGAACCCGCAGTACCCGCCACGAAGTCAAGCCACATGTCAACACAATACCTACATATTTTTTTCTATCGATGGTAACTCTGATCGCGCCAGACAAGATAAGGGTTACGCGATACAAAGAGACGCGTTATGTAGGTAAACAAAATTGTACGCACGACAATGTTGCGCGGGCCCAATTGTACTTTATGACGTATTTATTTAAAATCTCTATTAAAAACTCCTTGCAGAGTGATGAATCTGTTACGTGTAACACGTAGTAACTATTATCTAATCGGTGGCCATACTTCACAGTCCACACACAGGGGGCCAAGTCCGGGTTAGTGGAACTTTTAGAGCTAGTGGCGTTCTGACAGTGGCAGAAGTTTTCCAAGCTGCCTATATGACACAAGACACGGCTTGACGACAGCTTAACATGCAAACCGTGCTTCAGGTCAGTTGACCTGCGCCTGCGCCTGCGCGATCGAGCCAACCACGCAACTCGCACCGAGCTACTGCCGCAGTAGCTTTACGCGACCGAGCCTGCAGATGGAAAAGGATTAACATTCTGGATTAATCCGGGTGAGGCATACGGCCTAACCTTTCCGACATATGGGAAAAGACGCGTGCCCCAGCGGTGGGGATACTGAGGGGTTATTTAACGTTAACATAGGATCCTGTTTAAGTGGCGATCATGAACTATGTGCGGGACACGAACCCCTGCCGTCGCGGATGCGTATCTGCGAGCGCAGCCGCGCCTGGTGCAGGTGGAAGGCGTCCTCCTGGCGCGCCCACGAGCTGAACTGCAGAGCCTCGCGCGCGCGCGCAGCCGCCGCCGCCTCCGCCTCGCGCGCCGCGCGCTCCGCCTCGCGCTCCAGCCGCCTCTGTTTCACCTGCAACAACGTCAAGTATTGCGTGCGTCAGCCCGCAGCGATACGCCCGCTCGATGCATTCTGAACGCCTGTGATCTGATCATACGTGTCATGAGGCTAGCGCTTGCACGTAAAGCGTAGCGGACCTCACTGTCATAGCCGAGCATGATGGGTGGTTTTAGTGTATATAGTGGAAGGGGCTTTCCGCACATGCATCGCAACCATTACAAGGCATACAAGAGGGCATATTAAGGAAACCCTTGCACTTAGTGGATTTTAGTGTAGATGCAACATACTTCAAACCTAGATAATAATTATTATTATTTACGTATACACTAGCAACTCTAAGAGCGTGTCATCATATCAGCCGAGAGACGACCACTGCTGGACAAGGGCCTTCCCAGGGTTTTCCACGATGACCGGTTCTGCGTTGCCCGCATCTAGCGGCTTCCCGCGACCGTCACCAGGTCATCGGTCTACCGAGTGGGGGAGGTGCGCGGTCGCCACTCGAAACTTTATTGCTCCATCGGCATCTGTTCTACGAGCTATGTGCCCCCCTTACTGCCACTTAAGTTTAGTGATTCTGTTGGTTATGTTGGTTACTTTGGTTCTCCCACGGATCTCCTCGTTTCTGATTCGATCACAGAGGGAAACTACGAGCATAGCTCGCTCCATTGCCCTTTGGGTGACCTTGAGCCTTCCGATGAGGCCCATAGTAAATGACAGGTATACATATTCGTCAATAACTTTGAACGTAGAGTCTCCGACCTTCAGAGGATGGGTGCAACACGGACAGTACACATTACTTTCGTTTTGTCCATGTTCACATATTGAGACTTTTTACTCACAATTGATGACCTGATGGTAAGTGACGATGATGCCGACTCTACTGAGACCATCGAGCATTGTGCCTCGGCCTTCCATGTAATCCTAAAAATACTTTAAGAACTATTAAATAACTTGTTTAAAATATTTATATTCTATTCTAATTCAAATCTAGGTACTTTGATTTTTTCAAAAATGGCTATAACGATTTTAATGAAACTTTGTGAATAACTAAAACTTAATAAGGCCTACTCCACTAGGTAATGGGTACTTAATTATACCAGGAAAATCATAGTAAAGTACCTCCCATACAAACCGAAATTATTTGAAAATATTTCATCAAGTCTGATATACCTCCGTATTCTTTGCTAGTAAGTAAGTGTAATGTGTATTGTTGATTTGTGTACGCCCGACTACGACAGACGGTGAAGGCTTCGCGAGTAAGTATGTACAGCGTGGCTGTACAATTTATTTCTATTCCCAATTGATGGGCCTTTGGCATCATCTCACGTGACGGTAAGTGACGATGGTGCAAATGATGGAAGTGGGCTAACCAGGGTATCCCATAAGCTGTAAAAGTTTAAAAAATGGGCATAGTAACAGGGCATTGTGAACTAATTCGACACATAGCCTTAATAGATAGGACCACTGACCCCCCTGCCCCAACTGCGGAGCACTGGGGACCGGCCAACACTACTTGGCTGAGTGTGTGCTCTACAGCAGGCTCAGATTGGAGACGTTTGTCACCGAAAAGATCAAAGAAGAGTAAGTATGCGATCTAGACATCAGCCGCATAGCGGAGTACTGTAAAAGGAGCTCAAGGTTTGAGTTATGCTACCGGGCCATGTACAGTAACCATAGTACCAACACGGGAATAGGGTGTAATGAGTCCACCTGGTGATTTGACCACCCCCCTGTAACCCTTGTAATCCTTACTAATATTATAAATGTGAAAATGTGTTTGTTTGTTACCTTTTCACGCTTCAACGCCTTGACCAATCTTAATGAAATTTGGCATGCAGGTAGCCTGTGTCACGTAGAAGGACATAGGCTACTTTTTATCCAGTTGAAAATAGCATAGCCCGATGCAGTTCCTGAGGGAACTGAAAATATACTCTTTTTTGGTTAATTTCTTTAACTTCTTAATGGAACAATGGATTGTGTGATTTTTTGCACAGAGATGTTTGAGTGGGTGGGCAAAAGCTAGTTGTAAATAATCAAGATCTCAATTTAGGATTAGAACTTTCGACAGAACAGTGAAATTTAAAATCCTGTGGCGTAATACACACCTAATGCCTAAACAAAACATACCTTCTCCAACTCAATCTTGTTCTCGAGCTGCTTCTGGCGGGTGAGCGCGTCCAGCTGGTCGCGCGACACGCTGCGCACGCCCTCGCGAGCCAGCTTCTTGCCCCACACGAACGTGTTGGTGAGCGCCGAGTCGCCGAACGGGTTGTCCTGGTCCGTGTAGCCCTGGTACTCCGTGTCCCAGCCCATGCGCTCGCGCCGCTTGCGCTCCTTCTCTTGCTTCTCACGCAGCCGACGTGCCCTGGCCATCACCACAACCAGTTATGTAGGATTGGTAAGATTGAAATGGATGAATCTGTATACACTGTTGCTCAGCGTCTCAGCCATGAATCATGGCCCCGGGCTGTTCCTTGCACAGACATGCTGTAATAGGATGTGGGGGTGCTCTTAAGAGAACTGCCATGTAAAATGTTTAAAAAAATCAGAGTCAAAAAGTAAACTCCAACTTTAGATCACATGTAAAAGTACTAGATCCTTAGTTTCATACAACGTAAAATTCTAAAAACATCCGGACAGTTGTGTGACAGGAGATAGGGATAGAAATATTCTAACGGCCATGTAAGACAGAAAGCCAAAACCGCAAAAGTACACCTCTGTAAACAAAAAGGTGATTATATTGGTATACTTTTGGTAGTGCACCGGAAAACGTAGCGTAGGGTCGTCGTGGAAATCCTTGGAGGAGGCCTTTGTCCAGCAGTGGACGATTTTCGGCTGATATGATGATGATGACTTGGCAACGTGACCGTGAATCTCGCTCCTATAATATGTGATCTAACACTGCAAACCACAATAGTGTTCAAAATAGTGTATGGTGATAAGTGAACCCATTTTGTATGGACTTATATTTGAATAGAACAGAAAAATGTTTATTCCCAGAAACAAAAAACAACACAATCCTTACTAATGTTATAAGAAGTCCTTTTGGACGTTTGTAAACAACAAACAAGAAAAACGTAGTAAGCCGCGGGTCTCAAAAAATGGGGTCTCGTTGTTGGAGCAACAGTGTCTTCACCGCCAAAGGTCTTTGCGACCTACTTTGAGTCTGTGTATGAGCATGAGGCCCCACGCCTCGACGCAGCGGCGCGAGCGGCGGCGCGGATAGGCGCATCGGCCACTGGAGTGCATGTAACTATAGTCTCTCTGTTGAGGAGGTTAGAGGTGCTCTGGCCCGTCTTAAACCTAAAAAACTCCTGGGTCCATTCCTGGTCAAGGATTGCTCTGCAGTAACAGTGTAAAGTGACCAGAGTGAGCCCGGTACCGAAAGGTGGCTCTAGCACGGATATGTTGAGTGTTGGTCAGTAGCAATATTATCAATGTTTGCTAAGGTTTTCGAGACAATTCTTCGTACTACTATTTCCTCCCAGCTGAGTGCAACTTTTTCTGAATGTCAACATGGATTCCGTCCATGTCGAGGGACACATAGGTAATTTTTGTATTAATGTTGTGACGAAGTCAATCTTTTTGGTTCTTTTTTGTTCAATGTAAAACATGGCAATGGGGGGGGGGGGGGCAATAGCAATCGTCATCATCATCATATCAGCCAAAGGACGTCCACTGCTGGACATAGGCCTGCCTCAAGGACTTTCACCACGACCGGTTCTTCACTTGCTGATAAAGTTTTACTTACTATGGGCCTCATAAGAAGGCTCAAGGTCACCCAAAGGGCAATGAAGCGTGCCATGCTCGGAGTTTCTCTGCGTGATCGAATCAGAAACGAGGAGATCGGTAGGAGAACCAAAGTAACCGAAATAGCTCTCAGAATACCTAAACTTAATTGGCAGTGGGCAGGGCAGTAAAGTTCTTGAGTGGCGACTGCACACCGGAAAACGTAGCGTAGGCAGGCCTCCCACTCAGTGGACCGATGACCTGATACGGGTAGCGCAGAATCGGTCGTAACTTTTCACAAGTAAGCAAAATTTACGTAATTAAACTACACAATTCTTCATAATTAAGAGATTTTCAAAAACTTCGAATTCAAATTTTTCCGCACTAGTCTCACTATACGTCACAACACGTACGTAATTGAATTTGATTGATACGAGACTGCTAATAAGGATACAGATATTATAGTGACTTCTTTGGGGCCTAGTACCAGTAAATTGGATATGGATGTTGAGTAGTTGTGTAGTAGTGACTTATATTAAGAAAAGTCTTTCAAGTGGTAACCCCAGGGATTAAGGATCATGACCATCACAAATCAAGTGAGACATAGATATGGGCCAAGTTAAGTACTTCTATTTTTAAAAGCTTTTATTTAACTTGCAATGTTTGTATGTATTGTACATGTATGTATGTATGTTTGTTTAGTTGAAATCTTGCAATTGATTTAAGAGACTTCTAGGGGTTCGATTGATCTGAAATTTGGAATGAAGCCATATTCCCAGTGACAATAGATCCTTTTGGTATTTCGAAGTTGATAAAATTTGGAGGTGGAATCACGGTCCTAGAATCGTCTTTTATTTTCAGTAGAATCTTAGGAAATACAACCTTTTTTGAATTTGGAACTGTGTATTTATATTCATCTGAGCATTTTACTTTTGAGCATAAAAACTCTTTTCAAATAAAAGCCTGTACCTAAAAGCTTTTAAAAGTTATTCAGCAGTAGCAGTAGCATGGATAGCAGGTAGAGTTGCAATTGTTCTGTTTGGTCACACATTATGTGCCTACATCTCAATCCCTTTGTCTTTTCCCCTCCACTTTGCCCATAAGAATGTGCTTTTAGAGGGATAAGAAAAGTAGAAGACACAAAACGAAAAATATTTTTAACTATTATACCTCTTTTCCTCTGGTGTTTCATTAGCTTTGAGCTGCTCCTTCTGTTTCCTCTTTTCCTCCTTGAGGCGCTGGCGCTCTGCCTCCAATCGCTGCAGCAGTTTCAGCTCCTCTGCATCGCTGTCGCTTGAGCTGCTACTGCTGCTCGACGAGCTACCCTTCTTTTTCTTCTTCTTTTTTTTACTCTTCTTGTGCTTCGAAGATTCACTTTTATCACGCTTCTTTTCTTTACTCAATGCTCTCATTGGTGACCTGTACCTAGATGTGGCCCGGGGGCTTGATGAGCGTGATCTTCTATCTCTCTCTTTAGGTTTGTGTTCGCGTCGTCGTTCTGCGGACCGACTACGGCTGTGCGATCTCTCGCGACGTTTACTAACATCACGTCTTGGTGACCTTGAAGAATTCATACACATCAAATATTGACCATAACCTAGGTACCTATCGTTTGCATTGGTGGGAAAATTCCTTAGGGCTAGTAATATAAGCTAATCACATTGTAGGAGGTATACTAAAGAAAAATTTTATTACTTTAAATTAAAGCACATGGGTACATGATACAAATGCAAGAATAACGAAGTGAGAAGGCCAAAGTATATTTTAGGCAAAGTTAAAAACTCACATTTCAGCAAAGTTTGTGTAATCTCAGTGCATAATTAGTTAGATTACATTAAGACAGTGTAATTACGCTATCCTTGGCAGAAGTTTTAATTTTAATAAATTCACTTTGGTATCTAAAACACGAACAAAAACTCAAAACCAATCATGTATGTATCACTACGTTTTACTCTCCTCGTACGAAACGAAAACAAACTTGACAGTGACAACTTGACACAGCCCATACACAGCCTCCACACGATTCAAGTACTCTACTCACCATTCAAATTCAACCTCAATGTGCAGACTCAATCTGCTGAGAGCCGACAGAAATCGTAACACAGCATTAGGGTATTTGACAGTATCTCAAATATAATCACTTATTCATTTAATATTTTAATCCAATTTCAATTTTATATTTACCAAAATCACTAAATTAGTTCGTAAAAGATAATGACGTCATTTTGTAACTTGAATGTGGTTTTTCACAGTTGAAAGTAACTCAAAGGACCAATAGTCAATTATCGGATTTGCTAGTACAATCTACTGTAGTCGCCGCGCCGTTGGCCTTGGCCGTGCTCTAGAGTCGTCGCTTTCCTATTCCGAAATTAATGTAGTCTGTGAGTCTACTGAGCTGTGTAAATTATCTGTGTGTAAATTACAGAGCTGAGACTGAGAGTAGTATTCAAAACAAATATCAAAGAGAATATAACATACTAATGAGAGCAGAGATAAAATTTATAAAACGTATGTAGTGATTACATGCTCAGTGATAACAAACTAACGTTTTTACTGGTGTTAATGCACGTGAGCAATGTGGAGAACAAGAAAATAAAACGAAGGAGGACGTGAGAACCCAACTTGCTCTAGGTGCAGTTTTATAGACGCCTTACAGCCACTGGGTGTTCCACCTCAGAATGTAGCTGCTGCAAATGCTGTCAAGAACTTCAGAGAAGATTTGTAATGCACCGGCACTAGCATTACTAATCCAAAAGCTAAGGAAGCTTAAATACGTCAGACCTGGCTGTATGGTCTTAGTAACCTTTGCCTTTTCCGCGCTTTTTGTAAGCCGGAAAGAAGAAACCAAAAAAAAAAATGAGTACTGTGTTTATTTTACTCAGAGAAGTGTGCCTTACCATTTTCTTCATCTCAACAAGGCTTCCTCGAAGTTTGTGCCTAGAGAGAGCCATCATGTCATTTCTGCGAGGCTCGGAGAACTACGTGTGGTGCACGACGAGCGTGCTTGGCAAAGGCGCGACGGGCGCCGTGTTCCAGGGTGTGAACAAGAATAACGGCGAGCCAGTGGCGGTGAAGACGTTCAACCAGCTGTCCCACATGCGACCGCACGACGTGCAGGTGCGCGAGTTCGAGGTGCTGCGCAAGGTGAAGCACGAGAACATCGTCAAGCTGCTCGCCATCGAGGAGGAGCAGGAGGGCCGCGGCAAGGTAACCCTGCCATGATACCCTTCGCTCCATTTAGCTTCACTACGTACATTTGTTTGAACGAAATATTTCAAAAAAGTTTTACATCGACTGCCCATATCAGTAACTACAATATTCGACATGCTATTATCATCATCATATCACCTGAAAAACGTCCAATGTTGGACATAGGCCTCCTCTAAGGATTTCCACGATATCCGGTTCTGCGCTGTCGGCATCCAGCGGCTTCCTACGACCTTCACCAGGTCATTAGTCCACTGAGTGGAAGGCCTGCCTATGTTAAGTTTTTCGACGCACGGTTGCTACTTGAGAAATTTACTGCCCCAATGGCCATCTATTCCACCTGGGTTCCATAAAATGATTTAATGGAACCCCAAGGATAATTTCATAATAACAATTAGGTGAAGAGGTATTGGTTGGATTTTACTGTTGTTTTTTTAAATGGCAGCACTTTTAAGTGTACCCCAACACCGAGGTATTGCTTAATGTATTAACCCATTATGCCCCTTGTTCGAAAATGTATCACTACTTCACGAGGGCTGTCTGATAAGTCCTTTTAAAAAGTAAAAAATAATAATATTTTTATACAATTTTCATTTATTTTTCAACATAGTCTCCATTAACCTCTAAGCTCGCGCGGAACCGGAACTTCCGCCTACCGTTCGCTCGCGAATTTTAATGGCGAATTTCCGGTTGCGAATTTCCGATTTTGCAAAAAATAGTTTTTACGAAAAGTATTGTGTCCAGAGTCATGAAATAAAAAGTAAAATACAGTCGAACATCTCTAGTCTATGGTTCATTACAGCTGATAGACCAATACAATTCCCTTTGTTCAATATTTTGATGTGAATTCTACAAAGGAACAAAAAAGTATGCATTTCACAAATTACGTGTTTTTTCAGTGAATATGTATTCAATTGCAATAAAAATAAGGGAAACAATACACTGAATACATGTAATAATCAATACTTCCGTCAGTTTACTTCCATGAAGTCCGAATTCCTTCACAAACGTACACAAATAACTGCACTTCGCTGCCGGTAAGCACACCAAATAGCATAAACTGAAATTTCTGATTTTTTGGCTATGAGAGAGTTGAATTATTATCTGGCAAAATTAAAGAGTACATATCTATCTTATTCTCTCACATAAAACACCATAGGAGAGAATGAACTCTAATACATGACCTTGGTACTTTTTTATTTGGGCGTAGCTCGGCGGCACATGTGCCGCCTTCCCGAGTGTACGCATGTAGGTATTATAACGGCACATGTGCAGCCTTCCCGAGCGAGCAGGTTAAGGGCCTAACAATTATTCCAGTGAGTTTCCAATTTTTTCATCCCCTCCAAAAAATATGATTTGTTGAGGTCTGCAAATTAGCCGTTTACACCTTTTTTTTGGTATTGGTATTGGTAGTGGGCTCCCGTTTCTGCATTTAGACTCTTTTTCGGTCTTTTATGGGTGCCGTTTACACCTGCGATGCAGTCCTCATTTATCAAAAATGTTTCTCCTCCAAGCCATCTTTTTAAATTTGGGAATAGGTAGTAATCACACGGATTTAGATCTGGTGAATACGGAGCTTGTGGAACCAGCTCAAAGCCCAACTCGTGTATTTTAGCCATTGCAATGGTTGACGTGTGCACTGGGGGTATTTTCTTGATGAAAGCGGTCTTTCTTGGGGGACAATTTTGGTTTTTTTTCCAACAATTCGGCAGTATTGAGTAGTTTAGATATTGGCAAGCCAATGGAAGTAAACGCTGTAAGCTCAAAACCATGTGTGCATTGTGCAAAACGTCATAGATTATGGATAAAAGGATAAATGCAAGTTTTGGCATGCCACCTGTTATAAATGTCACAAAAAGGGACATACGAAAGCAGCTTGTGAATGTATACAAACCAAAATTACGTATAAACGAGTGCTGCGAATGTAATTCATCATCTGAAGCTGAAAACACAAGTGCAGAGATGGAAGACAATTTTGGTATCCATGTTGTCACCAGTGTAACTAGAGTAAGCCGTACATGGTGGATATATCTGTAAATGGGGTGCCTATATCTATGGAAGTTAACTCTGGTTGGCACGGACTATTTTACCACACAAGCTGTATAATGAACACAGATCTAAATTTCCCAGCAAGCTGGCTCCTTGTAACAGCAAGTTAATTACTTGGACAAATAATACTTTAAAAATTCAAGGTGAAATGATGGTTGATGTCACATACAAAGATAAATCAATAGAATTACCTATCGTTGTAAGTTGTGGAAGAGGACCAGCTTTATTGGGGCGCAACTGGTTTCAAGCACTGGGAATTTCCATGCAAGGTGTAAATACTGTGTGTGAGAGAGAGAACAGATATTATAGCAAGGAGTATCCACAGTTATTTGACAACAATATGGACAAATATATTGGGCCTTCGGTACACATAGAGATCAAGGAAGCAGTAAAACCAGTGTTTATATGTGCTCGACCTGTAGCATTTCCGCTGAAAGAAAAGGTAGATAGAGAGTTGAAAAGAATGATTTCAAATGGTATATTGACTCCTGTGAAACATTCTAGATGGGCTACACCTGTGACAATCGTACCAAACCGGATGTGGGGATTACCGTAGTACGGTAAACGCATCCTGTGTGCCAGATAGCTATCCACTTCCCACTGCCAGTGAGGCGTTTTTTCAACTTTCAGGTGGAAAGTATTTTTCAAAACTGGATCTTAAGCACACATATAATCAGCTGAAAGTAGATGATGCAACAGCAGAACTGCAAACACTCAATACTCCTTTGGGACTAATGAAAGTGAACCGTCTGGCTTATGGAGTAAATGCAGCAACAGGAATTTTCCAAAGGTTGATGGCCAATTTACTAGCTGGAATTGATGGAGTTGCCTGTCTGTTAGACGATGTAGTGGTTAGCGGCGCAGCATTAGAAGAACATGATAGCCGATTAACAGCAGTACTAAATAAACTCAGTGTGGTTGAGCTGAGACTGAACAAGGAAAAATGTAGGTTTGCAGTTCCACAAGTAAAATTTTTGGGGTATGAAATCGATCAAGTAGGTATTCATCCAACTAAAGAGAAAATTGAGGAGATAGCTAAAAAAACGGCACGAGACAAAAGATTGTTGAAGGCCTTCCTGGGACTGTATAATTTTTATGAAAGATTCTTGAAGGATAAAACCGTAACACTACAACCCTTGTACAGGTTGCTTTAGGACAATGTAGAATGGCAATGGGGCAAGGCTGAACAAGAGGCATTCGATAAGGCCAAAGCATTGTTGACTTCAGATCATACCCTGGTACATTGTAGCTTAGAAAAGGAAGTAATAATGATATGTGATGCAAGTGAATATGGTGTGGGAGCTGTACTGGCACACAAAATGGAAGACGGCTCTGAAAGACCCATAATAAAGAGCTCTAGAACATTGCAGGAGCATGAACGTTGGTATGCTCAAATTGATAAGAAGGCCTTGGCCATAATGTTTGTATTGAAGAAATTCAGGCAATATTTAGTGGGAAGACGCTTTGTTATATGCACTGACCATAAGCCTCTTGTAGGTATTTTTGGTCGAGGAAAACCAATCCCTGAGTTAATATCATTGAGAATGTTGAAATAGGCATTGACGCTTAATACCTTCGACTATTCCAATGAATACAGACCAGGGAAACATATGGGAAATGCAGATAGCTTAAGCAGATGGCCAACTCCACACATAGAAGAAGAATGTAAAGAAGAAACAGAAGACACATTCTTGATAGAAAGCGAAGAAAACATTAGCGCAAAAGAAATAGCAGAAGAAACGTTAAAAGATGAAATTTTGAAAATAGTAAATTTTTTTCTGTTATATGGTTGGCCAGATAAAGTACAAGAATCGTTCCTCCCATATTACAGGAGAAGAGAAGCATTGTCTCTGAGCAAAGACTGCATATTGTGGTCAAACAGAGTGGTCATATCGAAAAACATGAAAGAACAAGTATTAAAAATACTACATGCTGGCCATAGCGGAGTGGTGCAAACTAAAATGCTAGCAAGATCACCACCGTGAACATAGCCGCCCCATTTCTCAGATTTCGAGTTTTTTAGCTTAAATCGTTAGTTCTGGATTAGTTCCGATTTGTTCTGGTAAAATTTCGTTTGTTCCGGCACGCGAAATAGCGATTTTTTTAAAATTAAAATGGTGGCGGCTATCTTCACGCTAGCCACCCCATTCCAGATTTTTCAACTTTTATTTACTAAATCAATAGATATTCGTTAGTTCTAATTTGTTCCGTATAAATTTTGTTTGTTCTGATTATAATTTCCGCGAAAAAAAATATCAAAGTGGGGCGGCTAACTTCACGTGAAGATAGCCGCCCCAATGGAATTAAAAAAAAACAAAGACATGATTCGATAGATATTCGTTAGTTCCGGTTTGTTCTGGCATTATTTTGTTTGTTCTGATAAGCATTTCTAAGAAAACAGCAAATAGCGGAATCCGACTACCGCCGATACGATGGCTTAAATGTGAACCCTATGTAGTTGGGTTAAGGTTTAAATTACTTTTCTATGTCTTATTAGAAACATCGTAATCTCTTCACAGAGTTTTGATGGTTTTTGCACTAACTTAATCACGTCATTTTTTCTTACTAAAAATGAAAGTTTCAGTGAGTTTGCTAAGCAACCAAGAGTTTTTGCTGCAGTAACTGATTTTCATAGAACTGTAACGTAGGGTGTGCTAGCGCTCCATTTTCTATTTTTTCTGGCCAGTGCCCGCTATTTTAATTTAACATTCATTTAGCAGAGTTCATTGTCTTACGATAGATAAATAATTGCGTTTGTTCTGAAGAAAGATAAGTATCTAGAGAGGTACCTATAACTGCTGTAACTGGTTTTCATAGAACGGTAACGTAAGGTAAGTTTGCGTTCCATTTTCTATTTGTTCTGAGAGAGTGCCCGTGATTTGACTTTACAATAATGTAGAGTAGTCTATTGTCTTGCGTTGGACAAAAAATTGCGTTTGTTCTGAAGAAAGATAAGTTTCCAGAGAGTTATAACTGCAGTAACTGGTTTTCATAGAACTGTACCGTAGGGTAAGTTTGCGCTTCATTTTCTATTTGTTCTGAGAGAGTGCCCGCGATTTGTTTCTACAATAATGTAGAGTAGTCTATTGTATTGCGTTAAACAAAAAATTGCGTTTGTTCTGAAGAAAGATAAGTTTCCAGAGAGGTATAACTGCAGTAACTGGTTTTCATAGAACTGTACCGTAGGCTAAGTTTACGCTTCATTTTCTATTTGTTCTGAGAGAGAGCCCGCGATTTGACTTTACAATAATGTAGAGTAGTCTATTGTTTTGCGTTGGACAAATAATTGCGTTTGTTCTGAAGAAAGATAAGTTTCCAGAGAGGTATAACTGCAGTAACTGGTTTTCAAAGAACTGTACCATAGGGTAAGTTTGCGCTCCATTTTCTATTTGTTCTGAGAGAGTGCCCGCGATTTGACTTTACAATAATGTATAGTAGGCTATTGTCTTGCGTTAAACAAAAAATTGCGTTTGTTCTGAAGAAAGATAAGTATCTAGAGAGGTATAACTGCAGTAACTGGTTTTCGTAGACCGGTAACGCAAGGTAAGTTTGCGCTCCATTTTCTATTTGTTCTGAGAGAGTGCCCGCGATTTGACTTTACAATAATGTAGAATAGTCTATTGTCTTGCGTTGGACAAAAAATTGCGTTTGTTCTGAAGAAAGATAAGTTTCCAGAGAGTTATAACTGCAGTAACAGGTTTTCATAGAACTGTACCTAAGGGTAAGTTTGCGCTTCATTTTCTATTTGTTCTGAGAGAGTGCCCGCGATTTGTTTTTACAATAATGTAGAGTAGTCTATTGTCTTGCGTTAAACAAAAAATTACGTTTGTTCTGAAGAAACATAAGTTACCAGAGAGTTATAACTGCAGTAACAGGTTTTCATAGAACTGTACCTAAGGGTAAGTTTGCGCTCCATTTTCTAGCAAACTCACTGAAACTTTCATTTTTAGTAAGAAAAAATGACGTGATTAAGTTAGTGCAAAAACCATCAAAACTCTGTGAAGAGATTACGATGTTTCTAATAAGACATAGAAAAGTAATTTAAACCTTAACCCAACTACATAGGGTTCACATTTAAGCCATCGTATCGGCGGTAGTTGGATTCCGCTATTTGCTGTTTTCTTAGAAATGCTTATCAGAACAAACAAAATAATGCCAGAACAAACCGGAACTAACGAATATCTATCGAATCATGTCTTTGTTTTTTTTTAATTCCATTGGGGCGGCTATCTTCACGTGAAGTTAGCCGCCCCACTTTGATATTTTTTTTCGCGGAAATTATAATCAGAACAAACAAAATTTATACGGAACAAATTAGAACTAACGAATATCTATTGATTTAGTAAATAAAAGTTGAAAAATCTGGAATGGGGTGGCTAGCGTGAAGATAGCCGCCACCATTTTAATTTTAAAAAAATCGCTATTTCGCGTGCCGGAACAAACGAAATTTTACCAGAACAAATCGGAACTAATCCAGAACTAACGATTTAAGCTAAAAAACTCGAAATCTGAGAAATGGGGCGGCTATGTTCACGGTGGTAGCAAGATCATATGTATGGTACCCCTCTTTAGACTCGGATATTGAAAACATGATCTCAGAATGCGACACATGCCAACATTACAGGAATGACCCTCCTACAACAGTGCACAGTTGGCCTCAAGCTAATCGACCTTGGTCACGTGTCCATATTGTCCATATTTGAAGGAAAGACATTTTTTGTCCTGATTGATGCTTACAGCAAGTGGCCAATTCTAGAATGTTGCGCAAGATATTTGCAGATTACGGGTTACCTGAGTATTGGTAGTGGGCTCCCGTTTCCGCATTTGGACTCTTTTTCGGTCCTTTATGCGTGCAAGTGTCGCTGGCTAGTCCAGCCAACCCAGCTCCTTCCAGAAGCACAGAAGTCTCCTGGGACATTCGCAGGCTTCTCGGAGCGACCCCATATCATTGAGGATTTTTACCCGATGTTCGATCAGACCAGTGCATTCCAGGATCACATGACTGACTGTTTCATCTGTCTCAAGACATCCTCTGCAAAGAGGACTGTCTGTGACATTCATGTTGAATAGTTGTTTATTCAGGGGTAGGTGCCCGCTGATAGTACCCACAACTATACGAAGATCACGTCGGTTGAGGCTGAGGAGTTTTCGGGTCAGTTGTGGTTTGAGTTGCATCAAAACCATTTTTGACTGCCTACAGCTAGTTAGATTAGCCCAGCGGGCATTGTGTTGATGAACTGTGTGCAGCCTTGTCCATGAGCGTATTTGTCTAAAAGGGATTGGCATGAGTGGAACGGGGCCAGCTACTGGAGTTTCGGAACCCCTTTTAGCCAGCTCATCGGCTGCATCGTTCCCCAATGAGTTACTGTGCCCCTTTATCCATTGCAGGATGACCCTGTTAACTGAAGCTATTCGCTCCAGTGCAAGGTGACATTCGTAGATTAGACTGGAGTTCATGGTATTGCTCTCCAGAGCCAGAAGTACGGCCATGCTATCTGAGAGTATCCTAATGCCGTAGTTCGTGACACCTCTTTTCATGACCGTGGTGGCAGCGTGGGTGATGGCAACACATTCACATTGGAATATGGAACTATGTTCACCCAATGCCAGTGATACATGGATGTTCAAGTCTAATGAGAAGACGCCTGCCCCCGTACCAGACTCTGTTTTAGAGCCATCGGTGTATATGCGGACCTCGTTAATACCCGATTGGTCCCCGTCTTTCTCGTAAAGTTGTATTCGATAGTGTTTATCGAACACATGTTTCGTAGGGATCCTATCACATGGGGCTTCTAAGAGCGGTTGAAATGTAACCGCCCTACTTAGCAGAGTTTGATGTGGACCCTCTTGATTGTGCCACAGGCCCAGATATTTGAGACGAATGGCCGCCATAGTAGCCTCTTGTTGGACAAAGAGGTCAAGCGGTGCCAAGTTTAGAATCATCTCTAGGGCTGCTGTGGGGGTCGTTCGCATGCAACCTGTAATAGCAGAGCAGACCTGTCTCTGAAATCGTTGCAGGCTATTAATCACGGTGCTGAGTTCGGTTCTCGACCACCAAGCTATAGCACCATAGGTGATTATTGGTCTAATGACAGCTGTATAAAGCCATATGATGATTTTTGGCGAAATGCCCCAGGATTTGCCTAATAGCCTCTTACATTGCCAAAAGATTATGCAAGCCTTTTGTAGCTTGTGATCTATATGTCTATTCCATAACAATTTGCTATCGAGGATAACTCCCAGGTATTTGACCTCGTTCGTTAGGGTTAGACTTGTATTGAAAAGCTTGGGTAACACTAAGTTTCCAAGACGTCGTTTATGTGTGAACAATATTAGTTCCGTTTTGGAAGGGTTCACTGATAATTGATGCTTTGCGCACCATCTTTCGACGACTCTTAAGGCAGATCTCATAAGGTCGCAAAGCACAGATTCTACTGGCCCGCTTATAAGAATTGCCAAGTCGTCTGCATAGCCCACTGTGAAGTGCCTTTCTTCGTTAAGCCAACAGATTAGTTCGTTAGCAACGAAGTTCCAGAGGAGAGGTGAAAGGACGCCTCCCTGAGGGCAACCCCGTACAGCCACCCCTCTTGTGGTACTGTTTACAGTGAATTGTATGGCTCTGTATTTCAGCATATTGTCTATCCACCCGGCAACCGTGGCATCGACACCATGTCTGAGCAAAGCTTGGCTAATGCTGGTAAAGTTAGTTTTATCAAAGGCGCCTTCTATATCAATAAAGACACCTAGCGTTGATTGTTTTGATGAGATGGCGGCTTGAATACGAGAACTCACCGCATGTAGCGCCGATTCCGTTGATTTACCCATAGAGTAGGCATGTTGGTTTGGGTGGAGGGGATTACTTATCATGGCACGGGTTACCTGAGATCATAGTATCTAACAATGGCCTAGCATTTGTATCACAGGAGGTAAAAGACTTCTTAAAAGAGAATCACATAAAACACATAACGAGAGCCCCGTACCACCCTTTGACTAACGGTCAAGTCGAAAGAGCAATACAAACCATCAAAAGAAAATTTTAAAAAATCAATGGATTGTGGGCAAAGCGAGTAACAAAAACGTTATTTCATATGCGTACTGCCCCAAGCACTGTGTCAGGTAAACCACCAGCCGAGCTTCTAAATGGCCGACAATTCAGAACTCGTCTGACACTGCTACATCCTGACATTAGTAGGGGACGATGGATTAGTACAAGAGGAAGAAGGAGATGATTATAATGAAAAAAGAAACAAGAAATTAGATGAATGAACACATGTTTTATTTAGAGTCTACAACAGGAACGAGAGGTGGCAGCGTGGTGTAGTTAAAAGACAAGTCGGACCAGCACTGTATGAGATTCGTGCACTGGATGGAACGTCTGCGACGTAGATCTGCATGTAGATCAACTGTTGCGAACCAGACCACCTGGTAACACAGAAATTGGTTACGACAATTCTCAAGAGGATATCAATGAAGACAATGTTGTGATTCCACCACCTGAGGAGTGTCCTGAAATTATTGGGGGAGGTGTTGTGTAGATAATAAGTACCTCAGTGGACCGATGACCTGGTGAAGGTCGCGGGAAGCCGCTGGATGCGGGCAGCGCAGAACCGGTCGTCGTGGAGATCCTTGGGGGAGGCCTATGTCCAGCAGTGGACTTCCTTCGGCTGATATGATGATGATGATGATGGAAGTACCTTTATGCTTTATATCCTCTTTGTGCTTTTCATGTTGATCGTCTGACAATTATGTTGACACTGAGGTTAGCTTAATTAACGGCGTGGAATAAAAAGCAATGTGATTTAAGTTATTTTTGGTTTCCTTTGATACAAGGCCCGAAACATTATAGCAGCCATCGCAACTTCCGACCTGTGCGCGGGTGCGTTGTCGTGATGAAACAGCACGCCCCTTTGCAGTTTCCCTCTCCTTTTCTCTTTGATGGCATTCCTCAACTTGGGAATTAAAGCTCCTCCTCTTCCCCCCGGACCACCGTGAGGTGCACACGCTTTGATAAGCCCTACGCTGTTGTTTAAATAAATTTAAATTTGGACAAATTAAATCAGTTAAAATAATAGGAGTGCATAGAAACTGAGGAGATCGCCAAGTACCAGGAGTAACAACAAGAGTGAGTGCAAACTATATTTCCTTCGCATTAACTCTGCTAATCATCGATCTATTGTGCTAAGCTCCGCCCCCTTCGCCAAACAGTGCGCGCAGAGTTCCCGTCATCATTATCTACAACGAGGGGCTGTACATACACTACGCGTCTTGGGTACCTCATAAACCACGGTAACAAATAACTGGACTATAATAAGATAAGATAAGATAAGATAAATCTTTATTCAGAAAAAAGTAACGCTACGAATAATAATAATTCTGCTAATTTTCGGCTGCCCTGGTACATTATGGACTGTACACGCAACGAAAATATTTCTGATCCGGAAATGTCGATCTTCCTCCGATAAACATCGAATAATGAATTTGTCACTCTTCGCCAGCAAAGAGATGGGACACATGGCCCATTAGGTGATCAATCCTCCTTGGATCAAGGGGAACAATTGAGGGACTTTAAAGAGGAGATGAGAAGGCTTATGACTTTCTTTACGGCTTCTCAAAAAAGTTAACTTTCCAACCTTAACACTACGTTAGCTAACATGCAACAAACTAATCTCAATATTGAACAATCAATCAAGTCTCTAACTGAGCAAAATAATGAACTGAAATGCCGCCTAAGCGATTTGGAGGACCAAACTAGAGATGACAGGCAGTACATTTTGTTTCTAGAAAATAAAGTTGAGAACATGGAATTGAGTAGCCGCAAAACAAACTTTGAGATAAAAAATGTACCGAGAAGGGAAAACGAAAAAAAGGAAAACTTAATTGAAATGGTTTTACAACTGGCAAAAACAATAAACTGTGAATTCTCCAAATCCGACATTAAGGATATCTACAGAGTGCGGGGGAAAAAACCAGAGGAAAAAAACACACCAATAATAGTCGAAACAAACTCGGCTCTGCTAAAGTCTGACTTATTGAGAATGGCCAAGTCATTCAATGTCAAAAATAAAAAGAAGCTGGCCGCAAAACACCTAGGATTCAAAACCCAAGAGGATACCCCTGTTTACCTCTCGGAACACCTAACTCCAAAAGCTTTCAGGCTCCACTTCTTGGCCCGAGACCTCCAAAAATCAAAGGGGTATAAATTTTGCTGGACTAACTACGGCAAGATTTACTTACGCAAAACCGAACAATCCCCTGTTATAATGGTTAGCAGTGAAGAACAAATACACCGTCTCATGTTAGAAGACTGACTATTTTTATGTGATAAACGTTATCTAGATAGCCCTACACTCTCTTACTGCATAAAGTTAGCGCTATACTACTGTGTTATTGTTATTGAGCAGCTGTTACTTAGGTTCAACTCAGAATTTTCCTCATTATTATTATGCTTTGTAATCATTGATGTTAAGTGCCATCCTCACCTATCCTACAAAATTAAAAAGGTATATTTACAACCATACACACCGAACACACAAGCATACATAAACTATTATAGTATTTTTTTTATTTTTTTTTTATTTGGGAGTCTTACAGCAAAATTTTACAATTAGTAACTAAATATACATGACGATGCTAATAACAAGTCTCCACCTATATGCAACAAAAATAGAAAACGACTTAATATTTACAAAGTTCCAAATTACTAAGGTATTTAGTATGTAACTATGTATAGCAACAAGAAAGAGCAACATTAATTAATAAAAATTAATAACAATTTGGAGCCTAAAATAAACTAGTTAGAAAAGAAGCTGTTCGCAATGCTTTTCCTAACGGATGCGGTGCTGGAGCAGAAAAGATCGAGATTATAATTAGCTTTATTGACCTCAGTGGTAACTCGTGGGAAAAATGAGTTACGTCTATAGTTAGAGTTAGCTAGGGGTACAGCTAACCTTATTCGCTGTCTCAAGCGTGGCACATTAAATCGCATTCCAATATTTGAGAGTAGGTCAGGGCTGTCCACGGAACCATTGGCTATGTTCATTAAGTAACAAATATCACTAGCTTGACGGCGCAGTGAGAGTGGTAGGAAGTGATACCGTTTGCATCGGTGCTCGTAATCAGGAGATCTTTGGTGAGCTTTGTAGTCAAGATAACGTAGGAATCTTTTTTGAATAGACTCAATACGAGACTTATAAGTCTCGTATTGGGGGTTCCAAACTTGTGAGGCATATTCGAGATGACTTCGAACGAACGAGCAGTAGAGAATTTTGACTGATTTTAAATTACGAAATACAGCTGACGTTCTCATAATAAATCCTAGGGCCTTTGATGATTTTTTGACAATATGGTCCACATGTTTGTCAAATAGGAGTTTACTGTCGTGAATCACTCCAAGGTCTTTAATCACCGATAGTTTTGAGATGCTAACATTTTTCAAAGTATAACCTTTGTTAAGGACAGTAAGCTTTCTCGTATACGACACGTAATAACATTTGGCAACGTTAAGATCTAGTTTGTTGGCTGAACAGAACGTTACAAACCTAGATAAGTCAGCTTGCAGGTCGTCGATATCGGAGATGTCTCGAATAACTTTTAAAATTTTCATATCATCCGCGAACATAAGTATCTTCGAGTTATGAAAACATTCATGGACACCGTTGATAAATATAGTAAAAAGAAGAGGCCCCAATAACGAGCCCTGGGGTACTCCAGAGGGTATATATGTCCAGTCAGACGCAAAACCATTCAACACAACAGACTGAGTACGATTGTCAACATACGAGCAAAACCATCTGTAGAGGTCGCCGTGGATGCCAGCCACAGCCAATTTATCCAACAGTATGCGATGGTCTATCCGGTCGAAACATTTACTGTAGTCAGTGTAGACGACATCCACTTGACCCACATCGTCCATACCCTTAGTGATAAAGTCGTTAGCCAAAATTAAGTTGGATACTGTTGAACGCTTTTTGAGAAAGCCATGCTGCTCATCCCTAAACAAACATTTAAGCGCAGAGTACAATTGATTATATACTACCCTTTCAAAGACTTTCGAGAAGAGGCATAACTTAGAGATAGGTCTATAATTTTGTACATCTGACTTATCGCCTTTTTTGTGGATAGGTGTAACAAACGCTGACTTCCAAGTAGATGGTACAACTCCTTCCGAGATGGAGCGTTTAAACAATATGGATAGCGGGGTAACAAGACTATCAGCGCAATTAACAATAAATGAAGCGGGTATATTATCAGGGCCAGCAGACTTGGAAAGATCCAACCCTTTTAATAGCCTGAGGACTTCCGACGAGGTGATTTCTATTGTCCCAATATTACAGGTACTCGCCGAGGCACGATCGGAAGTTGCAGGTAGTGGGTGTATATCAACATTATTTTCCGGTAAGAGGAAGGTAGATTGGAAATAATGTGAGAATAATTGGCTTATGGCCTCTCCCGAGTCTGCAGTGGCATCCTGGTACCTCATGACACTGGGGTAGCTACTAGATTTGCTTTTACTTTTAACATATGACCAAAAAGCTTTAGGGTTATTAGCAATTGAGGTTTCGATGCGTTCCATGTAGGAATCAAAACACTTCTTTTCCAGGGCTTTAGCCCGACTACGTAAAAATGAGAAGGAATGATAGTCCGATATGTTTCGGTAGACCATGTATTTCCTATGGTAAGTGTATTTTTCTTTGAGTGTCTTTATTAATGAAGCGCTGTACCAGGGAGGATAAGAATTTGGTCTAATCGATTTGGTAGGTATGTACCTATCTCTGCACTCGTAGAGGATCCTATAAAATTGGGACACAGCGCTGTCGACATCACCTACACTCAGCAGTTGATGCCAGTCGGTATTATCGAGTAGGGAATGTATGGCATCATAGTCGCCTTTGTCAAATAAATACTTAAGTTTAGGCTTATATTCGAGATTATGTAGTTGTACGAAATCCGATTGAATACAGAGCGCTTTGTGATAGGAGTCTTCTGGAGTTAAAGGCTGCTCACAAGCGCTCACCCTAACTGGCGAGTTTGCCAAAATTAAATCAAGTATTCTTCCCATATGGTTACGCACAGAATTGAATTGGCTAAGACAGCAGGAATTAAGGACGTCTATGAAATCTACAAAATGGTCACCGGTGATATCGGTCGGGGTAAGATCTAGGTCTCCAATAGTCGAACTCCAATTAATGTTGCCACCAAAATTAAAATCCCCTAATATAATAAATTTATCTTGAGGATGAGTCATAACTATCTCAACTAATTTGTTTTGGAAATTATTTAGCTGTGTTTTATATGAGTTACCATTATTTTCTTCGACTAGATATAATGTGCAGATATGGATATTATAGGAAACGTCAGGTTGTTTACAAAACAATGAGATGGTTATCCAGAGATCCTCCGCTGAGCTACGCCACTCAGTCCTCTCAGTAACAGCTAAGTCGCGGCGTACTGCGACCATAACTCCTCCACCCCTGGACTGGCGCGTACGAGAGTAGTTCCGATCGCGCCGCCACACCAGGTAGCGGTTGTCTACCAACTCAGCATCACATATACCATCTAGTAACCACGTTTCTGTTATAGAAATAACGTCATAGGTATTCAAATACACATTTCTCAAAAAATTGTTCGTTTTCGTGCGCAAGCCACGGGCATTCTGGTAATAAATGTTAACAGGCGCAACTTTTGACATTAACTACACAATGATAATATAATCCATTAAATAATTTCAATAGAATCAGAAAATAAAATCGGAGCCAGTATTTATAATCAATTAATAAAAATATGAAGTAACATTTATCACGAGTAACCACACCTAGTAATAATAATTCAATGCCTACTACACCCGGTCGGTGACGACGGCCGGAGGGTAGTCTTAAGTCTCCTGACAAAATAATGCTCCGTCTAATGAGCGGTAACGCCAACGAGATCCGTTGACATAGAAAATGCAATTCAAAGCTATCAATAATAGAGATCACTATCATCGCAGTAATGAGATCGTAAACAAGTTTTGTACGCCTTTCTGCCCAGCAACACATCGCACAATAGGAAGCCAGTCGAACGCATAAGCTTCTCAAACTGTTAGTACTTATAAACATAAAGGTATTTTTTAAGGTACAAAGCAAAAGTAGCAGGTTTAGCAGATTTTCGGTAACTACAGATAATACACTAGATATTTTAAAAGGCCACCTCAGCCGGTAAACTTCCCCAACTTGCTCAGGTCCTTTTCGGTCTTGATTCGAATGACAGGTGAATTGTCGTCTTTCCTCGTGAAAATTTTGCAGTGCCTTACCCATAGGTACCGAAAACCCCTCTCGTTCTTTATCTTCTTGGCCTTGGCAAGGAGCGCCTTGTTGTGTGTTGTAAGGTGATCATTTATATAAACACTGGAGTTGCCTCCAAAGCCTAAGGAGGAGGTTGTGAGAGGCGATTCTTTTATAGCTACCCTTGCAGCGGCGACAAAGTCATCTTTAGCGTAGCGATTGTTGAAACATACGATAATAGGCTTTGTATGTTCTGGATCGCGTGTTGGCACTCTGGTGACGAAGTTGATAAGGGCTTTTTGTATCGGGTAATTCACTTTGGATCCAATGGTAGTGATAATGTTAAATAAGTTTTCATTTTTTATCTGCTGTACACCTTTGATCTCGACATTGTTCATACGAGACCACTGCTCCTTATCGCAAATTTCTTCCTCTATCTTGTCCAGACGACTCTGAATATGGTTCATCTGATCCTTCTTTGCGTTTTCTAGTTGAGAAAGTCTGTCCTCAACTTTATTCACCCTTTGAGCGAATTCATTGATGGAATCGTTGGCCATCTTGACTGTCGCCTGAAGACCGGCGAATTCTTGACGAAGTGCTTTGACTTCCTTGGTCAATGAATCCAGCGGCGCTAGTTTGGCTGCTAGAGACCTGATTTCAGCCAAGAGGACAGAAGTCGGGGGCTCTGCGCTGCAGTCGGAGCTGGGAGTTGCAGCCGCGGCAGGCGCGGCATTAGTTGGCAGGAGTGGTTGCCCAGACTGTTTGCATTTGCTGCAGCGCCAAGTTAACCTCCGCTCACCAAGCTTACGGTAGTTTTGCTCTGTAGTTGATGAACACTCGAAGTGCACATCACAGTTACAGGCGTAGCAATGGGCGCCGTCAGTTACTGGTTCTTGACAATGCGGGCACTTCTTCGATTCCATGGTAAGGGTTACGCGATTAGGTACACAGAAAGTTGAGAACCACTGACTTGAGATAAAAAACGATAACGGTCAGGTAGGCGCGTTCGTTCGCCGCGGTGGTACAGCGAGGACTGACACATACACATACACACTTCAACAAAGCTACACTTCCGCTAGTCAAGACGCAATGTCACTACATGTGCAAACGTACTGTAACAACTACTTTTTCACTGGACGTGCTTACCCAATCCTTACTTAAAAATGGGTGACATCGTAAATACCCTGAATGAAATAGATCGGCTTGAGATTGCGCGATCGTTTGAATGTGATGTTATGGAACTCAAAAATCATTTGTATGTCAATAAAAATGACTTCACATTATTATCCCAGAATATAAGGAGTATCTACCGCAATTATGATGACTTTATTCTTAATATTTCCAATCTGACTTTTAACACAGATGTTATAATACTTGCTGAATGTAGACTAGATGCGAATAAACCTTTACCAATTTTACCTAATTATAACTCGTACTTCACAACCCGGCAGCTCAATCAAAACGACGGTGTTGTCGTGTATGTTAAAAATACTTTAAAGCACAAATCTGTGGAAATAAAATTAACACAGGCGTCCTGTTTACAGATTAAGGTACTAAATAATATTATTTTATCTATATATAGATCACCTTCAACACAAAATGCTGAAAGTTTTATTGATTCTTTGTGTTCGCACCTTGACACGCTTAATTCCACAAAGAAGAATGTAATTATAGCAGGTGATATTAACATAAACATAACTCTTAAGCCTGTAGAGCCATATCATGAATAGAAAAATAGAATTAATTATTTGAACCAAATGTCATTGTATGGCATTTTAGCTGGCCATACCATACCGACAAGGGATAGAAATTGTTTAGACCATATTATGCTGAAAATTAACAAAAATAAACATCTAGCGACTATTGCAGTATTACACACAACTATTACTGATCATTATACTACGTTTTTATCCTTATCTAAAATAAAACAACAAAAAGCTATTAATAAAACAAAAACCATTATTAATTTTGAACAAGCGCTCGAGGATCTCAAAAACGAAAATCTTGCTGTGTTACTACATTGTGATGAGCCTACTGAAGTTATCAACGGCCTCATTTTTACATTATCTAAAATAATTAAGGCGAACACTGTTATTAAAAATATACCCTCTTCCGCATAATCAAACCATGGATAACCCCCGGCGTACTACGATGTATAAGAAATCGAAACAAATTACAGAAACAGATGCGTCACGACCCATTTAATGAAATAAATAAAACAATATATACCAGATACAGGAATTATTGCAACAATCTTATTAAAAAATTAAAAAGAAAGTTTGAAAGAGATATGCTAGCTAAAACTGTTAAAAATAGTAAATTACTGTGGAAAAATATTAAAAATATTACATATACAAGTAAAAATAATAGTATAAATACTGAATTACGTAATTTAAAATCCTCCCCTATTGAATCAGCTAATTACATTAATAACTATTTTGTTAATATTGGTAAACAACTTGCCCAGCAAACGAAACCAACAGCATCGGAAACAAGTTCTTATCTACACAACTTATCAGTGCAGCCTAATTCATTTGTTCTTTTGCCAACAGATGATGACGAAGTTAGCAGCATATTAATGAGTCTCAAATCAGACAGTGCCACTGGATGGGACAACATACCTACCTCCTTTTTAAAACTTACAAGTCCTGAAGTGGTCCCTGTCTTGACTCATGCTTTTAACCTGTGTTTTGATAAAGGCATTTTTTCTACACCACTTAAGCAGTCAATTATATAACACCAGTCCATAAGGGTGGGGATAGAGACAGTATAAATAACTACAGGCCAATATCTGTGTTACCAGCAATGTCCAAAATTTTAGAAAAGCTACTTAATAAAAGACTTCTCAACTATTTACATAAATACAATATTCTATCCTGCAATCAATATGGATTTCGACAGGGAAAATCGACTGAGGATGCAGTGTCTGCTTTTTCCTCACTTGTAACTGAACATCTTGACAAACATAAAAAATGTATGACCGTATTTCTGGACTTGAAAAAAGCATTTGATACTGTCTCTCTCCCCATCCTAAAACAAAAGTTGAGTGTGATTGGTCTGAGAGATACTCCATTACTTTTATTTGCTGACTACTTATCTGACAGGAAACAGTGTGTCAGGCTGAGAGATTGTATAAGCGAATGCGAGGAGGTGTCGTACAGCGTGCCACAGGGTAGTGTTCTTGGCCCAACGCTCTTTTTAATTTATATCAATGATTTGTGTAAAATGCAGATCGGGAACGCTAACATCTTTTCGTACGCCGATGACACCGCCGTCGTCTTCGCTGGGGACTCTTGGGATGTTCTTAAGACTGATGTTGAGAAGGGGTTGAAACAAATAAGTAAATGGTTACATAATAACATTCTTAGTCTAAACACTACTAAAACAAATTATATTTGTTTCAGTATTTATAACAACTCGCAACCAAGTAATGAATTTAGGGTACAGTTGCACAGTTGTGATAAAATAACATCAAATATGCCTTGTAGTTGCCCAAACATACACATGGTTACTCAAACTAAATATTTAGGTGTCTTTCTAGATCGGCGACTTTCTTTGTACCCGCACTTTGAACATGTCATACAAAGAGTCAGGAAACTTACCTGGATATTTAAAACTTTAAGGCACATTGTACCGAGAAAGATCTTCTGAAGGAAATATATTTGGCTTTGGTGCAGTCCATAATTATTTACTGTATCTCAGAGTATGGGGTGGTGCAGCAAAAACAAAATTTCTTGAAGTTGAGCGTGCCCAACGTGGGCTTATTAAAGTTATGTACTTCAAAAAGAGAATGTTTCCCACTGAAAGATTGTATCACCTAACCAAACTAGCGTCAGTTAGGAAACTATACATAACCCGGGTCGTGCTTAGAAAACATAAAAGTTTGCCGTATGACCCTAGCACTGCTGATAACACCGGTAGAAGAAGGAAGCCGCCCGCTGCTAAAGTGACAGTGACAAATTCCACCTTTGCTAGCAGACAATATGATAAACGCTCTGTTCAGCTATACAACTTACTCAATAAAGAACTGGTAATTTATCATGAGAAATATTTTGAATGTAAAAAAGCTGTATCAATATGGCTCGAGTCCAAAACATATGATGAAATTGAAGAACTGCTGGTTACTTAGTGGGAGTTACATAGTAGCTTCCGATCCCAAGATGAACTCGTAGGACTATGTCACGCCATGTCTTGATTACACACGCACTCATTCACGCACACACATATACAAACACACACACATACACACATACATACACACATACATACACACACACAAACTCACACACATACACAGACACACGTATTGGCACTTACTATAGATACTTTTGTAATTTTATATTACTTTGCTTATCTCAAATTGTCCTAATATGATTGTTATATATTATGTATTTTTTTTTGTTTCTTCTGTAAGTAAAAATTTTAACGGGAACAAAATTTATTATGTTAAGGAAGAGCGGTGCCTCCTGACACAGGCTGTTTATGCTTAAAAGGAGACACCGACCCCATCTCAAAGTGTACTCCTTGTTAAAAACAATAAACTTATTTTATTTTATTTTTTTATTTTTTAAAGCTGCATAATATTGGCCTGTAATAGTGGTTCCAGGCTCCATGTAATCAATCAAAAATATCCCTTCTGTCTGAGTCCCAAAATATTGAGGCCATAACCTTGCCAGCCGATGCCACGGCACGAAACTTCTTCGGGGACGGTGATGATGGCCGTTTCCATTGCGAAGATTGCTGTTTTGTCTCGGGATGAAAATGATGGACCCATTGTCATCCATTGTTGCGAAACGAGACAAAAAGTTTTCAGAATCTTCTTGAAATTGTCCAGCAATATCTTCGAAATGTCAAGTCGATTTTGTTTCTGACTGTCGGTTAACATTCTCGGCACCCATCTTGCGGAGACTTTTCTCATATTCAAAGATTGTTTCAATATGGATTGAATACTTCCATATGAAATGCCCGTTTCTTGAATTAAGTATCGGATGGTAACTCTTCGATTGCTCAATACGATTTTCTCGACTTTCGCAACATTTTCTTGGGTGACTGACGCCAATGGACGGCCGCAACGATGTTCGTCTTCCGTGCTCGTTCTCCCTACTCGAAATTGAGAAGCCCACCTTGCGACAGTGGAATACGGCGGAGCAGACTCTCCTAATGTTGCCTCCAAATCGCAATGAATCTCTTGCGTCGTTAACTTTTTTAAACAGAGGTGTTTAATAACGGCTCGCACTTCGTTTTTCTCCATTTTCGAGAACACGTTCCGACACGAAGCAAACAAATGACTACATTCAGAAAAAAACAAAAGAGAATCGGAATTTTTTTATTAATATTACAAATACTATGTATCTGAGCTAGTATTTTTTTTTCTTACCAAGGAGTATGTCGTTCTCACTACTTTTTGATCCCTCGTATAATGTTTTTTATTCCTTGTATATTTCTTTTTAGGTCTTATTTTTACCAATAAACTAAATTGTACGCACGCATCTATTTGTTTAAAACCCACGCTCACTACCTATATCTTAATATATATAAATCTCGTGTCACAATGTTTGTCCTCAATGGACTCCTAAACCACTTAACCGATTATAATAAAATTCGCACACCATGTGCAGTTCGATCCAACTTGAGAGATAGGATAGGGTAGGGTAGGGTAGTGTAGGGTAGGGTAGTGTAGGGTAGGGTAGGGTAGTGTAGGGTAGGGTAGTGTAGTGTAGTGTATGTAGGGTAGGGTAGTGTAGGGTAGGGTAGTGTAGTGTAGTGTAGGGTAGGGCAGGGCAGTGTAATGTAATGTAAGGCGGTACGAAGTTCGCCGGGACAGCTAGTATATATATATATATATATATATATATATATAAAAGGGAATGGCCGAACCTAGTTGTAGCCGGCATGATGAAGGATAGACCTAGTTTTACCCGAAAATAATCGGCTCGTACTAGGTTTAACCAAGAGTAAGTGACTACACCTAGTTCTAACCGGCTAAAACTAGGTGCAGCCGCGCTTCGGGTTTTAGCCGTAACATATATAATTATACAATGCTTGCTCAAAGATGATTTTTCATACATGAGGTTTTTAGGGTTCCGTAGTACGACAAGGAACCCTTATAGTTTCGCCATGTCTGTCTCTCCGTCTGTCTGTCCGCGGCCTAGCTCCTAGACTATTAATAGTTAAGAGCTGAAATTTGGCAAAGATGTACATAATAGTAATGTGGAGAGAACTATGAAAAAAAATTGCAAAAAAACTTTAAGGGTACCTCCCCTACAAGTAAAGTGGGGTTTTTTTATTTTTTCGAATCCAGTCGCGTGGGGTATCATTGGTTAGAGCTGAAAAAATTGTGAGTTTAGGGTTCCGTTTTCGAAAAAATAGGCTTGAAAGTACTAAATTTGGTTGGAGTCGAGTGTCCCCACCCCTTAAAAACTAAACCGCTGTATTTGTAAATTTGAAAAAAAAAACATGAAAGTAGTCTATAATATCATCATATCAGCTCATATACGTCCTCTCTAAACTGGAAAGACGAACTTAGTAAAATAGAGGGCAAAATCAGCTCAGCATGTTACGCCCTCAGAAGTTTAAGAGATGTGATTACCTTAGAACAACTTCGTTCCATTTATTTTGCACTGGTAGAATCTCATCTCAGGTACAGTATTTTGCTGTGGGGCAATAGTTATGATTATAATATAAGGAAAGCCTTCGTTATACAAAAAAGAGCAATTAGGACTATCGTTCGTATTCCCCAGTGGGAGTCCTGTAAAGACCATTTTCGTAGGCTGAAAATTCTAACTGTACCTAGTCTGTATATCCTTGTGCTGCTCACATATTTAGTAAAATGGCCGGAAAAATATGAAACACCAGAGGATAGGCGAACTCGTTTGGCGACGCGTCGATGTGATATTCCCCACGCAATAATTCCAAGACTGAGAATAGTAACACACTGTACCCGACATCAGGCGGTAAAGATGTTCAATTGTCTCCCATCCAACTTGAAGGCGATTAGTTAATGTGCATGTATTCCAAAGACTTTTAAAGCGCTTTTTGTTGGAAAAATGCTATTATAGTATTTATGAGTTTTGTGAGAGTAAGTGACTGAACAAGCGTCGGTGGCTCAACCGGTAACGACTCGGTCCATCTAACCAGAGGTACCGGGTTCAAATCTGGACGGCCAATGTACCAATGAGTTTTTCAAAAACTTACGTACATATAATTACCGATTGCTTTAACGGTGAAGGAAAACATCGTGAGGAAACCTGCACACGCCTGCGAAGAAACTCGAAGGTTATGTGTGAAGTCGACCAACCCGCACTGGGCCCGCGTGGTCGACTAAGGCCTAATCGCCCTGATTCAGGGTAGGCTCGAGCCCCTCGGTGGGGACGTATATGAGCTGATATAATAAATAATAAGTGACTGTAATGTTATTTTATACTTTTGTGATTGTTTTATGATTTATTGAAATGTGATATTGCGTTATGTGTGATAATTTTTAATATTGTTTTCCTACACAAAGTATTTTGTTAATGGAATTGAATTGAATTGAATCCCCATCGAGGGGCTTGAGCCTACCCTGAATTAGGGCGATCAGGCCTTAGTCGACCATGCGGGCCCAGTGCGGGTTGGTCAACTTCACACACAACCTTCGGAGTTTCATCGCAGGCGTGTGCAGGTTTCCTCACGATGTTTTCCTTCACCGTTAAAGCAATCGGTAAGTATGTAAGTAAGTTTTGAAAAACTCATTGGTACATTGGCCGTCCAGATTTAAACCCGGTACCTTTGGTTAGAAGAACCGAGTCGTTACCGGCTGAGCCACCGACGCTTTTTTAGTCTATAATATAATGAATTTAAAAGGAAATCTATCACGGCTTAGTAGGCTTTCTTAGTTTAGGAGAAATAGTCGACCAAATTAAGATGTGCAGTTAGATTTGTAAAAAGTTCATAGATTTTTCATACAATGTGTTCTAATACCAACTGCAAATATAATTTTGTTTTTAAAATAAACATTTATTTTTTGAAAACAATACGGAACCCTACTTTGCGCGAGTCCGACTCGCACTTGGCCGTTTTTTTATGTACATGTATATTTTTGTCCATTTATTTATGTAAAATATATTGCAAGCAATTATTTTTTACTGTTATTTATCGACATGGTCACAGCATTATTAGCACTTTCCAGGCGCATTCCTCAGCTCTGCAGTCAAGTCGCGCCGAGACCTGGTTCTATTCTCGAATTTACTTTCTGGTTGTAATATTATTTTGAATAATTTATATTTTTTGTAAGGTCATTGTGATGGAGCTGTGCACCGGCGGCAGCCTCTTCAACATCCTCGACGACCCCGAGAACACGTACGGCCTGCAGGAGAATGAGTTTCTGTTGGTGTTGGAACACCTGACTGCGGGCATGAAGCACTTGAGAGACAACAACCTGGTCCACCGAGATTTGAAACCGGGCAACATCATGAAGTACATCAACGAGGATGGAACTACCACGTACAAGCTGACAGATTTCGGAGCGGCGAGGGAGTTGCAGGAGGAAGAGCAATTTGTATCCCTCTATGGCACTGAGGAGTACCTTCACCCGGACATGTACGAGAGAGCTGTGCTCAGGAAACCAGTGGGCAAGAGTTTCGGAGCAACTGTGGACCTGTGGTCCATAGGGGTGACCCTGTACCACGTCGCCACCGGACAGCTGCCCTTTCGGCCCTACGGAGGGAGGAGGAATAAGGAGACTATGTTTTATATTACAACTAAGAAGGCATCGGGCGTCATTGCGGTGAGTCAAATAAAAACTATGAAATTTTTTGGTGAGACCTGATTTACTCATAGAACTGATCCTCAATCATCATATCAGCCGAAAGAAGTCCACAGCTGGATAAAGGCCTCCCCTATGAATTTCCACAAACGAACGGTGGTCGCCACTCGAGAACTTTAGTGCCCCAAATGTAAGAATTGTTAGTCAAGTAACAAGTAAAAGAAGATTGCTTGGGTTGTTGTGGTAGGATTCAGTACTACAGTATTTTAACCGCCTCCGCAAAAAAAGGAGTTACGACTGATGTAATCTCTGCCCCGGCCCTTTCACATCACTGGCCACCGACCGGCCACTACACAACTACACGCCATTTTGAATAATAAGGTTTTTTGATACTTATACATATATATGCAAACTCTCACTTTCATTGGGAATAAGGATATATATATATATATATATATATATCCTTTATTGTACACAACGTGTACAAAGGTGGACTTATATCTATAAGAGATCTCAAAGATAAAAAAAAGATTTATTTTTTTATAAACTATTGGTAAACCCTTGGCATCAACTAAGCTGATGGTGAGTGATGATGATGCCAAAGTTGGAGGCTTACCAAGAATACCCAGCCTATCTGGCTATCTTAACTGCATGCTGGAATACATTAAAATGTTTTCAAAGTCCTGGCTAACGCCCCTGGGCATGCCTACAGGCGGAGCGCCATTTCCCATCAGGTGGGCTGTCAGTGCAGTCTTTAAAAGATACCTAACCTAAAGGTACTGTAAAAAAAACATAAATGCTTGTAATATTCATGTTTGGCAGCAAGATGCTTACTAATTATGGATAAAAAAAATGGCCACGTCCGTTTAAAAAATGCGCTCAAACCGTTCAAACCCGGTCGATACTGTTGGAGAGTCGGATCCGCGCTCTCCGTGGCCACTCAGTACTCAGTGGGCCTGTAAGATAGAAGAAGATAAGATAGCCAGTTCCCCATTGCGTTGGGGAATCTTGGTAAGCCCGCTTCCATCTTCGGCAGCATCGTCACTTACTACCAGCAGGCGTAGCATGAGGTCATAGAAATATGTCGCGCGCGACGAGAAAATTATCTCTTTCTACGGGCTTTTGTCGCGTGTGCGAGCATGCCGTTACAGGTAGAGAGTGTGTAGAGTGAAAAGTCGCGGCGACATAGCAGTTTGATAGGCGACAAATCTGTTTATGATTTTGTTTTGTTGTTCGCAAATTGCTTGGTTTGTAATTCCAAAAATAGGGCCGAGGTATGAAAATTTGCTTGGTTAAGTAATAATTTGACACAAAAACAACTGTTATCGTTTGTGAGGTGGGCAAACGTAGTGATTATATGCTCTTTGGAGGCGAGGGGACTGTCTGGCTCCGTTGGTTTTCGTGCAAGTTTCTGAGACTAAAGCAAACGAAAATAAAAGGAAAAGTAAGTACCTAATTTGTTATTTGATGACAAAACAATAATAAAACACAAAAAATCTATAAATAGTCGCTAGAAGTTTGTCGACACCTCAAAGGGGTGCCGACATATATGTCTTCAATCAAACGTCAAAATAAGTTCATGCTCGGCACGAGATAAAAATCTGTACACACTCTCTACAAATGACAGATGAGAGCGAGACTAGTCTTATCTCGCGAGGGCCATGCTCAGTGTCGAGATACAACCGTTTTGTCGCGCTTCGAAGTCTACATTTGACATTAGTGGGTAGACAAAACGGACCTCACGCTACGCCTGCATGTGAGATGTTGTCAAGGGTTTACCAATTGTGAATAATAAAAAAAAAAAACGACGCAGGGCACGCAAACAACGGAGAACGGACCCATCGAGTGGTCGCGCGAGCTGCCCGCGTCGTGCCAGCTGTCGGCGGGGCTGCGCGCGCGCGTGACGCCGCTGCTGGCGGGGCTGCTGGAGGTGGACCCGCTGCGCATCTGGAGTTTCGAGCGTTTCTTCAGCGAGGTGCAGGCCGCCACCTCCACCACGCCCATGCACATCTTCCACGTCAACAAGGCAACCAGTATCAAGGTGAGTGTACTTTTGAGGGTTCCATAACCAAAGGGTAAAAATGGGACCCTAGTACTAAGACTTCGCTATCCATCTGTCACCAGGCTGTATGTAATGAACCGTGATAGCTAGGCAGTTGAAATGTTCACAGATGATGTATTTCTGTTGCCGCTATAACAACAAATACTAAAAATTAGAAAAAGTGAAAGTCTCCAAACATAAAACGTGTTTATTTTTTTGAAACGTGAAGAAACTAGCGCCATCTAGTATGATAGCACGCAACTGAAGAAACTAGCGCCATCTTGTATGATAATACGCAACTGTAGAAACTATCGCTATCTAGTATGATGTTACAGAACTCTATGTGTGCGGTTCTGACTCACACTTGCCCAGTGCTAATCATGGTTCTATATACATCAATGATTTGCCAAACATCAAACATCCAATGGTTTTAACCCCCGACGCAAAAATAAGGTGTTATAAGTTTTACGCCTATGTCTGTGTGTGTGTGTCTGTCTGTCTGTCTGTGGCATCGTAGCTCTTGAACGGATGGACCGATTTTAATGCGGTGGTTCTTAGCTATAATTGATGAAGATCTGTTCAACCGTTTGAGGATCATCAGCTCTTATCTGGGTGATGAAGGGATCTGGGCAATTTATACAGGTCTGATCGATTAGAAATTTGGTGCCCTGTTACTGTAATAATATTGCAAAACTTCTTCTTCTTTTTTCTTTCATAGTCCCCCGCAGACAACAAAGATCTTGTCGTAAAAAAGCCTTATTTTCTGTTCCTACACGTAGAACATGTTATGCCAATAATGCATTTATTCGTAGAGCCTGTGCATTATATAATGATAAGTTATTCGATGTGGATCTGTTTAACTGTACCTTACAGCGGTTTAAACAAGACACTATCGCTTTGCTTTCTACTGATAGTGGAAAGTGAAATAGGCACTTCAGTCTCATGGGGAATTGGAAAAAATTAAAGTATGCAACTTTCTATTCCATTTGACAATTTTCATATACGATCTTTTTACCTTGATCCATGAGTTTCTGGTGTGCCCCTACTTATATTGCTCCATTGAATACTTTATTATTTTCCTCCACTTTATTCTTAAGATTTAATTAAGAGAACCGTAGGTCTAAATTTAACAATTTCATTTAATTAAGTACTTATGTGACTGTTGTGTTCTTGAATAAAATAAAATAAAAAAATAAATGAAAAAATAAAATAAAATAAAAACCATGGTAACCTTGACCTGATGCTGCAGCATCTCTTAGAATCTGGAACTCCTCATCAACTTGGCATCGTATTTGGGCTCATTGGAATAGTCTCAATGAAAAGGTGTTAGATAGAACATGGTAACCTTCACCTGATGCTGCAGCACCTCCTGGAATCTGCAGGATACCCAACTTCTCGCCAACTTACAGCAGAGATATTGTGTTTGGGCTCATTGAAATAGTCTCAATAAATAGGTGTTAGATAGAACATGGTAACCTTGACCTGATGCTGCAGCATCTCCTGGAATCTGCAGGATACCCAACTCCTCGCCAACCTACAGTGTCATCAATTTATAAAGACTTTATCACGTCAAAAAGATTGGACTGATTGGCTTAATTATATGTATAAAACTTTTTTAAATTTAAATAATGTGAATACTCTACTTTTAGAAAATAAACGATACTCAATACGACGATACTTACATATTAAAGTTAATAAACTTATTGACGTGATAACGTCTTATAAATTGATGCATGCACGAAAAAGTGTGACGTTATTATCCCGTTACGTGACGTCATTGTCCCGTTACGCCAGTATGCTGCGTCAAACGTGCAAGCGAGAGTTGTACTTGTACTTGCTTAGGGCTTGGAGGTTGGGGCTTGGGGCTTGGGGCCCGGGGCTTGTTAAGGTCAAGGTCCAGTTAAGTTAAGGTAAAAGGATTAAAAGTACTAAGCTTCCAGGATCTTACTAGAGGCACAGATTACTAAATAGTTACTTCTAGAGGTGACTCAATTAGGTCCATTCTTTGTGAGGAAATGTGAAAGAGTTAACTTACCCGACTATGCGCGGTATCTTACATCTCCTTAATAAACATGAGCTGATGAAGTTTTACTTGCTATGGGCCTCATAAGAAGGCTCAAGGTCACCCAAAGGGCAATGAAGCGTGCCATGCTCGGAGTTTCTCTGCGTGATCGAATCAGAAACGAGGACATCCGTAGGAGAACCAAATTTACCGACGTAGCTCTCAGAAATGCTAAACTTAAGTGTCAGTGGCTCGTAAAACGGATGGCCGTTGGGGCAGGAAAGTTCTCGAGTGGCGACCACGCACCGGAAAACGTACCGTAGGCAGTCCTCTCACTCGATGGACCGATGACCTGGTGAAGGTCGCGGGAAGCCGCTGGGTGGAGGTAGCGCAGAACCGGTCGTCGTGGAAGTTCTTGGAGGAGGCCTATGTCCAGCAGTGGACGTCCTTTGGCTCATGTGATGATGATGATGAGTTTTATTTAATTTACAAGTCATTGACAAGAAGCTATATGACAGACAGAAAATTTATGGTAGTATTAAAAACTATGCGAAGTACGAAATGAGTTTGTAACATATACGAGTACATCCATAAGACTTAAAAAGATTTTAACTTCGAAGGAACAAGATCGCAACATATATTTCCCATATTCAGAATAGAATATGCCTCATGGACATTGACCAGGACTTAAGTATAGAACAACTATCTATCTACACTTAATTCACTTTCCAGCGAATTTTCACAACTTAAATCTAGATACCACACACTTATAAACACACCCCAGCAATCTGTATATCACTCCTCAGAATCTGTAATAAATAACACACCTCCCATATCTTACTTTGATGCTGTAACACAAAAAGAAATTTCTATAGCAGAGCACAAACATACTAGCGACCTAAAACGGTTCACGTATACCAGAGAGCACACTTTTTAAACATATCTTTGACCTTCTTTGGGGAATCGCTCTAGATTGGTTCAGAGCCAAGAAAGAGACTATAAAAGATTGGCAAACATTATAAACTTTTCTAATAAAAAAAATCGTAATAAGTAACCACGATTATTTACTGAAAATGCAAATTGACAATCGCAAACAAAATCCTAATGAGAGAGTTATTATCTATATCTCTCACATGGAATCATTATTTTCAAAACTACATGAAAAAAAATCTGAAAAAAAAGAAATAATTTTACGTAATCTCAGACCAGAATATAGTTTACGCATGCCCCAAACATTTAATTTAATTATCTCGACTCATTAATCAAATCATGTAAGTTTACAGAAAAAACTCTTACATTTCGATAATCACTCCACCACTAGAGCGCTTCGCGACACAGTTGTTTCATATAAACCGGTTTTCGCTAATTGATTTTTGACCACGGCGCTCGAGTGAACTCGACCTCACATCGACGTTTTCTCAACGTTCCACTTCATTTAACAACCCTCTCAAACTACTACAACTTACTACAGTCAAACTACACCGTTTACACCCGAATATCCATTTAGTACAACTGTCTATGCGGTAAAAAAACCAACCTATACCCCAAAAATTCCCTACCTTCGCAAACAAATTCACATCCCCTTGCCGTATGTAATGTAAAAATTCGCAAAAAGTATACTGTCATCTTTGTTCCCTCGTAAAGTCAATCATTCATGAATTATGGAGTCGTACATTCACGGGCCGGCCTTCGACCTTGCAATTATTATCGAGTCTTACATTCCGGTCCTTAGAGTATTCACCTGTAGTTATAGAGCGCGTCTTTCACAACAGTAGGCAGGCAGCAGGCACGGGTGAGAACAACGCGACGTTACGCCCGCAAGCGCTAGTGGTCACAATCGACTGCTAGCGGTGCGCGTCATGGGTAGATTCTTACAGTGATTTTAAATATCTATCCCATTAAAATAGTCAAATCCATAGGAAAGTCTTGTAAAAACGATGCTTGAAAACTTACTGAACACTTTCGTTTTGAAGTAACTATACAGATAAAGCTCTTATATTAGGCTTTATTTAACATAAAAATTACACGGGATGTTTTGCAGACATTATATGACATTTTATCACAATTGACACTTAATATTAATTTATTCTTTTGACTACCACAAAGATTGCATATCATCTCATTCTCCCATGCTCTTTTGTTAACTACAACTCATAGTCTTCTAGATATAGTGGTAATCTTCGGTTCCTGCCTCGTCTTCTGATCTCTACAGAAGAAGGAGTTGGCTAGGGGTCATTACTAGTCTGTAGGTCAGACTCGGGAGCATTGATAGGCGGGCTTTCGGCCTCCGGGTCGGTCCCGCTTGCGTGATTCTCTGTCAGAGTATTCTCGTTTGCGTGATTCTCTGTCAGGGTATCCTCACATTCAGTTATTGCCTCTCCTTGACCTTCGACGGGTGCAAGATGCCAATTCGATACAGTGGTCTATCGGCCGTCTCTTAATCTAACAAAAGAATAGTCAGGATTAGCCTGCAGCAGTTCAACTTCTTCCACGACAGGTTGATACTTATTGGTGCGGTTGAATCGACGCTTCAGAACTTGCTCTGAATTAGTGAGCCATGTTGGGATGCTGTGACCGTTCAGCGACCTACCAGGAGCGTTCAATAATATATCTACCTAGGGGTAAAGTGCACCGCTGAACAAATCGAGACATGTTCATGCGTGTAGCTTTGTTTCTTCGTGTGATGCGTACGACATTTGAATTCAGTGCGATTAATACTTTCAGAGTGAGAGCATGGCAATAGTGCATCGATGTCTGAGTCTACTAAAAATTGCTCGATTTAGAGCAGCGATCGGTTATTAAGTTTCTCACTAAAGAAGGAAAGAAGCCTAAAGAAATATTTGAACGTAGTACAACAATATAAAAGGAATCTGCGCCCTCTAAATATAAAGTCAAATTCTGGACCAAGCAGAATGGGGAAGAGAGTCCATAGAAGATATTGGAAATAGTATAGCCAAGTATGTTAAATAGGTTTTCACACGCCTCAAAAGCTGTATAAATTTTTTCGCGAGGCAAGATTGGCACTTAATGATAGGCACTCTGTAAGTCTATTGCACTAAAAATTGCATATTTGGCCACCTTTGTTACCATTTTTTCTATGTTCGGTGTTCGGTAACGGGTACGCATCCAATTGAGTATATTTGTTTATAGTCTGAGAATAGTCAATTACGAGGCGCTTCTTGTGATTCGCATTCTTAGTAATCAGAACTTGTGCTCGCCACGGAGATTGACTTTCTTCCACAATACCTTCTTTAAGTAACTTATCGACTTCTCTCCTTATAAACGCGTGGTCATCTGTGCTATACATTTTGTCGATCTGATGGCTATTGGCTTGCAATCTGCAGTGACATTTGGAAATAGAGGTACAGCTGGAATGGAGGCTGCAGCCACACTGCATACCTTCAAGGTATCTTTAGAACCACCAAAAGCAAATTCGAGCGTTGAGTGTGATTCAAGTACCACGTGCCCTATAATAAGGTCAGCGCAGAGATTCCTCACTATCAAAAGATTTACATTCTCGTACAAGTTATCGCCAATTTCGATATTTTGACAAGTGAGACCGTTGACCTGAGATTTGTGAGAGAGAGAAGCCATTGAAATTGTTTGATCGCATCGTTTCTTCCTGAGTTGGCAAAGATTTGCAAAGTCTTCAATGATGAAGCTTAAAGAGCTCCCTGTGTCTATCAGCGCTTCAGCCCGAATGCCCTTGATGAATGCTGAGACCATGGCTTTTCGTAGTGACGTCGGTGCTGCAGCTGTTATGCAACCGCAGTGGCCACACTCTTCTGATGGTGTTGTCGAGGCAGTAGTCTGGTTCTTGCAGCGACATACCTTGCCATAGTGCCCTTTTCTGTTACATTTTGAACATGTTACATCTCGAGCTAGGCAGTTCTTGCGTAGATGTATAGATCCACCGCAAAAAAGCATTTCCGCTTAGGGGTTGATGCAGAAGCAGTAGTAGTGTCCGCATCTTCATCGATAGTTCGGGGCGCAGTAGGATTATCAGTTTTTACGATGGAATATACTTCTGGGGCTGATACGAAGTTTTCACAGTTAGTTTCCGCCATTTCCATGGAAAGAGCCTTGTTATAGGACTCGTCCAATGTCAGCGTCAAAATTTTCTAACAATCGTTCGCGTATCTTTTTAGATGAGATCCCCGCTAGAACGCTCCTCGAATACTATCGTTCTTATTAGCTTCAGCGTCGACGCTGATATACTCACAGTTTTTGGCTAATTGCTTTAAAGCCTGAAGGTAAACGTCGATTGTTTTGCCCGCGTGCTGTCGTCTAGTAGAGAGTCAATGCCGTGCGTATATTATGTTCTTCGGCTTCAAGTATAGCTTGTCTAGTGCAGCCATCATTGAGTCGAAAGTTGAGTATCCACTTACGCTGGCGTACACTCTCGGTGTAATATGGTTGACCAGGAGTCGAAGCTTGGTTGAGTTCCATATTGCTTCCTGTTGAGCTGCGGAATCCGCTGGTTGCTGTGCAGCTAAGAAGTTATAGAACGTTACTTTCCAGTGCTGCCATTCTTTTGCGCTGTCGAGTCGCACGTTCGTGGTAGGGTCGACATCGAACCTATCTGGTCTAAGGAATTTTTCTATTTTATGTTAAATAAATTGAAGTAACTATACAGATAAACCTCTTAAATTAGGCTTTATCTTATATATAAAAATGAATCGCAAAATGTGTTGGTAAGCGCATAACTCGAGAACGGCTGGACCGATTTCGCTAATACTTTTTTGGTCGAGTTCGTTATTGTCAGGAGAAGGTTCTTATGTAGGGTAGGGTAGAGTAGGGTAGGGTAGGGTAGTGTAGTGTAGGATAGGGTAGTGTAGGGTAGGGTAGGGTAGTGTAGGGTAGGGTAGGGTAGTGTAGTGTAGTGTAGAGTAGTGTAGGGTAGGGTAGTGTAGTGTAAGGTAGAGTAGTGTAGGGTAGGGTAGTGTAGTGTAGGGTAGGGTAGTGTAGGGTAGGGTAGTGTAGTGTAGGGTAGAGTAGTGTAGGGTAGGGTAGTGTAGTGTAGGGTAGGGTAGGGTAGGGTAGGGCAGTGTAATGTAATGTAAGGCGGTACGTAGTTCGCCGGGACAGCTAGTTTAACATAAAAATTACACGGGATGTTTTGCAGACATTATATGACATTTTATCACAGTTGACACTTAATACTAATTTATTCTTTTGATTACCACAAAGATTACATATCATCTCACGTTTCTTATTTCCCTCTAGTCGGGGACCCAAAAGAGTGTAATCCTTTTTCAATTTTATTACGTTTTGACACCCGTCGTGGGCAATTGTCATCCAGACAAATATTAGGAAGAACTGCTAGACAGGAAGAAGCGGCTAAACGGAGCTTATTCGTGGAAGCATAGCGCATAGTTATAGTACAGTGTAGCAATCCATAGAGTGGTCCAACGCTTTTGATATTTGCGTCGAAGCCGATATCACTTTGTCTCTGGTAACGTCCTCCTATACGGCTACGCGGCCGGCGGCCGTCTGAATGAATCGTCTCGAGCGGTCACTGCCGCAATTGGCACTTGCCCCTCGACAGATTGAACGAAGAGTGCGAAAGCTTCATACAAGCGCTTGGAAACACGCGCACACGAGCGCAGTGTTCACCTACATTAGCAAACAGAGAAAAGCGCAGGATATGAGTACTTGACCACACCCCGGACACTCCATACAAACGAGCGAGAAATGATATACATATATATAACTGACGTATATATAGGGAAGAATGCAGGTAGGGTTGAATCACACCGGGGGTATTGGTCACGAAATGTTTGTTAGTTATTTACTGAATGCAACAGTGTGAATACTAAACTCTTTTTTTTTCATACTTTTCGTTGTAAACAAACACCGCTCGAACAAAAAACACCACTTTCCGAATACACCATACACATTATTACACTAAAAAACATTGTAAATGGTAACTGCGATGTGAACGTATGAATTAACACTGAAAACTGCTATTATTTTGTACATCTTTAAACACTTTTTCCATAAAATTGCGAAATTGATAAAGGATTTTATCACAGATTAAAAATCGACATGATAGTTTTGTTGCTTTGGTGTAGAGATGGGACGAAGTGAATGACTGAATGAATGATTTTGAACTGTTGTTGCGAGGTAAAAATTGGGTCATCTTTGGGCTCAACTGTTCTATAGGGTACATCGATTTGGCAGTCCGCGATTTTTTGGTAAGAGATAGGCTTTAGCTGAACATCCATACCAAATTTCAAGGTTAGGAAACCAGCGGTTTTTGAGTTATGATTTTTTTTTAAATTGTATTTTTAGGTACTCTTTGGTTTTTGTTTTGTGAGTTTATGTAGGACCAAAGATGACTTATTACTGATTGTATAATTTGATTCCAAAGATTCATAATATGGGGTCCGCGAAGCCGGAAAAGCACGCGGGGCCGACTTGAGGGCGGGCAAACTTGGGGGTGACAAATCGAAAACTAGGGGGTAATCTTTTTTGTTAGGTAGTCTTTGACCGACAAATCGCTACCGCTTATTAAAAAAAAGGTCATCTACTTCTATAACGCCGAAAATCGCTGCCGCTTAGTAAAAAAAAAGGTCATCCACTTCTCTGACGGCGAAAATGGGTACCGCTTATTCCAAAAAAAGGTGTAAGTCAATTAATAAATAAAAGTAATTTAATAAAGCACGCGGGGCCCGGACCCCTAACGGGGGCGTAGCCCCCGCCACTCATTTAAAACCCCCAACAAACCTTCGGGATCCGAGGGGGATGTGGGAGTATCAGGGCGGGGAAAGGACGCAGGGCCCGGACCCCTAACGGGGGCGTAGCCCCCGCCGCCCATTTAAAACCCCCAACAAACCTTCGGGATCCAGTAGTGTGGAATTGGGGTTTCTAAATCACGTTTATTTGCGGTTGAAAGCGTGGGTGTCTCCATACAAAATGTATGAAGAGTTGATTTTACCAACTACAGAAGGCGACTTTAACTTTGTAAAAGGGTCTCTGGCGTGACCGTGTTGGTGATCGCTTAACCTGAATGATGTCGAGAGCCGCTGCTGCGACGCCGGAGCGCCATTGTTGATGGTGTGGTGAGAAGACAGGTGTGATAGGTGTGTTCAACAACCGCTGGTGCGACGCCGGAGCGCCATTGTTGATGGTGTGGTGAGAAGACAGGTGTGATAGGTGTTTTCAACGTCCACTGGTGCGACGCCGGAGTGGAATTGTTGGTGGTGGTGTTGTGAAGATAGGTGTTATGAGTTGAGGGTGTGATTTAACATCCGGTGGAGGTGGAAGGTTCTAGGGGTGTGTTTTCATGCAGGGTAGAGGTGGTAGAAGCTCTGAGGGGTGGGTAGTAGCTCTGAGTGTTGAGGCTTTGAGGGTGTGGAGGTCCTAGGGGATGGTGCATACATCCTGTGAGGTGCTAGGTGTAAGGTTCTAGAGGGGTGTGGAGTTGAGGGTGTGGAGGTTCTAGGGGATGATTGGTGGAGTGCTAGGTTGTTCTAGAGGGGGTGTGGAGTTGAGGGTGTGGAGGTTCTAGGGGATGATTGGTGGAGTGCTAGGTTGTTCTAGAGGGGTGGGTTTTAGGGGTATGTGTAGCCAGCAGGGGTGAGAGGCTCTGAGGGGGTGGGTAAAGGCTCTGAGGGGTGGCGAATGGTGCTTGATCAAGGCTTCGTAAGGTTAACGTTAGACAAGTATACGGATGCAGCGAGATATCCTATGTGTTAGAGCGAGACAGAGCGATGGTGTGAGAATCGAACCCCACCCGCATGCAATGCACCTAACCATTGCGCCATGAGCACCGGCCTCCCCGAGCCTTATCAACGCGCGCGCCGCTCGCAGGCGGATGTGGGTAGCTGATAACATGTCATCTAACCTTGACATCGGTATGGGAGTTGGAATGAATTTGTTATGTTAAAATAATGATATTACCTACACTACACATGATGTGAGTCATACAATTCCTTCTAGAATATTCCACCCAACGGAAGCTGTGTGCTTAAGACTATCAGCTATAAAGTGTTGTGAAATATTATGTGTGAGAATCGAACTCACTGTATGTACCTACCTACCTACCACCAACGGTTATGGCTAGTGTAATGTTTAATAGCATTTTTAGGGTTTCGCATGTGAATCTTAAAAATAAAAAACCATTTTCATATAATAAGTATATACTTGTTTTTTTAATTCATCAACTTATAAAATAGGTATTAAACAAAAATTCGAGACAAAAACATGCTATTTCACAATCGATAATAGACGTTTTATCACACACTTGATCTAGAATAGCACTCGTTTCCTGTAGTGTAAGCGGTTGCCTATGTTTCAGATGTCTCTTGAACAAATTAATTCGATTTTCATAGGTAGCCCCGAGTTTATGTAATCGTTGCATCTGTGCACTAATACACCACATAAGTTTCTCAATGTTTCTCCAATCCTCATGACTTAATACGACGTATTTTTCCGGCTGGGTTACTCGTGTTATTAATAAATCTGCGCAGACATCCGGCCGGGGTGGTAAGTTGAAAACAGCTAGATTTCCAAAGCAGGTTATTTCCATCGGCATCTCAGGTGATGTAGGTGAGCTGGTGAAGAAATTTCTCAAGATATCAGCTTTCTCCACGAATAGTCCAAACCACTCTCGTTCACTTAGTTCCAGCTTCCCATCGAGGTTCACACAAATTGATAAATCTTGTGGTTTGTTCCCCGCCACCACAGCAGCCTCCATATTATGCTGTGATAGTTGTAGATTTAGGTATACGTATACGGAAGATAATTTCTGCTGTCCAGCTGTTGTAGTTGGTAGACTGAACTGACTCTTACTTAGTTCACACTTCCGCCAAACCACAGATGGCGTGTACGAGGGAAATAAACCCAACATTTTTTTATATTTAGAATATTTGAAGACGTATGTTATCTACACTGCACTCTTCAAGAGACCGAGGGTAACTGACTTATTTTTTACTGTGTTATCTTTCGCACACTTCCGGTGAGTGCGGTATACTCAAACATAGAATCATTGATGATAAGACAGTAGGCTGTAGTGTTACCAGGAACATTCTTTTTAAAATCCAGCTCAACTTTGATATCGATAGCGCCACCTGTGTTGTAGGTATCGCACTGTCGCGATGTATCGATAACCACTAACGCACATTTAGTTTTATAGTGCGCAACGTCCACTTGTGGGCTACTATGTAAGCGATGATAGTAGTTTTGTTGAAAATTGGCGAATGCATCATACAATAGGGGGTAGGAGCCCTTTTCAAAATCAGCTGAAAATGAGTCGTATGGGTAGTACTGAGAGTTCAAGTACACTTTACAGTTTGTTAGATTGCAGTGGTCGAATAGACTCATATCCTTCATCTCCTCATTTTTCTTGCCCGTTTGCAGTCCAATGATGACATAGCGAGGTTTCTCCAGTTGTGAGGTGGTTTTAATTGTCCACACATGTTTTTGAGCGGATGGCAACACCGGATACTCGTACAGGTCCCAGGTGCGGAATGCGATAGGGATAGGTATATTTCTCTCTACATAGGTTAGAAGTCGTAGTTTTTCCTTATCAGACACCTTAATGATTGGCACGCGCCAAACAAGACGAGTGATTTCTATTTCCGGATGCTTGGCAACTTCCCTGGTGATTGCAGCATTGATGTTTGTATTGGCTCTATTTAAAACCAATTCATGTTTAGCATTCATTATCACCCGTCGATAGTCCTCAGCGAATCCGAGCAGGTGTGATAGTGGCACCGTAAAGCTAAAGTCTCCATCTTCAATCGCCTTTATCGCACCGGTATTCCACCCAGCGTTCTCCAAGGCGTTCTCCGTCTCTTTAGCGTACGAGATTAGACCCTTCATGGTGGATGTGACACCGCAATTCTTGGTTCTATCAATTTCCACTCCATTCAATTCGTAGCGTATGTCTTGAAACAGGTAGGCTAACCCATTGTTGATGAAGGTGCACTCCTTGTTAATAGTGCCTTCTATTAAAATTTGGCTATCGCACGGCAACACTATCAAATCTTGGCGGTTGATACAAATACGAATCTCATCGTTGTTTTTGAAAGAGTTATTGTATGGGTTAAAGGTGTGATATTCAATACTCTCTATGCTATCATCAAACACCACACTCTCAGCTATATCTAAGATAGTGGATGAGGACGACGACATGGCGGTACTTTAAACCCAATCGATTGCAAAAATAGGATATTTTCTTTAGATATTTTTTTAACAGCTGCAGCAGTAGTAGGTGGTGGATGTCTCCACTCACGATGATCACTACTTAATGTAGGTGTCACCTGCTTGCTCTCACTTTTATACACAATCATCGCAGTACCTTTCTAATGTGCAATCGTAGCGATATATTTTCACCTTGAAAATTAACCAGGTCTCCGCGTTCGTTGACAATGCGCACCTTAATTTCTTGTATAGTGTTTCTCTTGATTGGTAAATAGATAATATTCGAAGGGGTCTCCACTATCTGATAGCCAGGTGGGACAGTAGGTGAAAACTCATGAATCACATGCGATGGCTCGTTATTGATGAATGAACCCTCCACTATGTTGCACTGTATTCTTATAGTATGCGTTATCAGTATATCAATCTGCTTATCGGACCAGTGCATCATCTTGGAGTTAAGAACTCGCGGCGAGAAGCCTAAAAGTGGTGCGATAGAGTTCTTTTTGTTGAAATAAACCTCATATTTAGGTGAGTACACTAAGCATTTCGCTGTGTTTACATTCGCCTCCAACTCGAGTATACCTCCACTCTTCGCATCTCCATCGATTTGAGCCTGAGCAATCATTTGCTTGTACAGGTTCTTGATGATATCGCGCAGTTCATAAGTCCCCTCGGGCACCTTAAGTATTTTATCACCATAATGAAATAAATTATTACTTTTATCCACATTAGGTATGGAATTGAATGTCTTAAAATAGACCAAAGCACATTCATAGTCCCCATTGTCTAGTTCTAGCGGTGTAAGAAAATCCGCAGACAACTCTGAGCTATTACTGTTAAGGGAAATTGTAAAAGAGTGCGGCATGTTTAGGTATTTGCGTGGTAATGATCAATAATAAACTCTAACATCGGTTTATATATATAGATATATTTTGAACTTACTTATTAAACATTCTATGGGTATAGGTGGTTAAAAACTTTAAACATAAATGACCACAGTTTTTAGCGGTGAAACGTTGAACTCTATCATAATTATACTCTATATGTATTTTGTTCATATAACGAACAAACTCCAACGGTGGTCTCAGGTCTCCATAGCTATCAAAATACATGCAAATATTGTCTTTTTTCACATAGGCAACCCAATGTGTTCCGGGCCCTTCTCGATTATCCAAGTTGATAACACCTGTTTCACAGCGATGTGGAGCGGTGTTTGGTAGACTGTCTCTCATGAAAACACCTCTGAAGAAAGGTATTCCCACCTTTTTAACATACTCCAGGATATCATTATCGGTGAGCTGCACCACCACCGCTCTTAGTAGTTTTTTGGGGGTGCTAGGTAAAGCCCCATCCCACGCTTGTAAGGAGCCACATACAATCCTTTTCCAACCTTTCCCCCATCACCGCTGCCGCTTTTCCCTTTCGCCATTTCATAAATGTTTTTAGCTGCGGTGGTGACACCTCCTGCAAGGGTTCCAGCAGCTGCTAGTGCGCCTAATAGAGGAATAAGCGGTAAGAACCCTCCTCTTTTAGACGACGGCACGGGTATAACCCTCGGCATCTGAATCGTTTTTCCTCTAGCGTATTGCTTGGCGACTTTCACGGCGGCACTCAATAGCGAAGCAGCGGTAGATGTTGTATTTTTCTTTTTAATTTTATTCTTCATAGCCTTGCGGGTAGCACTAATGACCCTAGATATGGGAATTCCCATCCCACGCTTGACTTTGAACTTCATTGCTTTATTCACAGCAAGGCCGGCGAGTCGCTCTGATAAATTCGATGATTCACGCCAACGTTTTTCAGCGGCGGTTGCTAGCTCCAAATCGGCCTTATGTCTCGCCTCTAAGGATGAATTTTGCGCGTACGCAATATCGTGTAATTTACAGGCTTCGTCGAGCGGGTTAATGCCCCTATCACCAAGTGATAACCGTTTCTTTAGTTTGGTTCCTGGTCCACAATAGTTATAACCGGGTATGTGGAGTTCAAACGGAAGATTATTGATAACACTATTTAAGAGTCCCGATCCACGTTTGACCACTTTAACTTTTCGTTTCATAATGCACTAATATGATGTGTGTAATCGCCTTAAATAGAAACATTTATTAGTCGTGTGCAGGTGAAGTGATTACAACAGCAGCAGCAAGGTGGTGGTGGTGAGTCATCGTTGTTGTTATCATCTTTCTTAGCCTGTTGCTCACAGCTAGTTTCCGATTGCTTCTTCTTCTTCTTCTCACCCTCTTGTTGTTGTTGTTGTTGTATGCAGTACGGACAACTCTTCCTCAAAAACCAAGGTGAATCAATTTGAGTGGCGTTGGGATCCGGATTGACAGGATGCTCTGTACAGATAAAATACTTTCGAATATCCGGGTCGTTTCGCAGGTAATCCGGAAGAATATCCTCCAATTCCATCACCCACTCAAAAGGATGTTGGTAGGTACTAAGGATTTTTTTCAACTCATTTTTTATTTTTTCTTTATCAACAGGAGACATGGTTATGGAGTCTATCTATATACTAGTATATATAACACGTTCAACTCGAGCGGGTTCTCACAACGTAATGAAACTTAGAAAGCAAAGCTCGTGTCTTAAAGTGAAGGATTGGAGTGATTATTGTTGTGATGGCAGCAGCAGCAGCAGCGGTACATCAATGGTCAACTCAAAAAATGGTGTGTTGCTATCAAACAGTATAAGATGTCTTATCTGTGGTCCCTCAAACTGTGGGAAAACCAACGTTCTCCTAACACTACTGCTCGACCCAAACGGAATCAAGTTTTCCAATGTGTACCTGTACTCCAAGTCGCTTCATCAACCAAAATACCTATTTCTTGATAGGGTGCTGAAGAAAGTAAAGGGTTTAACGTTTTATGCGTACAATGATAAGAGTCAAGTGGTGCCACCGAATGAAGCTCAAGACCATAGTGTTGTAATTTTCGATGACGTGGCTTTAGAGGATCAAGACGCTATACGTCAGTACTTTTCTATGGGACGTCACAAGGGGTTGGACTGTTTTTACTTGTGTCAAACCTATAGTAAAATACCAAAACAGCTGGTTAGAGACAATGCAAACTTGATACTGCTGTTTAAACAGGATGATTTAAATCTAAGACACTCGTACGATGATCACGTAAACACCGATATGACTTGGGAGCAATTTCAAGACATTTGTCGCAAGTGTTGGGAGGAAAAGTACTCTTTTCTGGTGATTGATAAGGATAGAGATATAAGTAAAGGACGCTATCGGAGAGGATTTGATACATTTATTACATTATAAATTGATTCGTCACCCACTTGTGTACTTCATTCGGCAAAATGTTATCATCAAAGGTGCAGGTCTTTGGTGATAAGGAGTTGAAACGTAAGCTTACGCAATCCATTGATGCTGTAAGGAAAAAAGTTAAGGCGCTACAATCAGATAAACAGATGCTTACAACACGATTGGAGGAAACATTTGAACCCATCACGAAACCCTTAAAAGCTCTATCATCAGATCTGATGACGATAAAGCCGGAACCATCACCATCGCAGGCGGCTTATTTACAAACAAAAACCTCTACACCCTATAAAATGAGTTTTAAAAAGGAAATGGATGATGCTGATGCTGATGATGAGGACTTGGGTGAAGACTATTCAATAGAACCCGAAGAGGAGGAAGAAGCAGAAGAAGAAGATCCTGCAGATATATCTGCGATACCATCGGAATTTATGGTGGCAGGGGAAGAAAATGGTGCTAGCATGGATGAAACGAGTATGCTACCATATTTGGCGAACCTGTTTAAACGAGAGAAGATTCCATTCGGTGTTCACATACAACGTGATAAGATGTATGTAGGAGATAGCCCGCTCAAAATTGAAAACAATGAAATTAGTGTTAAGGGGAAAACGTTTGAAAAAACACTCGGTTTATTAGAGCTTCTCTTCAAAAAAGTTCCTAATAAAGAAGTTGTTCTCAAAGCTGATATCGATAACTACTTAAACATTCTAAACTTAACCAATGCTTATCGACGTGGGTATTTACCTGAAGGTCAAGTGCAAGGAACAAAAGGTATCAAGTATAATACATACATTAGACGTTATTTGGGTAATATGAGACCGCAGCAGCAGCAGCAGTCAAACAAGGCTGGTGGTGGTTGCCTTCTCACACAAAAATCCTACTACCCCACCACTGATTACATTTATTGGGATGATCCCAATGAGCTTGTAGATCGTCTGCGACTACTGATTGCATCTCAGAACGCTGGTAACACGGGGCACACCAATGAAATCAACGCTATTACAGAGGAGCTCATAGAAGCTGGTATTGTATTGAAGAAGAACTGATATACCTACCTTCATTAACCGCTAGACCTAATAGCCGATAATATGAGGTCTAACAGCTAAAAATATGAAACAGGGTCTATAGCTAAACAGATGAGATTAGCTCTGATAGCTGATGAGATTAGCTCTGATTTAGGTCTGTAGATATGTGGTAAGTCAGAGTCTAATAAAAGCCGCTATAACTTTCGCCTATACATCATAACTAAAATGCCTGTCCACAAGTTCGGACATCACCTCCACTCTGGGGGAGTGCTTATAAATAATCTAAAATCGAGTATACGAGAAATCGATTGTGAAAATAAGCGATTGACAGAGGTTGATAGGGGTACGAGTAAAAGTGATGCAGTGATAAAGGAACAGCTGGACGAGGTGTTCGAGCAATGTCTCACACATACTCGTAACACAGCTATAGCGCTTGAAACGCTTCAAAAATCTATAGAATTGTTAAATAAAAGGTTCACTGCACCATTAAATAAAAGCAGCACTAGTGCAGAGTCTAATCCAGCTAAAATCAGACGTGTCACCCTCATACCACAAAGTATAGTGGGTAAAAAAACAACAACAAAAGAATCCCCTAGTAGCACCAAAAACACACAATGAGTAAGGCGCAAGTTGTTAAAGAAATACATAGATACGCAAGAAAGAACTTCCCCCGCAGACGTTTCATACAAAAGGGTATTGATGACACCTGGCAAATTGACCTGATTGATATGCAGAAACACTCTAGAGATAACGGCGGGTATAAGTATATTCTATTGTGTATAGACACCTTTTCAAAATTTATTTGGACTCAACCATTGAAGAGTAAAAATGCTGATGACGTCACGAGGGCTATGCAAGAGATTTTGAGCGGGCGAAGAAAACCGAAAAACCTTCAATCTGATCAAGGAAAGGAATTTTTTAATAGCAAGTTTGAAGCGCTCATGAAACGTTATGCAATCAACCATTACTCCACTTATAGCGTAATGAAGGCATCTATAGCAGAGCGGGCGATAAGGACCCTCAAACATTGGTTATGGCAAAATTTTAGCTTGAATGGCTCCTACAATTGGACTAAACACATACGCGAGATTGTAGAGCGATACAATAGTAAAAAACACTCAACCACAGGTATGGCACCATCCGATGTGAGCAAATCAAACTCTCAGGAAATCCTCCATAGAGTGTACAACAATATCAAGATTGCACCACAAGCTAAATTCAAGGTTGGAGATCATGTTCGTATAAGCAAGTTTAAGACGATATTCTCTAAAGGTTACACCGGCAATTGGTCAGCGGAAATTTTTAAAATTGTCAAGGTACAAATCACAAATCCAGTCACATATTTACTTGAAGATTCGAAGCAAGAACCAATCTTGGGGGCATTCTATGAGTCTGAGTTGCAAAGAGTGAAATATTCAGATGTTTACCTTATTGAGAAAGTGTTAAAACGTAAAGGTGATAAACTATATGTTAAATGGTTGGGTCTTAACGAAAAAAATTGGGTACCTAAGGCGAACATTGTTTGATTAAAATAAATGTTGATTAAATATATTATTTAGTTTTACTATCCTTCTTCCCCTTAATAAGTACTGCCCCTTAAATAATATCATTCTTATCAGCGCGCGCCGCTACTCGTATTCATACGAGGACCTAACTAGATACCTACTATTCACACTCTGTTATCACTCAGTGGCGCGAGTGATGGATATGGTTTTGTGCCATCGAGGGGTACTGGGTTTGACTCCTGTACAAGTTAAATAACAAAAAAATAGGTAAGGTACCTATGGCAAATATTGTTTATTAAAATAATTTTAATTAAATATAATATTTAGTTTTATTAAACACCTTAAAGTGTACACCGTATCTTAAAATATGATTTTTTTCTCTACTAGAGGAAGATCTGTCTAAATAAAAAAACATAATTCCTTAAAAAAAAATATAGTTTTATTTTACAAAATCACCATACACACACACACACTATACAATACGATGATGACCCCAAGCTAACGTTGTTATACCGTCTGATTGTATAAACCGTTTATCGTCATTACCACACAAGACTTTTTTCCTCTTGGCTTGTGTATAAATAGTATGTTTACCACTCTTGAATGTGTACATGTAGTCATAAAATGAAGTATCCAAATTAAGACAATCGGTGTATTGTTTAAATGTTAATTTTCTCACAATCGCTGCGGAGGACCCTTTATTCCTTTTCACAGTAGATGCGACGTTATCATCATCATCATCATCATCACCATCATATGTGTACGCATACATTTTAGATCTAAGACCAATGAATTGTTTTATTATTTTTCCATTGCTTTCGTCTTTCATCATACCAACTACCTTTTTATTGATTAAAGGCAAACCATACGGATTTGTTGGTGGGAAATCGGAAGTGTCAAAGCGACTTTGTAATTCCGGTTTTATATCTTCATAAAAGTTATCGGTATGTATCTCATATATGAAGGAATCTGTGTCTGTATATAACATATTAATATTTTCTCCATACTTGGGGAGCATATAGTTATAGTGGAAATCATACATTACATATTTGGAGAGATCCAATACGCACATTCCAATGTAAATAGGTTTATTGTAATATACGTTAGTCTTATTCAATTGTACAGCTGCGAAATCTTCATTGAACACGGTGCAACTGTGGAAATTGGGTTTCGATATATAAAACTGTAGACCTTTTTTATCATTGCTTCTAGATTTTTCATTATCCCACGACGTACAAAACTTGACGTCTACACGTTTCTCTACATTTTCAATAGTTTTTCCAAATATTGCACAGTTCATTAACTTATAAAAGTCCTTTTCGAACGCATTCACTGCTGCTGTTCTTCTCTTAGTATTCAAGTCGATGTAACGTTTCAACCATGGTGACTGGTCAAATGATAATATTTTATGAATTTTCATACAAATCAATCCATGCTCAATTGCTTGCTTTAAGTTCATATAGTGTAGGACGTAATGTTGTTTATCACTGAGTGTCAACAACAATTTTTTTGTTTTCCCTCCTGGAGCCACCTTAGTCTCTGCACAAAATGGATAGTCGTTATGTTTCTCATGTAACTCGCTAGGGTACTTTAAATCCACTTCTAAAATATAACCAACATTTGAACTTCCTTCTTGAATCAGAATGTCAAAGTCCGCTATCTCGCTCTCACTCAACCACCTGAAATTCCCCATTGGAAGATGACGGGACAAAGATTCTGCATAGAGGTTATTGACATCTAAATATGAGATATACCTGCTACCAATATCCGGTTTAAAGTTCTTCATAAATTTATTATTGGCTTTAGAGTACCTTTTTGACACCTGGCTTATACCACCTCTGATACCACTCTTAATGAATTCTATCATCTCAAAATCGGTGAGGAGTTCAAGTTTGATTTGCGTCTCCTTCAACATTGCATCCCAGGACAGTGATGGAGCAGTCAAATATTGGCAGGGATCCAATTTGTATGCTGACAAACAAACATCTCGAAAGTTTTCAAATACTTCTGCCAACAGGATAACATCCGTCTTCAGGTATAAGTCACTATACTCTCCCAGTGTTTTTATATCGAATGCTTTCCACACACTTTGCGCATGCTCGTAATCACTCTCAGAGATGTGGTTGTCTTTAAGCTTGCTGTAAAATGCTTCTTTTGAAGGTAAAGCAATCTCATCTAGTTTACACCAGTTATCTACATATTCATAGGGAAACACCCCCTTGCGAGTTAGTAGCTTCAACTTCTCATTTTTTTTACCGATCGTCTCGTTTATCAATGATGATGATGATGGTGGGAAACGAGATAATATTTTAAATTCATTAATGTTTTGCACAAGTTTATCCAAACTGCTCGACATAAATTTAAAGGAATCAATAAATCGTAGAGTCATTTCCTTTGAATCACTCATTTGTATCTTCTTACTTAAGGAAATGTACTTTTCTTTGGACTGAGGAATGCATTCCACGTTTCCTTCCTTTATTAACTCTTTGATAAAAAGATGGCTATCATAACCACTCAAATTATGAAACAACACTGGTACAAAATAAGGTATCTTGTAATTTAAATTACACGAATTGTGCACAACTCCCCTGACTTTTCCCGTTAAGTGACAATGATCAATTGCTGTATCTTCACCTGACAAAATGGACTTTTCGCAAATGTAACACATTAAAGTTTCTTGTGCTAATTTAACATTTTTTAAAACGTCTTCCTCCTGCTCCTTTGAGATGGGTACAATACTGGAAATCTTTTTGTATATTTCTTCGACTTCAGTATAAAGATTTTCAATGAACTTTTGTACACAGTCTTCACCACGATATGATATGAACTTTGACAATTTCTCATCAAACTCGCAATGAATGTAAAAAGCAAAACTGCACGGAATATGTTCATGTGTAAAATATGTGTTGGCACTAGGTATTTTCTCCCGATCTATAGGTGACAAAATCGATTCAAAATCAGCGTAGATTACGAACGGTACTCTCATTTTGTTTTTGTAATTTTTAAACTCCAAAAATCTCTTATCTTCGGTAGGAAGTTTTACCAGCACTTTTCCACAACCCCGTTTTACATGCTCATTATAATGTGTTTGCTTCGTAAAGGTCTGTAGACATCCATTACATATTTTATAACCGTTACCTTTATGCTTACTTATTTGTCTACTCACTAAGCGAGATAAATTTTTTATCCAGGAATAATGCGTGTTACCATTGTGTTCATGGTACAATAGGTTAATGTGTTTATTCCTTTGACTAGTCGAAACATAAAGGGGCACGATGGTTTTCTTCTCAATACCATACACGTTGATGCTTAAATCATTTTGCTTTTCAAAAGCTTTTATCATTTTGATTGATATTGGACGCTCTATGTCTTTAGTATTCAGAACAGTCTCATAATGAGGATAAGACGTTGTTCTCTCCGAGTTTTTATCCACCGGGTACAAAGCACTCAAAACTGCCCAATAGAAACATGCATTATCATTATTTCTCACATTAACACATGCATGTTTGTTTTGTATCCATTTTGGTAATGGAATGTATGAAGATGCACACAGCAGCTTACATTTGTTTACGTTGACTTCCAAAAATTCAATCTTCTCAAGCGCCCAACCACTGTCCTTTTCTTGAAACTCACCAGTTTTATTGGTGATCTGTTCTATTTCCTCATTGTAATACTCTTTCAAGTCTGTCTCCTTCAACAGTAAACTATTTTTTGTTAAGAATGACTTTAGATCTCTCCTGATTTCTTCACCTTCCAATTTCGCAAACGTGCAGTAAAGTTCGAAATGAACCTTAATACAACCATGCTGTTGTATACCAGATTCCAGAAGTGATATAACATTTTTTTGTATAATATTCATAAACGTCTCTGGTTTCAAAATTGTTTCCTTTGATGATCCATTAAATCTGTAAGTTACTAAACGACATTTGAATGCCGTTTGTATTATTTCTACACTGAAATCTTCTTGAGGTTCTTTACTACAAAGTAACTTGTGTTTTTTTGATCTTGAATGACATATTAATTGATTGGACAGAACATCCACTTTACAGTAGTTGCAATAATAACTCATCGCGTTAGAATGAAGCGAAACTACGAAGTCTTCCATATAAATATAAAAAAAACACTCAAATAATTTGATAAAAAAACCACAAAATAGCCTTGAAAAAAAAACAAGTCGAGGAAGTGAAACCACAGAAAATGATGTTTTCAATATATTATCATATTTCTTATCTAACCACTTTTTCCATATTATTTATTTTACATTTTACAAAAAAGGAAGTAACGACCTCGTAAAGAAACCGCAACGATAAACTATAACGAGCTACAGTTTTGAATTTTATAAGAAAAAAAACAACGATGCTAAACTCAACACCAACGCTTATCAGCTGCCCACATCCGCCTGCGAGCGGCGCGCGCGCGCGCTGACTCGGGAAGGCCGTGTTGCTCTCACGGCACAGTGGTTAGGTGCAGTGCATTGCATATTGTGGATTAGGGGTTCGATTCTCACACCATCGCTCTGTCTCGCTCTAACACATAGGATATCTCGCTGCATCCGTATACTTGTCTAACGTTAACCTTACGAAGCCTTGATCAAGCACCATCCCCCCACCCCACCCCTCAGAACCTTTACCCACCCCTCAGAGCCTCCCACCCTGCTAAACATACCCCTAAAACCCTCCCCTCTAGAACAACCTAGCACTCCACCAATCATCCCCTAGAACCTCCACACCCTCAACTCCACACCCCCTCTAGAACAACCTAGCACTCCACCAATCATCCCCTAGAACCTCCACACCCTCAACTCCACACCCCTCTAGAACCTTACACCTAGCACCTCACAGGATGTATGCACCATCCCCTAGGACCTCGCCTCTTACCCTCAAAGCCTCAACTCTCAGAGCTACTACCCACCCCTCAGAGCTTCTACCACCTCTACCCTGCATGAAAACACACCCCTAGAACCTTCCACCTCCACCGGATGTTAAATCACACCCTCAACTCATAACACCTATCTTCACAACACACCACCACCACCAACAATTCCACTCCGGCGTCGCACCAGTGGACGTTGAAAACACCTATCACACCTGTCTTCTCACCACACCATCAACAATGGCGCTCCGGCGTCGCACCAGCGGTTGTTGAACACACCTATCACACCTGTCTTCTCACCACACCATCAACAATGGCGCTCCGGCGTCGCAGCAGCGGCTCTCGACATCATTCAGGTTAAGCGATCACCAACACGGTCACGCCAGAGACCCTTTTACAAAGTTAAAGTCGCCTTCTGTAGTTGGTAAAATCAACTCTTCATACATTTTGTATGGAGACACCCACGCTTTCAACCGCAAATAAACGTGATTTAGAAACCCCAATACTACACTACTGGATCCGAAGGGGATGTGGAAGTATCAGGGCGGGGAGAGCACGCGGGGCCGACAAACTCGGGGCTCCCACTTCTGCATTCTCATGTTAAACCTAACACTACGACTGTACGGGGAGGCAAGCTAAGCTCGCCTCCCCGCACAGTCTCCGAACCTAACGGATCCGAGTCGGGGTGCTCCGAAAGTCCGAGCTCGCTTCGCTCGCTCCCGCTTCTATTTAGCACTCCCCGTACCTCACTCGCGGACCCCATATTATGAATCTTTGGGATCAAATTGACTTAGACCTTGACCTTGAAATGACCTTGACTGATTGACCTTGACCTTAACAGATTACCCCCTGGTTTTCGATTTGTTACCCCCAAGTTTGTCTGCCCTCAAGTCGGCCCCGCGTGCTTTCCCCGCCCTGATACTCCCACATCCCCCTCGGATCCCGAAGGTTTGTTGGGGGTTTTAACTCCATATTATGAATCTTAGGAATCAAATTATACAATCAGTAATATGTCATCTTTGGTCCTACATAAACTCACAAAACAAAGACCTAAGAGTACCTAAAAATACAATTTTCAAAAATTCATAACTCAAAAACCGCTGGTTTCCTAACTTTGAAATTTGGTATGGATATTCAGCTAAAGCCTATCTCTTACCAAAAAATCGCGGACTGCCAAATCGATGTACCCTATTGTACAGTTGAGCCCAAGATGACCCAATTTTTACCTCGCAACAACAGTTCAAAATCATTCATTCAGTCATTTACTTAGTCTCATCTCTACACCAAAGCAACAAAACTATCATGTCGATTTTTAATATGTGACAAAATCCCTTATCAATTTCGCAATTTTATGGAAAATGTGTTAAAAGATGTATAAAATAATAACAGTTTTCAGTGTTAATTCATACGTCCACGTCGCAGTTACCATTTACAATGTTTTATAGTCTCATAATGTGTATGGTGTATTCGGAATGTGTTGTTTTTTGTTCGAGCGGTGTTCGTTTACAACATAAGACAAGTATGAAAAAAAAAGAGTTCAGTTGGGCCTTTACGTTCGGTAAGTGGTTGGTTTTTATTCCTGTGAACGAAATCACAGCGGCGCGCAAAGTGAATATAGTGAATAAAAGTGCTTGCGTAGCTCGTCCTTTACGTTTGGTACCCAATCTACACCCAATCTGAGTGACGGGGGGGTGAGGTCGAATCTAGAGAGCGGCAGGGAGTGTCCATACTGTACGTTAGTACTAATATATATACTGTGACTTGACGCTGGCTGTCAAGTACAAAGTTGTGCGTTACTCAAGTACAAAGTCATGCAGTCTACTGCCGCCGCGCGCCGTGCCGACTGCGCAATCAGATTTGAAACGCGTGCCGGATGATCATTGTTTTGGTGTATATTGCGAGTAAAGTACCTGTACCAGTACCTACCTACAAAATGACTAGTAGAGGTAGAAGATCCTGTTGTGTATGGGGAAGTCTCAAGACACAAAAACAATTCTAGTTGTCCGTTTTTACTTTACCGACAGATCAAAGTAATATCAAAGTAAGAAATTATTTATTGTAAGTAGGTATTACTCTGATTGATCACTTATCACTATCAGTTAGTTAGAGCTATCCGTTTAGTAGTTCTACCTACTACCTACCTAATATCGTGGAGTTCATAAATTGTATGTTATGGTTATACTTATAAAATGGGGTACTTTATAAATAGGTAGATACTAGGAGTGCTTCGGTATAAAACGTAACTATTTAGTAATCTGTGATAAAACTGGGTGTTTGAATAAATTGGTTAGGTAGGTAGGCACCTATTAAACCTACCTACCTATTAAAATTATTGGCAAAAGTGTGGTACCCGTCTAGGTACCTACCGGTATTTATTTAAAGTCTAAGGTACTTAGGTATATTTTTGAATTATACGCAACCTAGGCGCAAATTACTTATATCTAAAAGTTTTAGCTAGGGTACCCGGTTTCGCTCAAGGAGTTGATATGAGTTATCGTGTGTTTAATTTTTAGAAGACAAGCAAATTCACACGATAACTTATTGCTCAACCCTAGCCGGTAGTCGGTAGGTACAGATCTCGGTACGTAGATTCAACGTCACGGCACTGTTGTCGCACTCTCGTTGACTCTGCCCTCGACCCCCGCACGATTGGCGTGCGTGGGAATTCCCCCCCCCCCCCCCCTCCCCCCGATTAGGCTAAGTAGATAATTGATTTGTTTGTTTGTTTGAAACCGCTGAATGCCGCCAGGTCAGGTAGCGTGCCTTGGGGGAGACATATGTCCACTGATTTTGGTAGTAAACTCGTACAGGCTGATGATGTACAACCGCTTGTGTCACCGGCAGGTGTACCTGAAGCCGGAGGAGCAGCTCGCGCACCTGCAGACGTACATCTGCGAGCAGACGAGCGTGGTGGCCGAGTCGCAGGTGCTGCTGCACGCGGACAAGCTGCTGCTCACCGAGATAGATGAACACACGCCAGGTACTCTCCCAAAGTGTATATAAATGTAAAGAAGAGCGAATCACATCCACCAGCTCCAGCTAATACAGCTAATATATCGTCATCCGCGGCAAAGTGGTTGCCGCGGTACGCAGGCCTGTAGCTAGAGTCGAATTTGAGGTAGGGCATCACAGATATTATAATTAAATACACCCATCTCGCCTCATGTAATGCCATCTATACAGAGAACAAAGAATTATTAAAATATAAAATGAATGTCACAAACTTTGGTATGTTCGGAAAAGTTTAGATACCTATGGCTATTTTTTTAAATCTCAAACTATGAACAAAAAAAATTATAATAATAATTTATCTTAGTTTTTGGTATTTTTAGGGTAGGATATTGTGATTTCAAGGTAGGGCATTGCCCCACAATGCCTTGCCCTAGCTACGGCTATGGCGGTACGACACGCCGATATTGAGATTGGAAAGAGAAGCATCTATGTTATAGGCTAAGCGTAGCCCGCGGCTTCGTCCGCGTGGATAACTGAACATGAATTATTATGAAAATGGATCCTTTGTAAACTTTTTAACCGACTTCATAAAAGGAGGAGGTTCTATGTTCTACTGTATGTATATACAGGTTGTCCCAAGAAGACAGTCAAGCGGAAGTCCAGAAATGGAACACCTCTAGGGGTATCCGAATCACCCCCTATTATGTTCCGCGAATGTCTACGGTTTTTGAGATATTCGCATTTTTATTCTTGGATTTTGTGTGAAAATCATCGTTACTGGACTTTGACGTCAGTTTGTGAAACAAAATCATCATACAACTAAGCCAGCCAGATGCAAGAAAAATTTCATCATTTTATCAGCTTTCCAAAAAGGTAATAAGAGTTAAAAAAATAATTACCTAATACCAAAATCAATGATTTCTGTAAAAAGGATACATCAGGTCTCATACTAATTTATAACAAAATATTTATACATGTTTTTTAATTTCCAAGTTCTATCATGCCTGTCCTATCATCAGACATCTTTGACTCTCTAGTGTCTTTTTAAAATTCTTGATTCGTATATTAATCAAAATATAAGAACCTAGGTTTTTTCATACAATATTGTTGGAGAAGATGTATAGGACTCAATACACCCTTTTGGTTAATTCCCAATTTTAATCATATTTTTAGGGTTCCGTACCCAAAGAGTAAAACGGGTCCCTATTACTAAGACTCCTCTGTCTGTCTGTGTCCGTCTGTCACCAGGCTGTATTTCATGAACCGTGATAGCTAGACAGTTGAAATGTTCACAGATGATGTATTTCTGTTGCCGCTATAACAACAAATACAAAAAAAAAAGAAAAATTGAAAAAATAAGGGGGGTCTCCATACAAAAAACGTGTTTTTTTAAACGTGAAGAAACTAGCCCTATTTAGTATGATGGTAAGGAACCCTTTGTATACTAGCGCCATCTAGAATAATGGTACGGAACCCTTTGTGTGTGGTTCTGACTCTCGCACTTAGCCGTTTATTTTTCTTTTTTTTTAACTTTTACACTTTTTTGGAAAGCTGATAAAATGAGAAAGTTTTTCTTGGAACTGACCGGCTTAATTGTATGATGATTTTTTGGCACAAAATGACGTCTAAGTTCAGCTGAGATGTTTTTCATACAAAATCTAAAAACAAAAATGCGAACATCGCGAAAACCGTAGACTTTCGCTGAACTTACATAGGGGGTGATTCGGATACCCCTAGAGGTGTTCTATCTCTGGACTTCCGCTTGACTGTACTTCTTGGGACACCCTGTATATATTTTTTAAATGTATGTTCACCGATTTTTCTGTCAATTGTGGACCGATTTTCAAAATTATTTTTTATTTGAAAGAGATTACTCCCGAGGTGGTCCCATTGTCACCAAGGCAGGATCCGATGATTGGATCCTAGGGAAATCGAGGGCAACCCTCAAATTTTATAGGCACCTATTACGTGTTTCATGTATTTTGTAACTAAAGCAATTCAAGTTTTTGCGTCTGACAGTCATCATCCCATGTCGATGAGCTGATGATGGAAGGTACAACTCCTTACTGCTTAGGAGTTGGATTTTGTTGGATTACCGCCTAGGTTATTCAGGTGAACTGATGATGGAAGGTTCGACTCATTAACTTTCATGCATTATGATATGATGATTTCTGTTGGCGAGGAAGTGATTGGATCTAACGTTGTTAGATAGATAGCATTATCACTAAAAATTAAATGAATAAAAATAAAAGGTAAAAAGAAATATAAACCGACTTAAAAAAAATAAAGTTTTAAATACCTAACTAAAACCGACTTCAAAATGACATTTGTTTACGCTCACTTTTGTAATTAGTAGAATTATATAATATTGATTTGTATTCTTATGTAAGAGAATTGTAAAATTCTTAATAAGAATAAATGTTCTGCAAACCAAAAATAACATTCACTCAAACGTATGAAATAATGTTATTATACTTAATTACACGTTGCGTTGCGTGCTATGCTCGGAGTTTCTCTGCGTGATCGAATCAGAAACGAGGAGATCCGTAGGAGAACCAAAGTAACCGACATATCTCTTAGAGTTGCTAAACTTCAGTGGCGGTGTGCGGGGCACATTGCTCGTAGAACAGATTGTCGTTGGGTCAGTAAAATTCTCGAGTGGCGACCACGCACCGGAAAGCGTAGTGTAGGCAGGCCTCCCACTCGGTGGACCGATGACCTGGTGAAGGTCGCGGGAAGCCGCTGGATGCGGGCAGCGCAGAACCGGTCGTCGTGGAGATCCTTGGGGAGGCCTATGTCCAGCAATGGACGTCCTTCGGCTGATATGATGATGATGACTTAATTACACGACATTAAGCAACAATAACGAGATCAAAGGTGTGTACATAGATGTGGTTCGGCTTAAAGATAAGATAGCCAGTTCTCCATTGCGTTGGGGAATCTTAGTAAGCCGGCTTCCATTTTCGGCAGTATCTTCACTTACCATCAGGTGAGATAATGCTAAAGGCTTACTAATTGTGAATAAAAAAAAATTAAAAAATTAGGGTCTAAAGTTTTTTTTGAGGTCGTTACCAGCACACAGCTACTTACGCATCAATTGTTTTAGATTCGATGGCTTTGCTCAGCTCGAGTGGTGTGGACATGTAGTGCGGCTGGACGACACCAGACTGCCCAAAATTCTATTCTATTCGAAACTCGAGAGCGGAAAACGCAGGGCTGGTGGTCACTAGCTCCGCTGTAGGGACGACCTCAGCGACACCTAACATCATGTAACTATTTGACGTTCCTGTAACTATTTGACGTTCCTGTAATTATTTAACGTTCCTGTAACTATTTGACGTTCCTGTAACTATTTGACGTTCCTGTAACTATGTGACGTTCCTGTAAATATTTGACGTTCCTGTAACTATTTGACGTTCCTGTAACTATTTGACGTTCCTGTAACTATTTGACGTTCCTGTAACTATTTGACGTTCCTGTAACTATTTGACGTTCCCGTATTTTCTATTATTATTTTAACATTCCCAATAACTAATTTGTACACGCCTCTACCCGTTCGTATTTCATTTATACTGGTTTGTTGGCAGAAAACTCTTACAGAGTTAGGTTTAAAGATATTTATTCTCATAAAAGACAAAATGTCACTTACATGAGAAGAAGACTTAAATATAAGTAATTGGTTTATAGTCGTTCACACCGCACAGATCACACACATAGTCATGGTTATAATTAAAAATATAATTACAAACTGGCTTTCCACAACAAACAAATAAGAAAATAGTATTTCTTTTTAGTTAGACAGGATATGTCGAGCTAATTTGCATACCAATGTAAATCTCATGTTTTTTACTTATGTATTTCTCATGTTAAGCATACCAATTGTAAATCTCATGTTTTTTACTTATGTTTTTCTCATTTACTGTGTACAATAAACAATAAATAAATAAAATAAATAATTATTTGACGTTCCTGTAACTATTTGACATTCCTGTAACTATTTGACGTTCCTGTAACTATTTGATAATCCTGTAATTATTTGACGTTTTCCTGTAACTATTTCATGTTTCTGTAATTATTTGACGTTCCTGTAACTATTTGTTGTTCCTGTAATTATTTGACGTTTTCCTGTAACTTTTTGATGTTTCTGTAATTATTTGACGTTCCTGTAACTATTGGACGTGACTGTAACTATTTGACGTTCCCTTAACTATTTGACGTTCCTGTAACTATTTGACGTGCCTGTAACTATTTGACGTTCCTGTAACTATTTGACGTCCCATTACCTATTTGACGTTCCTGTAACTTAGGACGCAGCACAATCGAGAGCATTATATCATATTTCTACTCTATTTATTTTCTGTTAAATTATATTTGTTTTGAATTCTTAAATGAATGAGTAAAGTGTGTGTGTGTGTTGTGTGTAGGCGCGAAGTACCCCGGCACGACGCCGTCGGAGCCGCTGCTGCTGTTCAACAAGAACAGCAACAACGTGGCGCTGCCGCCGGAGCCCGACGCGCCCAAGTTCCCCGTCTTCCCCAACATCGTCTCCGTGGAGAACGACGCGAGCCAGGCCAAGGTCCGTTACCACCACGGATAACATAAATAAGGTTGGATTAGCAATAGTCACACTTTTGTTTGAAAACCAGCGTCGCCGCCTGTCTCCCACCCATCAACTCCGCTACACAAGCAATAATAAACATATACACGAATTGCGCGCACTAATAAACAAAAAGCACTTAGAACACAGGGCTGCAATTGTGTTTTACACCATTTCGAGAGTGTACGTTACACACAACCACACGCAAATAAAAAGTTTGAACGCGTGCTTCGGTTAAGTATGATTGTCTGATCATACTTGTGGCGCGCCTGCCCAGCGCACATTTCCAATCCAACCCTATTTATCTAATCCGTGGTTACCACAGTACAAGTACTTTAGTGAATAAATGTATAAATAATAAAATATAAATTAGAGTGAGCGAGCAAGAGATAGCTATACCTTCAGTGTGTTTGTTGTTGTGGTGTGCAGACGGCGTGCAGCGTGGGGCATGTGATCAAGCGGCGCGTGGAGGCGCTGTGCGGCGCGTCCGAGCTACTGGCGCGCGTGGCGGTGCGCTGGGGCGCGCTGGCGTCCGCGCGCATCGCCGCTGTCACGCAGCGCGCCGACGCCACGCACGCACACGCGCAGCGCCTGCTGCAGGCCGCGCGCGCAGCCGACCTCGCCGCGCAGGCCGCGCGCGCCATGCTGGCTCACGTATGTTGTTACTGCACTGTACCGCTGACTCACTAACAAAGTAGTTAGCTTAGGGAGGCGGTGGGCGGTGGGCTTGCACGCACGAGTGATAGGTTCACAGCGCAACATTGCTGTCGCTGCAGGTGTCACTCTCCCGCATGAACGCCTACAATTCATTCTGTCAAGCTGTAAACAAATCATCATCCTCATAGGCCTCCCTGAAAGATTCGGTCCTGCGCCACCTGCATCCGACAGCTTCCTGCAACCTTCAACATATCAGTCCAATTCTTCGCAAAATAAGAAATCATCGATTGTTTATTCGAAGTATATTCGGAATATCCCATTCAACGACTTGGCTAAATGACGTTTAGCAAAGTTGTTGAACGTTACATTCAAGTACTAGGCCAGTTGTCCTTTAGTCATTCAATTGAATGTCGCCATTCAATCAACGGACTAGCCTTTCAATTGAATGGCAAATTTAACCAGATGGCTGCGACATGTCTACCGCAAAATATACCTACGCTTACCGGCCCGCTCGGGCAGGCTCTGGCAAGCCGGGCCGCCACCGACAGTTCAAGTTGCTGGTTTTTTGCGCCGCTGTCGGGTAGAGACTGGTCGCGAATAAACTATGTATTTACTGTGGTATATTGGGCGAAAAAATAAGGTAAATAAAATCTTAAGTAATTTTGGGTAGGTTTTATTTATTTACCTATTTATTTCAATAAAAACAGATCTAATAAAACAGGCTAAGTGCGTGTCGGATCATGTACAAATAAGGGTTCTAAAGTCATATATAATTTTTTTTTTAAAAAAAACAAAGTTTATTATGCAGTTTGGATTTCGATATTTAAATTTAATAAAGTACGAATTGTACTGAAATCAATAAAATTTGTAAGGTAAATAAAAACCATTACCTTCTAAGACTTTTATTTTCATTTTCTTGAGTCAATCCTATCCTAGCGCTAGAACGCCGTACTATCGCCGCCAGCAATTCGCGCGCCGCCCGTGTACGCAGTTATGACCGCTAAGTCGAGCGCCTTAATACCCATGTTTCCGTGTGTTGTCTGACAGTGGGAAGGAGTAGGTTAATAAACGCGTAGGTATTTACGTTGTAGAAGGAAGTGCAGTAACTTACGAAGTAACTAATATCTCATCTGTGACCAAACTAGGTCCCCTGTACTATGGGCACCAGAGACTGACATACATACTTAAATACGTCTAAATACATATACAAAAAAATTCATTATTGCCAGTTCTCCATTGCATTGGGGAATCTTGTTAAGCCCTCTTCCATCTTCGGCATCATCGTCACTTATCTCATCTGATGATACCAAGGGCTTACCAATTGTGAATAAAAAAAATATTTAACACCCCCAGACAGAGCGAGCAAACCTGTACGTCACACGAATGTTTGCCCTGGGGGGGTGATAGGTGTTGAACCTACGACCCCCGCCCAGCGCACAGCAGGCAGGACTGCTGCCTCTCTACCAACAAACTTGTTCATTTATTTACAGTATTGTACAGCTTGACCGGATCAACTGAACCTTGCGACACGCGTTCATGTGGGAGGGTGACAGACGCGTACCAGCGTTCTGTGGCTCGCGCCTGTCGCCTAGCCTAGCGCCTAGCGCCTAGCGCTGTACCGCACTCCGAACAGTCGCTCCACGGACACCACGGACACGTGTACACAGAGCCACTGTGCGGGCGGCGGGCGGCGGGCGGCCGGCGGCGAGCGGCGGGACGGGGGGGAGGCCTAGGTTCCCCAGTCAAATCAAATGAAAGGGTTTGCTGCGAAGAATACGACATAATTAAACTTATTTTCAAATTAAAGCTTGTACCTAAAAGTTTTTGTTTTTCGAAAATTATTAATGTTTTGACGGCTTGTTGTTCAAATTGTATTCTCACATAAGTTGTTTCTTTTTTCTGACTGTTTTTATTGGTTTTATTTACCTCTTCATTATTTTCCTTTTTAATGTCATATAGATCAGTGATGGTGGGCGGTGGGACTACAATGAACCCTAACTCTCCCTCCATTGTGTCTCCATCTATTTGTATGACTCGTGCAAGCTTCAGCGCGAGTTAAAGGGCGCGTCGAGGCCGCAGGTTCCTTATGTGCGGACATGTTGGAGCGCGAGACCGCGAGACTGCGTGACTACTTGACCGTGAATCTCCTTGGTTTATATGTGACGTGAGAGAAATGTGCCATACACTACACTTGTGTCAAAGTATACATATTAGTACTAACATACAGTGTGGACACTCCCTGCCGCTCTCTAGATTGCGACCTCACCCCCTCGTCACCCAGATTGGTTACAGTTTCTGATAATTGTAATTTCTGACCCATTGTATGATGTGTCCAGGGTGTGCTTGTGCTGTGCCGTGTGCGATATATTAGTTCGGTAAACACGTGAATGTGTCCACTGTGGTTGTTCGCAGACCGGCGTCGAAGTAGCCTCGGAGCCCGAGAACTGGTCGTCCGTCGCGTCCCTGGTCGCCGACGAGGTCGCGTCACTGCGCAGGTAATACAACTATTTTGCTGTTACAAAGTTAATTCATTGATTACGAATATTTTTGAAACTGTTACAAAATAACGTTACGCCTTCATCGACAAGCCCTCATCTCTGTATCGTACCGGATACCGTTCTTCTGAAGTCTAGTTGCTTGGAAATGGCCATACATTTAAACGAAACGTTTTATCATTATTTAGATTTTAACTTAATCATATTACATTTTGGACATGTAGCTTGATCTTACGAGAATAGGCAAATGTTTAAAATATGTAACAATTTGTTGTCATCCTAATAAAATGTAATGTAAAAAGCATATTTATTAATGTTCTGAAAAAAATAAGGTCATTTTCTGTATAAAAAACATAAATGATTTTTTTTGTGGTTTGATCACGTGTTTGAAAACGCTCTGTGGTTGGTTGCAACTCTGATGACGTCACACAGTAGTAAACATTAGTTTCAGTGCGGGCTTTCACTATTACAGCAGTTTTTTGTTAACTTGTGTGTGACGTCATCTGTCAGAGCAACCAGACGCCGTAGCGAAAATTGCGTTCTGGCGCGTAATTTTTTAATTCAAACTTTAACGTTAATTTACTCCGTACATACGACAGATCTCCGGGAAATATTAAAATGGTTTGCATTTTATGCAATAACAAATAATACAAAACTATTTTCTAGTCAAATAGCCTATTTTATTAATTAAATTACCGTGTGTAATTTGAAATGGTTGAACGCTTCACGATTTGTTTACACCACCACGCGCTCGCGCCCTTGCGTGCCGCCCGCGCACCGCGCACCCGCCGATCGCTCCGTACGCCTCCGATTATTCACCGCTGACGAAGTATCCTTACTAATATTATAAATGTGAAAATGTGTTTGTTTGTTTGTTTGTTTATTACCTTTTCACGCTTGTTGAAGGCGTTGGCCTTGACCAAACTTTATGAAATTTAGCATGTAGGTAGCCTGTGTCACGGGGAAGGACATAGGCTACTTTTTATCCCGGGAAAATAGCATAATCTGATGCAGCTCCTGAAAGAACTAAAAAAATACTCGATGGTTGAGTAGGTGGGAAACGACATAATTTACTAATCACCCTTAAAGACAGTGTAAAAACGGAACCCTATTACTAAGACTCCACTGTCCGTCCGTCTGTCTGTCTGTCACCAGGTTGTATTTCTTGAACCCTGATAGCTAGACAGTAGAAATTTTCACAGATGATTATTTCTGTTGCCGCTATATCAACAAATACTAAAAATTAGAAAAAGTGAAAGTCTTCATACAAAAAACGTGTTTTTTTTAAAACGTGAAGAATCAAGAATTTGCTGCGGACCCCCTGCGTGTGCGTACGCGGCTCTAACTCGCACTTTACCGGTTTTTTCTCGACCGTTTCCGCGCTTGGCAAGTCACGTTAAGCCGTGTTAGGTGCCCTATACGCGGCTTGAAAAGCAACGGACAGCCACTAGCCTTAGAGAATCCACCAGCCCGGACTTGTCGCCCGTGTGTGGAGTGTGGCCTTACCTTCCCGAGTGTGGGAAGAGCCCCGTGCCCCGCGGTGGGGACGTGCACGGGTCGTGGACCGTACGCGGCGACTGGCGACGTGATCACGAATACAGCACCGCCTCAAGCGATCAGGAGTCCGATTTGATATTTACGCTAGTTACTCGTACATTCGAGCGTCGGTGGCGCAAGCGGCAAGGGCCGCTACCTCCTATCAGGGAGGTCTTGATTCGGGTCCTGCCACGTACCAATGTGTTTTCGAATTTCGATCTCATATGTACGTTTATCCGGCGCTCTTACGGTGAAGGAAAACATCGTGAGGAAACCTGCACACATCTGCGAAGAAACTCGAAGGTTGTGTGTGAAGTTGACCAACCCGCACTGGGCCCGCGTGGTCGACTAAGGCCCGATCGCCCTAGTTCAGGGTAGGCTCGAACCCCTCGGTGGGGACGTATATGAGCTGATAAGAAGACACGTACATTTACAAACCAGTAGCCAGACAAACCAGTATTGAAACTTATGTTACCCTTTTCTTGCGTCGATTTAAAAAGTCAATAATAGTGTGACTTATTGCCCGTCACTAGGCGTGACCAACTGGCACACTTCAGGAACACATTCTATCAGCAGCTGGACCTAGAGCTAGGACAAACATACACACTTCTAGAACGCATTCTATCAGCAGCTGGAAGCTAGAGCCAGGACAAACATACACACTTACACACCTATACTTTATTAGTTGTTTTTGGGACTCTATTAGTGTAAGGCAATCGATTCCCATCAAAATCTCAACTTAGATTTTTTTGCCATCACAATACCTTCCTCGTGCCTGTGTCGCTCGAAAGTAACAATGGTAGAAGTAGCCCCCGGGCGGTCGCCTTCAAAAGTTATTAATTCTTTAGGTTTTATGTTTACTCGAGTTGTACTGTGGGCACACAATTGACGTACATAGTGTAATTTTAGAGTTTTAGAGGTAACTTCGATATTTGTTATTATCGAGGAAATTGTGATCATTCTTGTTCGTAGTGAAGGTCAGCTTTCAGTCAGATAGTATATTATGAGCAGGCGTGTTTGAAGTGAATGTCGGCCCTCGGGCAGATAGTATATTATGAGCAGGCGTGTTTGAAGTGAATGTCAGCCCTCGGTCAGATAGTATATTATGAACAGGCGTGTTTGAAGTGAATGTCGGCCCTCGGGCAGATAGTATATTATGAGCAGGCGTGTTTGAAGTGAATGTCGGCCCTCGGTCAGATAGTATATTATGAGCAGGCGTGTTTGAAGTGAATGTCGGCCCTCGGGCAGATAGTATATTATGAGCAGGCGTGTTTGAAGTGAATGTCAGCCCTCGGTCAGATAGTATATTATGAGCAGGCGTGTTTGTAGTGAATGTCAGCCCTCAGTCAGATAGTATTTAAAGTACTCTAAAGTACTTTAAATCTTAAATTTTGTTAAAAATTTATAGATAGGATGATTTACATAAATCATTTCGAAAATGAGAATTTTGATTTATACGTCCTTTAAGTGGAGGTTGTAGGGGAAGTTTATGTTGCGCAACAGAGGACCTCTTCTTGTGAACTCCGACATGACGAGTTGTAATGTTGTTGGCAGCGGCGCCGCGGCGCTGAACACGCGGCACTTGGGCGGCGCCGCGCTGCTCGCGGAGTGGGAGGCGCTCGCCCGGCCGGCGCCCTGCCCCGCCGAGCAGCGCCTGCACAAGCGCGCCGCCACGCTGGTCGACAGGTGAGCGCGTCCATTACAAACTGCTGACTATTATTTACTTTGGTATTTGCCTGTTTCTCTTCAGGAACTTTGTATGTTAACCTTTCCTACCTTGCATATAATAATATTAATTGAAAGAAATACTAGACTTGTCATGTCTTGTCGCTTCCCCGTCATTTCTTAAATCGGTCATCATTTTATTACTATTAAACATGATAGCGTTGATAGAAGACACTGTCTATTCATACGTTTTTGTCATTTAAATATTCGGATGTCTTATAATAACTTTTTTTACAAAGAGTTCTTATGACACAATTTTTTAACTGTTTTTCTGACAAATTAAAGACATCATCGGGTAATTTGTTATACATGAGTGAGCATTGTCCCACAAAGGACTTATTGATTTTACTCAGACTTGTATAAGTTACTTGAAGTTTATTTTAATTCCCAAGATTACGACTGTGCCTGTCACTATTTAGTGAAAAGAGATGCAGATTTTTACGAACATACATTATATTTTCATAAATTTAGTGACAGGGGAAAGTCATTATATTAATATCTTTGAACTTGTCTTTGAAGCGACTCACGAGAACGCATTCCATAAATCGCGCGAACCGCTCTTTTTTGCAGAACAAATATGGTATTGATATCAGCTGCATGTCCCCACAAAAGTATTCCATAAGACATACTCGTAATACTATGGAAGTAGCTGAAATTGTGTTGTCTATATCTGTAAGGAGCCTGATTTTTTTGACTGCGTATGCGGCTGAGCCAGCCTGCCTGCTAGCGTTTCTATATGCGGGCCCCATTGAAGCTTTGAATCCACAGTTAATCGACGTTAATTCAGTTAGAAACACGCTTTGATATACAAATTCTAATACATTACCAGCTGAGGATACAATGTTGTTTACTTCAATAACATTAGGTAATGTGAATTTAATACATTTGTTTTTTTTTTGCTTTTAAGACTAAGTAATTTACAGTAAACCAATTGTATTCTTTTGAAAGATTGTCGTTTACTTCGTCAGGCATATCAGTTTTTCTATCAACCTTAACAACTAGTGATGTATCATCCGCAAACAACACAATTTTCGACTATAAACTAAAAAAAGAAAATTTCCTAAAATAGAACCTTGAGGCACACCCACCTTAACCCAAGATTTATTTCGTACTATTTATTTGTACTTTTTGTATCCTATTGACTAATTACGATTCTAAAAGATATAGAGCCTTATTTTTAACACCGTATAATGGTCCAGTTTTACAAGCAGAGTTTTATGTTCCACACAATCGAATGCCTTTGACAAGTCGCAGAAGATCCCTATTGGATTTTGGGATTTCTCAAAAGCATCATATATGTTTTAACGAGTTCAACTCCTGCGTCCGTTGTGAAACGCCCTTCTGTGAAGCCAAACTGCAGTTTATGGAGCAATTTATTGATGTTAAAGTGAGTCAACATTTGGTTTAGTATATTTTTTTCAATAACCTTACTCAAAACTGGTAGCACAGAAACAGGCCTATAATTACTAGGGTCTTTTTTTTCTCCGGACTTGAAGATTGGAATAATTTAAATTTTATGAGATTCGGAAACACTCCAGTATCAATACAAATGTTGAATAGATAGCGCCCCAGGAAGGGGCTAAAGTTTCAATTACGGACTTTATTAAATTAACAGACATGCTCCAAAGATCCTCAGTATTTTTTAAGTATCAACATCTTAAAAGCTTTTATTTTTCTGCAACTTTACCGAACAGCATTGATCGTTCCAGGTTGTTGAGCTCTCTCCGCACGACATGACCGAAGCATTAGAGTGTTCGTCGGATGACTTTCGTCAACAGGCGATCCTTGTTTTTGTATTTACAGCTCCTTCAAAATTTACTCGTTTGTCCGCTGAGTCGTCCAACGTTTTTTCAACATTTGACGCCAGAACCACATCTCGAAGGTGACAATTCGCTTTAAATCACTGACTTTCATTGTCCAAGTCTCTGAATCATAGAAGAATATGGAAAAAAACTAGTGTGCGTATCAGATTGATCTTCGTGCCGCGCGCTAAATGTTACGGTTTTTCCATATTTTTGCCAACTGTGTCACAGCGTTCTTTGTCATAGCGATTCTGTTGCGGATCTCTTTCTCGCATGAGCCGTTACTGGTGACCAGGAATCGTTGAACTCCTGCACGACATCTAGATGTTCAAGTCTAGACCTGACAGGGCACCGGTCTGAAGTAACTTCTCAGATCTGCCGACAATAACGACTTATAGACTCATAGTCCAAGGTTTTCACTAGTGGTTTCAACGCATTCCAGGAGCTCGTTAAATTCTTCGGTTGTGTTGGCTATAACGGTCGTGTCATCTGCGTATCGTCTTTGTGCAACTACAGTGATTCCTCCTTTTTATTACCTTTCTGATTATGAACTCTCTGTAGATGTTTAACAGGATCGGCGATGCATGCATTTTTTGAATGCATTTTTCGAAGTTGAACGTGGCGGAATGTGTATTTTCGAACAGAACCCTTACTCTTGCTATAAACATTGTCGATAAGTGAGATGAGATGATTTTGAGAATATTGAAAAGGTTTTAATTTGACACCTACAATCGACAGATGAGTCTTATGGTTAAGGCAGGCAGTACCCCTGCAACATCAGGCTTCGAGGGTTTAAAGTTAAAATTATCATCATTTTGTACTATCGTGGAATTTGAATTGGTGAGCAAAGTTTGAGACCCTCAGGTTACACGGTGTCGGTAGAAAGTATGCGCTTGTGTATCATCAGGACTAAAGAGTCGTAATCCGGAGAATAGTGAAAAAGTTTTAGCTTGACACCGACAATAGAAATTAAAAATCAGCAAATCTTCGAGACTCGCAACAGCGAGCCAAAAGCGAGTAGATGACAAACAATAGTCAGGTCAGAATTTGTCGATTAGGCTCTTGCACACGGGCGGGGTGGGCTGGTCAATTTCGCCTCCAACGAGAGCACAAAGGGAATCCTATACTACCAACGCACATGGAGGACAAAAAGACGGCGCCGCAGGTGCCCGGCGGGCACTGGCGGCGCGGCATATCCGCGTGGCTGCCCGCCATAGATCACACAAACCAGTTTGTATGCAGTAACGCAGACGGCGGCGCGGGGCGGCTAGCTCAGGTCGCGCCTCGCTTCACTAGAACGAACTTACTGAACATACCGCCTCTGTCCCTCGTGTGCTTTGTGTACGCGGCGAGGTGAGCCGCGGGCATCGACGGGCAGACGCGTTCTTTATAGCTTCGCGGTCAAAAAGGCTGGCCCCACTCGGTCGTGTGCAAAGCGCTTTATAGGTCGAATATATCATAACTTTTAATTCTCATGGAGACTTAATTTTTTGCAAAGTTTTTTTGTCAGTTCCACAAGTCTCACGCTTAAGGTAAACAAAATACACGACTCAACTAAACTAAAACTTCATTAAAATAAGTTAAGTCGTTTTTATGTGCTATTCGAGCGTCGGTAGTGCAACGGCAAGGGCCGCTACCTCCTATTTTTTTTTTGTTTTATTCACAATTGGTAAACCCTTGACAACATATCACCTGGTGCTATCCGGGAAGTCGTGGTTCGAGTCCTGCACGTACTAATGTGTTTTCGAATTTCGAACTCATATGTACGTTTATCCGACAACGCTCTTACGGTGAAGAAAACCTGCACACACATCTGCGAAGAAACTCGAAGGTTGTGTGTGAAGTTGACCAACCTGCACTGGGCCCGCGTGGTCGACTAAGGCCCGATCGCCCTAATTCAGGGTAGGCCCCCTCGGTGGGGACGTATATATGAGCTGATGTGATGATGTGCTATTTGAATTTGCGCATAAACTTAATTTGGTTGCCTTGTTTGTTAGGAATAAAGACGATCTAATTGAATTTACAGACTATGTTAAAGAGTGAACGAAAGAACGGACAATGTGATGGACTTAACCTGTTTACCTTACGGTAAAGAAGTGAAAGAAGTAGCGTTGTCTCTATTACATCAATTGGCAGACTCTTGCTATGATTATAATTTCTGGTATGTTTACGTTATATTATGGAGAAAAAAGTATGTTAGCGCGTTTTAAATCGATTTTATTATATGTAGAGATAGATCTAATTTCCCACGGGACCTCTTTAGTTTTCCAGGATAAAGAATACCCAACTATGTAATGATGGTCAAAACACCCCATCTCGATATAAAGGTTTCGTAAGATACTTTTTTTTTTGCATTCCTGCAGGGACCCTTCATTTTTTTTTTGGGATTCACGATATCTCAGTTTTAGTTCGCGATATAATGTATCAACGTGTAAAATTTAATTCAAAAAGGCCAAGCAACATTTGCGTGGTGAGCCCTTCTAGAAATGCATACTTTTGATTTTACCACGGGAATTCTTGAATTTTCCGGGATAAAAAGTATCCTATATGTTAACCCGGGCTCAAGGGTTTTTTTGGTTTGTTTTTATATAGCTATAACTCACATTTTACATACATACATATTTTCTAAAAATAAATAAATAAGAAATCTTGGTAAGTGTGATGATAGTCATAAGTAACTGTTTGTTTGGACAGACTGCGCGAGTCGTGGCAGCACCTGGTGCGTGACCGCGCCACGCGCTCGCTGACCTACAACGACGAGCAGTTCCACGTGCTGGAGCGCATCACCGTGGCCGAGAGCGGGCGCCGCGCGCGCGCCCTCCTGCAGCGCGCCGGCCCCGCAGCGCGCGCGCGCGCCGATGCCACGGCCGACTGGTCAGTGTTTCTTACAGCCTGCACATATGGGGACTTCAAAATCGGCATGCTCTTTTGGCGTTCTTCTAACTTTTGTAGGAGAAAGTTGGCAATTACTGCGAGGTTGATAATTCAGCGCCCAAACTTATCTCAATATCTATGCGTAATATAGGCCTAAGCGACTGCTACACTGGTTGTTCGAATGTAGCCTACCCCCCGCCGCCGCCGCCGCTCCCAGTTCCTTTCAAGCTACAACACGCCGGTCACGCGATCTAAAGGAAAATAACATTTTTCGCTATAATAAATAAATATAATTAAATATTTTTGCAGTTCTTTTCATTACGAGGTAAACTCAGTTGAAATCACATTATAGTGAATTATTCCATTCTATTTACGAATAAAAATATTGCAAAATCTATGTGCAAAACGCCGTAGCACGTATCGCAAGGTGTCTATTTGTTTTTGAGTTCATAAAAGAAAACGGCTCAGTATGATAATAGGGATGACGACAGCATCAGAAATAAATTATGAACTCTTGATCACTAAATTGTTCTCCTACTTAAGGGCCGCCAGGAGGCTCGAGTTTCCATACAAACGTAGTTCCGCTTTAATACAAAAACTACATGCCGGATTGAATCCAAACTTTGCAAATATATTGAGGGGACACATAACGATGTTTGTAATTAGTTTTCGATGTACTAATATAAAATGGAAAAAATAAGAACAGTATTAAACTTTCAGTACAAAACTAATTTAAGCCTTCGTTTAGTTACATTAAAATTTACTACGATGAAAACTAACTACAAACATCGATATGTGTCTACTCAATATATTTACAAAGTTTGGATTCAATCCGGCGGCATGTGGTTTTTGTATTAAAGCGGAACTACGTTTGTATCGAGACTCGTAAACTTTGGAAAACCTTACTCGTTTTGTTTTCCATCAAGTCTTCGATTTTTAATTCACCAAACTCACAAAATTAGTACAAAAATGACGCTGCAAAACTATGACGGCACGCCTAGGTATTTTAAACATTTTTAGAGCAAAATGTCGTTTTTGACAGATGATAAAAAGTAAGTCAGATGACTAGCATTCGTCATCCCTATTCCGTGCTTAGGTCTTAAACTCCGCGCCTAAGGAGGCGTTAGCATGATAACAAAGTTATTTCGTACTTAAATGTTACAACTGAAAAAATGGTTAGGAATACTTTCTAGTGAAGATGGTTACATACAAGTAACTGAAAATTATTAGTTTTGTTACATTTTTAAAATCAATGATAACTATACTTAAACTTATTTGTAGACTTTTTATTTCATGTGTATCATTTTAAGTTGATGAAAGCTTTCTTACTATGAGATTTTCCTCCGTATCTATCTAAATTAATCTTTTACCAGAGTTGACACGGATTTATCAACCCGCTCACGGTATTATCAGCAGGGGGCACGATATTATACGACCTGTTCGTTAATATCGCGCTTTCTCGTTTTTAGCAATTTAGCAATACTTAATAAATTATTTGTTTTCTTAAATTCCAGTTGTAATGAAAGTGTGGCCAATTAAATATCCTACCTATAAACGATGATCAGACTTTTCTAATTCTAACCAGAGCCTAGACGTAGTCCTCAGTCCTTAGGGGTGAGGTAACTGCCGACTCTCCCCCACGCTTGTTTGTATTCTAATCTGAGCACAAAACTTTGTATAAAAATGTGCCTAAAGACAATCTTTCCCAAAAGAAACGAATAATGATGAGTGGCGTGTTGCAGGTACAAGGGCGCGCAGACGGTGTACCTGCAGACGCAGATCCTGGACAAGGACCTGGCGGCGGCCGAGCTGAAGCTGCTCGCTTTGGAGGCGCGCCTGCAGGACGCCGAGCGGCGCACGCGGGACGCCATCCTCGCCGCGCAGGCTCAGGTGGGCGCTCTCACAGTCTGAATGTGCTCTCACTAGAGGCGCGCCTGCAGGACGCCGAGCGGCGCACGCGGGACGCCATCCTCGCCGCGCAGGCTCAGGTGGGCGCTCTCACAGTCTGAATGTGCTCTCACTAGAGGCGCGCCTGCAGGACGCCGAGCGGCGCACGCGGGACGCCATCCTCGCCGCGCAGGCTCAGGTGGGCGCTCTCACAGTCTGAATGTGCTCTCACTAGAGGCGCGCCTGCAGGACGCCGAGCGGCGCACGCGGGACGCCATCCTCGCCGCGCAGGCTCAGGTGGGCGCTCTCACAGTCTGAATGTGCTCTCACTAGAGGCGCGCCTGCAGGACGCCGAGCGGCGCACGCGGGACGCCATCCTCGCCGCGCAGGCTCAGGTGGGCGCTCTCACAGTCTGAATGTGCTCTCACTAGAGGCGCGCCAGAAGGACGCCGCCCGGGCCTCAGTCCCGCATCATCTGTTCCATGCGAGCAACTTGCCTTTGAGCGTATAATTGAGTTAACGTTAAGTTTGCATGTGAAAGTAACAACGTTGCACATTGAGATTGCGGGGTTAAGATCTAAATAGTGCGCGGCACAATATTCTTCCAGCCTCTGTAGATGTGCCTCCAGAGCGCTACAAACTAGCATCTTCCACTAACTCGATGGTTGAGTGAATTCGTCATGCCGTCTGCGAAGCAGAGCAAAGAGGGTGTGCGTAGGCACTTACTTGTCAAAATTTCCTTCATAATTATTACAAACAAGAGCGGACTAAGCAACGATCCCTGCAAGACACCACCAGATACAGATGTATATATATCGGAAAATGATGGCGATTTCAGTGCCATCTAGCGTCTTTTGATTGAACCTTCTTGACGTCTAACGCTATCTAGTAAGTCTCTATTCAACGGCATTTAGGATCAATTCAGTGTATGAGTGTACCTTCTGAATGAATAGTGCCATCTGTCATTGGCCTTGCGTATATAAGGTCTAACAAAATTAGCTGAAACTTTTTTAACGCCAAGTTCAGCAAAGGAAACTGAACAACTTTTTCTTCAGCGACCATACGAAATAAAAAAAAATACAATAAAAAAAGAAGAATTCACATTCAATTCGGCACTGGCCATCGTACCGTAGCAAGCAGCCCACGCGCCTCCGCTCCGATCCGTCCCGCGCACTCCGCGCAGCCTTCCTACTCCCCAGCTGACGCCCAACCAATACCTACCTACATATCTCTAAGAGTATTTAGGTAAAACGTCATCGAAATACCTATTATGATAAAGCTCGCTGCGTGACAATGACTGACTTATCACCTGCCTACCTATGTAGGTAGGTATTTGTTCATCTTTTTCTCTCAATAAACCTATTTACCTATTCATGTAATATGCCTCTTTTGTACGTGAGCTAGATTTGTAGCTAAATTTACCTTCCCTAAGTGTCTTCCGTCCGACACTTAATATCTACATAATATGACTTGTACGCAAACAGGCTAGGGCGTACTTTGGTACCTACCTACTTGCTTCTTCGGTATTCGGTGATCTTGGCATCTACAGGTCGTGGCATAAAAGTGCGGTAGTCCCGGAATCGCTGCAAAGCACCTAGTTTTGTGTGTAGATGGGGTCTCCGGCCATGTTGAAACATGTTCCTGGTGTAAATTAGGTTGTGGTTACAAACTTCATAGCACACCGCCATGTTCAAATACTGTTCAGATGTGTAATGTGTATGTGTACGGCATTTTCACTATGGAACACTTAACTTAGGTCACAATCTGCGTAGGTTAGGCATTGAGCAATGCAACAAATTTTTCCGCACATCGCATACGCATAGTTCAATGACGTAGAAGTGCACGAAGAACTTCAATTTCTTCTTTTTCGTAAAGTGTAAATACCTAGCGAATATTAGTATTTTAAACAAGTACTGATTGAGAGATCTAGCAAAGGTCAACGGCCAGGCAAAGCGCACAGTTTCGTTGCGGTACGGCACGAATGCAGCGATGTAAACAAAAGACAAGGACGTACTACACGAGAATATTATTTATTTAAGTAGGGACTAATGGAATGTAGCGATTTTTTTAGAATTCGGTATGGTCGCTGAGGAAAAAGTTGTTCAGTTTCGTTTACTGAACTTCCCTTAAAATAGTTTCGAAAGACATTGTTTTAACAAAAACGACTGCAATACAGAACAGTTTAGCTGTTCATATCGTCAAACGCTGAGGAGCAAAGATAAGCGAGCAAAGCGATTGATGATGGGTTCGGTCAGGTTTGCTTGATTATACTGTCGAAGAGGCGAGGCTCTGCCCTACCCCTTCCCTCAACTCACGATAGGCGAGTGGTGGGGAGAGGAAGGCTCTTCGACAGTATAATCAATCAAAACTGACCGAACCTATTATAGCTCGCTTCGCTAGCTCACCTTGAAGAAATAAATGTTTATAGACTATGGGTGTCTGTGTGAAATCCGCCTCTGTGTTGAATTGTAGAAACAAATGTGGCTGCACTACAGACCGTTGTGTTGCAGCTGGGTTTGGACAGACAATAACTGCATTAAATCATCCTCACGGCTTAAAGCAGCATAGATTATGGGTGTCTAGTTGCAGCCGCCTTTACTTACGCATTCTGTAAAGCTTATCCAGAGGTAGTTGGTGTTGGGTTCTCAAATTGTTTACTACGAGTATAGTCGGTGTAAATGGCACCCACTTTATAGACCTGTCAAGTGATCGAGTTGAAAAGTGCTCAAGGAGCGAGCGAGCAGCCTACGCGACGCTGGAAAGGACTGAAAGGATACAAAACAATTATGTTTAGATAGCACGCTGTAGCACCTTGGAGACTACGCCTAATGTGGATATGAAACGGCAAATGGTAATGCCAGTTCGTGAACCTTTCTTATGGACTGGCGTGAAATAAGTTCGCTTCCAGGTAGTAGGTCAGATACTCGTAAAGATCTTTTAAATAACAAAGATAGCGGAAGAGCTAATGATTCGACAAACTTGATAAGGAGCGGTGTTGGGCGATCCAGGCTTATTTTATTTATTTATTTTGTTGGAAAATTCACAGACAAACAATTTCCGTAAATAACATAAAATAGGTTAAAGAATGCAAATTACTAATTTCCACCGATAGATATTTAAAGTACTTAACAGCGATTAACTTATAAAATTACTTAAATGAACAATAAAAAAATATTGCAAAATAGAATGTTATTAACAATTGAATGACAACACTGACAGTTATTTGTAGAGGAGAATGTTAGGGTGCAAAAAGATAAATGCTATTGTTAACAATAGAGATATACCTACATGCATTTCAGTTATAGCTATCGAAAAATAGGCAGCAAGTGCTCGGCGAATCGATGTGGCGCTGGTGCAGAAGAGGCCAATTGTCACAAATACCATAGCAACAAATAAAACATATGTGTCAGTTGGGAAAAAGTCGTTTCTCTGTAAGCTTCTAAAATAATATACAAAACATCGTGGCGACCGTGGTAGCTTCCTGAAGCTGCAATCTACATTAAAAAAATACAATGGATTGTTTGAAGCGTAAACGTACTCAACTCCGTCGCGAATTCACAAAATTGGAAAAGAAAATTTTGTCCGCATTTGACAGCGCCGATGAAGACATAGAACCTATCTTTACAACCCTAAATGGAGTCGCAACAGCCTTGTTCGATGTAGAAGCGAAATTAACGGACGCGTTTTGCGAATCGAAAGATTTCGATGAAGCTGCCTTCGAAGAGGATCAGGACTTGGACTTGGAGTACAAGTTACGATGGGACGTGATTAGTACCAAGTACAAATCTCTCAAGCCGACACCTATCGTTTCAACTTCAAGATGTAACAGCCAAGTTTCATTGAAATCGGATGCTTCGGTCGACGTTAACACAGTGCGCTCAAATCGACATGTGAACACTAAGAACGTGAAGATGCCCAAGCTCGAGTTGGCCAAGTTTGATGGAGATGTCAACAACTGGATACAGTTTTGGGGCCAGTTCAGCAAGATTCACGAGGACGCCGGTACTGACGCCATAGATAAATTTCAATATCTTATACAGTCGACTACAGAGAATAGCCCTGCTCGTCAACTTGTTATAAGCTACCCACCGAGTGCAGCCAACTATCCAAAAGCTATTGATGCTCTCAAGGCTCGATTTGCCCGGGATGACATGTTGATAGAAACATATGTGCGAGGCTTACTCAGTTTGGTTTGGTCACAGTTGAAAGGTGATACTTCGTGCAATTTATCACGCCTCTACGACAACCTACAAACGCATCTTCAAGCTTTGGAAACACTGAATGTTACTACAGATAAGTTTGCCTCTATTCTATATCCGATGATAGAAAGTGCGCTACCCGAAGACATACTTAGATCATGGAATCGCATTCGGTCAAAACGCGAGTTTCCCCGTGAAGAGGTAGATGATGAACTTAGCAGACTCATTTCCTTCCTCAGATCAGAAGTAGAATCAGAGGAACTCATAAATATGGCTCGGCAAGGGTTTTCGCAATCTGACTCAACTAATATTCCTTCCGTTTCGCAGCCAACCGCCTGTTTTGTCTCGGAAACTAAAAAAGAAGTTCATGCTTCTTGTTCAAATGCTGGAACTAATCCAATATTATGTTTGTGGTGCGACAAAGAAACTCATACAAGCACTGAATGCCACAAAGCGTCGAGAGTGTCGCCAAAAGAACGAATCGAATTCGTAAAATCCAAGAAAGCATGCCTAATTTGTTTAAAACAGTCGCACATTACAAAAAGATGCAGATATTTTCCAAAATGTTTGTTTTGTAAGAAACGTCACGTCACCCTTATGTGTCAAACTCTGCCAGAGAGAAAGGATTCGCCAGAACCCGAAAGAAGATCGAATAATTTACTATGTCAACTCAAATCGACTACCTTGTTGCAAACTTTAGCGATAAAACTCATTTCGGACAACAAGGAGATTTTTGTAAGAGTACTTATCGATTCTGGGGCTCAACGTTCGTACATCAAAAAAAGATTTAGCTAGACAACTAGGTTTAAAGCCCGTTCGTGTGGAGAAACTTACGCACTGCTTATTTGGTGGCATCGAAACTTGTACTGAAAATCATTCGGTCTACGATGTCTGTCTAAAAAGCCTGTGTAATGACTTTTCTTTACAAATTTCTGTTTTAGGACAAGAAAATATTTGCGGTATTTTGCCTAAAGTTAGGTCTGATGTTTTGATTGAGCAACTACGACAGAAGGGTATAATTTTGACGGAATCGACGGCAACTCCTGACGATGTGACTCTTCTTATTGGTGCTGACTTCTCAGGTATGCTAATGACTGGTAATTTTTTACAACTCGACAGTCAATTAACCGCAGTTCAGACTAAAATGGGCTGGACGATTCAAGGTCCCGTCACGACTGGTGTCTATACGACGTCGATGATGACGAACCTTCACAGCTCTTTTAGACCAGAAATATCGGACTTGTGGGATTTAGAAATTCTGGGTATCCGAGACCCCAGTGAACAAGTTTCAAAGCAGTCTCGAGACAAGGAAGTATTACAACGTTTCAATGAAACTATCTCTGTAAATGAAGAGACCAGGTACGAGGTTTGTCTCGCATGGCGCGAAAATATTCTCAAACCTGAGCCCAACTACGAGGTAGCTAGGAAACGACTTCTGTCGACTACGAAGCGACTAGAATCCTTAGGTAGGGCAGGTGCATACGATGCTGCTTTTAAAGAATGGTTGGCACTAGGAATAATTGAAAAAGCCCCATGTCAAGATTCAAAAACTGGGCATTTCATGCCACATGATGCCGTAATAAAGGATTCGAGTGCAACAACTAAGATTAGACCCGTTTTTGACGCCTCTGCGAAAGACATTAATGGTGTCTCGTTAAATAGCTGTCTTGAGAAAAGCGCTAATCTGATCGAATTAATACCTAACCTCCTTATTGACTTTAGGAAGGAGGCCATCGGTGTCAGCAACATGCTAAATTCTGTGGACTGGAACAATGTTGTTGCATTTTCCAATATGAGGAAAATCAGATGGAATTTCTTGCCTCCCAGCGCTCCTTGGTGGGGAGGGTTCTACGAGAGTCTTATTGGTGTTGTCAAGCAGATGTTAGTAAGAGTTCTGGGTCGTGCATCGCTTGCACTGACCGAATTTTATACTGTTCTATGCAATTGTGAAGCAACTATGAACAATAGACCTCTTACTTACTTCGCTAACAATACCGATGAGCTAAGGCCTCTCACCCCCTCGTAATTTATTCAGCCTCTCAGGGGCAATGATGTCGGGGATATAGATGAGGTCGATAATACGTCCCTGAATGTGCGAGCCAAGTACTGCCAGACATTGAGGGATAATTTTAGACAACGCTACCGCAGTGAATACATTAGTCATCTCATACAGAAGGGTTCCAAGTGGAACACCTTACAATCACTGAAAGTCGATGACGTGGTGCTCATTGAGTCCGACTGCAAACGTTTGTTGTGGCCACTAGGTATCGTTGAAGAAACATACATTGGTCGTGATGGACATGATCGTGTTGCGAAGGTTCGTACAGCTTCCGGCTATAAAGTGCGACCATTTCAGAGGCTGTATCCTCTCGAGCTTCATCAAGCACCCAAGGACGTTGAGGGATTAGTACCACTTCCTTCGACTCAGACTCAGACAGACACTAGCGTGGGAGCCTCAAACACTGACGTAATTGGACAACCGACTGTGACTCGTTTTGGACGTTTGTCTAGGCCACCCGCACGGTTTAATTTTATGTAATTTTGTATGTTCTATTTACCCTTTATGTATGATCTTTGGACCTTCCGGTCCTCCCTGGCCGGGAGTGTCACAAATACCATAGCAACAAATAAAACATATGTGTCAGTTGGGAAAAAGTCGTTTCTCTATAAGCTTCTAAAATAATATCCAAAACACCAATATTAGGATCAAGTTTCAACGAAGAAATATTTTTTTGACTCCCAATACGAGATATTGTATTAAGGTCTTACAAAATTAGCTGAAACTATTTGAAGGGCAAGTTCAGCAAACGAAACTGAACAACTTTTTCTTCAGCGACCATACTGAAATCTAAGAAAAAAAATCTACAATAAAAAAATAAGAAATCTTAATGAATCCGGCACTGACCATCGTACCGTAGCAGCCGCAGCCCACGCGGCTCCGCCACAGATGATAATAATAGCACAAGCCTCCGCTCCGATCCTTCACCCGCAGCCTTCCTTCCCAAACATCCCAAACTTGTGGTTACAAACTTCATAGCACCCCGCCATGTCCAAATACTGTTGTACGGCATTTCACAATAAAACACCTAACTTAGGCACTTAGATAGGTCACACACAATCTGACGTTAGGCTTTGAGCAACGTAACTCAATGAGTGCGCGGGAGTAACTGAGATATTTTTTCCGCTTTTTATCACAGTTGCTTGTAGGCGCTTGCTCGTAGGTACATACATACATACATACATTTCGCGTGGAGAAAAATCGTTCAACGACCTCAAACGCCTCAAAGGAAGGAGCCGCTGCCTTCAATTTCAATTTCTTCTTTTTCGTAAAGTGTAAATACCTGTTAGGTTGTATTTTACTACCTACAGCTAAAAGGAACTGTAAGGTTTTAAGTATTTTAAATATGAATTGATTGAGAGAACTAGCAAAGGTCAACGGCCGGGCACAGTGCACAGTTTCGTTGTGGCACGGCACGAATCCAGCGATGTAAACAAAAGAGGGCCGTACTACGAGAAAATTATTTATATAAGTAGGCAATAATGGAATGTGGCGATTTTTTTTAAATTTCGGTATGGTCGCTGAAGAAAAAGTTGTTCAGTTTCGTTTCCTGACCTTGCCCTTAAAATAGTTTCAGCTAATTTTGTTAGACCTTATATATGTCATACCGTGGATTCCACACTTGAGAAGCATACTCAAGGTGGTTACGCACAGAAAAGTATCTTAATAGCCTTAATATTTTGAAAATCAGCGGATGATCTCATAATAAAGCCAAAAGCTTTAGATACAACATGGTTGACGTGTTTATCGAATAATAAGCTTGAGTCAAAGATTACACCTAATTCTCAAATGGAGTCTACTTTGGTAATATTTTGTTATTTAAGAGTATAGCCAACATTAATCATTTTAATTTTGCGAGAGAATGACATGTAGAAACATTTAGTTACATTTAAAGCTAGTTTATTTAATACACAATAATCCACAAATCCGAAATCATCCTGAAGAGCATAAGGTTCGGTTACTCTAACTACTGCTTTTAAAATCTTCATATTATCCGCAAATAGGAGGGTTTTCGAGTAAACATTTATTAACTTATTATTACATTTATTAACTTTAATTGTTTGAGGTCAGATCATAGCGGAGTAATGGCTAGCTTTCCCGTAAGTATATTTGCAGAACACATAAAAATTCAAACGAGACCGGTCACTGCTAATCGAATAGAAAAGTTTAAAACAGTGCTAGATGAAAAACTGCCCATACCAGATTTTGATAATGAAGTGCAAGCCAACAGTTTTTACAATGATTTTTTTACAGTACTGGATAGGGAATTCCAAAGTATATTTAAGTCTAAATCCACAATCAGTAACATCAAATTTAAATTCAGTGAATGGGCTACTATAGGTATATACAAAAGTCGCCAAACTTTGTTTGACCTTTATGACAAAAAAACTTACACTTTTGATGAGAACTTTACAAATTATGTAAAACAATATTCAAAAAATTTTAAGCAGGTTTGCCATGAAGCAAAATCTAATTATCTGGCTAGAAAAATAAAATTTTCAGATAGTAAAATAAAAACTGTTTGGAATATCATTAGCAAACAAACAGGTAAAGTCAAACCTCGCGACAAAGAATATGTTTTGCAAACAGAGCAAGGTAAAATTAGTTCGAATGCCGATGTAGCCAAAGAATTCGAAACTTTTTTCACAAATATTCCACTTAAGACTACTGAAGCCCTAAACTCATCACCTATGTATGCTCAGCTATGTAAGCGTCGGTGGCTCAACCGGTAACGACTCGGTCCATCTAACCAGAGGTACCGGGTTCAAATCTGGACGGCCGATGTACCAATGAGTTTTTCAAAAACTTACGTACATACTTACCGATTGCTTTAACGGTGAAGGAAAAACATCGTGAGGAAACCTGCACACGCCTGCGAAGAAACTCGAAGGTTGTGTGTGAAGTCTACCAACCCGCACTGGGCCCGCGTGGTCGACTAAGGCCTAATCGCCCTGACTCAGGGTAGGCTCGAGCCCCTCGGTGGGGACGTATATGAGCTGTAATGATGATGTATGCTCAAAGGCTGCTAAAGGATAATGTTAGTAATTGTGATCAAAAATTCTCCTTCAGAGTAATTGAACCACAATCTATCTCAGAATTTATTCGGATCCAAAAGTAAGGACTTAACTAAACTCGACGAGATTTTCTGTGAGTGCGCATCAAAAGATTAGAAGAAAACAACTAGAAAATTCTTATAAAAAATTTAACCATGCGCACTGTTTATAATTGTACAGGGAGCGTTAAATGAAACACAGATGTTATCCGAAATGATTTATTATGGCTGAGTAATGGCATTTTCGTAAACAAGACATCACATCAGGTTCATAACATATATTCAGTGGATTTTGATATTCTAAAACATGTAGGCGCTAAAGAATGACCATTTATTGTGTTGGATGGCTATCGTTCTATGCTGAATCATAATGGTTGATAAATAGTGAATTTTATGGTATCTGAGAGCTTACAAATCTGTGACTAGTTCGCAAATTTTGTAGCTTTTTAGAGAATGAACGAAAATACACATCAAATGTCACAAATGAAGTCTATACACTCTATAAAAACTTAATGAAGATAATGTCTAATTACACATATAAAGTTTCAGAAACAAAGACATCCTTTTACAACTCGAGATAATAAATAATAACATAAAAACATTGGCAGTTTTCACTAGCAAACAAAGAAGAAACCTAAATTACTCTATAATTATATCTATGACCTATTTCTTCTTAAGTAAAACATTAATTACGAAACAGTAGCTCTATGCATATCTTTATACACGATCCTGAACTATATAAACTTATCTACGGTATTAATGTCGCATATTTTAAATTTGCATAACTTTTATGTATTTTTTTTTACATTTTCATTTCCTAAGACCCTTAAAATTAACCCTTACCTCTAAATTAGAAAGAAAAAGACTATTTTACTTATATTATTTGACCACGAGGTGGTGTCATGCAATTGCCAGATACCAATAGCAGTACCGTACTTCCGTCGGAATTTCCCTACTCTCAAAATAATACTTTGTCCTGTTAGATAACGACTGCAACATACGTATTATTAATAATGGAATTCCCGAACTAAAAATATGTAAACATAAAACTTTTTAGATAAGAGTGGTCAGCATAGGTACATCGCATTTATTAAGGAAAACCAGACTTCAATAACAAGAGATAAATAACTTACGTGGACATTTGATAGTTGTTTGAAAAACGGTCTTAAAAATATGCAATTTAAAAGTAAAAAGCACCCTAGGTCAGTCGGGCCAATGGAGAAAGAAAAGATAAGCGAGAGAGAGGACCTACTTGGAATCTGAAGATTGTCTGAAAATTTCATCGAAATCGGTCCAGCCGTTTTGGAGTCTATAAGGAACATTTTTTTTTCCTTCACATAGCACAGAGATAGACTGGATTCAAGTGCTAATAACTACAGCCTCCCTGATATAATAAAAGGATTTGAATGTAAATCACATGTTAAACGCTCATAAGAATTAGAAATGATTTGAACGATTAAAAATTATTCAAAATGATTACAAATCAAATCATTTTTAATCCTTTTTAATGATTTTGTTTAATCAGGGCTGTGATTAAAATAACTAAAAAAGAGATTATAAGGTTTTCTTATTTGTTTACTTAGCTTAAGTAATAAAAATATGTATCGTTTATTTAAGTAAATAAACTTTAAACAAAAAAAAATGTTCTGAGGACAGGTTATAGCGGTGAATACTTATAACCTGTTTTGTCCGTTAAATTTGGAACCATATTAAAATAAATAAACTCATGTGAGTCCAACTATGTAACTTAATTAATTAATTCATTTACTTTAATTATCTTAACGTTAGTTAAAAAACACTATAATATTAAGAAATTATAAAGTCACATGAACAATGCGTTCATAAATCTTATTATTGGTCAACTGACAGCCAAAACCGTGTGCTAACACTGGTCTTATGTACAGTTGGTAATATTACAAATTATACAGTCAGTCATTCAAATCACCTACCCAGATAACCAGGGTTGTCAATTTTGAACTACATAAATATAATCATAAAGTTTAAAAGACACTTACAATTACAAATTTTGAAATTACATGAATACAAACGCAAATTTAAATTTCCAACTAATTAACCAAGAAAGTGTAACAACGGTACTTTTTAAAGATTATTTTAATTTAATTAAATCATGGTAGATCTTATCTATGGTTTCTGTATCTTTCCTTTTATTAATTAAATCTTGATGCCTCTCCATTTACATAGATTCCATAATCAGACGCTTTTTATAATTATGTTCTGTATTTAAAATTTTTAATATTTTAAGATTTTAGCCTGCTTACCCTCGAGTAGGCTTTATCATTACAAAATACAAAAGCTTTAGCTCAACCTTTTTTTTTTAAATAAAGACAAAAATAATATAAAACTCATGGCATTTAAAAAAACAGAAACAAAACGATTTACAAAAAGTATTGTATCATATAACACTTGACAGCCCTACCAGCACATCACACACCAGAAACTATGCACTCGCGACTTAGCTTGCTCAATAGCAAGTAAGTGGTTGTAGCATCGTCTTGAATTCATCCAGGGAAGCAGCAGTTGAAACAGCAGGTGGCACAAAGTTCCAGAAAGCAACTCCAAGGACAAGAAAAGAGCTCTTGTACATTGATGTACCCGGAATCGGCGATAACAGCGTATAGTCCGGTTGTTCTCAGATCATTGCAGAGTCGGATCGATAATAGCTTCCAGGTTCTTGAGAATACTAACTTACTCAATATCTTTACCAGCTAACGACAGCACTGGCTTCTCACTGCTATCTATGAGGATAGTACGTTTAGACAAACACCAAAAAAAATGTTAGACAAGAAATTCATGATGTGTGAACGGAAGATTAACACTTATTTTTTTTTTTTGTTTCTGCTCCTCTATAAACTTATTCAGTCCACAGTCTCTGCAACACCTCCAAAATGGGCTGAAATCGTACACTCGGCCACAATTACAACAAGTTTTTTTTTGGGACTCCATTTGCTCGGAATGGTTGCAACAATATGAATCATTTCGACCCTCCGTCTCCGTTTAAATAGCAATGCTTATCAAAACTAGGGCTACCACTTTCTTTAATTTTTCATCAATACAGTAAAAACTGATACCTCATAACAAACTCCAATAACCTTCAGTCGAGATAATGAATAGTCACCACGCGAACACATGTATTATTATCATGTATTTCACTGCAGTTACGATATAAAATCATAAAACCCACGTCAGTCCCTTCGTTCGGCGTCAACGAACATTATTCAACTTGATTTCATATTTAGTAGGGTGCGCCAAAAAAAAATTTTAATTTTTTTTTCCTTAGATACCATGAAAATATCGTCCGAAATGACGAATAAAAAATTCTGGTAACGTATGAGCTCTTAATTTTAATATTAACAGGGGACGATTCATAATTTTTGATTTCCCATTTAAATAACACAGGAATGTTATTTTTATTTTGTTTGGATTTTTAATGCATTTAAACAAATAATCCTCTAGTGACGACAAATACTTATTTTTGTAGGGAATTTAACGATCTACAAAAAAGCTCTGAGATGATTTTTTGCTAAGTCGACTCCTTCAAAAGTTATCTAATTTAAGAAGCTAGTGGGTGTTTGATAGACATAAAATTGTGACTTTATAATTTCTTAATATTATAGTGTTTTTTAACTAACGTTAAGATAATTAAAGTTAATGAATTAATTAATTAAGTTACATAGTTGGACTCACATGAGTTTATTTATTTTAATATGGTTCCAAATTTAACGGACAAAACAGGTTATAAGTATTCACCGCTATAACCTGTCCTCATAACATTTTTTTTTGTTTAAAGTTTATTTACTTAAATAAACGATACATATTTTTATTACTTAAGCTAAGTAAACAAATAAGAAAACCTTATAATCTCTTTTTTAGTTATTTTAATCACAGCCCTGATTAAACAAAATCATTAAAAAGGATTAAAAATGATTTGATTTGTAATCATTTTGAATAATTTTTAATCGTTCAAATCATTTCTAATTCTTATGAGCGTTTAACATGTGATTTACATTCAAATCCTTTTATTATATCAGGGAGGCTGTAGTTATTAGCACTTGAATCCAGTCTATCTCTGTGCTATGTGAAGGAAAAAAAAATTTTCCTTATAGACTCCAAAACGGCTGGACCGATTTCGATGAAATTTTCAGACAATCTTCAGATTCCAAGTAGGTCCTCTCTCTCGCTTATCTTTTCTTTCTCCATTGGCCCGACTGACCTAGGGTGCTTTTTACTTTTAAATTGCATATTTTTAAGACCGTTTTTCAAACAACTATCAAATGTCCACGTAAGTTATTTATCTCTTGTTATTGAAGTCTGGTTTTCCTTAATAAATGCGATGTACCTATGCTGACCACTCTTATCTAAAAAGTTTTATGTTTACATATTTTTAGTTCGGAAATTCCCATGACTAATATAATGTGTGTGTTACAGTCGTTATCTGACAGAAAAACATATTGTTTTGAGAGTAGGGAAAATCCCAAAGTTCTGTCATCCACGGATTGTAAGTACAGTCACCATCAACCAACTGATCTATCTCAACCAGTTCACGTATTTTGGGTACCAAGAAGCTAGAAGCTAAGAAGCTAGTGGGTATTTGATAGACATAAAATTAGCATATGATTTGACTAGGTTAGGGATCATCTATTTTGAATGGAAATTATTTATTTAAAAAAATGGTCAGATTTCAGACAAGTTTTGTCATCAAATAAATCCTATGTATTGTAAAAACTTTTAAATCTCTTAAAGTGAAAAGAAACGAAGACCTCTGGGGATTATCGGTAAGCTTGATCAGTAATGTAATTGATACTTTAGCGCCATATTTAGCTTGTATTTTCAAGCGACTTCCAAAAAGGAGGAGGTTCTCAATTCGTCTGTATGTTTTTTTTTTATGTTTGTTACCTCAGAACTTTTGACTGGGTGAACCGATTTTTATGATTCTTTTTTTATTTGAAAGCTAGTGCTTCCCGTGTGGTCCCATATAAATTTTATCAAAATCGGTGTAGTACTTTAGTAGAAAATTAACAAAAACCAAAAATAATAATGCAAAAATGTACTAATTTGTTGCGATGGAAGTCGGTTTTTTAACGTGTTTAGCGTTTTCAATTATTAATATTAGCATTGATAGTGGCGTCTTTCCAGATCTCATGAAGCTTAGTAAAGTGATACCTTTATATAAATCTGGTTCAAAAACTGATACAGGCAACTACAGACCAGTTTCTGTGCTGCCAGTTCTTAGTAAAGTGTTTGAAAAGATTATGCTTAACCAAATGCTACAATATTTTACAGAAAACAAACTACTGCATAACCAACAATTCGGTTTCACTAAAGGACGATCAACAACCGATGCAGGAGTAGCACTCATTCGAAACATATATGATGCCCTCGAGGAATCGCAGAATGCAATTGGAGTGTTTTGTGATTTATCTAAGGCTTTTGATTGTGTTGAACACCAAACATAACTTATGAAATTAAAGCATTATGGTGTAGAGGAAGGGGCTCTCAGTCTTTTAAATTCGTATTTAGACAACAGAATACAAAAAGTACAAGTGAATGGCACGAACTCATCTGGATCTAAAGTGAAAATGGGTGTGCCCCAGGGTTCCATATTAGGGCCTTTTCTTTTCCTTGTTTACGTAAATGATTTGCCTTTAAGGCGCTTTGCACACGACGGGGCGGCGCAGTCTTTTTGACCGCAAAGCAATAAAGACCGCGTCTGCCCGTCGATGCCCGCGGCACAGATTACTTATTAGTTACTACGTAACAGATACTTCACTCAGTAGTAAATTTCCAATACCTACTGCTATAATAGCCTACTCCATCGCGTCAGCAACCGCAGTGCTTGCTTCACACCGCGCGATCCCACAGCAATCGCAGGGCTGCCTCTTCGATTAAATTAAATTAACATAACTTTTTGTGTCTATGTTATTGAGAACTGTGAATATGTTTTGACTTATAGGTGGTAGTTTAAAATTGTATCATTTATCTATCTATATATCTAATATATAAAAATGAATCGCAAAATGTGTTGGTAAGCGCATTACTCGAGAACGGCTGGACCGATTTCGCTAATTCTTTTTTTGTCGAGTTCGTTATTATCAGGAGAAGGTTCTTATGTAGGGTAGGGTAGGGTAGGGTAGGGTAGTGTAGTGTAGGGTAGTGTAGGGTAGGGTAGGGTAGTGTAGGATAGGGTAAGGTAGTGTAGGGTAGGGTAGGGTAGGGTAGTGTAGGGTAGGGTAGGTTAGTGTAGGGTAGGGTAGTGTTGGGTAAGGTAGTGTAGGGTAGGGTAGGGTAGGGTAGTGTAGTGTTTATTTTAATAAAAATAGCTTTTTAAACGTTGTTAAAATAGTGTTTAAGGTAATTATGTCGTTTCTATGTAACAAAAAAATGAAAATCTGTGTCTGAAAGGCAAGCATATGACACAGTGTAATAAAGAGTACTAGCTAATGCTTAGTATACCTAGTATTAAAAATAATTTTAAAACGACAAAAAATAGTAATAGTTTATCACTTACCTTTCTTCCTTGACAGGTAAATGGAAAAATGTTAGGTGTTTATCTCTTCTTTTGCTTGATTTGCACCCATCTACAGCACATAAGGCACCAGACGGCATCGTAGTTACGCGTACAAACGAACAAAACGATTTAAATTGAACTACGTGCGTACGCTTCGTTTGTGAAAACCGCACTGAATTGGGTCCGCAAACGGCCCGAGAACGCTCCGCCGGGCGGTAGGTAATTATAGCGCGCAAGTACATGGAGTGACGGAGGCCTGCCCGCGGCTGCCTTCGCCGCGTACATAAAGCACACGAGGGACAGAAGTGCTCAGTTTAGTACGTTCGTTCTAGTGAACCGTGGCGCGGACTGAGCTAGCCGCCCCGCGTCACCGTCTGCGTCACTGCATACAAACTGGTTTGTGTGATCTATGGCGGGCAGCCACGGACATGCCGCGCCGCGAGTGCCCGCCGGGCACCTGCGGCGCGGTCTCTTTGTCCGCCATGTGCGTTGGTAGAATAGGATTCCCTTTGTGCTATCGTTGGCGGCGAAATTGACCGGCCCGCCCCGCCCCGTCGTGTGCAAAGCGCTTTATGGTGCAACATCTGTCAAATATTGTGTTGTTTGCGGATGATACATCTCTTATTTTTAAAGTGAATAGGAAAGAAAACGAAATTGACGAAGTAAACAACACTCTTTCAAAGATACTGAACTGGTTCACTGTGAACAACTTATTATTAAATGCTAAGAAAACAAAATGTATAAAATTCTGTTTCCCTAATGTAAAAAGGACAATAATAGTGTAATGTTAACAGTAATTAATTAGAATTTGTAAATACTACGGTGTTCCTTGGTATAACTTTGAATGTTTCACTTCAATGGTGACCACACATTGAAACTTTAGCGCGAAGGCTTAGTTCAGCTGCTTATGCCGTTAAGAAAATAAGACAGTTAACGGATGTAGATACTGCGAGACTAGTGTATTTTAGTTATTTCCATAGTATATTGTCTTATGGCATATTACTGTGGGGGCATGCGGCTGATATAGAAACTATTTTCATCCTGCAGAAAAGAGCTATCCGCGCAATCTATCAGATGCGATCACGTGACTCGATACAGAATAAGTTTAAAGAAATCAATATTTTAACTGTTGCTAGTCAATTTATATATGAAAACATCATGTACGTTCGTAAGAATTTGCATTTATTTCCTAAAAACAGTGACAGGCATAATTTGAATTTAAGAAATGTAAATAAAATAGATTTAGCCTTTTCGAGACTGAGTAAGGTTAAAAAGTCATTTGTGGGGCAGTGTATAAGATGCTACAATAAAATTCCAGAAAATGTAACTAGTTTGTCAGAGAATAAATTCAAGACTCATGTCAAAAAAGTTTTGTGCTCTAGAGGATATTATAAAATAATAGATTATGTAAATGACAAAGATATATATATGTTGATTCTATAACAAATACCATTACCTGAGACTGTAATCTGAATCATGACATTATTTGTAATTTTATTTTTATTGTATTTTTTTTGTTTTGACTATTTAAAAGTGTGTGTAAACACCTATTTGAAATAAATTGTTTTGAATTTTGAATTAACATCATTGATAAAAATTACAAACAAGAGTGGCCCAAGTAAAGAACCCTGCGGCACCCCTGACGATATCGGAGCCCAAGTTGAAGTGTAACCCTGGAGAACTACAGCTTGTGTACGGTTTTCAATGTAGGAGGTAAACCATCTGTACAAATCACCATGGATGCCTGCTTCAGATAACTTCGCTAAAAGTTTGTTATGATCAATACGATCGAAATATTTGCTGTAGTCAGTGTATACTATATCGAGTTGCGCTCCATCGTCCGTGCTCTTCGTGATAAGATCGACTGCAAGTAATAGATTGGATGTTGTTGAGCGTTTTTTTAAGAATGCATGCGGCTCATCACTAAAGAAACTTTTTTTAAAAAAAGTAATAATCTGGTCACTAAACTTGTCACACTTCTTCAGTTTAAAAATAAAAATCGTAAGTTAAAAGTGTAGTGCTTTCTTTGCAGCTGAGCACATGTCGCGGGCACTCCGGCAGCACTGTGGGCGAGCCCCCGCGCGCCCCCGCCAGCAGCGCGGCGGTGCGCGGCGGCGTGGGCGCGACGGGCGCCGGCTTGAGAGCATTACTGGCCGCGCAGGTACGTGAGCACTACTCTTCGCACTGAGCAAGTGTCGCGGGCACTCCGGCAGCACCGCGGGCGAGCCCCCGCGGCGTGGGCGCGACAGGCACTACTCGTCGCGTGTAAGCGTAGACCTCCACTTATCACGGTCCTAAGAAACATACACCCAAAAGCTACAAGTGAATTCCACCAGATCATCATTCCGCCTGGGGTAGGTAGGTGTTCGTCCACCACTACTAAGATCGCGATCGCCAGTTGAAACCTACTAACTTCTCACGTCCTGAGATATTAATCATCTGTGTAATGCAGGGTGCTGCACTTAGCATAAGTACCTGCGTGACTTATGTGGTAGATATTCAATCTTTGCGCACGAAGCGTTTCGCTTCTTCCTTCATTATGCGTAGTGCTAAGGAATGGAATTCTTCGCCAGAGTCGTGTTTCCATAGACTTAACATAAGGACCTTTATAGTCATTTAGTAATTTATTCACCAGGCAACAATGCACATTGCTTAGAGGCAGGTTAATTATAAAAACTTAAAAATATATATTTATGTAAACTAATATACTAATTAATTAATTACATTTAATAGTACATTCATGTTCTCTCGCAATCTATTTGAGAAAATGAGAATCTGTTATTTCATTCATGCATTCATTTACAGAGTAATGTGCATGCTTTTGAAAAAAATCTCTAAATTTTGCTTTACCTTCAGCTTAGGGAGATCCATTATTAGTTTAGGTAGTTTATTGTACATCATTATTTTTAATGGAATTCCTTGTTTGAGAGTTTTTGTCAGCCGTACAGTTGGCATCGTCAGTTTGTAATTTCCTCTAGTATTAAAATTATGAATGTCTGATCTTTTAAACAAATTGTCCTTGTCCCGTAAATTTCTAAAATAGATTTAAATATGAAAAGGGAAATCACAGACAAAAGTTTATTCTGAATAAAATGTTCTCTAGCTGAGGTTCTTTTATGCACTCCCGAAATGATTCTTACGACCCTTTTTTATTTTATTTATTTTATTTTATTTGGGAGTCTTACAGCAAAATTTTACAATTTGTAACTAAATATGCATGGCGATGCTAATAACAAGTCTACACCTATATGCAACATAAATAGAAAACGACCTAATATTCATAAATAAAGTTCCAAATTACTAAGGTATTTAGTATGTAACTATGTATATCAACAAGAAAGAGCAACATTAATTAATAACCATTTGGAGCTTAAAATAAACTAGTTGGAAAAGAAGCTGTTCGCAATGCTTTTCCTAACGGATGCGGTGCTGGAGCAGAAAAGATCAAGATTATAATTAGCTTTATTGACCTCAGTGGTAACTCGTGGGAAAAATGAGTAACGTCTATAGTTAGAGTTAGCTAGGGGCACAGCTAACCTTACTCGCTGTCTCAAGCGCGGCACATTGAATCGCATTCCAATATTTAAGAGTAGGTAATCAAAACATTTTTGATGTCTGCTGCATTACCCCACATCATTAAACCATATGAAATTATAGATTGAATATAGGCATAGTAAACGTTCATTTTATTAGCCTGGCTAGCTACCACCATCTTACCTAAGTCTTGCCGCCAAATATCAATGTTGATATCATTGGTGTGTTCCGGCATGACGATAAGATAGGCAGTTCCCCATTGCGTTGGGAAATCTTGGTAAGCCCGCTTCCATCTTCAGCAGCATCGTCACTTACCACCAGGTGAGATGTTGTCAAGGGTTGACCAATTGTAAATAATAATTAGAGCTTCAAAGACTTTAGACAGCACCGGAAGCAAGCTAACCGGCCTGTAATTTCCTACTTCAAAACTAACACCTTTTTTATTTAAAGGAACCACGCGACTGATCTTCAAAGCATTGGGGAATATCCCTTTGTTGAAACAATCATTAAAAATAGGTAATAATAAGAGTAATAAGTCCTCATTCCATAATATTAGTTTTTTCAGAATATGAGAGTCTATAGTCTAGTCTATTAGTCGCGGGAAGCCGCTGGATACGGGCAGCGCAGAACCGGTCGTCGTGGAGATCCTTGGGGGAGGCCTATGTCCAGCAGTGGACGTCCTTCGGCTGATATGATGATGATGATGAGAGTCTATATTACGTATATCTTTGGTTCTTTTAGATTTTACTGTTTTAAAAGTTTTTATCAAGTCTTTCATATCGATTTCCCCAAAACTTTGTGTCAGGCTTACCGAGATTATTTAAATGTGTCATACAGCTGTCAAGATCTACGTTAAGATGGCTACTTAATTTTCTTGCTACTGTCGTAAAGTACTGAGTAAAATTTGCTCATTTCTTTTTTATCTGTTATGGTATAGTTTTTATCATCTACAAGTTTCTCTATCTGCTCGTCGACTGTTGTCTGTTTCGTTTGTTCTTGGATTATGTTCCACGTTTCTTTTTTCTTATTTTTAGCCTTGTTTATTCTATTCACATATTGAATTTTCCTAGCTAGCTTTAATACTCTCTTAAATTTTCTTTTGTCTTCTTTTATTCTATTTTTACGTTATGGAAATAGAAATGCACATTGTAGGATTTCGAGTTTTGCTATATTGTTTTTAGATCTTCATGGCCAGAGTGAGCTGGCATTGTTTGTTATTGCGTATTCCATCTTCAAATCCATGAAACGCTCCGAAATCAATTTAAAAAACCTTCAACACTCCTCATCTAGTCACATCACAACCCAATTTTATCAAATATCACTAATACACAAATATTTCAGTTAAAATGTATGTTTAGCAAAATAAACCTGATTGTTTTATGTCTCCGTACAGGAAGACGTGCAGCACTCGCTGAGCAACCACTCCGCCCTGATCAGCCGGCTGGCGCAGCTCGCAGACGCTATCCAGCCATAACGGCTGCCGCACAGCGACCACGCGCCTCGCGACGCCACTGCAGACAACTTTGCCTGTAGCGTCACCGCTCCAGCCTCACGGGCCGGTGGTGGTGGTGATGGTACTTTTGATGACAGAGAACGTGCAAAAAGTGCAAAGATCAATAAAACCAGTAAAGTTAATCCTCCTGGTGATATTATAGTAACCAATTTTGACAGGAGCGCTAGCGCAGCAACCAGCAATAACAGTGGAACTAGTGAGAACGGTAATAGTAGGAACAATATGGAAACCAACGGTGCGTATTGCACACATGTAACCAACAGTGCGTGTTGCACACATGTAACCAACGTCAGTGTGTCTAGTGAAACGGACGAGGCTATCGATTGTAACGTTAACTATTCCGACGGTTGTTTATACGCCAATTCCGTATCACATAGTAGTCCCAACACAGTGATAGATGGGTTTTGCGCTGGAAGCAACAAAATGACCAAACATTACGACACAGATTCAACAAACAATGATGAAATAGAATCGGAAAACAACAATTTAACCTCATACATAACAAATCAGTACATACGGCCAGAGCAGATAATTGCTGACAAATATAAGAATTCCAGCAGCGCTGTGACGGTTATCGAGCACCAGGACAGCGCTCTAGACCGGGTCATAGTGAACATCTTGCGGGCTGAGGAGTGCTCCGACAGCTCCAGTTACTCTCAGAGCTGCCACGTGTCTTTGGGAAGCGACAACCTGGCTCAATACCTACGAACCGACACAGACCTGTCCATTGCCCCCACAGTAAGCTTTGAACAAGAATCGGACTCGGGGAACGATTACGATGATGAATTTAAAGTACCCTCAAAAGTTGAACAAACAAAAAAAAATGCAAGATCTTGTGTCGTTGCGTGAAAGTATTAGGTAATCTGATCTCAGTTTAATATAATAGCATTTACGAGTATAAAGACATGAAAATGTAATAGACATATCAAAATATTTTATTATCGTACTCCTGATTTTTGGTTGTATAACGGTTAGTACGGGAGCTTAATTTAGTGAAGCAATATTAATAAAATTGTACAGCCACACTGTGCATACTTTCACCGTCTGTCGTAGTTGGGCAGACGCAAATCAACAACAAACATTACACTTACATGGTAGCAAAGAGAAGAATAAATCAGAATTAATGAAAATTTTACCCAAATTCGTCCAGAAGTTTGCGAACTTGGGCACCGGACGGACGTACAGACACACATTTTTTAATATTTTTTAAGACAGTGTAAGACAATCGATCCCCATCAAAATCTCAATTCTAACTATTTTTTTGCCATCACAATACCTTCACTCCTTCGTAGCTCGCTGACAAAAAGCGATTTGTATTTTATTGAACATTCCTATGACGTTTATTTAACTGAAAGCAATCTTATACTTAATCATTTATTACTTTGATACTTTTGTACAGCCAAGCTGTACATACTTTCTCACGTAGCCTTCACCGTCTGTCGTAGTCGGGCGTACACAAATCAACAATACACATTACACTTACTTACTAGCAAAGAATAAAGATAGGTATATCATGACTTGATGAAAAATTTGGGTTTGTGTGGGAGATACCTTACTCAGATTTTTCCTGGGCTAATGAAGTACCCAGTGCAGTAGGTAGGCCTTTTTAATACCTATCTATTCGCAAAATTTCATTGAGAGCCATTTTTGACAAGAAGTAACAAACAACATGGATTTGTATGGGAGGTACCTTGTTCCGATTTGTTTGGAACAACGGATTACCGCGTACTGTAGGCCGTGTACAGTGTCGGTAACATGAGTTTCATTAAAATCGTTAGCCATTTTTAGCAAAAACAATCAAGATAGGGCAAATTAAAAAAATAAACGCCTGGTAATCATCATATCAGCCAAAAGACGTCCACTGCTGGACTAAGGCCTCCCCCAAGGATTTCCACGACGTCCCGTCCTGCGCTGCCCGCATTCAGCGGCTTCCTGCGACCTTCACCAGGTCGTTGGCCCACCGTGTGGGAGGCCTGTCTACGCTACGCGTTCCGGTGCGCGGTCGCTGCTCGATTTTCGAGTTTCATGTGCCCTGCCCACTGCCGTTTAAGTTCAGGACCACTGCGACCTTCAGGACCATTAAGTTGAACTCCCGTTATGTTGAATTTTCTGAAAGTTAGATTCCCATTAAGTTGAATTCTCTGAAAGTTGGTTACCATGATGTTGGTGAATTCTCTGAAAGTTGGATACCATAATGTTGGATTCCCATTATGTTGAATTACTTGGATTCGGTTTCTTATTTTCATAATTAGCATTACAAATAATGATATTTTCCGAAATTTCCAAGTCCACCGTTTTTTATTTTAATTAATATCATTATCCTAATCAGCACCCCAAGAAACCTAGCAAGTGATATAAATACCTATTTTGATCCTGTCCTGTAACTAAAAAGTTCAGAATAGCGGCCATTTTTTTTTATTTTTACAACGGATTCGTGATCAGGGGCCTCAGGGCATGCCCTTATAAATCCATCGGCAAAAACTTAAAGATTATAAAATGTTTTATATTTAATAATAGGTTTGCGACCATAAAATTCAATTTGGACGGATTGCGCGTTGGACGGTTTGCAATGTTACGGACCGTGACTATTCGATAGATAAAGAAAAGGATACTAAAAAGTATAACCTATCGGCATTGCAGATACCATCTCCATGATAAAATCTCCATTGTAGAAGGCTAATTGTCACCTGTATACTACTAGATTTTTACTAATCTCAGAGGGGTGGGCGAGATAAATTGAAATATATGTTCACAGAGTACGGATGTGTTTATTTTAAAGAATTACAATGATACGTGCGTCTCTCGCGTGATTAAAATTAGGAATGCCCTACGCAGCGGAGCAGTCAATAGACAGCCTGTTGAAGTGGCGGGTAAAGCCCGCCTCTTATAAATTTTACGTTAACCTGATTGGGCAAACTGAGTGAGGCCTACTGACCGTGCAATGGTTCACAAGGTAGGTAATCTACTAATTACTTAACAATCATAAAACACATCAAAGATATATTTATAACGAGATAGTGCGGGAGAGAGAGAGAGAGAGACCTGGAAAGAGCTACGCAGAAAAGAGCACGGCTCTTAAATTATGACATTTATATTTGACAGCCTGAAATGAAATTAAGTAGTTTATTTGTGGAAACACAGTAGTAAGGAGCTTAGTTATAAATTATAGTTAAATGGAACAGTGTGTTTCGCCAACAAATGGCATACAAAATACTTATGTTAGTTGTAAAATGTCAAATGTTTCTATTTATAATGTCAATAAAAAATAATTAAGTACCTTCTCATAAAATTATTGATTAAAAAATGCATTTAACTCATGAAAGCATTTGTCTGTCAGCCAACTAGAAAGTTTGTTTTTGAAATATTTTAGTGGGAGCTCCCTGAAGTCGCGAGCTAGGCATGTGATTGTAAACCTTAATTGACATGAAATAAGTTACTCTCATATACAGAGCTTTTGCATTTTGGTACTAACAATCGCGTAAAGTCTCTGTCCCTTATCCTAGGATGCTGTTCAGCATGTTTAAAAAGATTCGGATTATTCTTTACAAACGTTCCTATTTCTAAAATGTATAAGCTTGTAAGCGTTAGGAGGTTGTGTTTGTTGAAAAGAGGACGACACGTGTCAATTGGTCCTGCTCCACTTATTGCTCTTACACATTCCTTTTGTGTGAGAAATATATTAGTTGCATCCGTCGAGTTGTCGAGTTGCCCCACAGAACGATGCCATATCTTAAAACCGATGCAACATATCCATGGCGTTAGTACTAATATATATACTGTGTCCATGGTAAGCAGTTAGTGCAGTTTGTTCATCACATGATGATGACAGTACAGGCTGTAAAAGATGTTTGAATAATTTGATTTTTTAAATATTTCTAAATCAATTGCTATTTTCGGTTAGGTGCAAATAAATAGCAAAATTTCCAGCAGTTACAAAACGTCAAGTCGCGGAATGTCCAAGTTATTGATTTTCAAAACAGATAGAAAGATTCAGTATTTTCAGACATTTTGCACCAACGGTTGTTTTGTTTTTTCTTCGTTCCAAGTGAAGTTTATGTATTAAGAATACAATACGATTTGTAATACAATATTATTGGTAGTTCTAATTTCATAACGGTTACATTCCATTTTTTTTTTCATAATGATTCGCCCGCATTCTCAAGTGAATCCGACTTTCAAAAAATTCAACATAACGGGAGTTCAACTTAATGGTCTTAAAGTTTTAGCGATTCTGCGAGCTACGTCAGTTACCTCGGTTCTCCTATGGATCTCCTGGAGATATAAAAATAATATTGTCGTTACCCAAATCCGTCCAGTAGTTTGGGAACTAGAGCACCGGACGGACGTACAGAACACGGATCCCATCAAAATTTCAACTTCAATTTTTTTCGCCATTACAATACCTTCTTCACTCCTTCACTTGTTTCGCTCGAAAGTAAAAACGCAATGAAAGAAAATTTGGAATGTATAAATACTTTGTGTATATTCAATATAATTTAATACATTTTATCTTTACAATATACAATAATGTACTTAAAGTATAATTAACTACAGAACGATGCCACAATGTTCTATGCCTTCCTTACCCGTAAGATCGAAGCAATACGAGCAACATAACGCAGCGAGGTGCTATCTGTTGTACAGATTCAATGTTCAAATAAACTTTGTACAAAACTAATGCCTTTTACAATAATCAAATTGAGAACAAATTCACTAGCCATGGTGTCGCCCGTGTCCTCGTCAAGTAACACTTGTCCACACACGAGTATTATGAAGCTGTGCCTAGTCGCCTCGCCCGCCCGGCACCCAGCCACAAGCGCTCAGCGCCCAGCACTCGGCACACCACACATCGGCACACTCAGCGTTAACTCTTCGAGTTCGGTTGTTACACGAGATCGGCGAGATAGTCGAACGGATACGGTAATGGTAATCTTGTAAAGGCAAAACTGTCCTTCGTCACGCGTAACGAATCGAACTCGAAGCGTTTCATCATATCAGCCGATAATCGTCCACTGCTGGAAAAAGGCCTCCCCCAAGGATTTCCAAGACGACCGGTACTGCGGTGCGTCTCTTCTCGATTCCCGAACTAGGCCACACACGGAGCAATTTAAAAGGAAATTTTGACAAATTTCTACAGTACTACAGCACTACAATATAATTTAAATGACAATTTTGTTATCGGCTATTATATTGCCCCGTGGGCCGTGAATGACGAATGCGAACAGATTGAACCAATATCCAGAGCAGAGTAGAGTAGACAGGAGCAGGCGTAGTAGTAAGTAGCGTAGGTAGGCCTCCTACTCGGAAACGCTGGATGCGGCAGCGCGAGGCCGGTCGTTGTGGAAATTCTGTGGAAGGCCTTTGTCCAGCAGTGGACGTCTTTCAGTTGTTATGATGATGACGATGACTCTGTATACCACAACAGACATCTAGTCTCTACTATCACTTTGTGCTCGTTACAATAGCCAATACGCTGAAGGCTGAAGCGAACTACACACGAGTACAGAGCAATGTGTATCGATACACAGTTTGCTCGCATGTGTCGCAGCAGAACATATACGAGTATAATCCGACACAAACCTTTCGAGAAGCAATTCGACATAAAGTGACATACAACTGGCATACAAAAAAATAAGAAAAATTAATAATGAGAACAAACTGGCGTAAATACAAATCGAATTATGTATTTAGAGTTGTATTTAAAATAAATGAAATCAATTTCTTTCATTTTAAATACAACTCAACGTATTGTAACTCAAAAGTATTATTCCATCGGCATCCTCTCCGTCACCCACCTATCACTCTATCAACAACTCTTTCTCTTTCCCGTCCTTGCTCCGTTTCAAAACATGAAACAAATATAATTTGACGAAACTTATATAAAATTGACTCGTCAGTTTGTGTCACGTCACACTAATGTGTAATAGTTTGTATATTATCCATAAATCGATCTTCGATATTGTTTCATATTCAAAAAAAATATTTGAATGACGATGCAGACAGTACGTATCCATTTTGAAAGAGATTTGTGTTGAATAATACCAGACTCTATTCATGAATTGATATTTAGTTGTGACCCAAAGGACAACGAGTAAGTTCGCCGGCCGCTACCTAACCTTGACCCCATCTTTCCCATTTGAGGCCTTCAAGGTGAGCGTGGTTAGACGGCGAGGAGTTGACGTGGCAGGTGGCAGGCAGCGCGCTGCGGCAGCGGTCGGCGAAGCGCCAGAACCACCTCACCTCGATGTCAAAGGGTCAAAGCTAAAAAAGAGTCTTTACCTGCCTACTAGTATGTGTTTTGCTACTCTGAAGAAAATATACACTCGCAATAAATAACACTGATTTGTTATGGGTCCCCGGGAGGCTCGAATTTCCAATACAAATGTAGCTCTGCTTTAAAACAAAAACTACTTGCCGGATTGAATCCAAACTTTGCGTACACACATATCGATGTTTGTAATTAGTTTTTGATGTACTAGTACGAGTATAAGACGGAAAAAATAAGAAGTACTAAACCAATTAGTCTTCGTTTATTTTTGTTTCAATTTACTACGATGAAAATTAATTGCAAACATCAATATGTGTCTACTCGCAAAGTTTGGATTCAATCCGGCGTGTATATAGTTTTTGTATTAAAGCGGAACTACGTTGGTATGGAAACTCGAGCCTGCCGCGGGCCCTTAGCAACATTTGCAAATGGACCCCGAGCGCACACACAATATTAGAGGTGTTTCGCTTCCGTTGCACCGAACGCTACTAAGAGAAGAGGCTGCCAACCGGCTTCTTTATATTTGCTTCACTTTCACGACGCACATAACCTATCTAACTCCCAAAATACAGGGTGTAACAAAATTGGTGCAGGTCCCGTTAGCTGGGGTTTCTCCTTATCATACTGAACAACTTTTGTTCTACCCATTTGCTGAAATCGCAAAACAAAAAAATTACCACTCCATACAATGGATCAGCTGATTGACCAATTTTGTTTTTATTTATTTATCTGAAAAACAAACACTTACAGTCGAGCCAAACGTGAGTCAGAAAACAAAAAATATTATATGCCTATACAAAATACATTTTTGCTTTCATCGCGTGAACATAGTTTCTATAACTGTTTCCGAGGGTGCGCAGTGCGCAAGCCACAAAGGCTCGCGAGCGTGAGAAAAAGTAGGTTATATATGAATCCAGGTCCTAATCTGTCTACCTACCAAATTTCATACAGACACGTTCAGTAGTTTTTTGTGAAACATCCATACAAACTTTCGTGTTTATAATATAAGTAGGATTATAGGAGTGTTTAACAACAAACTGGGAATAACTATAGATACAATGAATTGGCGGATTTTGGGCATTTCGTGTGGAGGGTCTAATATTTTGTGAGAGTTGAGTGCGCGTTCCTCGGGGACGTCGTTCAGTGTTCAGTACGGCGAGTGGAAACCCCAGTTAACGGGTCCTACACTTGTTTACACGCTGTAAATAGCATATCTGAGTTTTTCTGTATTAGTATCCAGTATATTACTGGGTTTTGTATGGAGTGTCCCCTCTGCACGGTGTATGGGTGTACGGGTGTGCGGGTGTGGGAGGCACTAGGGGCACTAGGGGCACTAGGGGCAGTAGCGCGAGTCCTTGCGCGCGCGGTCGCGGTCGAGCGCGACGCGGTGCTGGCGGTGCTGCGCCTGCACGCCGCGGAACTGCGCCAGCAGCTCCTGCCACTCGCCGCTCGCCGGCCGCTGCTCCCTGCGAGTGCGACCACACAACTATACAGTACATCAACACAGTGACTGCTTACCGGAGAGTGACACACACACACACACACACTCAGGAGTCGCTCATACAGAGTGCGTGCGCCTCGCAGCGTTAACACCGGTCTTATTTCACTCCGTGGTTTGTTTTTCTAAACTGAGCTAAAAGTCGGCCTTTAAGGCTAACATATATATCACAAAACTGTATTTAGTAGCTATTGAACTGTGTTATAATTTTTGTGATATCTTTCGAAGATCTAACGTAATACCAAATTATTTAATCTTAATCGCATTGAATAACGTTTCATTTGAACGAATTGTGCGAGCGGTTTTGTTTCGTAGAACAAAACCAGTTCGGTTGATATCGACTAACGCTTTGTTTGTTTACTAGCTTCCCATTTAATACCAATTTAAAATGCTGGAGTGTTTGGCCTATGCTAACCCTGTGGAGAGAAGTGGAGCTCTTATTTGTGTGAAGTGTAATGATAGGAGCCTCCCTATCATTACGGCTGTATGAACAACTGCTGAATTCATCTCCAGGACCAGAATTCCTAACCTATCCAGCTGCAGTTAGGGGTGAGACAGGGAGACGTTATATCTCCGAAACTGTTCACAAGATGTTTTTGGACTGGGGTGGACTCGGCATCAATGTAAACGGCGAGTACATCACCCTCCTCCGATTCGCTGACGATATCGTGGTTATGGCTAAGACTATGGAAGACTTAAGCACAATGCTCGATGGCCTCAGTAAAGTCTCTCAACAAGTGGGTTTTAAAATGAACACGGACAAGACGAAACTAATATTAAATGTCCGTGTCCTGTATACCTGAGACAAACAATCCAGCTAGGTAGGTCCAACTTCAAGGGAGATCAATCGACGAATCCAACGCGGCTGGGCAGCGTTCGGAAAGCTTCGCAATAATATTTTATTAATATAAGCCCCAGTTAACGGGACCTACACCTACTTTGTTACTTTGCATATTTGTAATCATGCTCTCGAGAACGGCTCATACGATTTCGATGAAAATACGGGTTTACGGGGCCGAACAATCTAACTACTCGTAGGTCTCACACGTGGGAAAGTTGGGTTTCTCCGTATTCAGAGCAAAGCTCGGTCGCCCAGGGGGCAGGTGCTTGTTATTTACGTACCTAGTCTAACTTCATATTTGTCTGTTTCCGATGAACATACGACAAAATACTGAAGCGAATCAAACATATCTGTTGCGGCGCGCATTGCAGGCGCGCGTGCAGCGTGTGGAACGCGTGCGTCTGCGGCAGCAGCATCGGCACATGACAGATACTCACTGTGCGAGCGCAAACTGTTGCGGCGCGCATTGCAGGCGCGCGTGCAGCGTGTGGAACGCGTGCGTCTGCGGCAGCACCATCGGCACATGACAGATACTCACTGTGCGAGCGCAAACTGTTGCGGCGCGCATTGCAGGCGCGCGTGCAGCGTGTGGAACGCGTGCGTCTGCGGCAGCACCATCGGCACATGACAGATACTCACTGTGCGAGCGCAAACTGTAGCGGCGCGCATTGCAGGCGCGCGTGCAGCGTGTAGAACGCGTGCGTCTGCGGCAGCAGCATCGGCACATGACAGATACTCACTGTGCGAGCGCAAACTGTTGCGGCGCGCATTGCAGGCGCGCGTGCAGCGTGTGGAACGCGTGCGTCTGCGGCAGCAGCATCGGCACATGACAGATACTCACTGTGCGAGCGCAAACTGTTGCGGCGCGCATTGCAGGCGCGCGTGCAGCGTGTGGAACGCGTGCGTCTGCGGCAGCACCATCGGCACATGACAGATACTCACTGTGCGAGCGCAAACTGTAGCGGCGCGCATTGCAGGCGCGCGTGCAGCGTGTAGAACGCGTGCGTCTGCGGCAGCAGCATCGGCACATGACAGATACTCACTGTGCGAGCGCAAACTGTTGCGGCGCGCATTGCAGGCGCGCGTGCAGCGTGTGGAACGCGTGCGTCTGCGGCAGCACCATCGGCACATGACAGATACTCACTGTGCGAGCGCAAACTGTTGCGGCGCGCATTGCAGGCGCGCGTGCAGCGTGTGGAACGCGTGCGTCTGCGGCAGCAGCATCGGCACATGACAGATACTCACTGTGCGAGCGCAAACTGTTGCGGCGCGCATTGCAGGCGCGCGTGCAGCGTGTGGAACGCGTGCGTCTGCGGCAGCACCATCGGCACATGACAGATACTCACTGTGCGAGCGCAAACTGTTGCGGCGCGCATTGCAGGCGCGCGTGCAGCGTGTGGAACGCGTGCGTCTGCGGCAGCAGCATCGGCACATGACAGATACTCACTGTGCGAGCGCAAACTGTAGCGGCGCGCATTGCAGGCGCGCGTGCAGCGTGTAGAACGCGTGCGTCTGCGGCAGCAGCATCGGCACATGACAGATACTCACTGTGCGAGCGCAAACTGTTGCGGCGCGCATTGCAGGCGCGCGTGCAGCGTGTGGAACGCGTGCGTCTGCGGCAGCAGCATCGGCACATGACAGATACTCACTGTGCGAGCGCAAACTGTTGCGGCGCGCATTGCAGGCGCGCGTGCAGCGTGTGGAACGCGTGCGTCTGCGGCAGCACCATCGGCACATGACAGATACTCACTGTGCGAGCGCAAACTGTTGCGGCGCGCATTGCAGGCGCGCGTGCAGCGTGTGGAACGCGTGCGTCTGCGGCAGCACCATCGGCACATGACAGATACTCACTGTGCGAGCGCAAACTGTTGCGGCGCGCATTGCAGGCGCGCGTGCAGCGTGTAGAACGCGTGCGTCTGCGGCAGCAGCATCGGCACATGACAGATACTCACTGTGCGAGCGCAAACTGTTGCGGCGCGCATTGCAGGCGCGCGTGCAGCGTGTGGAACGCGTGCGTCTGCGGCAGCACCATCGGCACATGACAGATACTCACTGTGCGAGCGCAAACTGTTGCGGCGCGCATTGCAGGCGCGCGTGCAGCGTGTAGAACGCGTGCGTCTGCGGCAGCAGCATCGGCACATGACAGATACTCACTGTGCGAGCGCAAACTGTTGCGGCGCGCATTGCAGGCGCGCGTGCAGCGTGTGGAACGCGTGCGTCTGCGGCAGCAGCATCGGCACATGACAGATACTCACTGTGCGAGCGCAAACTGTTGCGGCGCGCATTGCAGGCGCGCGTGCAGCGTGTAGAACGCGTGCGTCTGCGGCAGCAGCATCGGCACATGACAGATACTCACTGTGCGAGCGCAAACTGTTGCGGCGCGCATTGCAGGCGCGCGTGCAGCGTGTGGAACGCGTGCGTCTGCGGCAGCAGCATCGGCACATGACAGATACTCACTGTGCGAGCGCAAACTGTTGCGGCGCGCATTGCAGGTGCGCGTGCAGCGTGTGGAACGCGTGCGTCTGCGGCAGCAGCATCGGCACATGACAGATACTCACTGTGCGAGCGCAAACTGTTGCGGCGCGCATTGCAGGTGCGCGTGCAGCGTGTGGAACGCGTGCGTCTGCGGCAGCAGCATCGGCACATGACAGATACTCACTGTGCGAGCGCAAACTGTTGCGGCGCGCATTGCAGGCGCGCGCGCAGCGTGTGGAACGCGTGCGTCTGCGGCAGCAGCATCGGCACATGACAGATACTCACTGTGCGAGCGCAAACTGTTGCGGCGCGCATTGCAGGCGCGCGCGCAGCGTGTGGAACGCGTGCGTCTGCGGCAGCAGCATCGGCACATGACAGATACTCACTGTGCGAGCGCAAACTGTTGCGGCGCGCATTGCAGGCGCGCGTGCAGCGTGTGGAACGCGTGCGTCTGCGGCAGCAGCATCGGCACATGACAGATACTCACTGTGCGAGCGCAAACTGTTGCGGCGCGCATTGCAGGCGCGCGTGCAGCGTGTAGAACGCGTGCGTCTGCGGCAGCAGCATCGGCACATGACAGATACTCACTGTGCGAGCGCAAACTGTTGCGGCGCGCATTGCAGGCGCGCGTGCAGCGTGTGGAACGCGTGCGTCTGCGGCAGCACCATCGGCACATGACAGATACTCACTGTGCGAGCGCAAACTGTTGCGGCGCGCATTGCAGGCGCGCGTGCAGCGTGTAGAACGCGTGCGTCTGCGGCAGCAGCATCGGCACATGACAGATACTCACTGTGCGAGCGCAAACTGTTGCGGCGCGCATTGCAGGCGCGCGCGCAGCGTGTGGAACGCGTGCGTCTGCGGCAGCAGCATCGGCACATGACAGATACTCACTGTGCGAGCGCAAACTGTTGCGGCGCGCATTGCAGGCGCGCGCGCAGCGTGTAGAACGCGTGCGTCTGCGGCAGCAGCATCGGCACATGACAGATACTCACTGTGCGAGCGCAAACTGTTGCGGCGCGCATTGCAGGCGCGCGTGCAGCGTGTGGAACGCGTGCGTCTGCGGCAGCACCATCGGCACATGACAGATACTCACTGTGCGAGCGCAAACTGTTGCGGCGCGCATTGCAGGCGCGCGTGCAGCGTGTAGAACGCGTGCGTCTGCGGCAGCAGCATCGGCACATGACAGATACTCACTGTGCGAGCGCAAACTGTTGCGGCGCGCATTGCAGGCGCGCGTGCAGCGTGTAGAACGCGTGCGTCTGCGGCAGCAGCATCGGCACATGACAGATACTCACTGTGCGAGCGCAAACTGTAGCGGCGCGCATTGCAGGCGCGCGTGCAGCGTGTAGAACGCGTGCGTCTGCGGCAGCAGCATCGGCACATGACAGATACTCACTGTGCGAGCGCAAACTGTTGCGGCGCGCATTGCAGGCGCGCGTGCAGCGTGTGGAACGCGTGCGTCTGCGGCAGCACCATCGGCACATGACAGATACTCACTGTGCGAGCGCAAACTGTTGCGGCGCGCATTGCAGGCGCGCGTGCAGCGTGTAGAACGCGTGCGTCTGCGGCAGCAGCATCGGCACATGACAGATACTCACTGTGCGAGCGCAAACTGTAGCGGCGCGCATTGCAGGCGCGCGTGCAGCGTGTAGAACGCGTGCGTCTGCGGCAGCAGCATCGGCACATGACAGATACTCACTGTGCGAGCGCAAACTGTTGCGGCGCGCATTGCAGGCGCGCGTGCAGCGTGTGGAACGCGTGCGTCTGCGGCAGCACCATCGGCACATGACAGATACTCACTGTGCGAGCGCAAACTGTTGCGGCGCGCATTGCAGGCGCGCGTGCAGCGTGTAGAACGCGTGCGTCTGCGGCAGCAGCATCGGCACATGACAGATACTCACTGTGCGAGCGCAAACTGTAGCGGCGCGCATTGCAGGCGCGCGTGCAGCGTGTAGAACGCGTGCGTCTGCGGCAGCAGCATCGGCACATGACAGATACTCACTGTGCGAGCGCAAACTGTTGCGGCGCGCATTGCAGGCGCGCGTGCAGCGTGTGGAACGCGTGCGTCTGCGGCAGCACCATCGGCACATGACAGATACTCACTGTGCGAGCGCAAACTGTTGCGGCGCGCATTGCAGGCGCGCGTGCAGCGTGTAGAACGCGTGCGTCTGCGGCAGCAGCATCGGCACATGACAGATACTCACTGTGCGAGCGCAAACTGTTGCGGCGCGCATTGCAGGCGCGCGTGCAGCGTGTGGAACGCGTGCGTCTGCGGCAGCAGCATCGGCACTTGACAGATACTCACTGTGCGAGCGCAAACTGTTGCGGCGCGCATTGCAGGCGCGCGTGCAGCGTGTAGAACGCGTGCGTCTGCGGCAGCAGCATCGGCACATGACAGATACTCACTGTGCGAGCGCAAACTGTTGCGGCGCGCATTGCAGGCGCGCGTGCAGCGTGTGGAACGCGTGCGTCTGCGGCAGCAGCATCGGCACATGACAGATACTCACTGTGCGAGCGCAAACTGTTGCGGCGCGCATTGCAGGCGCGCGTGCAGCGTGTAGAACGCGTGCGTCTGCGGCAGCACCATCGGCACATGACAGATACTCACTGTGCGAGCGCAAACTGTTGCGGCGCGCATTGCAGGCGCGCGTGCAGCGTGTAGAACGCGTGCGTCTGCGGCAGCACCATCGGCACATGACAGATACTCACTGTGCGAGCGCAAACTGTTGCGGCGCGCATTGCAGGCGCGCGTGCAGCGTGTAGAACGCGTGCGTCTGCGGCAGCACCATCGGCACATGACAGATACTCACTGTGCGAGCGCAAACTGTTGCGGCGCGCATTGCAGGCGCGCGTGCAGCGTGTGGAACGCGTGCGTCTGCGGCAGCAGCATCGGCACATGACAGATACTCACTGTGCGAGCGCAAACTGTTGCGGCGCGCATTGCAGGCGCGCGTGCAGCGTGTGGAACGCGTGCGTCTGCGGCAGCAGCATCGGCACATGACAGATACTCACTGTGCGAGCGCAAACTGTTGCGGCGCGCATTGCAGGTGCGCGTGCAGCGTGTGGAACGCGTGCGTCTGCGGCAGCAGCATCGGCACATGACAGATACTCACTGTGCGAGCGCAAACTGTTGCGGCGCGCATTGCAGGCGCGCGTGCAGCGTGTGGAACGCGTGCGTCTGCGGCAGCAGCATCGGCACATGACAGATACTCACTGTGCGAGCGCAAACTGTTGCGGCGCGCATTGCAGGTGCGCGTGCAGCGTGTGGAACGCGTGCGTCTGCGGCAGCAGCATCGGCACATGACAGATACTCACTGTGCGAGCGCAAACTGTTGCGGCGCGCATTGCAGGCGCGCGTGCAGCGTGTGGAACGCGTGCGTCTGCGGCAGCAGCATCGGCACATGACAGATACTCACTGTGCGAGCGCAAACTGTTGCGGCGCGCATTGCAGGCGCGCGTGCAGCGTGTGGAACGCGTGCGTCTGCGGCAGCAGCATCGGCACATGACAGATACTCACTGTGCGAGCGCAAACTGTTGCGGCGCGCATTGCAGGCGCGCGTGCAGCGTGTGGAACGCGTGCGTCTGCGGCAGCAGCATCGGCACATGACAGATACTCACTGTGCGAGCGCAAACTGTTGCGGCGCGCATTGCAGGTGCGCGTGCAGCGTGTGGAACGCGTGCGTCTGCGGCAGCAGCATCGGCACATGACAGATACTCACTGTGCGAGCGCAAACTGTTGCGGCGCGCATTGCAGGCGCGCGTGCAGCGTGTGGAACGCGTGCGTCTGCGGCAGCAGCATCGGCACATGACAGATACTCACTGTGCGAGCGCAAACTGTTGCGGCGCGCATTGCAGGCGCGCGTGCAGCGTGTGGAACGCGTGCGTCTGCGGCAGCAGCATCGGCACATGACAGATACTCACTGTGCGAGCGCAAACTGTTGCGGCGCGCATTGCAGGTGCGCGTGCAGCGTGTGGAACGCGTGCGTCTGCGGCAGCAGCATCGGCACATGACAGATACTCACTGTGCGAGCGCAAACTGTTGCGGCGCGCATTGCAGGCGCGCGTGCAGCGTGTGGAACGCGTGCGTCTGCGGCAGCAGCATCGGCACATGACAGATACTAACTGTTGCGGCGCGCATTGCAGGTGCGCGTGCAGCGTGTGGAACGCGTGCGTCTGCGGCAGCAGCATCGGCACATGACAGATACTCACTGTGCGAGCGCAAACTGTTGCGGCGCGCATTGCAGGTGCGCGTGCAGCGTGTGGAACGCGTGCGTCTGCGGCAGCAGCATCGGCACATGACAGATACTCACTGTGCGAGCGCAAACTGTTGCGGCGCGCATTGCAGGCGCGCGTGCAGCGTGTGGAACGCGTGCGTCTGCGGCAGCAGCATCGGCACATGACAGATACTAACTGTTGCGGCGCGCATTGCAGGTGCGCGTGCAGCGTGTGGAACGCGTGCGTCTGCGGCAGCAGCATCGGCACATGACAGATACTCACTGTGCGAGCGCAAACTGTTGCGGCGCGCATTGCAGGCGCGCGTGCAGCGTGTGGAACGCGTGCGTCTGCGGCAGCAGCATCGGCACATGACAGATACTCACTGTGCGAGCGCAAACTGTTGCGGCGCGCATTGCAGGCGCGCGTGCAGCGTGTGGAACGCGTGCGTCTGCGGCAGCAGCATCGGCACATGACAGATACTCACTGTGCGAGCGCAAACTGTTGCGGCGCGCATTGCAGGTGCGCGTGCAGCGTGTGGAACGTTTGCGTCTGCGGCAGCAGCATCGGCACATGACAGATACTCACTGTGCGAGCGCAAACTGTTGCGGCGCGCATTGCAGGCGCGCGTGCAGCGTGTGGAACGCGTGCGTCTGCGGCAGCAGCATCGGCACATGACAGATACTAACTGTTGCGGCGCGCATTGCAGGTGCGCGTGCAGCGTGTGGAACGCGTGCGTCTGCGGCAGCAGCATCGGCACATGACAGATACTCACTGTGCGAGCGCAAACTGTTGCGGCGCGCATTGCAGGTGCGCGTGCAGCGTGTGGAACGCGTGCGTCTGCGGCAGCAGCATTGGCACATGACAGATACTCACTGTGCGAGCGCAAACTGTTGCGGCGCGCATTGCAGGCGCGCGCGCAGCGTGTAGAACGCGTGCGTCTGCGGCAGCAGCATCGGCACATGACAGATACTCACTGTGCGAGCGCAAACTGTTGCGGCGCGCATTGCAGGCGCGCGCGCAGCGTGTGGAACGCGTGCGTCTGCGGCAGCAGCATCGGCACATGCCAGATACTCACTGTGCGAGCGCAAACTGTTGCGGCGCGCATTGCAGGCGCGCGCGCAGCGTGTGGAACGCGTGCGTCTGCGGCAGCAACATCAGCAGCCCGTACAGCGCGCCGCGCAGCTCCGCGCTCTGCGGCCCGCCCAGCAGTTCTAGCCGCATGTCTGTAACGTAACGCAATACCAGTAACTACTGCCTTTTTTCTATCAAGTTGGGCGACGAATGCAATTTTGTCAAAAAAACAACTTCTTTTTATTTTTACCCACGAAGGAAGTGTCCCTCATCCTGTAATACTCACCTATGAATTTAAGTATTCTGACTATTGAAAAAATTTACAAAAAATAGTCGAAATTAGTCGCACAATCAAAAAAAAAAGTCGCCTCTTATTACCAAAGTTACAGACATACGTTGATGAGTATTACAGGCATAACCTCATTCTATAATACTCACCTCATTACTAGTAAACCGTAGAAGCTAAGACCTTGGTTTATAATTCTAAAAATTGACAATAATAAGCGATGCTACATAACAAATCTCAGAATCAGTCATTCAAGGGAACCATTAGATATTAACATGTCCTGATGAGTATTATGGAATGAGGTTCAGCCTGTAATACTCATCTCCTATTTCTCATAAATGCCCGTAGCTTTTGATCTGCTTTATGTCTCGGCCTGTCGGGATCTACTTCCACGCTTTACTTGAGCGATCACCTAACACCAGGTAACAAGCAACTGCTTAAACGTGCCAGGGAGCTCAAAACTTAAATGAACTATTCGTACCTGTGGGTTAGAGACTGCAAAATATTTATTCGTAAAAGCGACAAGTCTAAGGTAATTCGTATAAACAATGTTTACGATCTGGCCAAGATTAAGTGACTTAATTATACTATGGTTTTGCTCTGTTTAAATAGATACAAAATAGTAATGTTACGATTGTTGTTTGGATTAAATGAGTATGTCGAACGTTTGAATGTCGATGTCATTGTGTCTTCTGATTTGTGCACTTACAGCCATTGTCAAGCCTACTTTTATTGCTTATATTTATATATTATATTACAGCTAAAATTGATATTAACATGCCTCATGAACAAGTATGACCACTGTGAATTACTTGGGATTATTTTCGTGTCTTTCATTTGCCTAACAGAGAGAAACACTAACACATATTTGTATTTGTCTTGTAATAATATTTACGTATTTTTTTCAATTAGTTATAGGTTCTCAGTTTACTAGAAATTTAAAAGGTTATTACCAAAACACGAGGGGACTTTGTACTAAATCTCATGAGTTCTTATCGCAGGTGACATTGTCTAATTTCGATTTTGTTTGTATAAGTGAAAGTTGGTTAACCCCTGATTTTTTCGACGGAGAATATTTTGACGGTAGATATGTGGTTCACCGGAGTGATCGCTCGGCTGCGGAGAGCGGCTACTCGCGTGGGGGGGGCGTACTGGTGGCGGCGCGCGGCCACCTGTGCCCCGTGCGCCGCGACTGGCCGTGCCCGCCACGCGCATCCGCCGACTGTGTATGGGTATCTATACCATTGAATAGATCAAATGCCTACTTGAACATTGCTTGTATTTATATACCACGTGGTCAGGGCTTCAAGGATGCTCTCGAAGCATTCTTTGATATTGCTAGTCAACTGGTTATAGACTATCCAAACGATATTTTTTTAATAACCGGTGATTTTAATATTTGGGAAGCAGAATGGATTCCCTCTCATCCATCAAATAATTTTTATCCAGCTGTCAAACAGAGTGGTAATTTTGCAGTACAGATTTTAAACGAGTTTTTAGCTTTTACAAATTTAAATCAATGTGATAATTTTTCCAACATTAATAAAAATATTTTAGATTTAATTTTTACCAGTGATAATACTGTCTGTTGCGTGTCGAGCTGTGACAATCCCCTTACATCAGAAGATGTTTACCATAAAGCACTGCTAATAGATTTATCCATAAATTACGTGTCACCGCTTGAGCAAGCAGTTACTTACGTCTATAATTATAATGCTGCTAATTTTGATGAACTTAATTGCGAGCTGCAAAATATTGACTGGTCTAAATGTTTTAAAGGCTTAGATATGGAAAGTAGTATTTTAAAGTTTTACTCAATTTTAAATAACCTAATTTCTCGTTTTATTCCGTGTCGTGTATCACTAGTCAGGGACCGTTCACCAGTCTGGTTTAGCACGCCACTCAGGAAGTTGTTGAAGGAAAAAAGAAAATTTCATAAGATAATGGAAATTATATAAAAACCCTCTTGATTATGAAAGTTTTAAAAAACTCAGAGCTAGGGCAAACAAAATGGAGAGAGAGTGCTATTATAGTTATTTACACTATTCAGAGGAGAGAATAAAGGCAAACCCCAAATATTTCTGGACTTATGTAAAATCAATTTTTAAGAATAACGGGATACCTGACACCATGAACTACAATGACTGTGTTACTAGTGATGGCAAGCAGATTTGTAACTTATTTAACACTCATTTTCAATCAGTTTTCGAGGAATCAGTCTGTGGCGAACTTGATTTCAGCTATGCGGAATCATCTCAAGAGTCGACTTTGGATCTCGGCACAATAAAGATCACTCATGATATGGTATTTAGGCTTTTAAACAATGTTGACATTAATAAAGGTTCAGGGCCTGACAGCATTCATCCCATATTTATACGCAATTGTGCATCCACACTAACACAACCAATAACTCTACTGTTTAAAAAATCTATCAGAGAGGGATGTGTCCCAAAATTATGGAAACAAGCATGGATTACCTCGATCCCTAAGGGGTCAATTAGTCAAGATATTCAAAATTACCGCCCAATATCAAAACTCTGTCAGTTTAGTAAGCTTTTGGAGAAAATTGTAACTAATCAAATTTTTAGCGTCGTGCGACACATAGTTGACCCTAATCAACACGGTTTCTTTAAAGGGCGTAGTGTGGAGAGTAATTTGGTTAGTTTAATAGATTACATTCACAATGCAATGGACGATAATTTCCAGGTAGACGTTATATATACCGACTTCGCAAAGGCCTTTGATAAAGTCTGCCATAACAAACTGTTTCGGAAGCTCTGGCATCTCGGTATACACGGACACCTTTTTCGGTGGATAAAATCGTATGTTGAAAACAGAAGTCAAGCTGTTGTGCTTAAAGGCTACACCTCTGAATACAAACATATTAGTTCCGGGGTTCCACAAGGTTCCCATTTAGGTCCTTTGTTATTTATTTTGTACATTAACGATGTGACATCTATTATACATAACTCTAATGTCTTACTTTACGCTGATGACACCAAGATCTTCAGAGTTATTCGTAACAATGACGACTGCAATTTATTGCAGAGATCTGCACAATTTCGAGAGCTTTTGTGTTAGTAATAATATTTTTCTTAATCCCAGTAAATGTTATGTAATTACATATTCTCGAAAACGAAATGTTCTCCATTCTTATAAGCTATGTAACACCACTCTTACCAGAGTAACTGAAATTCGGGATCTTGGAGTCATTATGGACTCTAAACTGACTTTTGTTCCTCGCATAGATAGAGTTCTGGAGAAATCATATAAGCAACTAGGTTTTATTTTGCGAATGGGTAAACCATTCAAAATGGCTTCTACCTACAAGCTCTTGTACAATAGTTATGTTCGAAGTCGGTTAGAATTTGCTAGTGCAGTTTGGTGTCCCTTTTATAAAATCCACATTGAAAGACTTGAAAGAATTCAGAAGAAATTTGTTAAAACTCTAGACTACAGGACTGGTTTTATTTATTCTGATTATGATATTTCTATTGATAGACACCAACTCCCTACTCTGGAACATCGTCGAAATTGTGCTGATGCTGTCCTTCTTTATAAATTTGTTAATAATATTATGGATGTCCCCTCGCTACTAGATAAAATTTCTCTACGTGTTCCTCGTAGGCAGGAAAGGACGTGTAAAAAAAGGCACTATTTTCAGTTCCCCGATCTAGGACCAATAATACAGGCAACACTTTTCTCAGACGTGCCTGTGAGTTGTACAATACCAGACTCAATAGCGGTGACATCGACATTTTTCATTCGACTATTCTTAAATTTAAGAAAGAAATTTTTAAAACTCTTAAAACTCAATAATGTTTATCACAAAAAAAATTGTTATTTTGATTTTCTGTACTTTCTTAAGTTTCTTATTATTTTTTTATCGTGTTAGCTTAGAAATAGAAACTGTTTTTGTGCAACAATAAGTTAGGGATCTACTAGGTCTTTAAGTAATCAGTATTTCTTAGTCTATGTTTGTATGTGACTGTTTGAATCCTGAATATGAATTAAATAAAATAAAAAATAAAATGTCTCAAAAATTTGTCGTGAAATAGTCGACTTCATTGATATAAGTGTAGTGTGTAAATGACTCACCTCACCCTACGTGACATATTGATTAAGCTGTAGTATATAAGATCATAATTATTACATTTAATAGTCATTATACGAGCTACCACGGAGACGTAATATTTTATTATCTACTACCCGAAGTCCCATCATCGCATGGCGACCCTGCCAGTGCTGCCTAGCGTAGCTGGGGCAGCGCTGTGCAACACATAAAAAACAAGTGTGTTTTACGCAAGAGACTTCTGGAGAAATTGACTATAACAATAGTGTTTTGTCAAGAACAACAATAAGAGTACCCACTGCACTAATGGAGCCGAATGAAGGGCGGAGGAGAGTTGCGCATGCCCTAGTGTCACATGTCGAAGTTGCTGCTGGGCGCTGTTGCTGTCGTGTGTCGTGTGACGGTCGACGAGACGGCTGGTATTATTGGGTGCTGGGTGTGGTTCCTGGCCTTTTCCTTCCCTACTTCAAGATGGTTACCGCCAGAGGGACAGTGAAGTAACAGAAGATGCGAGGAAGTAAGTTTAGTGGAATTTAATACGGACAAATTTTCTTATTTTAAATGTGACCATAGCGTAATTTACTTTCATTATTATTTTAAAGTTTAAGAAACTTTTGAGTTAGATTAATTAAAGTTTAAGGGTTTAATGTGCCTATTTATTTTTGGCTTTAGTATGGTCATTTTTGTTGTGTTTGGTGCTTTTGAACTTTTATCACTTTTATATTATGCTCTTTGCACCGTTTGATCTGAGCGTTAGATGAGATAATATCATTTATAATTTGGTAAAAATAGTTTTTATAAATTAACATTCAAGTGAAGAAATTAAAATAATTTGCATATCAATATTGAATTTTACATATCAAATAAGTATGATGAGTAAAACTAAAGTTAAAGTACCTATTTATGTTTATTGTAGGTAAAAAATATAGAACATAACTTTTATTTGTATTTTGTTATAAATGATAAAAGAGTTAAACAAAAATATAGTCAGTACCCTTAAAAGATTTAAATCAAATCAAAGTCAAAAATTTTGAAAATGTTTTGAAATGAATATCAGTATGTGTTTTGTTATAATATGTTTGGGTTTATTAAAATTTGCACTAGTGGCTATTTAAGATATTTTCCTCAAAGGAACTAACATCGCATTACGTGGTTCAAAATTATTTAAATATATTTTTTTTAATGTAGTTTGGAAAAATATGCATATCTAATAATTAGACTAGAACGTGATTAAACGTGTAAACGTATGACTTCCTGATGTTAGAAACAAACGTGATACGTTAAACATTTTTGTGATGGGTGAGATAGGTATAGAATATGTGCAAATCAGTGCAATAAGAAGCACGTTTTAGAAAATGCATCGGAATCTGTATAAACATAAAATACAAGTGACTAGAGCACGTTTTCTTAAATTCATTGGAATATTAAATAATTAAATGAGAAAGTAATTTTATCTGACTGATTGTACATTTAATTTGAGCATTTTTTTTTTATGAATTCTTGTCAGCCGAAAGGTTTTGTTAGTGCATTTGTCTTATTTTTGTATAGACGGACATACGATGTTGGAGATTGTTAAAATTTTTAGATAAGTAAATATTTTGTGAACATCAAAGACTAGTAAAGTTATCAAACATGTCAAGTATTGAGGGCAATTATAATGATTTTAAGAATAATAAATCTAAAAATGGATAAAATGTCATTAATTGTACATACGGTTATCTAAAGTTAAAATGAAATGGTAATTTTTTTGGAAAACTTTTCTTAGTAGAGTTTTGGGTAAAGTTGTAAAAATCTTTTGTTACCATCGAGTACAATTAGGGACTTATACTCGTGTTAGGAATGTTTATGAACAGTTGTGTAATTTAGATTGAATTGGATGTGTTATTAAAATATGGTTATTGTTTTGGGAATGAATAGTATGTTAATGAAGTTTGGGAATGTTGGTTAATAAGATTTTGTTGAGCGATTGGACTGATCACCCAAAAGCTAAGCAATATTTTAGAAGTCAAAATTTCATTTGGAATGTGCTTATATGATTGGAAATATGATTGTATGATTAGTATGTTTATTATGAGTTTGAGGATACGGTACACAGGAAATGAAGGCAAGGCACATTGAGGGTTGGATCCTTCTTCTTGAACATAGAGCGAACGAGTTTTCCTGTATGAGAGAGAGTTGGAGTCTTTTAGTACCAAGTAGTATGGAAAACCCCATAAATATAGGTTGTGCGCACAACCCCATGTTTAGACACTAAGTTTGTCAACATGATTATTTTATTTTTATATAAATTGTTATAGAGTCGACTCATATGATAAAATGCCTGTTGTTTATATTGTTGTTGTATGTGGAAAGGACCAACGGTTCGGCGAGCTCGACGTTGAATCCCCCATATTTGTTGTAATGTGTACCGTACCGTTCTGAAAACAGATTATGCTGTGGAAGAGGAATACTATGAAGAAAGAATGTCATTGTAAAGGGATGTAGGATTGTATAACCGTTAATTTATTTAAAAAAAATATATTATATTGTACCGATTGATTAAAATAATGAATGAGTACATATCTGAAAATAATGACTATGTTTAGGTACAGTTGTAAAAAAGATTTGTTTTGTAATTTATTTTATTTGATGATATTAACATATACATTTTAATTTTATACAATGTAATAAGAAATTTATCTATAATATTTTAAAATAAGTATTTCGATTTAAAAAAAATATTTATATAATGTGGTAAATATTTTTTTTTTCGTCAACGGGGGAGGTGTAGTGTGTAAATGACTCACCTCACCCTACGTGACATATTGATTAAGCTGTAGTATATAAGATCATAATTATTACATTTAATAGTCATTATACGAGCTACCACGGAGACGTAATATTTTATTATCTACTACCCGAAGTCCCATCATCGCATAAGTTTAAACCTGGTTAATGGTGTAGACAGTCAAAAAAAAATTGGAAGTCCGCGCTACATTTTGTTTAAACTTATATCGATGAAGTCGACTATTTCACGTCAAATTTATGAGTTATGTCCACCCCCGGACTGTTCAGGACATCAATCAATTGTGAATAGTAGGACATACGAGTATAATCAATTTCAAAGGAAAACTATCACGGCTAGCAGGTTTTCTTAGTTTAGGAGAAATAGTCGACCAACTTAAGATGTGAAGTTGGATTTGTAGAATGTTCATAGGTGTTCCATACAAAATGTTATATTACCATAACATTTCTATTCACAATTGGTAAGCCCTTGGCATAATCTCATCTGATGGTAAGTGACGATGATGCCGAAGATGGAAGCGGCCTTACCAAGATTCCCCAACGCAATAGAGAACTGGCTATCTTATCTTCAAGCCAGAACACATCAATGTTCAAAGTTGTTAACACTGATGTTTGGCGGCAAGACTTTAGATAAGATGGTGGTAGCTAGCCAGGCGGGCTTAGAAAATGCCCTTCCACCAAGTCTTACAAACCGAGTCTTACAAATTGACCCCACCGGGAATGGAACCCGTGACCTCCTCGTTTGAAGCGAATGGTCTAACCATTACGCCACGGAGGCGATTGAATATACTTATACTTATTTTTTTTAAGATACCTTTATTTTTGAAAAGACTACGGAGCCTTATTTTGCGCAAGTCCGAATCGCACTTAGCCGATATTTTCAATAACATTTTAACAACCTGACTCCTGAGTGGACTTCTTTACAATTTTTAATTTTGCTTTTTGCTGTTATTGTATGACTACGCACAACCTTTAACAGAGTAGTCCAATTTCGATAATTATTTTATTCATTGGATAGGGTAGACCTACTTCAAAGTCAGTCCCCTATAAATTTTATAAAAAAAAATTGTTTAGTATATATAAAATAAACAAAAACAAAAAATGTGTCAAAATCGTAGTTGGTGCGATTGAACTCGGTGCTGTTTTGACAATCACTTGCGTTATAAAAATCATACCATATATTAACTAAAATTAGTCCAGCGTAATTTTTACGTTTTCGTTTTTAAATTTTATTAAAGAAATAATTTCAAATCTGATGACGGCGCCAGTGAACGATCGGCGCACTTTTGAAAAAGTGGCCATGTGCATGTCGAACCACGCGAAAAGTAGAGTCACGTAGACTTTTAAAATATATATGTATATTTTAAAATACAAAGTTATTTTTGCAGTTGGTATTCAACATTTTGTATGGAAAATCTATGAACTGTTTACAAATCCAACTGCACACCTTAAGTTGGTCGACTATTACTCCAAAACTAAGATAGCGTAGGCTATGATCATTTTGCTTCTTAATTCGTCCCATACTTTTGAGATTTTCTAAAATACCAGTAGCCGTTTTGCTGGTAGGTTATGGGCACACATCTCCAACAAAAAATCAACACTTAAAAACTTGATATTTAGTAATGTAGCATGCAACGCTACGTCTATTATTGGACCCTCGGGCTCCGTTGCCATGGTTACGCACGCCCAGATCTACCTGCTGGCTGAGAGCATGCCAAAAGCGGGTGCCATGCGCGTCAGTCGTCCAGCTCCGTTCACCGCCCGCACTTAGCGTATCTCGCGTTTTGTAACTTGTATGTTTGTTTGTGTTTTATTTTGTAACGGAATAAACTATAAAAGAACCTAGTGTTTCCGTCTCTAAACCTTTTAAGTTTTACAGTAATTATTTATTGAAAAAATTATCTTAGTAAACTCTCAGTAGTTTTGAAGAACTTTTCAAAGATGCCCCACACTTTAAGATATGTGAACAAAAAAATCATCCCCATTTTACGTGTTTAAAAGGACCCTAAAAAAAGTTTTTATTGATTTTATTCCATATCTTTATAGGGGTTACAAATTTGTATAACCATACCAAATTTAAGCTTTATAGACTGACATGGTGAAACTGTAAGGGAGGGACCCTTTCAACTACGGGATCCTTAAAATAGAACTCACATGCAAAGATAGGAGATTCGATGAGCTGCACCAGTTTGTCCACCTCCGTGAGGAAGTCCACCGTTATCTCGAGATCACCGCTGCAGTAATAGGTGCTAAGGAACTACTAATCATTCAAGTATGCGGATACCTCGGGGGTTACATTCTTATATCCTCTGAGGAATATGTTTTTAAAGGCAGGTAATCTTGTATGGCAGTCACTTAGAATACGTCATGAGGACAATCGCCTCTAGGGTTGACCCAATGTAGCGCGCGGGTTTGACTTATCCGTCGTCCGCTCCATCACTTATTTTTACCTCACAAACTCATACACACGACGCAGATAATGTATCTACAGGGTGGCTGGTGATTCCACGTGACAAGGGGATAAATTACATCTTATTTAGAACAAAAAATTTGTATTAATTAGTAGTCGGAAATCTACGGTTTTCAAATTATAGCCAATTTAATTTTAAAATTGTGTATGAAAAGCGCGTTGATTTAATTTTCTGATTTTATGTATAATGTACACTAAGCGTGCGAAATACGGGAAAAGTTTCTTATTTTATCAGCTTTCCAAAAACGTAAAAAAGTTGCAAAAAAAATTTATAATATATAAAAATATTTCTGTAAGAAGGTGCCTCAAGGTCCCATACAATTTTCCATGGAAAAAAAAACAGGTCTCGATTTCTCGATTAGCGTGTGAATAAACGTTATTCAAATGAAGCTTAAGGGCTCTGACGCCTGGTAATGCGATATACATGGGGAAATTTCAGATCTTCAAAACTTATGAACCTTGACCATTTTTAGGGTTCCGTACCCAAAGGGTAAAAACGGGACCCTATTACAGAGACTTCGCTGTCCGACTGTCACCAGACTGTATTTCATTAACCGTGATAGCTAGACAGTTGAAATTTTTACAGATGATGTATTTCTGTTGACGCTATAACAACAAATACTAAAAAACAGGATAAATTAAATATTTAAGGGGGCTTCCATACAACAAACGTGATTTTTTTGCTCGTATTTGCTCGATATTGATAATGGCAACAGTTACACGCTTAAAATATTCACAGAATATTGAGTTGTATTATTTACTTTAATAACAAATAATTAAAATAAAATAAATATTTAAGGAGGGCTACCATACTACAAACGTGATTTTTATAGATAATGGTACGAAAGCCTTCGTGCGCGAGTGCGACTCGCACTCGGCCGGTTTTGTATGGGATTAAGTAAGTAAGTAATTCTTTATTCGCTTTTAAACAACGTACTCGTACTTACAGTGAGATGTTCTTTTTAACAATACAGAATCACTTGCAGTCACAGCATGCAAATGTTAACACGGCAATAAAAGGTAGGTACGTATTTAATTCTTACAGTCATTTTTATGTGGTTTTTTGAAAATTCTGCACTAACCCGTGATCCAAAAACTAGACGAACAAAAAATTAGATGCACCTTCTTAACAGAAATCATTATTTTTTAAAGTGAAACTTTTATTACACCGTCTCAAATTTTTTCGTCTGTGTCACGTGACGGTCGGTATGATCGTTTTGTGCTCTGTAAATGTCTAATGTGAAAAAAAGTTTCATTTTACCGTGATTTCATAAAACCACACACTCTTTTTTTTATTATTAAATTGACGTTTTGCACCTTAATACCTTTTTTTGAAAGCTGAAAAATAAGGAATTTTTTTCCGTATTTCGCACGCTTAGTGTATACAATATAAAAAAACATGAATTAAATCAATGTGTTTTTCATACACAATTTAAAAATTAAACTGACTATAACTTATAACCGTTGATTTCCGCCCTCTAGTAGTTAACATTACTTTTTTGTTCTTAATTAAATGTAGTTAATCCCTTTAAAAGGATCACATCGAATTAGTCACTGTATATGACGACTTCGCCATACAATTTGAAAATATATATAACTAACTGACCCGGCGAACTTCTTACCGCCTTGGGATCAATAAATGTCTACAATACACTACACTACTATACTCTACACAACTCTACATTACACTAATCTAAACTACACTACTCTACACTACAACTGCTCTACTCTACATTTAACGTTTTTCCTTTTTTGTTTCGAGGCGGAGACAAATCCAAAAAAACAAATGTCATGAAAATCCAGCAGGTCTAGCGTTATAAATGGTGATACTAACCCGTCTTTGCCTTTCGCCGTGTGTGACGGTCCATTTAATTGTATGGCAAGCGATATTTTATCTGCAGATGCAGTATCATAGTATCTGCGCCGTGTGTGACGGTCCATTTAATTGTGTGGCAAGCGATTTTTATCTGCAGATGCAGTATCATAGTATCTGCGCCGTGTGTGACGGTCCATTTAATTGTGTGGCAAGCGATATTTTATCTGCAGATGCAGTATCATAGTATCTGCGCCGTGTGTGACGATCCATTTATTTGTATGGCAAGCGATATTTTATCTGCAGATGCAGTATCATAGTATCTGCGCCGTGTGTGACGGTCCATTTATTTGTATGGCAAGCGATATTTTATCTGCAGATGCAGTATCATAGTATCTGCGCCGTGTGTGACGGTCCATTTAATTGTATGGCAAGCGATATTTTATCGTATTATCGAATCTCCGCCGCGTCCTGTGTAACAAGCTTAATATTTATTAAATTTTAACTTGATACCACCACGCGTTCCAGAGAAAAAGACAGACTTGAGAGACAAACCGACAACAAAGTGATTCTCTAAATAAGGGTTGCTTTTTCTTTTGGGGTACGGAACACTGAAAATTGTAAAAAAGGATACAATGTAGATATGAGTGTGTTGCAGTGCGCGTAGTTGTGCGTGAGAAGGCACAGCGCTAGCAACGCCACGGGGCTGTGGCACCAGCACGCGTACAGGCAGCGGAACAGGTCGCGAGTTTCCTGCAATACAATGTGTATATGATTGACAAATGTGTGGCAGAGCGCGTAGTTGTGAATAGTCAAAAAAAAGGAAAAATGTCTTGTTGAAAATTATAGGCCAATATCATTAATTCCTATCTTGGCTAAAGTATTCGAGAAAGCAATGCATACCCTGTTATTGAAGTTCCTAGATAAGTTTGCAATCATCAGAAAAGACCAAAATGGATTTTAAAAAAGGTAAATCGAATTCTTTAGCAGCTTTTAATCTCATATCTCAAGTAAAAAAACATAAATATGGACAGCAAAACACCTACTACAGTAGTCTTTTTTGATATGAGTAGGGCATTCGATTTCGTCTCGCATGACATTCTCTTAAGAAAATGTGAGATGTACGGTTTTCGAGGTAAAGTTCTGGAATGGTTGGACAGTTACCTAAAGAATAGAAGGCAATATGTCGAACTAGCTACTAAAGGGACACACCAAGATGAAAATTATGAAAATGTATGCAGATCATTGACTCTGTCGAACAATGTTGGGGTTCCACAGGGTAGCATACTTGGCCCATTGTTGTTTCTTTTATATATTAACGATCTCCCCACTGCACTAAAACATAGGTGTCTATTATTTGCAGATGACATATCGGTCATTATTCAAGGAAATAAAGATGAAGTCAACAGCTATAATAATGACATTAATGAAACTGTACACAATTTTATCAATTGGATGAATAATAATAATTTAACTGTTAATTTAAATAAGACGACATTTATGCAATTTAATAATAGATGCCCTAAATAATATTTCAGTAAGCTATAGAAGTTCAAATCTGGACGGCCAATGTACCAATGAGTTTTTCAAAAACTTACGTACATACTTACCGATTGCTTTAACGGTGAAGGAAAACATCGTGAGGAAACCTGCACACGCCTGCAAAGAAACTCGAAGGTTGTGTGTGAAGTCGACCAACCCGCACTGGGCCCGCGTGGTCGACTAAGGCCTAATCGCCCTGATTCAGGGTAGGCTCGAGCCCCTCGGTGGGGACGTATATGAGCTGTAATGATGAAGCTATAGAAATCAAACATAATCAGAAAGCTGCAAAGTGACATTTCTAGGTATCATAATTGATGATGCCTGCTCCTGGGAATCTCATATTGAAAAAGTGTGTACAAAAATAAATAGGTTTTCATATGCACTATGGCGTTTAGGTAGAATAGTTAACCACAATGCAGCCATGCAGGCATACCATGGTTATGTTGTGTCTGTACTTCGCTATGGTGTAATTATTTGGGGCAACTCTGTACATACAAAACGAGCCTTTATAGCACAAAAACAGTGCATACGTGCAATCTGTAATGTGCCGCCAATAACTCCATGTAAGCCTCTGTTCCAAAAACTTAACTTACTTACACTGCCTTCGCTGTGTGTGTATGAAATTTGTAATCTTGTTAAAGGACATACCTACCTCTTTAAGAGGTGGGATGAAAATCCGCAATATAATGGAAGGTTCCCTGGAAACTTGTTACTGCCCACGGCTAAGACAGAGCTGTATATGAGAAATTGTTACCCCATGGCTATAAAAATCTATAATAAATTACCTTCAACAATAAAAGATTTACCCATGAATAAATTTAAGATAAAATTAATTAAATGGCTTGTTGAGAAAGCATTTTATTCTGTAAAGGAATATTTAAATTTTAAAATATCACAATTTTAATACTTTACTTGTTTTGTATAATGTATCAACTCAACTATGAATAAAATATTAGGCTATAATTTAATTAATGACATGAATCTATTATCACATTCATTAACCGATCTTATAAAGGGTTTTCCATTAAGGACATAACAAAAAAAAACTTGAATAAAACACACAATTTTTAAGATTTTGAGCTCAAATTTATTCCAGGTGTTGTTGAATAGTTACATTTTAAGAATGAAATTCGATTTCGGCCATATGGCCACCACGGCTCGATTTACAGCGGTGGATTCTTTGAACAAAATTTTCGGCAACTCTGGCACATAATTCGACTGGAACGTTGCGAATTTCACGTATGATGTTGTCTCTGAGCTCATTTATCGTTGTTGGTTGGTTGGCATAAACCAAAGACTTGATGTGACCCCATAAAAAATAGTCTAATGGCGTTAAATCGCACGAACGAGGCGGCCAATCGACTGGGCCGTTTCTCGAGATAACACGTTGACCAAATTATTGTTGCAATAAGTCCATTGTAACATGTGCTGTGTGGCTTGTGGCACCGTCTTGTTGAAACCACATATTGGTGATGTCCATATCTTCCAATTCGGGCCAAAAATAATCTTCTATCATGGCTCTATAGCGCTGGCCATTGACGGTAACATGACGATCGTTTTCATTGACGAAAAAATACGGCCCAATCACTCCTCCGGCATGAAATCCACACCAAACAGTAATTTTTTGTGGATGCAATGGTGATTCATGAAGCACATGTGGGTTTGTTCCTTGCCAATAACGCATATTTTGCTTATTGACAAAGCCATTGAGCCAGAAATGAGCCTCATCGCTGAAGATGATTTTGCGATGAAATTCGTCATCATCTTCAAGCTTACCCAGCATCCAATTGGCGAAGTTTCTGCGCTTCAAATGGTCAAGTGGCTTTAGTTCTTGAGTCAACGTGATCTTGTAAGGGTGTAGACCAAGATCCTTACGCAAAATACGCCACAGTGAGGTGCGAGAGATGCCTAACTCCTGTGAACGGCGCGGAATCGACCGATTTGGCTCATTTTGAACAGACGCACTTACGGCCGCGATATTTTCAGCGCTTCGAGCGGTACGCTGTCTTACTGGCACCGGAACATCCAACAGCGAAAATGTTGATTCAAATTTTGTCACTATAGCACGCACAGCTTGTCGGGTGGGACGATTATTACGACCGAAAATTGGAGTAAGCGCTCTTAAAGTTGCGACCACCGACTCAGAATTTCGGTAATAATGTTTAATTATTTCCAAGCGTTGTTCGTTCGTGTAATTCACCATGATAAAAATGTTGTATTTACTGAGCAAATTGACATTGACAGTTCATAAAAAAAGTTTAAGGGTGCGTTCATATAAAGGTGCAAAATTGTTATGTCCCTATTGGAAAACCCCATATTTAATTTAATTATTATTTTAAGTTTGACAAAAATACGATTAGTAATATAGAATATGATTTGACGTTTTGACATCTATAAATATTTTGGTGTGATAATAATGTTATTAAAAATATGTATATAATTTTGCATACTTCTCTTAGGCTAAACATGAGAAACTTTATATTGTAGAATCTAACATCTTATTTTACCATGTTTAAAGCGAAATAAACATTTCATTTCAAGAGTGGCACAACAGTATCACGAAGGCTGGCAGGTAGAGGAAAGCTAAGAGACGATCAAGACTGACATACCGCAGCGGGGCAGGTGCGCAGCTTGTGCCGCAGCTCGTGCAGCTCGGCGGCGGTGAGCAGGATGGTGCTGAGCACGTCCACCAGCACGCCCACGAAGCGCAGGTTGCGCTCCTGCGGCACTAGCCGCGCCAGCGCCGCGTAGATGTCCTCCGCGTTCATCAGCACGCACAGCTGTCTGCCAAATGAACGTGTCAGGCTCTCACCATTGTAGTGTATCACGCACCTCACCCATACGTAGCATTAACATAACAAATTGTGAACCATTTTTATTTCTACCCGTCACCTCGCGATCCCATTTATTTATCATTACACCATCAAAGTCCAAGAGCGTATGGAGAAGCTATAAAAGTAGTGCGACTTATGTACTTGTGCGGGTCAACAATGGGAAGTGTAAACAAACTACTGCATAACCAACAATTTGGTTTCACTAAAGGTCGATCAACAACCGATGCAGGAGTAGCACTTATTCGCAACATATATGATGCCTTCGAGGAATCGCAGAATGAAATGGGGGTGTTTGATTGTGTTGATTACCAAACATTACTTGTGAAATTAAAGCACTATGGTGTAGAGTAAGGGGCTCTCGGACTTTTAAATTCGTATTAAGACAACAGAACACAAAAAGTACAAGTGAATGGCACGAACTCATCTGGATCTAGAGTGAAAATGGGTGTGCCCCAGGGTTCCATATTAGGGCATTTTCTTTTCCTTGTTTACGTAAATGATTTGCCTTTTATGGTACAACATCTGTCAAATATTGTGTTTTTTGCGGATGATACTTCTCTTATTTTTAAAGTGAATAGGAAAGAAAATGAAATTGACGAAGTAAACAACACTCTTTCAAAGATACTGAACTGGTTCACTGTGAAAAACTTATTATTAAATGCTAAGAAAACAAAATGTATAAAATTTTGTTTGCCAAATGTAAAAAAGGTCAATAATAGTGTGATATTAGACAGTAATAAATTAGAATTTGTAAATACTACGGTGTTCCTTGGTACAACTTTGGATGTTTCACTTTATTCATCTTTGTCTTATCTTAAAGCCAAAGATAAATCGTTCTACACACATGCAATAGAAAAGTTAGAAAACCATTGGAGTGACTGTATAGCAGTTGAAGGAGACGATAAATAAAAAATAATAAAAAAAAAACTTGTTGTAGTATTTAGTCTCGGGACTTATTGAACCACGTATTACAACCTGTATAAAGGCTGTAAGTTTGACGAATATTTCATTTTGTTTTTACATTTGTTAGTAAATACCCTACAATAACAGATCTGTGAAAATTTCAGCCAGATACATAACTCAGTACAAAAAATACAGTCCTTTAAGGTTTTACTCCCTCTACCATAGATGCAGTTTTTAATTGTTTTGAATGTGTTCAAATGTAGGCCAACCGATAGATGGGCGAAGGGAGAAGTCATTCCCTCCCTCGCTGACAAAAGTGCTCGTAATTCTGTGATTGTAATGACTGGCCTACATTGCTGCACTGACACAGCCCGGAACGGAACTTCGACATGTCTGGATGTAATTATCGAATAGAACACAGACATAACACTTTTGTACTTTTTAGGGTTCCGTACCCAAAAGGTAAGAATGGGACCCTATTACTAAGACTCCGCTGTCAGTCCGTCTGTCACCAGGCTGTATGTAATGAACCGTGATAGCTAGACAGTTGAAATTTTCACAGATGATGTATTTCTGCTGCCGCTATAACAACAAATACTAAAAATTAGAAAAAAAATAAAGTCTTCATACAAAAGACGTGTTTTTTTTAAACGTGAAGAAACTAGCCCCATTTAGTATGATGGTTGTGCGCGGTTCTGACTCGCACATTACCGATTTTTATTTTTTTTGAAAAGTGAAGAAATTAGCGCCATTGTAAAGTTGTGCTGTAGCACGTTACAAATAACATAGTTATTAAAATTAAAATACAATTTAAATAATTTCTAAAATAAACTGAACTATATATTTAATAAAATAAATTAATAAACCTACGTAAATACAATAATTAATAATTAATCAAATATTAATCATTATTAAAACTAAACTAAAAAAGTACCTAAATTAAATAAAATTACTACGGAACCTCTCCGTTCACAACTAATAGCGTTTGGCCTTCTGAGCGCCGCCCGCGCATCCCTATACCGACGCTACCGCCAGCCACTAAGACTAGGGTGGGGGTCAAGCCTGCTTCGTCACTCCAAGCATTGATTGAGCTCTGAAAGCACCTAGCTACTGTGAAAGTCTAAAAAATATCTATTTCTATTTTAACTGATGTGACATTTAGTGTCCTGTTGGAATCCCACTAGGGTAAGTTCTTAATTTAATCCTGAAACTAAAATGTAAGCTGTTCTATTGTGCTTCTGCCAGAGCGTGCTACTAATTTGGGTCGCTGGACTTAAATTACAGCAACGTGACACTTCGTCTGCATATTCTAAGACGGGACTACGATCAATTCCAGGACGTAAGGACGATCTAAGGATCTCCCTCTACGAGCAGCCTTGAGATGTTTTGACGAATTTTGGAGACGCCCTTCAGTATCTGCGGGCCTTCTCACCATTTGAAATACCTACCGAACTGCTACTACTGAAGCCTACTGAAGTCTCTGGACAACTTCACACTACGTGCTACCTACGTGCGATAAGGCTACAGACGTTTTGCGGTAGATCAAGTTATAAGGCCGAAATAATACCTACATTAATTCTAAAATTAATTATTTTTTTCAACCCACCCTAGACCTATCTAACAGCGAACCCTAAAACTATCTAGTATGATGGTACGGAACCCTTTGTGCGCGGTTCTGACTCGCACTTTACCGGTTTTTGTAAAAAATATTTTTTTATTCCAAAATTGGTAAACCCTTGGCATCATCTCTCCTGAAGTACATATACAAAAAAATAACGATGACGTGTAGTAACGCTTCGTTACCTGATAATGAAAGCGCCCCTGTCCTCCAGCAGGCTCTCGTCAGCCGCGAGTAGCCGCAGCAGCGCCTTGAGAAACCTGAAGTAGTACGGACTGGACTCGAGGTCGCCACCTGCAGGCACACGATCGATCAATAACACGTATCCAACCGAAAATAATAGCCAAAGTAGCGCGTTCGCGAAGTCTCCAGTGGTATAAGAGGAAAACCCGTAGCCTTTGTACGCGCCTAGACACGTCTGGCAAAGCACGGATAATCACTAGGCAAAGCAAGATTTGGGTAAACTTAGCCTAAGACGTGACTTAACGCACCGATTAACAGGTGTGATGACCTGATATGATGATGATATGATGATGATATGATGATGATATGATGAACACGCGGAAGCTCCAGGCATGGCGCGCCTCGGGGGAGCCCTGCGGCCCACAGTGGATTTTTAGGTTCGTTGGTAGTGGCGAGCAATTTTGCGCGAAAAAGCCGGCATCACGGCAAGCCCAACTCCATCAAAAATATCAGTAGTACCCCTAAGTTCGCCTGACATTTCATGAAGCTTGCGCACTCACTGTGACACGCTTTCACTGTGACACGCACCGGCGCAGGAGCAGATCTCGGCGAGCACGGCGAGGCTGCGGCGCACCACGTCGTCGTGCGGCTCTGTCAGGCTGCTCACGCACTCACTGTGACACGTACCGGCGCAGGAGCAGATCTCGGCGAGCACGGCGAGGCTGCGGCGCACCACGTCGTCGTGCGGCTCTGTCAGGCTGCTCACGCACTCACTGTGACACGCACCGTCGCAGGAGCAGATCTCGGCGAGCACGGCGAGGCTGCGGCGCACCACGTCGTCGTGCGGCTCTGTCAGGCTGCTCACGCACTCACTGTGACACGTACCGGCGCAGGAGCAGATCTCGGCGAGCACGGCGAGGCTGCGGCGCACCACGTCGTCGTGCGGCTCTGTCAGGCTGCTCACGCACTCACTGTGACACGCACCGTCGCAGGAGCAGATCTCGGCGAGCACGGCGAGGCTGCGGCGCACCACGTCGTCGTGCGGCTCTGTCAGGCTGCTCACGCACTCACTGTGACACGCACCGGCGCAGGAGCAGATCTCGGCGAGCACGGCGAGGCTGCGGCGCACCACGTCGTCGTGCGGCTCTGTCAGGCTGCTCACGCACTCACTGTGACACGCACCGGCGCAGGAGCAGATCTCGGCGAGCACGGCGAGGCTGCGGCGCACCACGTCGTCGTGCGGCTCTGTCAGGCTGCTCACGCACTCACTGTGACACGCACCGGCGCAGGAGCAGATCTCGGCGAGCACGGCGAGGCTGCGGCGCACCACGTCGTCGTGCGGCTCTGTCAGGCTGCTCACGCACTCACTGTGACACGCACCGGCGCAGGAGCAGATCTCGGCGAGCACGGCGAGGCTGCGGCGCACCACGTCGTCGTGCGGCTCTGTCAGGCTGCTCACGCACTCACTGTGACACGCACCGGCGCAGGAGCAGATCTCGGCGAGCACGGCGAGGCTGCGGCGCACCACGTCGTCGTGCGGCTCTGTCAGGCTGCTCACGCACTCACTGTGACACGCACTCACTGTGACACGCACCGGCGCAGGAGCAGATCTCGGCGAGCACGGCGAGGCTGCGGCGCACCACGTCGTCGTGCGGCTCTGTCAGACTGCTCACGCACACCGCAAACACCGCTTCGCTTTCGCCCGCCATCTGCAACGACACATACGTTAGCGTGCGTTTCTTCTAAAATGCTTCTTTGAATAACTAGTTTACTTTAACTAAATATTGCGTGTTATTTTAAAACGGAGTTACCTGCTAATTACGTTACTGTTATTATTCGTATTATGTTGCTGTAACGAGTGGGTACTGCATTTCATCATTGTTTTTATTTTTTCTTTACTGTCTGTATCAAATGTTGTCACCTTCTCGTCTTTGGTTAGGATTAAGATACTCACTATAAATACTAAGTCGATTTATATTTTGTTACATACAGGTAATAATAGGCATAGCTTTAAACATTTAACTATAATAGTTATTTGTTATAAAAGAGTGCAAAGTTGCTTTTCACCGCGCGCTCAATTTTGATGACCGAGCAAGCGAAGGAGTCTAAATTAGAATCACGAGCGCAGCGAGTAATATTATGAGAGTTTTGACATTTAATTAATTAATTATATTTTTACCACTTGACTGACTACTGATGTGTAATTTTATGAGTTTTGACATATAATTAATTTTAGTTCATTGACTTCTAATTAATTTAGTTATTTTGCAACGTGGTGTAAAAAAAATGGTTCACCAACGTTGACAGAATAAAAAAAATAATAAATAAATGTATCGGTATGTGTATGTGTGAGAAGGTTCCGGCTCTATAAAGAAAGGGTAAAAATAAAGTAAGTACACTTGAGGCAATTCATTTATTTTTGTTTCCTAATAGGAATTTAATATCACATTCAATAATGTAGAAATAAAAAAATAAGTAGCGGTCGGAAGAGATCTTGGGTAGCACTGTGGAATACACACCGATAAGTCCTCGGTCTTATAGTCAGCCAGATAGAGCAAATGGGCCGTTGAATTCTTTTTACCACATTCTTCCGAACGCTTGCCTAATCTAAATTATATTTAAATTTCAATTGTTTGATCACCAAAGTTAAAGAGTTTACCATAAATCTTTTTAAATTCAACCTACGTATATCCTTTTCAGGCTTTGCAAAAAAATGAACTAAGAAATGCTTGTACTAAAGGGTGCTTAATTTATTACCGACCTCGAAACAGGATGAGAAGGCTGGAGCGACCGATGAGTTCTGCTCACAGCTACATTTACCAGAGAGTCTGAAGTTCCTTCAGCCAAGTGAGACTATTATCGATTAAATTGTTATTTGGTTGTAGTTAATTCTAGTTAGTTGTAGTGAATTGTAGTGAATTGTAGTGAATTCCCTATCACCTGAAAAGAGATAATATTTTATAAGCAAGGTTAGCTTGCAGGTACCTAACCATGTGGTTTTAGAAAATAGTGGGTAGCACTGCTTACCGACGCCGTATTAAGTCCCTTCACAAATAAAATTTATTTGGTCGTCGGTGAATCCCTCCTCTTCAGAAAACCCGCTGAAAATATTCACAAGGATTAATTCCTGAAAATCTCAACTATGAAAATTCCAATGTCTAAGTACAAAATTTTTACCTAAGCGAAAACTCACCAGCAATTCCTTTTCAGAAAAACTCCAAAAGCCGTGGGATTTCTTCTCCCAATTCACAAGGTACAAATTTACAACAAAATGGAAAAGGCTCTCCTGAGGCGAATTTGTTATCAGGTTCTGCAGGCACCAGCGTCTTCAGATCGGTCAGAAATCAAAATGGCCTTGTCATACTGCCGAATCATGCAAAATCCTCTCTAATTAGGGTTTCAAGAAAATAATTAAATTTTACCCAATTCAAATACCTACTTACTTTCCCCTGAAGTTATCAAAACAAAGGTATTAAACCCAGGGAATGATTTAAACCTGCAAGACGATGTTAGAGGTACAATGCTAATACAGAGACTTTTCCTGATTTTCACGACTTTCCCGCCAAAGAGCTATAAAACTTTTTAATAATAAACTTTCAGCCTTCAGAAATACCTGTTACTGCCTGACTTATTGGGGTAATTTTTACGCTTACCACCCTAAACAAAAAAAACGTTGTTGCATTACCACAGATAATCCACACTGGAAACGAAACAATCCTTTAAACGCAGAATCATAACCTTTAACTTAAATCCATTTTGTTAGTATAGAAAATTGGTTCATAAAATAATTATTAAGGAAAGGCACTCCGTGACAATACTTCCCCCCCCGATGAAAAGGTTCAACGCAGGTGAACCGCCCGCTGACCTCAGCGTTCAAAACCAGGCCAACAAATCTAAACAAGCTAATGATAGCGAGAAAAAAAAAGAGAAAAGAAAATAAATGAATTGCACAACTACTTCTACACTAATTATGTCTTTATAGATTGACGCGCTTTTGAGTATTATTTGCCCCAAAATTATTAGGTATCCAAGGTCTTAAATTACCTACTCTTTATTGTTAGATTTAAACGGAAAATTGTTGCAAAAAAAAAAAAAAAAAAAAAAGAAATAGTGATAATACTCGAACCCACGTCAACCCATGGGAAGGGGAAAAAAAGACTATAGGGCGAGCCTCTTAGGAAAATCCCTTCCACTACCTTCAACCAGTAATCAATCCGTTAACCTTTCCCCCACAAACCGAAATCGTTTGTTTGAGCAAGGTTAACTCCAGCCGCCAGGACCGTTGTTCAGCATTCTCAATTATAATCTCTTCTAGACCAGGCGAATTCAGCATAAATAGCTAATAGCTATAGCTGGCAAAACAACCAAACATAACAAACTCAAACCCAATTGTTTCTAGCTCGACTAACAATAAAAAAAAAACTACTATGTCCATAACCTCCAAAAAAAATCTCACTAGACAAACTTTGCTAACATAATCCATTAGATTTATGAGATAAACCAACTACCAAGATTCTCAAATGAGAAAACACTCCACAAAACTTTCGCCGAAACTGTTTCAACCCTACAGGTTGTGTCATCAAAGCCGACGAAAATGACACAAGCGTCCGTCCGGGAAAAAAAATACTTCTGTACTACCGGAAAGGACAAAACAAAACCTTGCTGCATAATGTGGCACTCACCATAAAAAAAACGCATGCTTGAAAAAAAAAATATCTAGTGCGTCAGCAAGTTACAAAAGAAAAGTCACTATAACCTATAGTATATAAAAACAATATACCGCAACTATTTACGTCCATATTAAAGACAGCTCAGACTTGGGATTGAGCACAGGCTGAACCGTTCCTAACACACCTTTCACTCTATCACCATTCATACATCAACGCATTTAAACCAGTAATGAAACAGTGATTTCTGTTCACCACGTTCCGAATAAATTTCGTGATTGAATCATTCTTATTGTATTCAACACTACTGCAGTTACAAGCCTGATAAGAAATGTAGAAAACTCGGCGACAGTGGTTGTCATCCATGGCAGCACGGATACGAACTAAAAGTCAGCGTCCGTTCGTCCACGGATCACTCCCACCTCAAAACCAGATTCTCTTACTACACCTTTAAGTCTTTAATATGCCACGAGCCGATTGGGTGACCATCCATCCGTTCGAGCTCGTAAACTAATGGTGACAAAACCGCTTTAACCCTACATTTTTCGTACTTGGGCGCGAGTTTTGACATCCGAAACTTTGAAGCATCACTCTGTACAAATGTACGCTTCCAAACTATGTCCCCAACTGAAAATTTTGCCTCACGGCGTCTTAAATTATAATGCCTAGCGTTCGTTTCGTGTGCTTTTAATAAACGTAACCTAACCTGTTGAAAAATCTCTTTCAGACAGCCAAACTCTCCTGCATACTCTTCCCTTGGCATGGTCTCAACATACTCCTGGTCAGCGTTCCTGTACAACGAACCGTTAATGACCGGCTCCCTAGCGTGCACTAAAAAGAAAGGACTGAACCCAGTGGACTCATTGACTGCACTGTTTATGGCAAAACAAATTTGGTGCAGTTTTTCGTCCCAAGAACGGTGGTTGTCCTTTACGTACGACGCTACGGCTGTCATCACCGTCTTATTGTAACGTTCGACCAAATTGACCTGTGGTGTATAGCGTGGACCGTAAAAAACGTTAGGTACGTTATAGCGATTCATCAACTGCTTAAACTCCGATCCCGTGAATTGCACTCCGTTGTCTGCAATCACGGTTTCAGGCACGCCATGTTCCAAAATAACATGGTTTTCAAAAATTTTCGCCACCCACGCACTGGTTGCGCGACGAAGGGGAAACAGCAGTGTGTATTTTGAAAAACAACACGTAACTACAAATAAAAATGTATGACCTGCACGAGAGCGAGGGAGGGGTCCTACCAAATCAATAGAAACCACCTGCCAAGGCCGATGACACACCTTTGGCTGACCCATCAGGCCTGCAGTCGGTTTCTGTGAATGCTTATAGGCTGCACAGGTATCGCAGGCCTTCACGAAATCGACTACATCCTTGTACATACCGGGCCAAAAGTATGTGAGCGACAACCGGCGGTGAGTTTTAAAAATACCGAGGTGAGCTGCGGTTGCTTCACAGTGGTTCTCCTGCATAACTCTCTTCCGATCACTCTCTTTCACTACCTCCTTCCAATCAAACTCACGTAACAGATTATACTTGCTTTTACAAATCCTATATAACTTCCCCTCTCTGAGACAAAAATTTGGAAAATTTCCGGGGTAAGTTTGACATCCATTAACAATTCTTTCGTACCATTCGTCTCTCGCGGCATCAGCTTGCGTTACGTTAATGGCGTCAACTGTCATGAGCCTTGACAGTGCATCAGGTACTACGTTCAGAGATCCCTTCCTGTGCTCAATCTCAATCATATTGAGACAGTCTGCAACCCCAACGTGCTAACCTTCCCGATGGATTTTCAAGGTTCATGAACCACTTGAGTGACGCATGATCCGTAATTACCTTAAATTTACGCGAGCCTAAGTATGCCTGAAATTTCTCGACTGAAAAGATCACAGCTAAAGCCTCTCTCTCTGTGGCGCTATAATTTCGCTCGCTTTTATTTAAAGAGCGACTGACGAACGCTATTGGATGCTCGTGACCTTCGATGGTTTGAGAAAGCATTCCTCCAATGCCATATGAAGAAGCGTCACAGTGTACGGCAAAAGGTTTGTTAAAATCAGGTACCGCCAAAATAGGTGCCGACACTAGCGCATTTTTCAACGAATTAAATGCAACCTCCGCTTCGTCGGACCAACGAAAGGCAGGCTCTAATATTATACCAAGCTCAAGTTCGGTCATGTATGGAGTACTGCTCTCACTTATGGGACGGATCGGCTCGTTACCAGCTAGATGCCTTGGATTCTATCGACCGACGTGCTAGGAGACTCATAGGCGACGAGGAACTTGTATCAAACACGCTCCAAAGCCTCGAGCATCGCCGCAAAGTCGCCTGTTTATCGGTGTTCTACAGGATTCATTTCGGAGAGTGTGCCCTGGAGCTTCACAACCTCATTCCCCCCTCTCCATTTCATCATCGGACGACCAGGCGCGGAGGGCGGTTCCATCCCTTTGTCGTCAATGTTCCACCTTTACGCACGAAGCGTTTTGCGTCTTCGTTCATCATGCGAACGGCCAAGGAGTGGAATTCCCTTCCGGCGTCTGTATTCCCCGATTCGTACAATTTAGGAATCTTCAAGTCGAGAGTGAATAGGCACTATTTGAGCTTGCGTGTCACATCCTCGGCTGCATCGGCACTTACCATCAGGTGAGGTGCAGCCAAACGTACTCAAATTTTTAATAAAAAAAAAAAAAAAAAAAAAAAAAGGCACATTCTTGCCCTTCGCAGAGAGTTTGTTTAACGGGGCTGCTATAGTCGAGAAGTTTCGAATAAACCGACGATACCAAGAACAAATACCTAAAAACACTTTCACTTCGCGTGAAGTCGTGGGCGTGGGAAAGTTCAAAACGGCCGCCACCTTGTCAGGGTCAGTCCGCAATCCGTACTCGTCTACGACGTATCCTAAATATTTCAGGGACTGCCTAAAAAATTTGGACTTAGTAAAATTCACCGTCAGGTTGGCCATCTTCAACTTTTCCAGCACACGATTTAATAAAATCAGATGAGTCTGAAAATCAGACGAACAGATTACGATATCGTCGATATAACAGAAAACTAAACCGTTTTCGATGTCGCTTGTCAAGTTATGGTCAATCAGGCTATCCATGAGTCGTTGCTGTCGACTGGGTGCTCCGCATAACCCAAAAGGCATCACTTTAAACTTAAATAAACCGCGACCAGGTATCGTAAAGCTTGTCTTCTCTTGTGAGCTTTCAGCTAACGGAATTTGCCAGAAAGAAGAACTTAAATCGATGGATGACAGGTATTTTGCTTCCTTCAAACTGTCCAATATTTGCGGGATATATGGAATGGAATACGAGTCTCCTTTGGTAACTGCATTTAACTTTCGACAGTCCAAACAAAATCGCCAATCTCCGTTAGACTTTTTAACTAATAAAGCCGGGTTATTCCACGGGCTCTCACAAGGCGTAACTACATCAAGCTGCAGCATACGATCAAGCTCAGAACTTAAAATTGCGCGTTTCTCCGGTGATAAGGGATATTGTTTTGTTTTAACGGGCAAGGCGTCGCCAGTGTCGATGACATGCTCAATTAAGCTGGTTCTGCCTAAGCCCTTCTCTTCGAACGAAATCTCTTTGAACTTCTCTACTACGGTGTCCGCAAGTTCCTTTTCCGTCACAGATAAATGATCATACGCCTGAATCGTGTGTACCTGTCCTGCACACAAACTGTTGCAGTTAAAAAACTTTTTTGGAGAAACCATGTAGTTAATATTCTTGAAAATTTCAGGCGCCAAATAAAAGGATTGCCAAAAATCCACCCCCAAAATAACGTCGGAGACAATAGTGGGTATTACAAAAAAATTTATTACCTTGGTAATATTTCTAAAGGTTATGGGGACAAAAATGTACCCAATTGTCTCGACTTTTACTCCATTTGCCACATTACACGTTTTGTGACGTACTCCTTGCAACGGAAAACCGAATTTAATGAAATCCTCGTGGGATCCATTTCCTAAAATCGAAATTGAGGCTCCAGAATCCAATAAACCGAAAATCTCAAAATTGTTAACCTCTACTTTTAAGTATGGCCGAATATCATCTTCTTTAGGTGCAAACCAAACCGTAGCTATAGAATCAAAACCATTAAATTTATTTATGGCTTCTAAAATATCACTTTTATTTTCGGCACTAAAACTACTACGGTTCGGCATTACGAGTTTTTTGGACTCGTGGCTGGTTTCGGAACGTACTCCTGTGACTTTTTATTCTTATCTGTTTTCAGACTTTGACAATTCAAACAATTTGGTCGAATAACATTTGGACGTCCACAACCAAAACATGAAATGCTGTTTGCTTTAGGTTTTACCTTACACAAACTAAAATTATGGTTTGCCTCCCCGCATTTATAACACAATGGAACTGAATGTTGTGCCCGAGTTCGCTGTGCAGTTCTTGTAAAACCCGGAGGCTGCCGTTGTGAAGAACTAGAATGATAACTATTTCTGGAGCCAGTTCCTTCGGTATGCAAAGCCGCAACTGGATTTCCCTGTTTGGACTTGTTTTTAAAAGCAAAATCCCCGCAAAGTGAATTTGCGTTGAGTTTAGGCGGTTCAACAAACATCTGTGACTTTTGCATAGCGGCCTCGATTTTTCGACAATTCTCCTTTAAATCTACTATAGTTTTAATGGGCACTAAAGCTAATTGCTGTGTAAAGTGTGGACGAATATTGTGCAACAAGATTTCCAATCTTGCTTCCTCTGGCAAAGCAACCTTCAACCTTGCAAATAAACAAGACATGACCGCAAAGTAAATATGAATTGGTTCTTCGGCGGCTTGCCTTCGTGATCTAATCTCTGATAATAGCCTATAATCGTAATCACAGGGATCGAACTCTTCTAACAACAAGGTTTTCAACTCTTTCCATGAAGAAATGGAGTCTTTTATACCTCTGTACCAAATCAATGCTGTATCAACAAATAAATTTGGAGCTGAACGATACAAAGTGGCTTCAGTCACACCATTTGCCGTCATCAACTCTTCGACACGTTCAAGAAACGACCTAGGATCAGTGAAACCATTAAATTTGACACCCCACTTGGAAACATTCGAGTCAGCATTACACTTTATTTGCAAATCAGTCCCGCTGAGCGGTGTCTGTTCTACTATAACGTCAGAAGACACAGGTGCAGAAGGCGTGCTCTCCAACTTATTCAACGATGCAAGCAGTGATTCCAACTTCTCCTGCTTGGCCGACTTCTGCTGCAAAATTTCGGGGTCTAAGCCGGGATCTATTCGAAACAAGCGATAAAATAAATGATTTCCTAAAGCTTTCCCCCTACTTAAAGCATGTCTTTCTTTGTTTTTCAAATATTTATCTACACATTTGCCTAATTCATTTAATTTCTCAGAAATTATAACTAGTTCTGTTGCCGCTGTCAAGCCTGTGTTAATTATGGACTCACTACTGGCTTCAGGAAGCAAAACTCGAAGCTGTTTCCTCAATTCTGGGACTGTTGATGCCGGGGTTTCAGATCTGATCTGAACTTCATACACCAGCTCATCTTTTAAAAGAGTATGAAAATGTATGGGCCGTTCCATTATAAATGTTTGTTGAGTGAAAATAAATCTTTTGCTTTGGTGTCAAACTCACAAATTTCCTTATTTATAATTGTTGTATTCTAAATTATGATTAAATGTCTAGAAATAACTATGTTTATTTTTATCCCTATTCATCCACAATGTAAGTATTTCCAAATTAAATGTGGATATCTCAGCAAAACATGAAACAAAAAACAAAAGCTGTCTGTTCTGTAGTAATACAATATTCTTACTTTTACTTTTAGTATAAACTTTTTTTGTGACCAATTCTCATATACTAGCAAAATTAATGAGTATTTATAAATGAGCTTCCTATTTATTCATTTTTTTACTTTTTTTATATCTATTTTGAATACTAAATATGAACTAGGGAACTAAGTATTTAGGTATGAGGTTTGACTATCCAAAGTACTAAGTATACTTTAAATTCTCAGTGACTACTGTTAACTGACCAAATATAATCTCAAATAATTTAATTAGGTATCTACTACAAAGTTGTAAATATTTCTTAAATTCTATATTCTATAATGAATAATTTATAGGATTTCCATACAAATAAATGAACCAAATACTAAATAAACCATAGGAATAAGAAAGTAATCTTCAACTAGAATTTAACTACCTAACTATCACTATAGATATATCCTATTTAAAATTCTGAAACAATATGACACAGCATGTGTCATGCTTAGGTACTTATAACCTTAAATTTAAATAATGCTAGTGAGAAAAAAAAATTACAACAAGCAAAAACGGATTAAAACCCATATGAATCTCCATGGAAATAAATTGAAATTGTCGCAAACAACAATGGAACGCAGGTGCTTATCTTATGAAATTAAATCTTTGGTGACCAAAATAAGCTGAAACTTTCTCTCACAAAAAAAATATGCAAAAATATAGGTAGTTGAAATTTCTAAAAAAAATTAAAGGAAGTGGGCGCCACTGCAACGTGGTGTAAAAAAAATGGTTCACCAACGTTGACAGAATAAAAAAAATAATAAATAAATGTATCGGTATGTGTATGTGTGAGAAGGTTCCGGCTCTATAAAGAAAGGGTAAAAATAAAGTAAGTACACTTGAGGCAATTCATTTATTTTTGTTTCCTAATAGGAATTTAATATCACATTCAATAATGTAGAAATAAAAAAATAAGTAGCGGTCGGAAGAGATCTTGGGTAGCACTGTGGAATACACACCGATAAGTCCTCGGTCTTATAGTCAGCCAGATAGAGCAAATGGGCCGTTGAATTCTTTTTACCACATTCTTCCGAACGCTTGCCTAATCTAAATTATATTTAAATTTCAATTGTTTGATCACCAAAGATTTTTTTTTTTTTTTTTTTTTTCACTCTTTAGAGTTTACCATAAATCTTTTTAAATTCAACCTACGTATATCCTTTTCAGGCTTTGCAAAAAAATGAACTAAGAAATGCTTGTACTAAAGGGTGCTTAATTTATTACCGACCTCGAAACAGGATGAGAAGGCTGGAGCGACCGATGAGTTCTGCTCACAGCTACATTTACCAGAGAGTCTGAAGTTCCTTCAGCCAAGTGAGACTATTATCGATTAAATTGTTATTTGGTTGTAGTTAATTCTAGTTAGTTGTAGTGAATTGTAGTGAATTCCCTATCACCTGAAAAGAGATAATATTTTATAAGCAAGGTTAGCTTGCAGGTACCTAACCATGTGGTTTTAGAAAATAGTGGGTAGCACTGCTTACCGACGCCGTATTAAGTCCCTTCACAAATTAAATTTATTTGGTCGTCGGTGAATCCCTCCTCTTCAGAAAACCCGCTGAAAATATTCACAAGGATTAATTCCTGAAAATCTCAACTATGAAAATTCCAATGTCTAAGTACAAAATTTTTACCTAAGCGAAAACTCACCAGCAATTACTTTTCAGAAAAACTCCAAAAGCCGTGGGATTTCTTCTCCCAATTCACAAGGTACAAATTTACAACAAAATGGAAAAGGCTCTCCTGAGGCGAATTTGTTATCAGGTTCTGCAGGCACCAGCGTCTTCAGATCGGTCAGAAATCAAAATGGCCTTGTCATACTGCCGAATCATGCAAAATCCTCTCTAATTAGGGTTTCAAGAAAATAATTAAATTTTACCCAATTCAAATACCTACTTACTTTCCCCTGAAGTTATCAAAACAAAGGTATTAAACCCAGGGAATGATTTAAACCTGCAAGACGATGTTAGAGGTACAATGCTAATACAGAGACTTTTCCTGATTTTCACGACTTTCCCGCCAAAGAGCTATAAAACTTTTTAATAATAAACTTTCAGCCTTCAGAAATACCTGTTACTGCCTGACTTATTGGGGTAATTTTTACGCTTACCACCCTAAACAAAAAAAACGTTGTTGCATTACCACAGATAATCCACACTGGAAACGAAACAATCCTTTAAACGCAGAATCATAACCTTTAACTTAAATCCATTTTGTTAGTATAGAAAATTGGTTCATAAAATAATTATTAAGGAAAGGCACTCCGTGACAATTTAAGAAAATGATATTGTACACCTCTTAAGGTAAGCCATGGCAGAAGTTTTTTTTTAATTATATGTAAGATCTTTATACATACCTATGGTTATGCAATAAATGAATTTGAGTTTGAGTGATTAAAAAATTAGAATCCTGAGCGTTAGCGAGGGAATCAAAAGAGCACGAGGTGAAAAATCTTTGCACTCGAGTGCAACACGACACGTAACTTTTCATTCCACCTCAGCGAGGAAATTACTAAATGGAAAAAAAAAACATTTGCGCATTACAAACAGTTTCAGTCAATCCTGTTGGCGTCAAATAAACTTCCTCGTCACTATAATCACTCATTTTAGGTTTTTCACTTGTTTTCAAGTTTCTTGTTTTTAACCTAAGGTTTTAACAATATGACGTGAAAAGAAAATGGCGCGCGCAAAGCAAATAAAAAAAAAGGTACACCAAGAAGGTTCCGAGTCTGAGTTTTAAAAAAATTAAAAAAGGTTGTATGATAAATTCGACACCATGGAGGTAGAAGTAAATAAGTATAATAATGTTTTGAATTCACGATGTTCTGAATTCAATTTACTTTTCTCCTCAAGCGAAGAAAAACGGCTTTTGCACTCAGATATTTACATTATCCTCTAGCGAATAAAACCGCCTTTTGCACTCAGATATCGAAGAGCAAAAATACAATTTCCGAGATGGGGGATGAAAATAATGTTCACAATAGTTTTGTAAATTCGGTCTAAAACTAGTCTGTGATCCTAATTATTGCACATACTGTCACAACATTCAGACCTTTCTGATGTTTTCATCTCTTTGTTGTTGATGTTCCACCTTTTTGCACGAAGCGTTACGCTTGCTCATTTAGCACTCAGTGTTTCCCGATTCCTATAATTTGGAGATCTTCAAGTCAAGAGTGAATAGGCTTATTTAAGTTTGCGTGAACTATCCTCGACTGCATCATCACTTCCCATCACGCACTCAAATTTTTAATTAAAAAAAAGATGAAAAGTCGAAGAGTTTGAACCTATCATTTCAAATTTTGCGAACTTACGAGCAGGCTCTCTCTCTCTCTCTCTCTCCCCTTAGTAATTTATTTAGACTTTTATCGCGCTGGAGGAACTGCGGCTGAATAACAGAAACATTAACGGGTAGTCCAGCTTCCACTCACCTCACTCGGCAACTTGTTGTAGAGATGCAGTATCCAGTCCAGCGCCGCCACCTTGGTGTGCACGGAGTTGTGGTGCATCATCTGCGTGAGGATGCCCACCACGGCCGGCAGGTTCAGCCGGCACTCCGTGTCCGCACCCTCCGCCGCGTCCCCCTCGCCCCCCTCGCGCCCCGCCGCGCCCCCCTCGCGCCCCGCCGGCGGCCCAGCCGAGTCCGACACCAGGCTGGTTAGCTGCAAGTTGACGGTGGCGGCCGCTTCTCTGATACCTGATAGTGCGCTAAAGAAACTACCCTTCCTATGATTAATTGGTACCCTTCGCACGATGATGCCGATCGGTGTGGCGCTGTGTGCGTGTGCGTGTGCGTGAAGTGCTCAATGTGGTCTCAACATGTGGTGTTACTACTATTTATTTGAGTTACTTTTAAACATCAAAATCGACATTTTATTCTAAAATTGTTCATGTACACACATGTGACGTCATTATCTTTGACGAACTACATGAGTGATTTTAATAAATATCCGCCTTTGCGGCGTATGGTTAGTCTATCAAAATAGACTTTCCGCAGAAAAGCATTTTCTAAGCCCGTCTGACTAGCCATCACCATCTTATCTAAGTTTAGCCGCCAAACAGCAACGTTAACAGCGTTGATGTGTTCCGACGTAAGAATACGATAGCCCGTTCGCCATTGCTTAGGGGAATCTTGGTAAATCCGCTTCCATTTTCAGCATCATCTCACTTACCATCAGGTGAGATGATGCCAAGGGCTCACCAATTGGGAATAATAATAAATAGTACAGCCACGCTGTGCTTACTTTCTCGCGAAGCCTTCACCGTCAGTCGCAGTCGGGCGTAGAACACAAATCAACTATGAACATTACACAAACTTAGTACCAAAGCATACAGTAAGTTACATCATCATCACATCACATCAGCTCATATACGTCCCCACCGAGGGGCTCGAGCCTATCCTGAATTAGGGTGATCGGGCCTTAGTCGAGCACTCGGGCCCAGTGCGGGTTGTTCGACTGCACACACAACCTTCGAGTTTCTTCGCAGGCGTTTGCAGGTACATCAGACTTGATGAAAAAATTACAAATAATTTGGGATTGCTTTTTTCTGGAATAATGAAGTATTCAGTGCAGTAGACCTTTATTAAGTCCTAATAATTCACAAAGTTTTATTAAAATCGTTAGAGCCATTTTTGAGAAAAAGTATCAAACAACCTGGAGTTGTATGGGAGGTACCTCATTCCGATTTTTCTTGTAACAAAAGACTACCGCGCGCTGCGCGCTGCGCGCTGCGTGCCGCGTGCTGCGCGCCACACACATACAGTTATAGTCACATATCGAGTTTCAGCAAAATCGTTTTGAGTAAAAAAATAATTAGTGATTTTTTACTACGATGACAACCCTAAAAATCAATATAGGGGAAATTTGAAAAAAGAAAAACGGATGAAGATATAAAAATAATATTGCCCTAACCCAAATTTCATCCAAATCCGTCCAGTAGTTTGGGAACTAGAGCACCGGACGGACGTACAGATACACACAGTCACAAAATTTATTTTTTGTTTTTTCGACTCTTTTATAGTGTAAGACAATCAATCTCAATTTCGATATTTTTGCTATCGCAATACCTTCTTGACTCCTTCGTCACTTGAAAGTAAAAAAAAAAATGAAAAGGATCAATATATCAAATAAGTAAGTTTTTGTTTTTTTAGGAAAAATGCCATTTAGTGAATTATATTTTACAATTTATTTTTGATAATGTCAAATGCCCTATTTGTAGGATAGCCGCACGCCGCCGCCGCCGCCGCCGCCGCCGTCGCGTTGGGTAGTTTGATATAAATATGAAATGAGAGAAAAGTTAAACATGTGCTCAGAAAAGGATACTCTTGCGCTGGTCGTCGGTGTAGGCGAGGCAGGGCAGCGCGGCGGCCAGGATGCCGGAGGCGGCGGGCAGCATGCGCGCGCCGCCCAGCTCCACAAACTGCTTCAGCCACGTGATCGCCGTCAACTGAAAACCACACTCATGCATCGTTAGTAACCAGCTATATGCCTTGGATTCTATTGACCAACGCGCTATGAGACAGTTGGTAGCCAGCTATATGCCTTGGATTCTACTGACCAACGCGCTAGGAGACAATTGGTAACCAGATATATGCCTTGGATTCTATTGATCAACGCGCTAGGAGACAGTTGGTAACCAGCTATATGCCTTGGATTGTAATGACCAACGCGCTAGAAGACAGTTGGTAACCAGCTATATGCCTTGGATTCTATTGACCAACGCGCTAGGAGACAGTTGGTAACCAGATATATGCCTTGGATTCTATTGACCAACGCGCTAGGAGACAGTTGGTAACCGGTAATATGCCTTGGATTCTATTGACCAACGCGCTAGAAGTCTCATTGGCGACGAGAAACTTGTACCAAACAGGCTCCAAAGCCTTGATCACCACAAAGTCGCCTGCGTCTTGGCGTTCTACAAATACAGGTACATGTAATTTCTTTTTTAATAGTGTAAGTGTTTAAGGGTGAGTTGCACCATGTAACTGTAACGATAACCAAACCGTAACCAGCCGTCAAATCGCCGGTTATATATGGGTTGCGTCATTTTAACGACGGTTAAAATGGCGTCATAACTTAACGCTAACCGCTCGATTTTGACCGGTTATTGTTAATGTTATTATGGTTATTATTGGTATTATGGTCGAATAACGGCGATTTGACGGTTGGTTACGGTTTGGTTATCGTTATAGTTACATGGTGCAGTGCAAGTGCAACTCACCCTTATTGTTATTTAATTAGTCTTATAGAGAGTAACAGAGAACCTCTTGTTTTCCGATGAACATAAAATAAAATAATTTTACTATCGGTTTCAAACGGTAGTACCTGCAGCAGCTCCTCTGGCGACTGCGCGTGCGCGATGAGGATGTTGATCATGGCCTGCAGGTCCGCGCGCTCGGGGTCCTTTTTGATGCTGCGCAGGAACTCGTTCAGTTGCACGTCCACCCTGGCGGAGCAAGCGGACCACACGGGAAAAATAAGCATGTCAACTCATTTATAAGAACGGTGTGTTCCCGCTCTTCAGAGCAAACGGAGATATCCCCCGCCCGGGCGACGTGGTGTGCCTGGGGCGGAACTACTAATATATTTACTCAAAAATGCATGTAATGTGGTCATTATTTTGACAACCTTGTTTGAGAAAAGTCGACCTTGCCGTTCTGTTTCAAGGCGGCAAATTTTGCTGGCCGCTCTAACAGGCCGGCAAAACATTGCCAGCCGCTATTTTGACGTTACAACGTTTTAAAAAATCAAATGCAAAAAGATTTTATTTGTATTTATAGAGATAGGTACAAAAAGATTTTATTCCATATTTGGCTGTATAGTATAGTTCCAACTACCATTGCTGAAAAAAAAACAAAGAAGTAATAAATGAAGAAATAATACAGCAGTCAAACACCGCAATAGAATTATTGCAAACTATTAGTATAATATCAAACCGGGAAAGTCGGTGTTGAATTTTAGTAACTGTACTTTTGCATAATTGTCATTTCAATTAAATTTCTAGTTAATTAATATATTTTTTATTTAAATTACTTGCTGGTTTTATTTAGATTACTTACTTGCATTTTTGAGTAAAGCACTATACAAGCCTTGGCCCACAATGACTGCTTCGCTGGTCACGCTATGATTGCCTTGAGCTAGCCTAGCTACGCTCTAGGCCTTCCAGCTTGGCCATCATTGCAGCCCTTGCTGCACGATGACCGCGCTGTGCCGCCTGGAGCTGCGCTACGCTGCGCTGTCGGCCATCATCAGCGCGACCAGCAAAGTAGTCATTATAGACCGCGGCAGTAATGTACTATATATGCCGTAGACCAAAGGTTGATAGTGCGTTCTAGGGTGTTATGGCTCACTTTAGATTGCAGCCAGTTAACATATTGTAGTGGGGACGTCAGTGCCACCTGTCGAGGCGCGGGTGGAGCTGTCTTCGAGGCGATGTTGTAGGTCGCCCCAAGTTATTAATCCTGACGCTTACCCGAAATGTAAGATAGGTGCGGTACGGAGCGGGAGGGGGTTATAGTTGCAGCACATTTTGCATCTGCCTAGGGCTCCGCGACCTACAGATAAATGGTAGGTGTAAAGAAATCCGATTGAGGAATGTCCATTTAGTTTTATTCTGTTTTTATGTGGCTCGTGTGTAACGAGCTCGCTGTTCAGTTGTGTGCACGATGTGCACGGCGGTGTGTGCAGACTCACATGCGGCGTATTTCGGGGTTGGGCTCGCAGAGCATGCCGAACAGAGGGTCGAGCAGCTCGGGCAGGTGTGGCGCGAGCGGCGCGGCGGGCAGCGCGTCCAGCACGCTCACCCAGGCGGCCGCGTGCTGGCGCGCGCTGGCCGAGCGCGTGTACATGCGTTCGCGCAACATCGGGACGAACGCCGCCACCTCGAACTCCGCACTCTCCGTGACTATGTCCTGCAGAGTGAGGACGATTTGGGCACAGTTAGAAAACTTGTATACAGGCTGAGTTTTTTTTTAGGGTCAGTATGGGGAAATTCTAAACTATAAGAGATGGAGAAAAAATCTCTTATGAACGGTGATCTCAATTTTAGAGAAAATAAAAATGGCGTTTTTAAAAATTAAAAAATCTTGATAAGTTCGGAGATATGGCTGTTTAGAAAAAAAATATATTATTTGTTATTTCGATTGTATACAGGGTGTAACAAAAGTCCCGTTAAATGGGGCTTCTACTCATTAAACTGAACAACTTTCGTTCTACGACTTTGCTGAAATCGAAAAAAAAATAATTTTACTCTTCATACAAATCGATCAGCTGATCGACCAATATTGTGTATTTTAGTATGGAGGGTCCATTTTTTTTTTGAGAATTGACTATGGGTACCTTGGGGAAAGTTGTTCAGTATGATGAGTAGAACCCCCAGTTAACGGGTCCTACGTCATTTTTTTTACACCCTGTATATACTATACAAACCAAAAATTGTAAGGGGACCATAAATCTAAAGTTAGAAGTAAATTAAATTAACGTTTTAGTTTTCTTTAAAAGTTAGGTTTGTTAACACGTGACACCTTTAGCGAAGTCCAGTGGCCAGCGCGGTCACCTGATCTAACGCTCATGGATTTTTTTCTATAGGGTCACTTAAAAAATCAAGAGTACAAAAATCGCTATGACACTGTTGATGATTTAAAATATTCAGTCCGTCAAATGCTAAACACAATACCATACATTTCATGGAGAATGGAAATCGGGGAGTGCTTCGCCGAAGACAACTGTGCTTCGGCGAAAATGAAGGCATTGAAGAATAGGCACTATTTGAGCTTGCGTGTTACATCCTCGGCTGCATCAGCACTTACCATCAGGTGAGGTGCAGCCAAACGCACTCAAATTTTAAATTAAAAAAAAAAAAAAAACATTTCGAACAATTTTCAAGATAAATTTAGTTTCGTGGGACTAAGTCTGGTGCAGATTTCTGGTTTTATTTCATTTCAATTGTCCATCCTATCAACTAGATAATAAAATGTATCTTTAATAAAATGTTAATTTCAAGTAATTTCAACAACTTCTAGCAACTCTAGACCTATGGTCTCCATAAAATTTTTAGTTTGAATCATCATATCAGCTCATATACGTCCCCACCGAGGGGCTCGAGCCTAACCTGAATTAGGGCGATCAGGCCTTAGTCGACCACGCGGGCCCAGCGCGGGTTGGTCAACTTCACACACAACCTTCGAGTTTCATCGCAGGCGTGTGCAGGTTTCCTCACGATGTTTTCCTTCACCGTTAAAGCAATCGGTAAGTATGTACGTAAGTTTTGTAAAACTCATTGGTACATTGGCCGTCCAGATTTGAACCCGGTATAATTCAACGCACGTAAAAAGAGCTCCGAGCGACCTACCTGCGCAGTGAATGAATTGCGGGCCAAATTGGTGGTAAGGGGTGAGGCGCGACGGGGGAAACACGCGTCTCTCTTGTTTGCTGTCGCGTGATTGGTTCGCCAGTTGTCATTTGTTTCCCGCCTGCGCAAACACATTCCCACCACTTGACCACTGGAGCTTTTTTTACGTGCGTTGAATTGTACCTCTGGTTAGAAGAACCGAGTCGTTACCGGCTGAGCCACCGACGCTTTTTTAGATTCTGAATTTTTATTTTCAGAGTTTGAATAGTGATATACAATCGAAATAACAAAATTTTTTTTTTCAAAATAGCCATATCTCCGAAGTCCGAACTTATCAAGATATTTTTTTAAAAACGCCATTTTAGGTAAACTAAAATTCGGTTCTTAAGAGCGTTTTTCTTTATCTCTTATACATTAAAATTTCCCCATACTGACCCTTGAAAAAACTCCCCCTGTATACGGAAAAAGTTCAGTGGAATAGTTAAACAAACAAATATTTCACATTAATTAACAGTAGTTCCACATGGTCGGTGTAACTTGATAAACCAATTCTCGATTTTTACATGTTTTTATTACCTTTCTTCACTAATTCACTTTCAAATAACTTTTTTAAAAATGTGTTCAATTAAAATGAAAGGTGTTAAAGTCACCGATTTTTGTGTGTTGGTTTCTATCGACATAAACAATTTTGTTTTCGAGAATAATTAAAACAGGGTCTAAAGGATATTTTTTAACATCAAAAGTGGTAATTAAATCGTTTTTTTATTACTTCCAGTATATTCAGTTCTCCATTGCGTTGGGGAATCTTGGTAAGCCCGCTTCCATCTTCGGCATCATCGGCACTTACCGTCAGGTGAAATGATGCCAAGAGCTTACCAATTGTGAATAAAAAAATAATAAAAAAAATCCATAGTGATAGCTTTGCGCAGTCTTTCAATAATTTGAATTGAATATTGTGATCTGAATATGGTGGACCGATGACCTGGTGAAGGTCGCGGGAAGCCGATGGATGCGGGCAGCGCAGGACCGGTCGTCGTGGAAATCTTTGGGGGAGGCCTTTGTCCAGCAGTGGACGATTTGTGGCTGATATGATGATTGTGATCTGACCCATCTTAGGGCCTCAATTTACAATAACGACACACTGCCTCCGGCTGCATGGGATTGATGTGAAATTGTGCAGCAGATGGTGTTTACTGCTTCTATTGGCGTGAGGGCGACTATGAATGGCACTCTCTGCAGAATAAGTGTAGGGCCAACACTAGCTAATGGGCATGGATCTCGGCTTAGGGTGTACTTGCGGGGTGTCTGACTGGAGACAGGTCAGCTTGTTTCCATGTTTTCAAAGTTAAATTAAGGAAATTAATAATAATGACATGATTTTATTTAATACGATGACATTTTACATTTTTAATTTTATGTTAATAATTAATTTTTGAGTATTTGCATGCCCATTTAGGCTAAATGTGAGATACTTAAGCTAAAAATGTTGTACATGTTTTACCACATTTAAGGCAAATAAATGATCTGATCTTAACTTTTTACTTTAGATTTTTTAATTTACTTTTTATTCATCAGGGGTTCATCATCATCATGCACAGCTGCACAAAGGCCTCCCCCAAGGATTTCTCCAACGACCGCTCCTGCGCCGCGGGGTCAAAATGCTTAAATTCTTGTAAATTTGTAAAAGTGAATGGCAACAGTGAAGTGATGTAGTAGTGAGACGTTCAGCCGTGCACGCACGTGGAGTTCTTAGGCTAGGAGTGTGTTCTAGTGTCACCTTGACGAGGCGGTCGAGCAGCTCGGCGGCCTGCTTCACCTGCGGCTCGGGGTCGGCCGCCAGGCGCGCCAGCGCGTCGAACAGCGGCGGGAAGTGCGCGAGCGCGGCGCCGCGCGCTATCTTGCACACGTTGAACAGCGCCTCGGCCGCCTGGTAGCGCACGCGCGACTCCGCCTCGCTGAAGCACGCCAGCACCGGCGGCAGCAGCTCCGGCAGGTACTCCACGCACCCCTGCTGACCCGCGACAAACGTTCTGTGTTAGTAACAATTAGTAGATCTCGGTGACAACGTGAGGGCCATCTTGTAAACAATATCTGTCAGTACACTCCTACCACTTGATGGATTCCTCTCCTCCCCACCCCTCCCATCGCCTCGCCTCGCCTGCCCGAGACATGGTTTTAACGTAGGGCAACAGCAGTGATTGTGTATGGGAGGAAAAGGAAGACAACAAGACAAACATTATTGCATCAAGCATGTAATTACTAATTAGTCATTTCTTTACTTGCACTTAATTTTGTGTTTGAGTGCTCTGTATATGTCGCAGCCAACTTGTAAAATTAGACATTCAATTTACTGCTTAGCCGGTTCATTAAATGGTGGCTTTCAACTAACTGCCTGAATGATAATACATTTAATAACTTGGCTGGCTGATGCTTAGGAAACGTGCGAAGCAAATACAGAAGTAGGAGCTCCTAAGGGGCTCTGTGGACTGAGCTCGGACTTTCGGCGATCCCCCGACTCATTGGTTAGGTCCGGAGTGCTCGCCTTCTCCTCACAGTCGTAGTGTTCGTTTGAACAATAAAATATATACCTTCTTCTTCCTCCCACCCCTCCCCTTAAGCACTCCTCCCCCTGAGGTGTGAATTCAAACTACCTAGCTAGCAGAAGTTAAACGGTATTGATCCAAGCCATTTGCCTAGGCGTTAGTTACTTGAACGGCGCCATTTAGTTAAAAGGCTAGGCAGTTAATTGAATGGCTAATTAAGCTAGATGGCTGCGACATGTATATAACTACAAAGGTTGACTGGAAAAGATCTCTCTAAGACTTAGCCTTTGTACATGTGATCGTTTTTTATAATAGAATGTAATATTTTTCAGCACAACGAAGATTATTTATTTAGCCTTACATAAAGAAAAACAGTAAAAATAAACAAATAATAAGTATAAAACATTTAAATAAAAAATAATCGTAGGAAAATCCACTTCATTCCTATACCCGTGTGTAGACAAAAGGTCGTTTTCATTTTTTCGATCGGAATTTATTTAGCCTATACGTACAGTCGATATTTATATCTCCTACAATAATACAATCTTCATCATCCTTACTAATATTATAAATGTGAAAATGTGTTTGTTTGTTTGTTTGTTACCCTTTCACGCTTCAACGCCTTGACCAATCGTCATGAAATTTGGCATGCAGGTAGCATGTGTCACAAGGAAGGACATAGGCTACTTTTTATACCGTGAAAATAGCATAGCCCGATGCAATTCCCGAGGGAACTGAAAATATACTCTTTTTTGGTTAATTAACGTCGCTACGGAACAATGGATCGTGTGATTTTTTACATCGAGATGGTTGAGGGGGTGGGAAATGACACGATTTACTAATAAGCATATCCTGACAAAGTTCCCGAGGGATGTGGAGAAAACTTATGTCGACGCTCGCGAACCGCCTGCGGCTCGCGCACCGCGCACCCTCTAAGTCAGTCACAAAAACGATGTCCACGCGGGCGAAGCTAGTAGTTACATAATTTAAACAGCAACTTCTCAAAAACAACAAAAAAAATTATTTTACTGCACATGTGCTTTTTACCGTTTTTTTTTCAATTTCTAGCTCAGAGGAACAAGAAATTTGTAGCAAATAAAAAAATATGATAACCAAATATGCCGAATCATCTTTAAGACTTTTGAAAGGAGAATCTTAAAAGCAAATAAAAAAATATAGGATAGATTATCCAAAGATACAGAATCTTCTTTAAGACTTTTGAAAGGAAAATTTTAAAAGAGATAGGTTGTTCCCCCGAGAGGTTAGTACATAATTTTAGCCGATTAGATTCTGTTTGGGTTATATCGTTGAAGAAAGGAAAATAAATATGAATGAAGCGCATAGGTTACACCAAGAAATAGGTCATCTTTTCCAAAGAGGTTTAAATGCTTACAATAATATTATCCTAACCCTTAATGTATCTATTTATGGTATAATAATAAAAAAAAATGCATGCCTAGCTTAAATAAATTTCGTAAAACTGAATTCAGCTGTTTTAGTTTTGAATATGCCGTATGGCTCCCGGCTAAGAATAGGACCATCCCATCTCCTCCAATGGGGGTCGTAATATGATTGTCAGAATAGTAATGTTATAAAAGTATAAAAGTCAAACATAAAAAGAAATCAAAAGAAAATTAAAAATAAAACACATTGATAACAATTTCAAAATAGTGTAAAAATAATGTTAAGAAATATGTATTAAATAAATCAATCAAAATTGTTAAAGTTGTTAAAGTTCAATGTAAAATTTTCATGTTTTTAATTATTGACCATATTATGATAACAATACTTATTATAGTCTCTTGTTCATGACCAGTGTGATGTCTAGGTCTAGGTTCCAATCCCTGGAGATACATATAATTGAATGGAACATAGGAGTTTTTGTAGTGGTCAGAGTTGGGCAATTTTTTGACTATTAAATTTTCTTATTGGGGTATTTCCAAATATGACATTAGGAACGAAAAAATTGCTACAATAATTCAAGAGCTTTGAAATGAATTCATGGGTCATTCATGGGTTTTTCATTAGTTTATGTTAAAGTCACCATGCTCTCAAAATATCTAAATATTAGGCATACATCTACCAGCATTTCATTTCTATTAATCTAATGCTTTTTCGAGATTATTTTTTTTAATAACTCTAAAAGTATTGTATTAATTTTCTTCTTTAGACTTTTTCCTCCAATTGGCAATTTCATTGGTAAAGACCTATTATAAAATAGGGGTATTCCCAGAACAACATGTAAATAGTAGTAAATGGCACAGTATTACAATATAGCGGCTTACAGTAGTGCAAGGAATGTACTTACGTAGAGCAACGGAAGGGTACTTGCAGAGTAGTGGTGGCGGGGCACAGCCTGGCAAACTCAGAAACTTTGCCAGGCTGGCTACAATTGTTGGCTTCAATATGTAGTACCGAAAAGTGATGCCAAAGCAAGCCACAGTCCGTCAATCAAGGGTTTGATTGCTGAATATTTGTATATGCTTAAAAATTGACAATCATCACATTAGCTCACAGAATCACTATAACTTAAGTGGCAGTGGGCTAGACACATAGCTCATAGAAAAGATGGCTGTTCGGACAGTAAAGTTCACACGGAAGACACAGCATATCTATGCTACATTTGCATGGTATCCACTTGAGAACTTAACTGCCCCAAGTGCCATCTGTCCTACAAGCTATGTGCCCACAACACTGACACTTAGTGGATTCCCTCTCAATGAAAAGATGACCTGGTGAATGCAGGAAGCAGCTGGATGCAGGCAGAGGACAACTGGTCTAGGGATGATCGATGATCATCAATGTTAATAAAACATCGATATTGCATTATGTCAAACATCGTAACATTGATGTTACGAATGAATCGAAAGGGACACCGATATCTTACGCACGCACGCACGACTAACTTCATTGTTTATGTACTCAAAAGGGCTTAAAACCCAGAGCCATAAAACTGTACTTAGAAAACTCCGAAGTTGGATCCGATCAGACACTTTAGTCAGTCAGTTCAGTTCTGTCTAGTGTGGATGAGTCATCATTCATCTGATAAAAATTAAGTTATTGTTGCTTGATATTGGAATTTATAATTTATTACTACGTCCTTTTCTCTCTAATTTAATAATGACTTTTAATATGTCATTAAAAATCCTATAATTAGATGGTTGTTTCATATATTAACGATTGTGCGCAACAAACATTGATGTTGGCCGGTATCGACGTTTTGTGTTCAATAAACATTTAGAATTGATGTTCAGCTGTTAATGTCAATGTGGATGTTTTAGCAATATCAATCATCCCTAGACTTTTCTTTGTAGAAATTCGTGGGGGAGGCCTTTGTCCAGCAGTGGACGTATTTCGGCTAATATGATGATGATGATGATATCATATATTTAGTGTTTACCACTCAACAGATAGATGCAATGTAATAATTTTATTCTGACCTTTCCCAAACCCACAGCGACGGAGGAGAGGCCCATCAGAGCACCATTTTTCACATTGGGGTTGGTGGAGGACATCAGGTCGTGGCCCAGCACGCGAACTAGCCGCCGTAGCTGGCTCGTGTTGCCTGCCTCGCTGAAGTCCTTCACCATCCTGTAAACATGCCGCAAAACAACCGTAAAGTGACTGAAAATTGACTCCTAGAGTTGAAAAATAATCGCTGAGGGCTGTAAGTTGGCGGACAACATTTTATATAGCAGAAAACCACACTAAAAAAGAAGTATTTACTTTTCAATCTCAGCTCCGGCGAACTTTCGTTTCTCGTAGATTTTGTCGCAGAGCCCTCGAACGCAGGCTATGCTTAGAGGAGCATAGTCTCTCTCAGACATTTCGAGGCTTATTTAGGTGGTAAATTCATAAAAAAAGGAAAATATTTCACAACAAACAATAAAAATAGCGACTGCCTCCCACGAAAAAGAATGTAACCAATCTCTAATGGGATCGGGGATATGTCACTAACTAACCACAGAACACTATTACTCCACAAGGGACAAGAATGCCAACTCCATAGAAAAAAAAAGGGAACAAAATCTTAGGTCATCTTTGGCAAAGTCCGATTTCAGCGCCATCTCTTGAGTGCCCCCAAAACTAATTCGAAGCGCCAAATTCAAGTATACTTCCGTCCATAATATTTTAATAATCCGGAAAGTAGAGAAGAAATTGGAATATTTTCGCAAAGATCTTACATTTGATTTTGCGAAAAAATTCCAGTTTCTTCTCTTCTTTCCGGAAAAATGGTGAAAAAAACTGTTATAGATAAATAAAACCAACAACAAATAAAATAATGTTTTTTCTGTATTCAACATTTTTTAAATGAAATACATAATACAGTCGGTATCAGAAAAGTACGTGGTTGTCATAGAATGAAGAACGATAAAAAACATAAAAAATACCCTTCGCAGCCGGAAAGTATGAACTCCAACAATACTAAGTGGAACAGATATTTGGATCAAGTATTTAAACGGACAAGGAACAGGTGTACCTAGTACGTCCCATCTCTAATTTTTGGGACGTATTATGTCAATTGGACATTGCTATAATACGACCAAAAAAATGAACTTTTTTAATTATTGTAACACTGATTTGAACCCCCGTAGGTATGTCTCAGCTCGCCATACAAAAGTTGACACCGCCTGCTAACTAACTGTCACTATGCTCAGAGCAATTTTTTTTAACTCTCTTAACGTCTCACGGGAACAAAAGCCCTTCCGTAACAATCCCCATTTAATTATTCTATATTCGTTTTTTGATTTGTAATGTTAGTACCGGTGCATTACAAATCTTCTCTGAAGTTCTTGACAGTATTTGCAGCAGCTACATTCTGAGGTGGAACACCCAGTTGCTGTTGGGCGTCTATAAAACTGCACCAGAGCAAGTTGGGTTCTCACGTCCTCCTTCGTTTTATCTTCTTGTTCTCCACATTGCTCACGTGCACCAGACGATTTTCTCCAAAATGCACCACTTCTTGAACAAAATCCCAGCAGAAAACATTGAAAAAAACAACAAAATAAAACTACGCATGCGTCCACCACAAATCCCACCAAAAAACTCTCAGAGCAATAATAAAAATTAATTCTAGTTATATTCACACTTTCATTTCATTTAATTTATTCATAAATGCTAGCTTACAGATTTCAGATCCAAGTCACTAAGATTTTATAATCTAATACAATTCATAATTTCAATTTTATTATTAAAACATAGAAATATAACGATAAATTTAAATCAACTTAACTAATATTTACAACTTATATAATAGTAAATGTCAATTAACAGTTTAGGCATTTTGTCGCAAAGTACGTCAGCATGCCCAAGCCGCGAGTGCATGTCGTTTTTAATTCTTGTTTTTGTCTGTATTCTCTTAAATTTTTATACACGAGGGCGGTTTGATAAGTCCATGACTTTGGAAAGAAGAAACACTCTTTTTACATATATATATTTTTATTTTTCTACATAATCTCCTTTCAACTCTACGCACACTTAGTCCAGCGATGTGCCAACCTCTTAAACCCATCAAAAAAATATTTTATGTCAAACCCTGAAAAATAGGCTACCACCTCTTCGTTTGACGAAAATCTTTGCCCGCCAAGCCATTTCTTCATGTTTGGGAAGAGGAAAAAGTCACAAGGGCTAAATCTAGCGAATACGGAGGGTGTGGCAATAATTCGTATCCTAATTCGACAATTTTTGATGTCGCGATTGCAGACGAGTGGGCCGGTGCATTATCCTGATGACATATATTTTTTTTCTTTGCTAGATGCGGTCGTTTCTTGATCAACTTTTCATTGAATCTATCTAACAATGCAGCATAGTAAGCTCCGGTTATTGTCTTGCCTTTATCCAAAAAATCTATGTAAATAACCCCTTGGCTGTCCCAAAAGACTGTGGCCATCACTTTACCAGCCGAGCAAACAGTTTTTGCCTTCTTTGGGGCACGTTCTCCGATAGAAGTCCATTGCTTCGACTGTTGCTTAGTCTCTGGTGTATAATGATGGACCCACGTTTCGTCAACTGCTATGTACCGACGCATAAACTCACTCGGATTGCGATTAAACATGGCTAGGCATTCCTTAGAAGCTGTTACACGATTTCGTTTCTGGTCGACTGTGAGTAAACGCGACACCCATCTTGCAGAAAGCTTTTTCATGCCCAGAACATCATGCAAAGTATAAAAAACTCGTTCAGTCGAGATGTGCACAGCATCACTTATTTCGCGTATCTTCACTCGACGGTCTGCCAAAACAATATCACGTATTTTATTAACCATGCCCTCCGTAGTGACCTCAATCGGCCTTCCTGGGCGCTCCGCGTCATTAGTAGTAGTACGTCCACAACGAAATTCAGTGAACCACTTATGTACCATCCCATGAGAAGGCGCAGAATCACCATAATACTTTTTCAATTTGTCTTCGGTCTGCATAATAGTTTTACCACGTAAAAAATAGTGTTGAATTAGCACTCGAAACTCGCTTTTCTTCATTTTCAAAGAATACTTAGAAGCCGCCTAACTTTTTTGTTTCTAAAAAGCTTGTTTTCGCGCCAAATTTGAAAAAAGAACGGCATGCGTTTCGTAGTGAGTTTCCAAATATGAGACAAAAAAAAATATTAAAAAAGTTTTTATTTAACCTAAAAGTCATTGAGTTGTCAAACTGCCCTCGTACAATGGCATGTGATGCACCTGAAAGACAAGACCACGTTTCGAAAAGGTACATGCTACGCTACATGCATCCTAAAGGGTGCACTTAAAAGGACTGTTGTACTAAAAAATCTCTGAATCAAAAGACCAATTGTTGTCTTTTTAACTGACTTCAAAAATCAACTTTCAAAATTATTTTTTTGTTCGCAAGAGAATCTGATGGTAGGATCCCAGGGAAATCGAAAACAACGCTCAAATTTTATAGGCACACGTTACGTGTTTCATGTATTTTCTAAATTCCAATTTCAATAAAGTATTAAATTACATTTGTAATAATAATATGAATAGTACCATACTCTTTGGTTAAGTAGTGTGAGGTAAAAATTAAGGAAATCCTACTTAATAAAATGTGAAAGTTTGTATGTATGGATATTTGTTACTCTTTCACGCTTCAATCACTGGGCGGATCGGGATGATACTTGGCACACATATAAGTTAGGTCGTGGAATTAGACATAGGCTACTTTTTACCCCGGCAAAATCGAAAACAACGCGGGCGTAGCCGCGGGCGGACGGCTAGTCCTAAATAAAATTTATATAACTGACATAATTACGTTATTATTACTGTATATCCTTTCGTACTTTGATATTATATACCAGTACTACTTTCCACTGACCAGCCCATTCAAAATGAATCTTGTACATACTTGTAGTTTCAGCTATTTTATTCACAATTAAATTATTGTAGAGATTGAGTCTGGCGGCCAGTTGTCAGATAATTCTTTGTAATTGTTTATCACTGTTTGCTTTTTCTGATGAACTAAGCGGTGCTTGTATTTTAGAGTTCCGTACAAAAAAAACTAACCTTTGTAGGATCACTCGTGCGTGCGTCTGTCTGTCTGTCCGTCCGTCTGTTATAGCCAATTTGCTCCGAATTTACTGGACCAAATCAGCTGAAATTTGGTAATATGGTGTAATCCTACTGTGTCCCTACAACAATAATACCTATTCACTTAACAAATAACAAAAGACATCAACGCGAGCGACAAAAATATGCTTTTTTTGTCATCCAGTTCGGACTGCTTAGTGCGAGTACGACTCACACTTGGCCGACTTTTGGGTAATTTCTTTTTTTTATTTCAGTACTAGTAATTATAATCACACCAAATTTTACGCTTGTATATATTATATTATTGTATGTAACCCAAACACAGATGTGCAAAGTAATATTTTTTTTTAAAAAGCGTAACTTTCGGGAAACAAATTAGGAAAGGACAAAAATGTATGGACCAAAAACCCAGAATCGACAGGAATAAAATGTATACCAATGAATTGACATTGAAATATAATATAATGTTACCAAGGGGGCAACCCTGAAATCGTTATAGTATAGGAGCTAGGAGCAAAATAAAATAAGTAAAAAATTCGTTTAAAACAATAATAAAAATAAGTTTACGTCATGTTGTGGCTTAATATGACGTTGTTTTAATGTTGTATCACTTGTGTTACACATGATAATTATCATCAACACATTTCACAAGCAACAGCAACATAATAACAACATCATATTAAATCACAACATAACAAAGACTCTGTTTTTTGTATATTCTTTTCTTTTGGCCCATAGATACGGACCAAAAACCCAGAATCGACAGGAATCAAATGAATGGATTACATTGAAATATAATATAATGTTACCAAGGGGGAAACCCTGAAATCGTTATAGTATAGGAGCTAGGAGCAAAATAAAATAAGTAAAAAATTCGTTGAAAACAATAATAAAAATAAGTTTACATCATGTTGTGGCTTAATATGACGTTGTTTTAATGTTGTATCACTTGTGTTACACATGATAATAAAAATACAAAAAACAGAGTCTTTCTTATGTTGTGATTTAATTGATGTTGTTATTATGTTGCTGTTGCTTGTGAAATGTGTTGATGATAATTATCATGTATAACACAAGTGATACAACATTATAACAACTTCATATTAAGCCACAACATGACGTAAACTTATTTTTATTATTGTTTTAAACGAATTTTTTACTTATTTTATTTTGCTCCTAGCTCCTATACTATAACGATTTCAGGGTTGCCCCCTTGGTAACATTATATTATATTTCAATGTCAATCTATTCATTTCATTCCTGTCGATTCTGGGTTTTTGGTCCGTATCTATGGGCCAAATGAAAAAAAATACAAAAAACAGAGTCTTTCTTATGTTGTGATTTAATTGATGTTGTTATTATGTTGCTGTTGCTTGTGAAATGTGTTGATGATAATAATCATGTATAACACAAGTGATAAAACATTATAACAACGTCATATTAAACCACAACATGACGTAAACTTATTTTTATTATTTTTTTAAACGAATTTTTTACCTATTTTATTTTGCTCTTAGCTCCTATACTATAACGATTTCAGGGTTTCCGCTTTGGCAAAATTATATTATATTTAAATGCCAATCCATTGGTACACATTTCATTCCTGTCGATTCTGGGTCATTTTTTGGACATCGCCTTTAAAAAAAGTTTTGGAAATTTTACTGTGTCGTATATATCAAATGACTCATTGGCGACAAGGAACTTGTATCAAACAGGCTCCAAAGCCTCGGGCATCGCCACAAAGTCGCTTGTCTATCGGTGTTCTACAAGATTCATTTCGGAGAGTGTGCCCTGGACCACAGTATAATAAAGAGTACTCCTGGAGCTTCACGACCTCATTCTCCCCTCTCCATTTTATCATTGGAGCACCAGGCGCGGAGGGCGATTCCACCCCTTTGTCGTCAATGCTCCACATTTACGTACATAGCGTTTTGCTTCTTCGTTCATCATGCTAACGGCCAAGGGGTGGAATTCCTTTCCGTCTTCTGTATTTCCCGATTCTTATAATTTAGGGATCTTCAAAACGAGAGTGAATAGTCACTATTTGAGCTTGCGTGTTACATTCTCGGCTGCATCGGCACTTACCATCAGGTGAGGTGCAGCCAAACACACTCAATTTTTTTATAAAAAATATATTAAAAATAATACTTGCGTCTTAACTGTGAGGATTTCAAATGTGATATTTTGTATGTGATTTTGGCATAGTAAGGAACCCTCTCTACGCGAGTTCAACTCGCACTTGGCTGGTTTTTCTTTTGTTTTGGGTAACCCAAACGAAGGTGCCTGAATTAAATTATCGGTGCAACTTGGCGGCTCCGGTGCCACCAAAACTATATCGTCAATGATCTCAACGAAACGCTTGCCTCCTCCGACACCGCAGTGACTGAAGTCTAGTTCATCTATCCATGAAAACCGTGTATTTAGTCCTTTACGAGAGACTAAGTAGAAGAACTTTGATAGTTATTGACTTTCATCAATTCATGTAAAAACGCAACCCACTTTAGCCTTACAGCAGGCAATAGTTTGAATTTATTGTTTTCACAACACAGAACAGAGGTGAACGTACGGCAAAAACGTTGATTTTCCATTTAGAAGGTAAATAAAAGGTGTAAGGTATAAAAGTTAAATGTACGTGACGCTCACAGCAATAACTAAAGCATAGAGGGAGCGTCAAAATTACTATATATCTTTACTCTTCTTTCATATTATCGAACATTATACGGTAAAAAAAAAAAATATATAATATTAGTTTATGCTTATAGCTACATGGACACTCCAAAATTGTGAAATGGTCACACTTGGTCTCTTTTTATACGACCAATTTGAAAATCTACCCATTTATTAAGTAATTCTTTCAACCTTTAGGTGGTATTATAATGTAGTCGTATATTCCATCGTAAGTGATGTTGATATTTCATATCGATAATTCGACTCCTAATTTCGTAGGTATCGTGTTCTGTTTTAGCACGTCTTCAATTGAATCCGTGCTTTGTATGGAAATGTTTTGGATTTGAATTATTTTTGTTTTTTTATTATAAAATATTCTAGCTACCTACATTAGGAAAAATCTTATCATTTTATTACTTTCAACTTTACATTACTACTAGGTACATAACATTACTTTCAGGTTAACAAAATTGTTGTAGAACCGATAAACGACGCTTCTACACATCATACTTAACAACTTTCCCCAAAGAAAGTTATTTAGTATGGTGAGTAGAAGCCTTAGTTAACGGAACCTGCACCAATTTTGTTTCAGCTTGTATAGTACAAGTATAATGGAGCTTTGTTTACATACAAATAATCAATGTATCCGAATTAAACCGCGGATGGACAGACGGACTTGGCGAAACTATAAGGTTTCCTTGTTTTACGAAGGAACCCAAAAAAAGCAGGTAAACAAACAAACCTAATTGTAACTTACAATTCTTTAAAATACCTACTACTTTAAAATTTGCTTTTAATTTTATCAATCCTTTCATTCGGTCTGATCCATGGAAAATAATACACAGCAAAACAAATATCGATATCTCTAGTAATTATGGCACTTCACTAGCATTGCTAAAAAAGTGATTAGTTAGTGTGAAAAAGCAGGATACAACAGTTTTTTATTAGAATTAGATCTGTGCACTGTTCCTTAGAAGGTGTGACGTATTGTATTATATTTTGCTGACTGAAAGATACCTACTACGTTCCAAATGTTGCAGACTGCCGGTTCTTTAGGTATTTTAAAGTGCACACTTTTTTAATATGTTGGTTTATGTAGTTTTGTTTTGTTTGTTTACTAAAATATAATGTAACCACAACAGAAATCGAAACTAAACATTGACATTAAAGTTCGGCCGTTCAGAGAATGCGTTCCTGACACCTATCAGTTAGTCACGACTAGTGATGGGCACAACATAACACTGAGTTCGTTACCGTTCCTCCAAAATGAACCGCCGCGTTATTTTTAAGATTATTTTCGTTTTAGATTGGCGGAATCATTTAAAATTTATATTTTAGTTATTTAAGTGGAAACCAAAAAAAGGTAATATTAATATAATAAAATTGTTTTATTTATTCTTTGTTACAAAGTTACAATCTGTATTTCTATGCAATAAAGTACATTGAATTGAATGTGTGTACAGAATATTAATCAGACTCCGATTCGCTTGAGGAGGTGGTGTCTTCATCATCATCTTCGCCTACATGTATAATTATATTATTATCAATAATAGAATCAATCCTAATATCTCGGTCAAAATGTTCCACAATCAGGTTTTTAGTGAACCTTTCCCCAGTCATCTCTTGTGACTTCCCCGCAGGCTTCTTTTAATAGGGTCATCATCTTTTTCGTGCTGAATGGCGGGGTACCAGACAGGTTCCAGGGGTCCGCCATTTTGCCGCTCCCGCTCAAAGTAATCTTGCAGCTTGATGATTAACTCACGGGCTCCACTTTTCAATGTTTGTCCACGTTTAGGCATTATTACCCACAAAATGTAAAAAGAACGCAATACAAAACACAATCGAAGTCCGATTTAGCGCCGATGTCAGTTTGAAAAGCAGAAACAGTCCATTAAACGAAAGCCGGGTAATAAAATAAAAACAGATCGAAAACACTTGAAGAACGTGGTCTATGCGCACGAAACGACAACAGACGACTGTTTTAGCGTCACAAAATGGCGGCCCATAACGCCATTTGGAGTTACCATTTTTAATCTAAGTATAAAAATGCTAGTAACGCCATTTGGGGTTACCATTTTCAACCTAAATATAAAAATGCTACTTTCTTTTTCGGTCGTAGTTTTATTTTTATATTTAATAAAAGTTATCTTATAGTCCATTATTTTAAAAAGAAAGACAAAACGTATTATTTTATAAAGTACAACTGTATAAGAACAGATTACGATACTATTATTGCCTGTTATTGTAAGCGCAGCACTATAAATATAAAGCGCTGACATAACCTTGTAATAGTCCAGTATAGATTTAAAAAATATTATTTACCAAGTTATTTGACACTCAGTTTGGCACAAAATTATTACATTAATTGATTATTGATATAATAATGTTCTTTTAATGCTCATCAATTGTTAAAACGGTAAACAACCAACAAAAATATTTTTATCGTAACTGCAACGCCATTACAAAGTTACGTCGTCAGTTCAATCGCGGCGTGTCAGGAACGCATTCTTTCAACGGCCCAATTATAGTTATTGTGTTACTCTAAGGAAATAAAAACGAAATATACCTGTCTTTTTTGTGAATATTTTTTGAGGTAAAATAAGGAAAGTGTACACCACAAATAACCTTTTGACTTCTATTCCAGTTTATTCCGTTTTGATCTACGATACGACTGATGTCCAAGCGTAGATGTCAGTCACATGTCAGTCACTGCCAAAGAGAATATAATGTCACTGTGTTCTAACGTGGTTCTAACATCCTTCGATTTTTCTTGTTGTCGTCACCCGAAGATCATGTTTAGATAAATGTGCGTCTCAATCGCGCAATAGTTGATTCGATGTCATTAAGTGCTAAATTGTTTGATCGAATGTACGTTTTGGTGCCCTAGTAGATTAGTGTAAAAAGTTGAACGGAGAAAATGCCTGTGACATTCGTAGACTTGCTGCGTCGGTTGCCCTTGCCGAACCTCAAGGTGTACACGGCCGGAAGCGCGCTGGTATTGGCGGCGGCGGTGCACCACGCGCTGAGTGTGACCGGCCAGCCTGAGTGGCGGCGCAACGCGACGCGGCCAGCGCCCGTGGCCATGGCGGACGAGTCCATGGGTGGCTCTGCGTCCGACCCGGCCCCCGGCCTGGAGCCCCCGCTGGCCAACCTCACCCGAAATTTCACGGAACAGATCTCCGACGCCGTCGGATTCATGATGCAGGAGCCGCTTTGTTTATGGGTAAGTGCTGCTCACAAGATATTCATAATACTTTTCAAGATTATGTATGCAGGCCTATTGTAATGCAGACCCATTAAAATCTATTCCCGAGTACATATATACAACCCATTACTAAAGACCCAGTGGAACCCCTCCTCCTGAAGGGAAGATTGAGCTCCTTTTCCAAAGCTCTGTTATGGATATCCTCCTCATAGGTGTTGCAGCAGCACAACATTGCTGATAAAGTGCAAGCCATAGCAAAATAGCAGACAACTTGTTTCATCTATTTCACTTCATACATTTGTCATAAAATTACATATACCTACATTGAATGTTCAGTTAAAGTTTGTATTGTATCACTTCACTGTGAATTTTTTTGTGAAATGGAAAGAAATCCTATGTATATGCATATCTAGTATTGTGTTATGTGTAGCATAAGAAATCAACTTTCATTGCTTTCTCAATAAAACTAATATTATTACCCAATTAATATTACTTCACTGTTACATATATTATAAAATATTTGCTCTTTTCTGTGTAAAATTGCTTCTGCAGCAAATGGTTAGTTGATTTGCTTCATATGAGCAGGTCTCAAATTCAATTCCTAGCACGGTTGAAATTTTTAAGACTTGGTTTGGTCGGTGGTAAGGCATTGGCCCACAGTGGCTAGCTAACACCATCTTATCTATGTCTTGATGCCAAACACTAATCTTCACGGCACTCGAGTAGTTATTAACAACATGATGTGTTCCGGCATTATGGGCTTATTAATTCTGGTTAAAAAAAACTATTCCCCCTTTCAGCAGTGTTCTATCTTATTATCTCATCTTAGTCGACCGTGCAGGCCCAGTGTGGGTTGGTCGACTTCACAACAACTTTTGAGTTTCTTTGCAGGAGTGTGCACGTTCCTCACAATGTTTTCCTTCACTGTAAGAGGGTCTGATAAATGTACATCTGAAATCAAAATTTGAAAACACAATGGTACATGTTTTCCATGATCTCTCAGATATAAGTAGTGACCCTAGTCTTTATACTATCGACGACTTGGCAGTGTTCTTTTTATTTATTATTGTAGTCTTTTAAATTTGCTAGTCAGCAACAATACAGGTCAAAACCAAATTTTAAATAGACTTCAAAAAAGGAGATTATCAATTTGGCCAGATCTATGTCACATTGTTAGAATTGCACAATATTTCTATGTTTTTCGTATGTGCCAAATTTTTAAGTGTATATTTACAAATTTTCTGAGACATATATTATAACAAAAACCCTAGATGAAACAAAACCTTGAAAACCCAAGAATCAACAGGATTTCGCCATAAGTTTTCCACAATTGACCATATACATATTATATCTAGTTCAACAAATACTACTATGGAATGACATAAAAAATATAGAAAACAAACACTACATATCATTTGTAGATTATACAAGGCATCCGACTCCATAATACATGAAAATATGTGGGAAGTTCTATCAAGACAAGGAATAGACAAGAAATACCATAATAGAGACATAACACTGCAAGTATTATTAGATTATATGATAAGTCATTTACTATTCAAGCCGTGCCTCTCTGGAAAGCTCTCCCGGTCGATGTTAGGTTAGTTCTTCCTTAGCTACCTACCTCCAAGGCATCTATTAAGACGATGTGGAGTCCTAAAATTCCTGATCCCTGAAATCCTGATCTCGTATACTTTTGTATTTATTATTTATATAATATTTATAGTATATATTACTGTTTATATTAGTAGTATAATTATTATATTTATAGATATTAATATGTGAGTAACATTACGTTCCATGAGTTATTTTTTCTTTACTATAATTAACTTTGTTGTTTGTAACTTTTGCTCTTACCTTTTTTCTTTGTTTTTAATCCAAATGTCATTATGAGGTTGACTGGAAGGGATAAGTCCACCTTTATACCATACATATCTGTTTTAAGTTCTGTATTCAAACATGTCAATAAAGAGTTTACAAACAAGATAAGAAAACCCAGGAGAACCTTTTAAAATCAGCAAAGTGTGTGACTAGGGAACCCCCTACCTTCAAAATTACTTTCAGCAATATCTCAGTATGAATATCAATGGAACAAAATTAAATCACCTAAGATCCCCCGATGACATAGTCTTTTATGCAGAGGACCCGGAAACACTAAAACTATGTTACCAACTACAGATAAAAACAAGAATGTCTCAATTACAGAGAAAAGCTAACTGTATAATTTATAATACACACATCTTACTCACTTTCATATATGGATGCCAAAAATGGTGTTTTAAAAAATTATAATAAAAATTAAACGTCCATCAAAACTCAATGCAACAAAGCAAAAATAAATAAATATAAAATAATAATAAGTTTGAGAGTTTATTGTAAGACTGCAGTTTATTTAAATGATACTGAAATTTGGAAAATTTACCCAGCGAAATGTAATCCTTACTAATATTATAAATGTGAAAATGTGTTTGTTTGTTACCTTTTCACGCTTCAACACCTTAACCAATCTTGATGAAATTTGGCATGCAGGTAGCCTGTGTCACGGGGGAAATACATAGGCTACTTTTTATCCCCTGAAAATAGCATAGTCTGATGCAGTTCCTGAGGGAACTGAAAATATACTCGTTTTTTGGTTGTTTCTTTAACATTGGAACGCAACGGAGCAATGGATTGCTGTGATTTTTTGCACAGAGATGGCTGAGGGGATGGGAAATGATATAAATTACTAATTAGCATATCCTGGCATGGTTCCCTAGGGATCTGGGGAAAACTCATTACCGCGCGCTAGCGTCGCAACGAAGCTACGGACTGAAGTGGTTTTTTGAATAGAATTGGTTGACGGGGTGGGAAGTGACATAGACTTCTAATCAGAATAGCCCCATATCGTTCCTGAGGGATCTGAGGAAAACTCGTGTCCGCGCTCACCCTTAAAGACAGTCATAAATACGATGTCCACGCGGGCGAAGCCGCGGGCAAAAGCTAGTATATAATAACTTATATTTTGACGTGTTTTAATTAAATTTATAAAAATATATTTTTTTATTTCGGTACATTAGGCACTCAATTCTTAGTGCCTAATGTACGTAAATAAAAAAAAAATGATATTTTTTGAATATGAAGATGTCTTCTCCCTTAGAAGTCTTAGTAACCATCCCTTTATTAATGCTTTTAGATCGATGAATGGTGAAGCGTTTGTTTAGTTTTTCATTATTTATTTGTTTATAATTACACTTGACTGTCTAATTTGTAATCATTTGTAACAAAGGCCATGTTCAGGCAAAGATAATTGGCAACAAGACCAACTCAATTTATGAGCAACAGCTATTGAACAAATTTAAAACATCATATTAAATTATTATTATGTCTTAGATACAATGTAATTTTAAATTTTAACCACATTTGAGTAAAAAGTGTATTTTGCACAGTTTTGGTGCCAAACAATTTAATTTTACGTAATCTACTTTTAACAGAGTTGCAACAATCTGGCGTAATATAGTTTTGACGAATTCTTGACTACAATCCACAATGTGTCCGCAATACATTAGCCCATCTCATGGCTCAGTGTGAAGGTTAGCAATCTAGTATTAACAGAGCAGCAACAACCTGGCGCGTTCTAGTTTTGGCAAAATGTTGACTACGATCCTCTATGTGTCCGCAATACATGAGCCCATCTCATGGCTCAGTGTGAAGGTTAGCAATCTAGTATTAACAGAGCAGCAACAACCTGGCGCGATCTAGTTTTGGCAAAATGTTGACTACGATCCTCTATGTGTCCGCAATACATGAGCCCATCTCATGGCTCAGTGTGAAGGTTAGCATTCTCTTACAATTCCATAGGTACTCATTAGTTCAAGAAATAATTGTAAAAAGAAGTAAAAATTCTACAAGTTTTATCTATTTGTACATATATTTTTCAACCGACTTCAAAAAGGAGGAGGTTCTCAATTCGACTGTATGTTTTTTTTTTATATGTTTGTTACGCGATATCTCCGCCGATTGTGAACCGATTTTTAAAATTCTTTTTTTATTTGAAAGAGTATACTCCCGAGGGGGTCCCATTGTCACCTAGTCAGGATCTGATGATGGGATCCCAGGGAAATCGAGAACAACCCTGAAATTTTATAGGCACATATTACGTATTTCATGTATTTCCTAAAACTATCCAAGTTTTGGCATCTGGTAGTCATCATCTCATCATCATCATCAGATGAGCTGATTACAACTCCTTCACGGTTAGGAGTTGGAGGATAATTCTTTAAAAATTTTACGTAGACCGATAGTTGTATTCTTTAAGGTTATTCAGCTGAGCTGATTATGGAAGATTTAACTCCTTAACTTTCATGCTGTTGAGATGATGATGATGGAAGCCACAGGAATATGTATCTGTAAATGAAACACATGCATTATGAATTATGATTTGATGGTTCCTATTGGCTAGTGGGTGATTGGGTATAACGTTGTTAGTTATATAGCATTATCACTAAAAATTAATAAAATAAAAATAAAAGTTAAAAAAACTTGAAAACCGACTTCAAAATGAAATTCACTCAAAGTATGAAATAATCTTATTATAGTTAGATACACGACATTAACCAATAATAACGAAATCAAAGGTGGCTAGGAATTAAATAAAAGGGGCCTAAAATTTTTTTTGAGGTCAGTGTCAGCAATGCCATCGAATCTAAAACATTTGATACGTAAGTAGGCCCCTTTTATTTAATTCCTAGCCACCTTTGATTTCGTTATTATTGGTTAATGTCGTGTATCTAACCATAATAAGATTATTTCATACTTTTGAGTGAATTTCATTTTGAAGTCGGTTTTCAAGTTTTTTAAAATTTCATTTTTTTCTTTTTTATTATTGTTGAATTGCTGTGACGTGAGTATAATCGTACGTATTATAGATACTAAATGACAAAACCTGTACTATCACACTGAAGCTATCGTGACCTAAACATAAAAAAACAATAAGAGGTAAAATTTTGAATTATCTCTAGTCAGTACTGTCATTTGTTGGTTCGTGAATAAAACATTTCTATTCTAGTCTATTCTACCTATTTAGTTTCAGTACCAAAATTGCTAAACATTGCATTTTAATAATAATTAACAATTAATCATGATTAATGAACACCTAGGGACTAATGCAATTTGTTGGACTAATAATTATTATTATATAATTATTATTATATAATAATGAACACCTAGGGACTAATGCAATTTGTTGGACTAATAATTAATGTTTTGTCCACACTAAGTGTGAGTCTGTCTTCGCGAGAGATCTGTCTGTTGGACAAAGTAAACTGACCAAGCTGAAGACTGGGGATGGCAGCATCATATCGTCTAAGACTGAGTTGCTGGAAGAAGTTGAGAAGTTCTACGGACAATTGTACACGACCGCACGTCTGCCTATCAGCGATCTGGCTAAAGACCCAAGAGCTAGACTAATCCGACACTATATCGAAGATATCCTGGACGTCAGCTTGTACGAGATTAGAATGGGGCTCTCAAACAGCTCTAAAACAATAAGGCACCGGGTGATGATGGAATTACGGCTGAAATTCTGAAAGCAGGTGGAACACCCGTACATAAAGCTCTTTGGAAGTTATTTAATTCCGTTATACTTGAGGGACAAACGCCTAAGGCATGGCACAGAAGTGTGGTCGTGCTTTTCTTCAAAAATTCAAAAAGGGCGACAACACCCTGCTGAAGAGTTCTTCATGATCTAAGTCTGTTGTTACAGACCCATCTTACTTCTGAGTCATGTCTACAAGTTGTTTTCGAGAGTCATTACGAATCGTCTCGCACGCAGGTGCGACGACTTCCAGCCTCCCGAACAAGCCGGTTTCCGAAAAGGCTTTAGTACGCTGCGGCAGATTATACAGAAGACCGAAGAGTACAATCAGCCACTATGCTTGGCGATCGTGGACTATGAGAAAGCCTTCGATTCGGTCGAACGACAGTCTCTCCAGAGGTGCCAAATTGACTATCGATATATCGAAGTGCGGAAGTGTTTGTATGAAAACGCCACCATGTCGGTTCGCCTCCAGGATCAAATCTCGGAACATATCCAGCTGCAGCGAGGGCTGAGACAGGGAGACGTTATATCTCCGAAACTGTTCACCGCCGCCCTGGAAGATGTGTTTAAGCTTTTGGACTGGGGTGGACTCGGCATCAATATCAACGGCGAGTACATCACCCACCTTCGATTCGCTGACGATATCGTGGTGATGGCTGAGACTATGGATGACTTAGGCACAATGCTCGATGGCCTCACTAGAGCCTCTCAACAAGTAGTCTTAGAATGAACATGAACAAGACGAAAATTATGTCAAACGTTCGTTTCATACCTACTCTTCTAAAGGTTGGAGGCTCTGCACACGAAGTTGTTACCGAATATGTGTACCTGGGGCAAACGGTCCAGTTAGGTAGGTCCAACTTCGAGAAAGAGATCAATCGTCAAATCCAACTCGACTGGGCAGCGTTAGGGAAGCTTCGCAATATCTTTACGTCCCAAATACCTACCGCATTGTCTTAAGACCAAGGTCTTCGACCAGTGTGTGTTGCCAATGATGACATACGGAACGGAGACATGGTCGCTTACTATGGGCCTCATAAGAAGGTTCAAGGTCACCCAAATGGCAATGGAGCGCTATGTTTGGAGTTTATCTGCGTGATCAAATCAGAAGGAGATCCGTAGGAGAACCAAAGTAACCGACATAGCTCTCAGAATTACTAACCTTAAGTGGCAGTGGGCGGGGCACATAGCTCGTAGAACGGATGGCCGTTGGGGCAGTAAAGTTCTCGAGTGGCGATCGCGCACCGGAAAACGTAGCGTAGGCAGGCCTCCCACTCGGTGGACCGATGACCTGGTGAAGGTCGCGGGAAGCCGCTGGATGCGGACAGCGCAGAACCGGTCGTCGTGGAAATCCTTGCGGGAGGCCTATGTCCAGCAGTGGAAGTACTTCGGCTGATATGATGATGATGATGAAGTGTGAGTCGGACTAGCGCTCCGGGGGTTCAGTACCACCACACCTCTGTCACCTCTCCACACAACTATGACAATGATACCTGTTCATATGTTATAAACAAAAGTCATCAACGCAAGCTACAAAAATATGCTTTTTTTGTCATTTAGTTCGAAATTCTTAGCGCCAGTACGACTCAAACTTCGCTGATTTGCATTATTTTGTTGTTTACCTTTAGTATTAGTTCTGTAATCACACCAAGTTTCACGCTTCTATGTATTACCGTTTTCACAATAGAGCTTAATTATAAATATCTATAAAAACACGTTTTTCTAATTTTGGGTGTTTTTTTATAGCGGCAATAAAAATACACATTCTGTGAAAATTTCAACTGTCTACCTATTACCGTTCATGAAACACAGCCCTCTGACAGACAGACAGACATACAGACGGACAGGCAGCGGAGGCTTAGTAATAGGGTCCCGTTGGTCACCCTTTGGGTGTACGGAATATGAAACGTAACATGAGTTCACCAACAACAACAACAAAACTACTCAATTGTACCAAAACGTTATTATTATAGGTAACAGGTGACGCAAAAGTTATGGCACTAGAAAATACTCATTTTTGATGTGTAACATCTTTACTCTCGCTTTCCTGCAATTTGTGGGAGTGATTTCGTGAAATGGGACGGAAATGTGTAACAGGAAGTCGCGAAAGCGTGGAATTCTACTTTACGAGAGTCCGACTCGCACTTGGTCGGTTTTTTCGTTACTGTCAGATCCGCCACCCAGGTACAATATCGTCATCAAATCTAACTAACCTAAAGTATTTTGTCACATGTTACACATCATATGCGAGTACTGTAGGTCTCGCTCGAATTTTTGATGTGTAACATTTTTACTCTCGCTTTCCTGCAATTTGTGGGAGTGATTTCGTGAAATGGGACGGAAATGTGTAACAGGAAGTCGCGCAAGCGCGGAATTCTACTTTACGATAGTCCGACTCGCACTTGGTCGGTTTTTTTATATGACATCTCCTGTTATTCTGTTGTTAAAAAATGTGTAGTAAACGAATGTAAAATACACTAGAATTAAACATGGAGCGTTTTACTCCCCAAGAACGTGGAATAATCTTGTCAACAGTTTTACGGAATAATTCATCAGAGATTAAAACACAACGTGAATTTCGTCACCGATTTCCCCACCGTCCGGCACCGATTGGTAGCACAATTTTACGCTATGCCACACGCCTCGAAGCAACTGGCTCAACATTGGATAGACCTAAGTCTGGCAGACCATGAACAGGCTGTTCAGCCTAAAATATCGATGCTGTGTGTGAAGATGTGGAAGAGTGTGTAGAAACATCAACGAGGCGGCGTGCCCCGCATTTGGGCATTTCTAGGCGGACTCTGCAGCGTATTTTGGGGAAATACTAGAAGATGCTCCCGTATAAAACTCAGATGACTCATCAGCTGCTGCTTACTGACCACCGAGCTCGTCTAGAGTACAGACAGCGCGTCATAAACCTCAACCTTGAAGAGGATAATTTTTCTTCTACATTGGTTATGAGTGACGAAGCGCATTTCCCTCTCGGGGCATGTCAATAAGCAGAATACTCAGTTCTGGGGCAGCGATAATCCAGGCATTATTCAAGAATCACCTTTACACCCACTAAAAGTTACTGTATGGTGTGGCATCCATGTTGAAAGACTGATCGGAGCCTATTTTTTCGAAGACGCTGCAGGCGATAACTGTCACTGGCGAACGCTACAGAACCATGTTACGTGGCTTCTTGATTACCCAGGTTGGATGAATTGGGGCTGGAGCACATCTGGTATCAACAAGACGGCGCCACGGCACACACAGCGCGCGCGCGCGACACTATGCACTTAGTGAGGAGCTTTTCCAGGCCGTGTTATGTCTCGTTTTGGCGATTTGCCTTGGCCTACAAAATCACCCGATCTCACCAGTCTAGACTTATTTCTTTGGGGTTATTTGAAATCTCGGGTGTATGTAAACAAGCCACAGAGTCTCGCAGCCCTAAAAGAAAACATTCATTAAGGAGTAAAGAACATATCGCAGTAAGTGTTGCTTCAAGTTATGAAAAATGTCATAAATAGGGCTCAAATGTGCATTAACTCTGGAGGTCACCATTTAAAAGACATCATCTTCAAATCCTTATGGTACGAAATTTAATGGCATAAATATTACATATACTTACATAAAACTAATTCTAGTTTTCAAATTAAGAAAAGATGTTATACCTGAACCAAATAGGGTCATTACTTTTGCGCCACCAGTGTAATAAAAGAAACAAGTTATTTGCGTTAATTAACGTCTTATTTATTTAACCCGGCGACAATGACGCTGGGTCATATTGACCCGAGCGATTTTCAATTGGGGAAATTTCGAAAAAAATATAATATAATCGTTATTGGTTTTCTCAGTAGCTGGAGATAAGACCCTAATTCATATGATTTGTACCATAGTGTAGTGAGCAAGCGCCAGTGAAGAATGGTAAAATCCCTTTTCTTGAATAAAACGGCTACAGCTCCATACATTTTTAGTTCCAAAAGAGAAAATATTTTAGTTGCCCTTTTGTGGTTGTTGCATTAAAACGAAATTATAGTTTGATATCTAAATTAACTTAAACATCTTGGTACTACAATGACTTCATGGTCATGCAATAGTTCTTACTTTGTATTAAATTTGTTATAATTAAGCAGATAACCAGATAATTAAGAAAAAAAACATTCGGGTCATATTGACCCAGCGTCATCGTCCGCGTTATTTTTACACGTCATTGGCGCCGGGTTAATCTCACCTTCGCTTCGTCGTGAATTCACTCAGAGTGCAAAGAAAACCAAATCAATTTGTTCAGTTATTTTCACTTATCAAAACATTAACACATCGCATCTTTTTGCATTTTGTATCAAATCTATTTGAAGAAAAAACAGCACACACAACACAACAGCTTGCCAAAACCTCAGGCGATTGTCGTGCGTGAGTGACGTCACACCTCGCGCCGTGTAAACAGTTACACCATCGCATTGTTCGGCGTCCATCGCTGTTTGAACAGCTGTTCCGTAACAACAGCGCCCGGTGGTGGCGCAGTGTATGGTGATGACGGTTGTTATGGCTGTTTATCAACAACAAACAGATCGTGGGATTGGCGTCCAAAAATATAAACTATTGTGCATGAATGTTGGTGACAGACAGGCTGATATGATTTGTAAGTAGGTACTGTAAACAGATTCTTATATTAGTTTTTAAATTTCAGTCGGTTTTTTTATTTAAAGTTTTTTCGGTGTGAAACCGTTAAATTATTCTTTTTTAGGGTTCCGTACCCCAAGGGTAAAAACGGGACCCTACTAAGACTACGCTCTCCGTCTGTCTATCCATCTCTCACCAGGCTGTTCATTTCATGAACCGTGATAGCTAGACAGTTGAAATTTACACAGATGATGTATTTCTGTTGCCGCTATAACAACAAATACAAAAAAGTAGAAAAAGTGAAAAAATAAGGGGGCTCTCCATACAAAAAAAACGTGTTTTTTTAAACGTGAAGAAATTAGCGCCTTCTAGTATGATGGTACGGAACCCTTTGTGCCTGGATCTGGCTCGCACTTGGCCGGTTTTTTTATCCACAATGGATAAGCCATTAAGGCGCAGTGGTACCTAAAAATCCACTTAAACAGGTTTTTAGAATTCATTTTTGAAGTAGTTAACAGTAAATTTAAAATCTAGGAAAACATACTGGTATTGTTGAGAATAGTTACGAGGGATTATATCGAATGGAAACACGATTTAATAAAGTTGGCTCGATAGAATAATTTCGCAAAGGTACCTCTTTTCGAGCCATTTTATCGTCTATTTTCGGTTTTATTCTTTAAATAAGTAATTTGATAATGTTATTTATTTACTTAAATAAAGTTCATAGGTGACTGAAGCGAAAACATCGAATGGATTTTTATTTAAGATAAATATAATGAAAATAAAAACGAAAACATCGAAAAAGTGCAAAAGTGTGGTTATTTTCTTCCCTCTTTACACGTAAAGAAAAAGACAGACAAATTTTTAAGTACCACTAGGCCTTAACTCTTAACATCATCTCACCAGGTGGTAAGTGGCGATGATGCCGAAAATGGAAGCGGGCTTACCAAGTTTCCCAACGCAAATGTTCACTAAAAATGTATGTTTATTTGACTTTGACAGAGAAGGGTATGAAGTAGGGTTTTTTACCCGGGTACCCGGACCCGGGTATACCCGGGTATTTGATACTTCGGGTACCCGGGTACAAACAACGGACGTACCCGGGTCTCGGGTAATTTTGATATGGACGTTGTTTTGCGTAAACGTTCCATTCCACGCCGAGTTCAAATTGAGATAAACGCAAATTTGTGTATTATTGGTTTACTTTTTTTTTGTTATATATTTTGACAAAGTTGTACGGATTATTTAATAGAAATATAAATTTCCTATGTCTACATGTATTGGATTTTCATATTGTGATACTTTTTGATAATATTTTTATAAAAAAAACCTTTTTGGAACATTTTTGCAAAAAGCCAATTTGTATGGCCAATAAATTGAGATGATTCTCGACGATCCAATCACATTATTATTATTTTTATACCCTAATACTACTATATTTGTTTGAGACTATCCTCAGGAATTAACTTGTACATCGATTGCAAATCAGCAAGTTTTGCTGGTTCAATCGGGTTTTTATTAGGACACAATAGCAGCAGATCTGTTTTGTCAATATTTTTAGCCTTTCTGTCTTTTTTATAGAATATAGATTCCTTGAATTCTTCGTCCAGTGATGTTCTCATATAACTTAAATTTAAAATTTAAAAAACCCCCGACAAAAAAAACCCTTTAAAAACTAGAAAATAATTTGGTTTGGTCCTTTAAGTTTAATTTATGTTGTTATATTTTGATCAAACAGTTATCGGGTAGGGGGGCTGCTAAGTTGTGAAGCATTTCCTAGTAACTTATTGTAGTAAAAGAAATTTATTCTGTTTTTATTTTATTGTTTATTTAATTATCTTTTCTAATTTGTCACGGTTTTTTAAATTTTTAATTAGTTTTATTTCATGCTTTTTAAACTACATGTATCTCAAACACGATAACTCAGCTGTAAGTTGGTGAGTCGGATATCATGCAGATACTAGGAGATGCTGCAGCTTCAGGTCAAGGTTACCATGTTCTATCTAAAAACTATTCATTGAGACTATTCCAATGAGCCCAAACACGATTTATCTATTGTAAGCTAGTGAGGAGTTAGGTATCCTGGTAATTCCAGAAGGTGCTGCAGCATCAGGTCAAAATTACCATGTTATATCTAACACCTATTCTAATGAGCCCTAACACGATACCTTTGCTGCAAGTTGGCTAGGAGTTCGGTATCCTGTAGATTCCAAAAGATGATACTATATTGATATATGATTTTACTATATTCTATCTAACACTTTTTCATTGAGACTGCTCTATTGAGCCCAATATGATTTCTCTGCTGTAAGTTGATAGAGTTGGGTATCCTGCAGATTTCAGGAGATGCTGCAGGTCAAGGTTATGATGTACCTGGTTGGCTGGTTATATTATCTGAGTGGTAATTATCGTAATAAAAGTTGATTTTTGATATCATTGTAGTTTTTTCCCAGTTTCACAAAAAATACAAGAATACCCGGGTATACCCGGGTATATTAAAAAAATGAACCCGAGACCCGGGTATCCAAAATTGTCGGGTATTTGAAAACCCTAGTATGAAGTATGAACGTGATGCGAATGTATTGTTTCGTACCGTGATTGTGCCAATGGGTGGGTCCTTATAGCTTGCGCTGTCCATCTGTCCGCGCCTTAAAAGGCTGTTTCTGTTGAACTGTAACAGGTAGCCGGCTGAAATTTTCACAGAACATGTGGTTATTATGACGTATTGCTTAACAAATAATAGTAGTTTATGAAACTGTTGCATAATACCTAGTTATGTGCAATACCTAGTTATTTCAGTACCTACAACAAAACGTGTCATAGCGCCAAATCCCAGCACATCACCGCGCTTGCGCTGAAGCGGACGCTGTCACAGACAGGTAAAAGCAATGCTTTCACTGATCTCAGACATTTTTAAGCAAGAATGAAAATTATCCACGAAATTCAGTAACTACAACTTATCGTATTCAATGAATGGCGCCAAAATCTAGCACATCACAGCGCATGCGTTAAAGCGGGCGCTGTCACAGACAAGTAAACATTGGAATGTTTTTTTTGTAATGCTGTAAAAATGGCGCGAACCGCATGTGCGTTCCAATAAAAAAATTAATATGGAACTTTGTTGGTGATATTAACTTTTAGGATTAACTTGTATCGTAATGGAAAAAAAAACTTTATAACGTTATTTTATTAGAGGAATAATGATATAAAGTGTTGTTTTTTTATTACGGTATTGTGTTATAAAGTATGGCAATATAAATTCGTTTTGAAGTTTATAATTCGAACTTCACAATATGAGAGTAGATAAAAATAAATACCTAGTACCTACATGATTTTTAAAGGTTTTTTTTTTCGTTTTGCTTTATGCTAAAAACGGTAATTAATTAATACATACAAGTATCGCACTTGTTATTAAAGTATCAATAGTCACTAAAGTAAAATAACTAATAGTAAAAACGGGCCAAGTGTGTCGTACTCGCGCACTAATATACAGCGCAGGTGTAACAACAGTGGTGTGGCTCCCGTTAACTGGGCTCCTTCCTACTCATCATACTGAACAACTTTTGTACTAAGACTGCTGAAATCGCAAATTTGTTTTTACTCTTCATACAAATAGATCAGCTGATCGACGAATTTTGTGCATTGTAGTATGGAGGGTCCAAATTTTTATTTGAAAATTGACTGTGTGTTCCTTGGGGAAAGTCGTTAAGTATGATGAGTAGAACCCCCAGTTATCGGGTCATTTTTTTACATTCTGTATATACTTTGCTCGCGCTAAGGATCCTGAACTGAATATAAAAGAATATATCGTTTTTCTTTTAATTTAAATGAATAGGTATCATTGTTGTAACTAGTATGTACTCGTGTGGAGCGGTGCGGGTGCGGGTGCGGGTGCGGTGCACAGTGGTGCGGGACTTTGTAATGCTTTTTTGGTATTTATTGCTTCATCTGATATTCTATTCTTTCTTATCGTGACTCAGCTCGTCACTCACGTTATCAGATATCACTTACATCACTTGTCGTGCGCAAGGAAAACAGTTCCCGTAGAATAATTTATTATTAAAAATATACCTACTAGCTTTTTATGACTGTATTCGAGCGTGCGCAGCTTCAGTTTTTCCTAGATCTCTCGGGAACCATGCATTTTCAGGATAAAAACATCTTAAGTTGTTTTCTGCCGTTTACTGTGGCTCTATGCAAAATCTCAGCGAAATCGGTTTAGAAGTGAAAGTGGAACAAACAAACAAACATCCATAGCTTCGAGTGTATAATTATTTATAATTAGTATAAATTACCTATTGTGGATATGACATGAATGTGTCAAAAACCATCAAAAACCAGAAATATTAGATTCAATCAATCAATCAAACCTACTTTACTGTTCGACAATAGTTATTTAAGATACGAGGGTGGTAAAAGGTACTTGTCATTCCCTTTTACATCCATGTATCATACGAAATTTTTAAATATAGTTGTGAGAAAACAGGTAAAATAAAATAGACCGTGACAGAAAATCAAAATACATGGGTACATACCTATCAAGGTCTCGGCAATCAAATTTAATTTTACGCGACTTGTGGCCCATTTTAAGTGTCCGGGGAGTAATCTCACTTTGTTTTTTCGTATAGTATTATATATACACATTAGTGTATTTTTTATTACACGTTTATTAACTATTCATAATTTTATTCGTACTCACAACTAAAACAACTCAGTTCAGCTTTACGAAAATTGCTCCTTAATTAATTTAGATAGGCACACTTACGCATACGTAACTTTTTTTTTACAGTAAGGCTTGGGATAAAATTATTGTAAGCATTAAAACCTCCTTGGAAAAGATGACCCACTCCTTGGTGTAACCTATGCGCTTCATTCATATTTATTCTCCTTATTTCACAAAGATACATTCCAAAGAGAATCTAATCAGCTAGCGTTATGTACTAACCTCACGGAGGAACAACCTATCTTTTTAAAAATCCTTTCAAGAGTCTTAAAGATTCTGTATCTTTGGATATTATATTTTTTTATTTGCTAGAAATGTCTTGTTTCTCAGATTTACAATTAAAAAAAAGTGGCATTGTAAAAGCACGTGTGCGGTAAAATCAATTTTGCGCACACTAAACTAGCATATTAAGTACCACTTTTCGAGCAACTGTATCGAAAAATGTAAAAACAATAGTTTGACATATTCATTGCATACCCGCTATAGATAGGTTTGTGATTTGTATGAATGTCATAGGTCTTTACCTATGAAATTTCCGATACACTTTTTGTAGTTCAATGCCAATTTTTATTGAAAATAAATAAGTTATTGTTTTTTTATTATTGACCTTATGGTGACACTACTTATGGTCTTTTATTAGTAACTAGTGGCATGTCTTTCATGTTCCAATCTCCTGAGCTACGTACCGTTGAATGGAACAAAGGCGTTTTCTTAGTGGTCAGATGGGACAATTTTTTAGACCAGTTAATTTTTTTGAATTTTCCTGAAAGTGACGAAATCTTATGCGGGGTATTCCCAAATATGACATTAGTAACGAAGAAACTGCTGCGATAACTCTAGAGCTTTAAAATTAAAAATGTGCATATTTTGCCTCATAAAAGGCGACTTTATGGGGTTAAACCACTGTGCTCTCAAAATATCTAAACAATAGGCATATGTTTATCACCATTTAAATTCTTATAGTCTAATGCTATTTTGAGAATAAATTTTGTTTTAAGAACTATTGTTCTTAATATTAATTTTCATCTTTAAACTTTTTTATATAATTGGCAATTTCATAGGTAAAGACTTAATATATTGTAATTTAGTAACCACTGACACTGAGAGACACTGCACAGTACCACACAGTACTACACTCGCTCACATTCACACACAGGTGACACAGGAAAGGAGCGACAACAACCACTAGCTTAACTAGTGACAGTTAACACTCATTAACCCTTTCTACGTTTAAATTTATACAAATCCATATCAAAAGTTAACGCAAAAATAATGATGAAAAAATCTGGAACTCAAAAAAGAAACGTTAGAATTAGCTCCTGATTCAGGTTGATAGCAAATTTATAACCTTAAAAAACAGTTATTAAAAAAAAAAACCGTTAAAGCTTTTGATTAGATTTCAGTTTCATACAATAATACAAGTATTTAAAAATATCAAAAATCAAACGGAAGCAAAAATATCTTCAACTTGGAGATGTGGTGTGAAATTATCAAAGGTATTAAATTGCAATAATTTTAAAACAATTACATTTACTCGGAAACCAAGCGATGAATCTTCGTATGATAGGATTTGTGTGTTTTGGAACCGCCGCGCCGCGCGCCGTCAGGCCCCCTGTCAGCTGTTGAAACATTACCCACTATTTACCGGACATTCTATATTATTTTGGCATGACATATAAAGTTACAAGTCCGATAACAAATATTATCGGACAGATGAAACTATATTTAGCAAACAGCCTGCAAAAAAATGTTTTCGCGGTAAGTACATGTTGTGGAGAGCAATTTTCGTAAAAAAATACGCGCAATGAGTCACGTAGGCATACGTAGATACTTCAAGATAAGTTATTGTGACTTTATAATGCAATGCAAGGCTCCAGACTCACGGACCGCAAGCCAGCTGCAAATTCAGAGTGTGGATACTTCTTAAAGTAATATTTTTTAATCTTTGGTCTGGATGCAGTTCTCCTAGTAAGCTGCGCCCTGACTGCATCCAAGCTGCGAGTCTGCAGCTGGCTTGCAGTAGTTGCAATCCGTGTGTCTGGACCCCAAGTGTTTCATCGTTGACCACAACGAATCTAGGCGTCATGACATATGCGACATGCGTGGTACAATGTGCAACTTTAGGCTTGACCTCCTAAGCCTAAGCACACACTAAAGAAATGGCTTCTGTAAACTTAATTCGGTTTACATATTGTGTCTATTATTTATACTGGTGGCTCCGTGGCTCCGTGGCTCTGTGACCGGTATGTAGACCCGTACACCCAACGGGTGACCAATGAGACCCTATTACTAAGCCTCCGCTGTCTGTCCAGCAGTCCGTCTGTCAGCGGGCTGTATTTCATGAACCGTAATAGGTAGACAGTTGAAGTTTTCACAGTATATAAGTAGTTCTGTTGTCGCTATAACAACAAAAACAAAAAATTTGAAAAATTGAAAAATTAAGGGTGTCTCCATACAAAAAACTTGTTTTTTTTTATAGATTTTTAGAAGTATTTTTGATTTAACTCTACCGTAAAAACAGTAATATATACAAACATGAAACTTGGTGTGATTATGGTACTAACACTAAGTTGAAACAAAAATTACTCAAAATCTGCCAAGTGTGAGTCGCACTTGCGCTAAGGAGTCCGAAATGAATGACAAAAAAAGCGTATTTTTGTAGCCCGCGTTGATGTCTTTTGTTTGTAATGTGAACAGGTAACATTGTCATTATTACTATGTAGTTGTGTGGAGAGGTGCGGCGGTGCGGAACCCTCGGAGTGCGAGTTTGACTCGTACTTGGCCAGTTTTTTTTACTTTCTCTGTACCCGACCTGTAAGTAATGACAATAAATAAAATACTGTATCAAGAACTCGTAGTCTATTTTAGTATAATCAAACTGCTATAATATGTACTTTTGTCGCAGTGTTTTTATGTTCCAATAAAATTATCGCGTACCAAATGTGGTTTTATTGGGTCAGCGGTAGATACTGAGTACGCGTATACACACAGAGTGAGCGGATGGTTCGGGCACAGTAGTACAATATAGCGGCTCACAGTAGCGCAACGATGTAGGGTAAACATACCAGTTTGCGACCAATTAGTAGAAGTTTTGAGTTTGGAATTAAATTCTACCACCTAACTGACAACTGAGATGTTCCGTAAATTTTATGTGTTATCGGAAATTAACTAAGTTTTATTTGTAATAATGTAATTTTAGATATACTTGTTGGATAAGTAATAAATAAATAAAGTGTGGAAAGAGAACGAAATCACCAATTTTCGGCCACTTTGCCTATTTTCCGACCACTAAGAGACCAGTTTACGGCCACCGACTTTGAATTAGCAACATGAGTTTTATGCATACTTAGCCTAAAGTCTATTTTATAATTCAAGTGAAACCACTGACTATGTTGATTAATTTTGTATTAAATCTTCAAAATTACAAAGGTTTTACAAAAGTGTCCATAATAAAAAATAAGATTAATGTATTTTATGAATAAGTTAACAAAATTTTAGGATCACCCTCCGATCATTTTATTTTTTAAAAGCCAAGGTGTCAATAAAGTTTAAAAATCAAGTTTTTTCAAATCAAATTAAGAACAAGTTAAAAAAACAAGACAAAAAATGTTGTTCACTCCCTAAATAACAGTATAAAAAACAAGATAACGAATAACTTATAGTATATCTCAATGATTTGGTATATTATCAAACTAAACCTCAGTAATTAAAACAAATGACAAATATCTATAAGTTTAAAAGCTTCATAAATTGGTATTTTATCAAATCTACTTTAATAAAACAATATTATAAAAAGTGTCAAAAGTAACTAAGTATTTATCAATCCTTTATTATATTTTATATTATAAATATTTACTTATTCATATCCATTGATTTTAAAATTTCTTCTCTTATAAGTTTAGACATACGGCATATTTCACATTTGTAAGCAACACAAGCTGCATCGTTATAATTTAAATTATTAAGTTTCGTGCACTTCAAATGGTACCAGCGAATGCAATTGTCACATCCTATATTTTTTTCTCCTCCTTCCACAGAGGAATGATCCTAAAATTTTGTTAACTTATTCATAAAATACATTAATCTTATTTTTTATTATGGACACTTTGGTAAAACCTTTGTAATTTTGAAGATTTAATACAAAATTAATCAACATAGTCAGTGGTTTCACTTGAATTATAAAATGGACCTTAGGCTAAGTATGCATAAAACTCATGTTGCTGATTCAAAGTCGGTGGCCGAAAACTGGTATGATTTTATCCAGTTTACGGTCGCCTAGTAACGTTGATGACCGACAACTGGTAAAGGTTCAACTAGTTTTCGGCCACCAAGGTAAGTGGTAGGCCGCCAATTGGTAACATTTCAGCTATTTTACGGCCGCTAAAAACCAGACAATTCAAGAAGCCATACTTTTTTTAATACCAATAATTTGGTGGGCGTAAATTAGCTTGTTAATAATAAAAATTCTAAGCAATCCATCAGTACAGAAATCTTTCATATCGAATTTACGGTTTCAGAATAAATTACTTAGAGATACATTGAAAATAAAACCAGTAGGCGGCCACATGGCCGAGAACTAGATTTCTATAGAAATCAGCTACCAGTTTGGCGACCAGCATAGATTTGATACCAAAAATATTTGTTTGATTGTTTTTTGCTTTTTAAAATAAAATCTAACTAGTTTCTCACGTACACGTGATGCTACGTAAGCAATAAACGCAAACAATCACTTGAAACTTGCCTTTGAAGAGACTCCATTCCACTATTTTTTTCGTAAATCTTAGCACACATCCGCACACCAGTTTTTAAAATGACGACTGACTGCGATCAACGACAGCCTATAGGTTTGAACTGTCAAATGTCATATGGGAACGTCTTGCGGCTCGGTGGCGCGTAATTTCAAACTCAGAATTCGGAAACACATCTTACTTTTTGGATAAATGTGCCTCGTGGTCGCAAACTGGGGGTGGTCGCGTAATTGGTGTGTTGACCCTACTTACGCAGAGCAACGGAAGGGGTACTTGCGGGGCAGCGGGAGGCGGGGCACAGCCTAGCAAACTCCGTGGGCTAGTACCTACGCCGCCGGCGGCGCAACGTGCGACATCAAAGGCGTTGCGCTACTGTATGCCATATCGTAATACTGTGGTTCGGGGCTTCGTTTGATGTTTTGTATCCTCCATACTACATGTTGTCAGTACGGTTACGGCCACTGAAACTGTTGCAGTTGACTGCATCTATTTCCGCTTTTAAGTTTCTGCTCTGTCTCACAAACTCTGCGCTACGATATCTCTCGTTTGTAATGTTTTGTATCCTCCATACTACATGTTGTCAGTAAGGTTACGGCCACTGAAACTGTTGCAGTTGACTGCATCTATTTCCGCTTTTAAGTTTCTGCTCTGTCTCACAAACTCTGCGCTACGATATCTCTCGTTTGTAATGTTTTGTATCCTCCATACTACATGTTGTCAGTAAGGTTACGGCCACTGAAACTGTTGCAGTTGACTGCATCTATTTCCGCTTTTAAGTTTCTGCTCTGTCTCACAAACTCTGCGCTACGATATCTCTTGTTTGTAATGTTTTGTATCCTCCATACTACATGTTGTCAGTACGGTTACGGCCACTGAAACTGTTGCAGTTGACTGCATCTATTTCCGCTTTTAAGTTTCTGCTCTGTCTCACAAACTCTGCGCTACGATATCTCTTGTTTGTAATGTTTTGTATCCTCCATACTACATGTTGTCAGTACGGTTACGGCCACTGAAACTGTTGCAGTTGACTGCATCTATTTCCGCTTTTAAGTTTCTGCTCTGTCTCACAAACTCTGCGCTACGATATCTCTTGTTTGTAATGTTTTGTATCCTCCATACTACATGTTGTCAGTACGGTTACGGCCACTGAAACTGTTGCAGTTGACTGCATCTATTTCCGCTTTTAAGTTTCTGCTCTGTCTCACAAACTCTGCGCTACGATATCTCTTGTTTGTAATGTTTTGATTACACGTAACCGTACAAGTGCGAATCGGAGTTGCGCGCCGAGGGTTCCGCACCAACACACCTCTCCATACGACTACAACAATGATTCCTATTCATTTCAAACTAATAACATCAACGAGAGCTACAGATTTTTTTTTTCATTCGATTCGGACTTCTTGGCGCAAGTATGAGTCGCACTTACTTTAGAATTAGTACTATAATAAAATCACACCAAGTTACCGTTTTTACCCGACTGCCTCACGCACACCCGCACGCACGCACGCACGCACGCACGCACGCACACACACACACAGTGTTAACATAGAGGCATAGGTGAAGCATTTTTAAATTATTTTTGAATAATATTGATTAATTAAGTTTTGATTAATTATGTTTGTATGGAATAATTGGCGCCCACGTTTCCTCTCAAGACTATCCCCATCAAAATCTCAACTTCGATTTTTTTTGCCATACACCTTCCTCACTCCTTCGTCGCTCCAAAGTAAAAATGGTTTTCTCGGAGTATTCACCCCTGAGTTCAATACACTTTTTCATACGCTCGAATCGCTTCCGGCAGCAGGGCGCTCGTCGGAAGGCATGTCATGCTTACGTGTAAAATCAAACCGCGCATCAAACTCTCGATTTTCGGGAATAAGAAGAAGTAGCAAAGTGTCAGGTCTGGACTGTATGGTGGATGAGTCTGTATGGTGGATGAGTCTGTATGTATGGTGGATGAGTCTGTATGGTGGATGAGTCTGTATGGTGGATGAGTCTGTATGGTGGATGAGTCAAAAGCTCGACACTCTTCGTACACAAGAAGGCGTTCGCTTTGTTGGCGGTGTGAGAAGCCGCGTCATCGTAACGAAGAACGATGTGACTTTTCGGGAGTTACACGCGATGATTTTTTTCTAGAACACCCGTGCATAGTGCATACAAGCGGTCGTATACCATTCCGATTTGTTTTGAAGCAAAACTGTATCCACGTGACTAGACTTGGAAAAGTAAAACTGTATCCACGTGACTAGACTTGGAAAAGTAAAACTGTATCCACGTGACTAGACTTGGAAAAGTAAAACTGTATCCACGTGACTAGACTTGGAAAAGTAAAACTGTATCCACGTGACTAGACTTGGAAAAGTAAAACTGTATCCACGTGACTAGACTTGGAAAAGTAAAACTGTATCCACGTGACCAGACTTGGAAAAGTAAAACTGTATCCACGTGACTAGACTTGGAAAAGTAAAACTGTATCCACGTGACTAGACTTGGAAAAGTAAAACTGTATCCACGTGACTAGACTTGGAAAAGTAAAACTGTATCCACGTGACTAGAATTGGAAAAGCAAAACGGTATCCACGTGACCAGACTTGGAAAAGTAAAACTGTATCCACGTGACTAGACTTGGAAAAGCAAAACTGTATCCACGTGACCAGACTTGGAAAAGTAAAACTATCCACGTGACCAGACTTGGAAAAGTAAAACTGTATCCACGTGACCAGACTCGGAAAAGTAAAACTGTATCCACGTGACCAGACTTGGAAAAGTAAAACTGTATCCACGTGACCAGACTTGGAAAAGTAAAACTGTATCCACGTGACCAGACTTGGAAAAGTAAAACTGTATCCACGTGACCAGACTTGGAAAAGTAAAACTGTATCCACGTGACCAGACTTGGAAAAGTAAAACTGTATCCACGTGACCAGACTTGGAAAAGTAAAACTGTATCCACGTGACCAGACTTGGAAAAGAAACAGGCGATCGTTTGTTTTCCAACACTTTTCGTCTGTCAAGATTTGGTTGGAATGTTCTCGCCTTCGAAGACCCTATTTGCAAGATTTTTGCTTTTTTACTGGCTCATAGCAATAAATCCAAGTGTCGTCACCTGCCACGATGTTGTAGACGGAATTTAAACATCCATGGTTGAATTTTCGGAGCATATCCTTGCACCAGACCACACGGGCCCGCTTTTGCTCTCAAGTTAGTCTTTTCAATTGGACTCATACAGATCCCCAGTTAACGCCTCATATCCTCGTAAGTGATACGTCGGTCCCCTTCATCAGATGCCCGATAGTAGCCACGTTCTCTTCGGAGACTGCCGTTGATGGACGGTCTTCCCGATGCTCGTCCGTCCATGCGTGAAATATGCCCTCGTCGTCGTTTGAATTCGTCTTACGAAATGTAGCGCTTCAAGACCAAAAGCACTTTGAAGTCGAGAACACTTCCGTAAAATCGTAAAAAGTGAATCCATGGCTCGAAAATCTTTTCGCTCCAATTTGAGTGAGACTTCTTAATTTTAAATTGACATTCCAAACAACTGAATAACAATTTCCCGTAAATTTCAATAGTGTTATATTTTTGAAAATCTGCATTATTTATTTTACCAAATTCCATATTATTCAACTGGACAATTTTCGCCTATTGCGATTAATTTCCTTTGTTACTTTAAATAGCACACACTTCTTAAGTTTTCCTGTCATCAATAGGTAAACAACTATTTTCAACTGACTTCTAAAAAGGAGGAGGTTCTCAATTCGACTGCATGTGTGTGTGTGTGTGTGTTTGTGTGACTGTATGTTTTTGTGCGATATCTTCGCAGATTGTGAACCGATTTTCTTGATTTTTTATTCAATAGGGTATGCTCCCGAGATGGTCCCATATACATTTTATCAAAATCGGTGCAGTAATTTAATTAGAAAATTAACAAAAGAGTAAGGTACCTCCCATACAAATTAAAATTATTTGTATATTTTTCATCAAGTCTGATATACCTTAGTTTATTCTTTGCTACTAAGTAAGTGTAAACAATCACAGGAGTAATGTTATGCCCGACCACGACAGACGACGAAGGCTTTGCGAGAAAGTATGCACACGGTGCACGGTGGCTGTACTGTTTATTTTCGAATATCTACATTGTAGATATTACTTACTGATCGTTTTGGATTTACGATTTTATTATATTTATAGATAAATATCCCTATTGCCCTAATTCAGGGTAGGCTCGAGCCGCTCGGTGGGGACGTACCTATATATATGAGCTGTTAAGTTCCCGAGTGGCGACGACGCACCGGAAAGCGTAGTGTAGGCAGGCCTCCCACTCGGTGGACCGATGACCTGGTGAAGGTCGCGAGAAGCCGCTGGATGTGGGCAGCGCAGAACCGGTCGTCGTGGAGTTCCTTGGGGCAGGCCTATGTCCAGCAGTGGACGTCCTTCGGCTGATATGATGATGATGATATATGAGCTGATGTGATGAGATAAATATCATTGATTATTCGTTGATGTTCTTGGGGTTCCGTGCCCTATATTAACAGCAACCGTATCTCTCGGCCCGCCCCCCGCCGCCCTGCCCGCCTCCTCTTGTTGCGCAATCCGTTACTTCGATAACTCCCGAAGACCTCTACCCTATTATCGCAACCATTACCCCACCACCACCATAGATAAACAAGAAACTGAAGCAAACTTCCTTCCATCCAGTCTGTTAGGTAGTAACGGCGCGGACGCGGGCGCGCACTGCCACCAATGCGATATCCCCATGGAGTCGTTCAGATAGACAATGTCCCGTGTGTTGCAGTGCGTGATCAACATGTCGTACTGCCTGCTGGTGGTGGCCGGCTTCGCGGTGCAGCGCGCGGTGTTCGGCCCCCTGCGCGTGTCGGAGGCGCAGCGCTTCCGCGACAAGCTGTGGAACTACGCGTTCTACAAGTTCATCTTCGTGTTCGGCGTGCTCAACGTGCAGTACATGGACGAGGTGCTGCTGTGGTGCGCCTGGTTCACGCTGCTCGGCCTGCTGCACCTGCTCGCGCAGCTTGCCAAGGACAGGTTTGAATATGTAAGTCCATTTCAATTTCAAACCTTATCGTACGTTCCCCCCCCCCCCACCTCCAGAGCACACCCTGGACATTTCATACAACGGGCTAGAAATGACATTTCAAAAAAGGAATGACGGATCAAACAAAATGGCGGCGAAGTCCTATACGTTCGACAACCAAACTGTAACCAATCTGTATCGATCTGGGTGACGAGGAGGTGAGGTCGCAATCTAGAGAGCGGCAGGGAGTGTCCATACTATATGTTTGTACTAATATACAGTGTAAACTCTATATAGCGACACTTAAGGGACCGGGCATTTTGTGACGTTATTGAGAGTTTTCGTTATACAGAGAGAAACTAGCGTCAAAGTAAACGAACTGGGGCCAGAAAATTTTGACGTTTCATAGAGTGAATCGTTATATCGAGTGACGTTTTACAGAGTTTACACCGCCGTATATACTTTGCCCAGAGTTTTGAGTTCATCTGGTGCCTCGGAATAGAGTATTTCACTGTCACTCACATTGGCGCAGTAACCGACCTGCATGGCAGTAGGACTTGTGGCAGAACTCTGGTGGCAAAGGATTTTGAAATTTTCAAGGTTATATTACTGCAGCATGTCACGTGTTGCGTGCGCGTCAGCTGTATTTAAAAAAATGTATTAGGTACCATTCCTTCTTTTTTAAGGGGTTCCGTAGTCAAAGAGGAACCCTTAAAGTTTCGCCATGTCTGTCTTGTCATGATGACCATCAAAAAATGATTTAACCGCCTCCGTGGCGTAATGGTTAGTCCATTCGCTTCACACCAGGAGGTCGCTCCCGGTAGAGTCAACTTGTAAGACTTGGTTTGGTTGGTGGTAGGGCATTTTCATAGCCCGCCTGGCTAGCCACCACCATCTTATCTAAGCCTTGCCGCCAAAAATCAGTGTTAACAACATTGATGTGTTCTGGCTGCAAGATAAGATAGCCAATTCTCCATTGCGTTGGGGAATCTTGGTAAGCCCGCTTCCATCTTCGGCATCATCGTCACCATTAGGTGAGATGAGGCCAAGGGATTACCAATTGTGAATAAAAAAAAAGATCTCTTACCAAAAAAATATATTAAACACCTAAAATTAAGTCTAAAATTACAATACTTCCAGCTGTTTTAGTCACGACTGCATTTAATTAAAATTGTATTCAAACACTAAATGTTTTTTTTTTTTTGGTATTTTGTATTCAAACGCTATTTCTGACTAAATAAACCACACAACGAAAAAGGAGTTGGCAAAAATAAGTAAAAAAAAACTGTAAATGAGCGAGCAAAGCGAGCGATATTAGGTTCGGTCAGGTTTAATTGATTATACAGTGAAAGAGGCTCGCTTGCGTGGCTCTCCCCGTGGGCGCAGAATGCTGCTCAGAAGAAGAGACGCTACACGTTTATAGTACCGGATTTCATTTACTATGTTTGGGTAAATAATTATTTAGCTAAGGTAATTTAATTTACTTTAATATAATAACGAGAAGTTAAATATTTGCATGACATTTTAAATTAAAATGTGGTTAAAACTTTGGTAGTCATTAACTATTTTCGGGGTAACAATGATTAGTTTGGAGTCATTTGCTTTAATAGGATGTTAGTACGATGTAAAATTTTTGGTTATAATTTCACAATAAAATGGAGAATTTTGGTGATCATTTACCGTTTTTGGCAGTAAAAAGTGTTTTTTGATGTTTTATTTTTCTATAACTGGTGTTAAGTTAAAAATAAGCCCATATTAATCACGCCGCCGCCGATGAAGCGGACAGTACAATTGTGAATGTAAAGAGGGGGTGATTTTTTTTCGTTGACGACCCTGTCTTGTGTGGGGGGGGATCCTTGCATAAGTCTTTCAAAACTCTTGAGGGTTTGCTCAGAAAATGGTTGATTCAGGGATCGGATTCCAAAATAGACTGTGGTACCCTGCTTGCCGCAAGTCCAACTCGCACTTGGCCGGTTTCTTTCTTTCAGATGGGACTCTTACGCGCGGAGACAACTCACACTCTTGTTAGGTACTATAATCACTTAAATTTTTCTCTTTTTTAGTTTTAATTATTTGTTGGCAGATCCCCCATAATAATAATAACACATTTTCTCATGTGTCGGTGCCTCGTATAACCGGCGTTATCTATTATCTGTATCTAGATATACTTTTGGTCCTGTCTCTGGTGTCTGGATATAGATAATTTACTCAGTATCTACCACAGAATAGAAGAATTAAATAGAACGCTGATGTTTATTTTTTAGTACTAGCACCGAGCGAGCCATTACACATACAGCACACTACAAACAGGTTGATGCTATTGGGTATTTTTTTAAAGTAACCTCCTCCAAAAACAAAAAACAAACCTTTAAAATCATTTAATAAAAATAGACTTAAAACTGTATTAAATAAGATTGAGTTTATGAAAATTGACGGAATGACAATGGTAAGGTGATACCAGAATAGTAAAACTGCCCAGTTTAATTGATGAACACTAAAAGTTCAAAAAATAATGTGATTGTTTAGAACTAAATAAATAATATGTAATGTTGTGCAATTCATTAAAAAACATTTATTTCGAATAAAATTTCAGATCGTAATACTAGAAGTAAGGTTATTCAATTGAAACTTTTCGTGCAATAATTTTTCCAAAAATGGTATCATTTTCATAGTGTTGTGGTTGTAGTAAGGCATTTTTTAAATATCGATAGATTATATTAGGAATGCGAGGTAGGTTTTTCAGTTACTACGTCGATTGCTACGAAAGTGACCACCGATCCATCGTCAGAGACCTCAAGGACCGTCAGATTAGGTGTTTATTACACGTACTATAATATTACACGTACGTACACTTTACTATAATATAGTGTCACAGTTCTGTGCAATGCGCGCTGCGATGCGGTCGATTTACCGAGTCAGGGAATTAATAGTGATACATTTTACGTGTCGAGCGCGGCTCGCACCGCTGCTCGCGTCATCAAGAGCACCTCCGACGCGCCACTCATCGTCAAATAGCTCCTGGCGTTCCTGCAGCAGAAGCTGGACGTGATGGACGAGCTGTCTGCCATCCACATCTGTTCCAGCAACTTCAGCGTGAGTGACATTTGCAGCGCCAAAGAGGTGCTCTACCGGTCACTGAAGATCTGCGGCACCTTCGCTCCCCATAGAAGGGGTGATGAACATGGAAAGAAGTCCCTTCAAGACATCATTAAGGTCCTGAAGGAGACGTACTCTGACGATGTGCCGTCGTTTGTGGCGCGGGAGCTGGCCAAACTACCGCCTGTCAGGTTCAACCACGTCGACGTCACCAGCCTGCTGAAGGACATCGTGTTCCTAAAAAAGAGTCTGACCGACATGCAATGAAGTACGTTCGCTACACAGCACTAAAACTAGGCCAGCTTACATCGACGCGCTACGTGGAGCCCTCGACAAACAACCGACGTCGAGCTCCGTCGTGTCAGCGAATTCGTCGCAGCCTGTGTCGCCGCCTGTGAGCGCTGCCCGCGCGGCCGCTCAGCTCCCGCCGCGGGCGCCTGTGTCCGACAACCCAACGCCGCTGGTTCGTGCGAGCTGCCGTGACTTCACCGCCACCGCACGCCACCGCCGGCGACCCGCACCACCTAAGTCATCCGGAAACCGAGGTCGCCGCCTACATCGAGCGACCCCTCTCGTGCCAGGGTGGATGAGGAGGGTTTCACCTTGGTACAGAGGAGGTGCAAATTCCGAGGCAACCTCGCAGAAGCTTGTGTGGTACGGCCGCACCGGAAGAGGGCTCCGTGCTGCGTGCCGCCACACCGAACGTTGCGCTCTACGTGTCGTGGCTGCACCACTCAGTCACGGCTAAGGACGTGACGGAGTGCGTCCGCCAGAAGTCCTGCTACGGCCTGCGGGTGTTCCCGCTGGAGTCGCGGGACTACGTGCACTTCACGTCGTACGTGGTGCGCGTGCCGAAGCCTCTGCTGGAGACCATCGCCAGCACCGACTTCTGGCCGAAAGATGTCGTGTTTCGGCGGTTCCGAGGCACCATGCCTATCAACGCGTCACCGAAACTACTAACATCTTGGTTAAGTTACACACTGACATACATATAATCTATTATATTGTTATAATGTAATGTTATTTTTATAAGTTTTTTATATATCTATGAGTCTGTACCTAAAGCGGGTTCCGATGCGAAGATAATAAAACCCTTAGTTACTATTTTTAAGCAATGTAATGTTACTATACATAAATACTTCGTACTTACAAAAAGTAAACCTAATAATTTACTACCCTAATATTTAATATTTACCGTAGTCCGCGGACTGCTTAGTCGTGCCACTGTAAATAGGTACTTATTGCTGTTTATAACTGTCAACATATGCGTTGCTTAGCAACCTTTTTCTGTTGACTTCGAGTTTTATGTTTTTACGAATGGGTAACAAACTATTACGTTTTTTAAGCCACGAAATACTTTGTTGCTTACCTGTACTAATGATTTATTTCAAGGAAAACTAAACTAAAGCTTTATTAAAACTATAATTTTTGCTACTTAAAGATGCTTACTAGATACTTACCTACTTACAGTAAAAATATTCATGAACAAATCACACACTTTCATCTAGCCCCAAACTATGTTTCCCAGTACTATGGGGTTGTAAATTTGTAAAAAGTAAAGAAAATATTAGAACGACCGATACGTACTGAAGTCAGTATGCAAACGTCTACATGAGGCAGAGCAAAACATTTTATGTATTTTTTGTTTGGTGTAACCACAAAGTCATCATCGTTAAAATGCTTTGAGCGAAAAGTGCTTGTTTTTGTGGGAAACCAATTACTGTTACGCCCTGTACTTGTGATCCACTTTTCCTTCAATTCAGGATTTTTTGGAAAACTGAAAGTAAAAATAAAAATATATCGTTGAAAAATATCGACAACACCCTCGCACTAAATAATAAGGACCCAAAAACAAATATTCATATTTTTATATAACTATTGATTTTCATTAAAGTTTTTCACTTACACATGGTAAGAAACTCCTCCATTTTTTAAATTCACATTACTACTTGCATTTTTGCAGCTTATTATAGCACATTTCGGCATTTTGTCACAAAAATACTCGGAGCTCAGCTTGTCATGAAGTTGTGCAATTTCTGCGCAGTACAATCATTTACGAATGACAGCAACATACCCGTTTGTGCATGAAGGCGACGCGCGTGCCACGCCTCCTTACGCAATCTATCGGAGCGGAAAAAAATTTTCTTATCTGTGGTATCTACTATATGAAATCCTAGATACTCTTTCCAGATTCAATTATGTCTTTGAAATACTATTTAAAAGTTCGCGCGCCGCCGGCGGCGGCGGCGGCGGTGGCGATGGCGGCCAAATTTTTGATTGCCTACGTATTACGGTTCATGCGTCGGTGGCGTAACGGCTAGGGCCGCTACCTCCTATCCGAAATGTCGTGGTTCGAATCCTGCAACGTTCCAATGTGTTTTCGAATTTTGATTTCATAAAATGTACGTTTATCCGAGGCTCTAATGGCGAACGAAAACATCGTGAGGAAACCTGCATACGCCTGCGAAGAAACTTGAAGGTTGCGTGTGAAGTCGATCAACCCGCGCTGGCTCCGCGTGGTAGACTTAAGCCCGATCGCCCTAATTTAGTGTAGGCTTGAGCCCCTCAGAAGTACCCTGTAGGTTTTGATTTCCTTGCGAGTGTCGAAAATTTAAGGCATAATCGGCTGTATCTTTTGATTGCGTTGGATTAGAAGTTTGATTTTTACAGCTCCAAGAGACAGTAGACCTAAATATTTGATATGAATTTCAGCTTGATACCTCCACGCGTTCTTGAGAAAAAGGGTCTTGACAGATAGACGGACAACAAAGTGATCCTATACGGGTTCCGTTTTTTTCTTTTTGAGCTAAGGATCCCTAAAAATCAATTATTTTCTTATAAATCATAAAAGTACTTGATAAAAGTAATTTCGAGTATAATAATACCGATTTAAAAAAAATCTATTTTTGTTGACTGCAACAAGTTCGTAATAAGACGTCCCTTTTGCTCGGTATTAAAACACGAACACACACACAGTAAATACTGTATAATATGTTTAAAAACACGGAAAAGAAAAAGTATCTGGACAAGTATCTTAAATACTAGTATCTGTATCTAGTATCTTTATCTAGATAAAATTTCGGAACAGTATCTTGTACGAGTATCTGGATCTAGATAAAAAAAACTAGTATCTGGCCCAACACTGCGTATAACTGACGGCTCAGCTAAAGCAATCCTGGTCTCGTATATAATCTCCTCGGAGCGGCGTGGCGGGCGCGGCGAGCGCCTTGACATCTCGCGTCCGACACGCATGACCATGTGGATCAACTTTCGCGCTCGTTATCATTATAAATTATCTATCGAGTCAATATTCGATACGAATTAAATACGTCTGATGGCTCCACCTATCTATTAAAGTATTTATTTTATTTTATTAATTTAGGAATTAATTTAGAGCTACCAAAGTATTAAGCTTCTGTTTCCGCCATGAGATTTCCTCAAATGCTGTGGATTTCTGTTTAAGGCTCTTTTATATTTGGTGCCGGTCACTAACTACCAGAGTCTATCAGGTGGATTGATGACGACCGCTGACCTATAGTCAATAAAAAAAACTATATATAATGAGCAATGTAGCCGGCGGCGCGAGCGCTCTACTTATTTCCATAGCGACGGTGAGAAGATAAAGTCCGTTTTGATTTGTGGACACTGGACATTTATTAATATAGATAAGAACACAGTCACCACCACCATCACCACCATATCAGCCGAAGGATGTCCACTGCTGGACATAGGCCACCCCCAAGGATTTCCACGACGACTGGTTCTGCGCTGCCCGCATCCAGCGGCTTCCCGCGAACTTAACTAAGGTGATATTTGACCTGCAGGTGCTTATAAATGTGATATTTTAATATTTTGAACACAATATTGACAAAAATCTACGTTAGTTGCCAGTTTTGTCTGTGTTAACTGTGTTATCGTAATATGTACTGCTGACTGAACTCACTGACTCCACTAAAAATCTATCTATATTAACATCCTTCCGGATCATAATATTGAATTATCTTAATGTTGAATTCTCTTAATGTTGAATCTCAAAATGTTGAGTTCGTGATTGAACTAACGTCACTCAACTATTTGGCTGATTGTAAGCTAGCTTGAACGTTGATTGAACAACAGTGTATTGTAGCGTGTAGAATATACGAGTAGCTTCTTCTGCGCAGCATTCTGCTGCCCGTGGGGAGGAGCCTTGCTTCGCGAGACTCTTTGGCTGTATAATCAATCAAACCTGACCAAACCTAATATTGCTCGCTTCGCTCGCTCATTTTGGCAAAACAGGGAAAATCTGAAAGTCGTTAGTTTGTCGTTAGTCATGTGACATGAAATATAAATATATATAAATAAATAATAATATATAATATATTGTTAAAAAAAATGTAGTGTACTTTCTGCAAATAAACATTTTTTACTTTTTTATATATATTTTTTGCTTTCATAAATTTACATATTTTGCAGATGTTGAATTCAACATTAAGGGAATTCTACATTATGTTCTGGAACCATTAAAATTTATAACATAACTAGCTGTCCCGGCGAACTACGTACCGCCTTACATTACATTACACTGCCCTACCCTACCCTACCCTACACTACACTACCCTACCCTACACTACACTACTCTACCCTACACTACCCTACCCTACACTACTCTACACTACACTACACTACACTACCCTACCCTACACTACTCTACACTACCCTACACTACACTACCCTACCCTACCCTACACTACCCTACCCTACCCTACATACACTACACTACACTACCCTACACTACCCTACACTACCCTACACTACCCTACACTACACTACCCTACACTACACTACCCTACCCTACACTACCCTACCCTACCCTACCCTACACTACACTACACTACCCTACCCTACATAAGAACCTTCTCCTGACAATAACGAACTCGACAAAAAAAGAATTAGCGAAATCGGTCCAGCCGTTCTCGAGTTATGCGCTTACCAACACATTTTGCGATTCATTTTTATATTATAGATGAAAGCGAAAGGTCACTCACTCTATCACTCATTAAACACGAAGTCCTGAATACTACTTGACCTGTGAAACTGAAATTTGGCGGGGCGGGAACGAAATCGCGGCCGTGGGCAACACGAAGAAGTTGCGATCAAAACCGATGTCCACGCAGGCGAAGCAGCGGGAAAAAGCTATAATTAGCGTACTCCAGTACTTAGTTCCCTAGCCAGGCTAGTTTCCGCTGCTACACGTACAGTATGGAACCAACGACCCAGCGAACCTATAATTAGCGTACTCCAGTATTTAGTTCCCTAGCCAGGCTAGTTTCCGCTGCTACACGTACAGTATGGAACCAACGACCCAGCGAACCTATAATTAGCGTACTCCAGTACTTAGTTCCCTAGCCAGGCTAGTTTCCGCTGCTACACGTACAGTATGGAACCAACGACCCAGCGAACCTATAATTAGCGTACTCCAGTACTTAGTTCCCTAGCCAGGCTAGTTTCCGCTGCTACACGTACAGTATGGAACCAACGACCCAGCGAACCTATAATTAGCGTACTCCAGTACTTAGTTCCCTAGCCAGGCTAGTTTCCGCTGCTACTCGTACAGTATGGAACCAACGACCCAGCGAACCTATAATTAGCGTACTCCAGTACTTAGTTCCCTAGCCAGGCTAGTTTCCGCTGCTACTCGTACAGTATGGAACCAACGACCCAGCGAACCTATAATTAGCGTACTCCAGTACATAGTTCCCTAGCCAGGCTAGTTTCCGCTGCTACACGTACAGTATGGAACCAACGACCCAGCGAACCTATAATTAGCGTACTCCAGTACTTAGTTCCCTAGCCAGGCTAGTTTCCGCTGCTACTCGTACAGTATGGAACCAACGACCCAGCGAACCTATAATTAGCGTACTCCAGTACTTAGTTCCCTAGCCAGGCTAGTTTCCGCTGCTACACGTACAGTATGGAACCAACGACCCAGCGAACCTATAATTAGCGTACTTCAGTACTTAGTTCCCTAGCCAGGCTAGTTTCCGCTGCTACTCGTACAGTATGGAACCAACGACCCAGCGAACCTATAATTAGCGTACTCCAGTACTTAGTTCCCTAGCCAGGCTAGTTTCCGCTGCTACATGTACAGTATGGAACCAACGACCCAGCGAACCTATAATTAGCGTACTCCAGTACTTAGTTCCCTAGCCAGGCTAGTTTCCGCTGCTACACGTACAGTATGGAACCAACGACCCAGCGAACCTATAATTAGCGTACTCCAGTACTTAGTTCCCTAGCCAGGCTAGTTTCCGCTGCTACACGTACAGTATGGAACCAACGACCCAGCGAACCTATAATTAGCGTACTCCAGTACTTAGTTCCCTAGCCAGGCTAGTTTCCGCTGCTACACGTACAGTATGGAACCAACGACCCAGCGAACCTATAATTAGCGTACTCCAGTACTTAGTTCCCTAGCCAGGCTAGTTTCCGCTGCTACTCGTACAGTATGGAACCAACGACCCAGCGAACCTATAATTAGCGTACTCCAGTACTTAGTTCCCTAGCCAGGCTAGTTTCCGCTGCTACACGTACAGAATGGAACCAACGACCCAGCGAACCTATAATTAGCGTACTCCAGTACTTAGTTCCCTAGCCAGGCTAGTTTCCGCTGCTACACGTACAGTATGGAACCAACGACCCAGCGAACCTATAATTAGCGTACTCCAGTACTTAGTTCCCTAGCCAGGCTAGTTTCCGCTGCTACTCGTACAGTATGGAACCAACGACCCAGCGAACCTATAATTAGCGTACTCCAGTACTTAGTTCCCTAGCCAGGCTAGTTTCCGCTGCTACATGTACAGTATGAAACCAACGACCCAGCGAACCTATAATTAGCGTACTCCAGTACTTAGTTCCCTAGCCAGGCTAGTTTCCGCTGCTACACGTACAGTATGGAACCAACGACCCAGCGAACCTATAATTAGCGTACTCCAGTACTTAGTTCCCTAGCCAGGCTAGTTTCCGCTGCTACACGTACAGTATGGAACCAACGACCCAGCGAACCTATAATTAGCGTACTCCAGTACTTAGTTCCCTAGCCAGGCTAGTTTCCGCTGCTACACGTACAGTATGGAACCAACGACCCAGCGAACCTATAATTAGCGTACTCCAGTACTTAGTTCCCTAGCCAGGCTAGTTTCCGCTGCTACACGTACAGTATGGAACCAACGACCCAGCGAACCTATAATTAGCGTACTCCAGTACTTAGTTCCCTAGCCAGGCTAGTTTCCGCTGCTACACGTACAGTATGGAACCAACGACCCAGCGAACCTATAATTAGCGTACTCCAGTACTTAGTTCCCTAGCCAGGCTAGTTTCCGCTGCTACTCGTACAGTATGGAACCAACGACCCAGCGAACCTATAATTAGCGTACTCCAGTACTTAGTTCCCTAGCCAGGCTAGTTTCCGCTGCTACACGTACAGTATGGAACCAACGACCCAGCGAACCTATAATTAGCGTACTCCAGTACTTAGTTCCCTATCCAGGCTAGTTTCCGCTGCTACACGTACAGTATGGAACCAACGACCCAGCGAACCTATAATTAGCGTACTCCAGTACTTAGTTCCCTAGCCAGGCTAGTTTCCGCTGCTACACGTACAGTATGGAACCAACGACCCAGCGAACCTATAATTAGCGTACTCCAGTACTTAGTTCCCTATCCAGGCTAGTTTCCGCTGCTACACGTACAGTATGGAACCAACGACCCAGCGAACCTATAATTAGCGTACTCCAGTACTTAGTTCCCTAGCCAGGCTAGTTTCCGCTGCTACTCGTACAGTATGGAACCAACGACCCAGCGAACCTATAATTAGCGTACTCCAGTACTTAGTTCCCTAGCCAGGCTAGTTTCCGCTGCTACACGTACAGTATGGAACCAACGACCCAGCGAACCTATAATTAGCGTACTCCAGTACTTAGTTCCCTATCCAGGCTAGTTTCCGCTGCTACACGTACAGTATGGAACCAACGACCCAGCGAACCTATAATTAGCGTACTCCAGTACTTAGTTCCCTAGCCAGGCTAGTTTCCGCTGCTACACGTACAGTATGGAACCAACGACCCAGCGAACCTATAATTAGCGTACTCCAGTACTTAGTTCCCTAGCCAGGCTAGTTTCCGCTGCTACACGTACAGTATGGAACCAACGACCCAGTGAACCTATAATTAGCGTACTCCAGTACTTAGTTCCCTAGCCAGGCTAGTTTCCGCTGCTACTCGTACAGTATGGAACCAACGACCCAGCGAACCTATAATTAGCGTACTCCAGTACTTAGTTCCCTAGCCAGGCTAGTTTCCGCTGCTACACGTACAGTATGGAACCAACGACCCAGCGAACCTATAATTAGCGTACTCCAGTACTTAGTTCCCTAGCCAGGCTAGTTTCCGCTGCTACTCGTACAGTATGGAACCAACGACCCAGCGAACCTATAATTAGCGTACTCCAGTACTTAGTTCCCTAGCCAGGCTTGTTTCCGCTGCTACACGTACAGTATGGAACCAACGACCAACCGAACCTATAATTAGCGTACTCCAGAACTTAGTTCCCTAGCCAGGCTAGTTTCCGCTGCTACTCGTACAGTATGGAACCAACGACCCAGCGAACCTATAATTAGCGTACTCCAGTACTTAGTTCCCTAGCTAGGCTAGTTTCCGCTGCTACACGTACAGTATGGAACCAACGACCCAGCGAACCTATAATAAGCAACTAGTCCATTATCAAATGAGAAAATCACAAGAAACCGCTTGTTGCTCAGAGGTTGCATTTTAATGAAGGTCACAATTCTTGTTCTTTGGTGCTCTCGTCCCGCGACCTTTCTTAATGTTTGTGCACTGTGTACCTACTGTGTACGTTATAAGTACTTGTAAATATTGAAATGAAATTGTTTCGTTTAGCGTTCGATTGCGTGCTTATTCACAAACGCGACATTGGACCTATTAAACACATACAGTTTTACACACGTTAATAACTGTGGCTAAGTCAACTAGTCGTATCATCGCAACCCCTAAACCCCCAATGACCTACCGTTGGATTAAGACAGTATAGAATAGAATTAATCTTAATTCAATGATAAGTTCAGGTGAAATGTTACATAACTTTTAAAATACATTGTTTGTTTGAAACTATCACTTAAAAGGTAACAGTTCAGCTTTATGCTGTCTTCTTATAGACCACAGCGCTGATCTTCAGCTACTAACCCTTCAGGGAAGTGGGGTGGACCTAAACGAAGTAAACACACATCATATTTTTAAAATTTAAACTTGTAAAACATTAAGGAGTTTTATTATATGTGGTGGTATGCGGATGGTGGCGCATCGGGAGCCGGGTCGTTCCTTTCCCTCTAATATGGTGATGGGAGCGATGGCTGACTCTCGCGTTGTACTCGTGACCGGGTGCTGTCCGTGTCAACTGGCCTACTCTTGTTAAATGCATTCAATGATTTATAAGTATAACTTTTCGTGTCATATTGTTTTCATGTTCTAATGACATAATCTGGTTTATATCAAGGATTTAATTTTGACGTTATTAACTAATTATTGTTTATTTCTTGATTCTTCACAAATGACATTGTTATTATTATTTTATGACTATCAGAAAGAGTGTAATTTGCACCTATTTTGAATAAATATATTGAATTGAATTGATGTATAGATTTTAACTATTATTATTAATTATTTTAAATTGGTGGACCGACGACCTGGTGAAGATCGCGGGAAGCCGATGGATGCGGGCAGCGCAGGACCGGTCGTCGTGGAAATCCTTGGGGGAGGCCTTTGTCCAGCAGTGGACGATTTCCGGCTGATATGATGATGATGATGATAGATTTTACTAAAAAAACAATATTAATCTGTTTATTTTCTTATTTTAGAGTTAGGTACGTATAAAAAAAAAACATCAGAACGACGCAGCGTTGAAACTTGAAACTGCCCCTGAACGCCGTCGTTTAAGTTAGAATTCAATAGCTTAGTGTCTTCTAACGTACGAAAGCTAATTACAGTAGGTAATTAAATAACCTGTGGAGTGGGGTTGTTGATCATATGTCTCGACTGGTTGACTTATTTATAGAGTGGTCGGTCAGAATAATTAACCTGTGTAGGTGTTTAGTACGTCCGGCTCCCGATAGGAAATTAGCACACAAAGCACTTAACGAAACAACACACAAACAAACGTGCGAGAAATATTTTTTTATTTATTTTAAAACCAGATAACAGGATCTTCAAATATCAATGTTGATATCATTGGTGTGTTCTGGCATGAAGATAAAGATAGCCAGTTCCCCATTACGTTGGGGAATCTTGGTAAGACCGCTTCCGTCTTCGGCAACTTTGTCACTTACTATCAAGGGTTTACCAATTGTGAATAAAAAAAAAACATAGTATCAATAGTAAGTAAGTTTAGTAACACGGTAATTCTAAACTAGACCGACCTACAGCTACATTAACAAGGTGCCTAATAAATAGGACTCTCAATATGCACGACATTATTCCTGGCCATCTTATGATCTCCTCTCAGACCTTTGATGTTACAATTAGATTATGAATGTAATTGTAAATTGTTTCTACCAATCAGCTATGGTCTTCGCCGACTGCAGACTGGTGGGCGCAGGCGCGGGTAGCGGCACTGACCGGCGCGGTGGCGGGTGGCGCGGGTGGCCTGCTGGTCGTGGCGGTCAAGTACGGCCTGCCGCTCGGACGCGACACCTTCGCCTTCATGGCGGCTGAGGTGAGAGGAGAGTATATTGGGTGGCGGCAGGTGTGGGCGTTCGTGGCGATCAAGTACGGCCTGCCGCTCGGACGCGACACCTTCGCCTTCATGGCGGCTGAGGTGAGAGGAGAGTATATTGGGTGGCGGCAGGCGCGGGCGGCCTGCTTGTCGTGGCGATGGCGGTCAGGCACGGCCTGCCGCTCGGACGCGACACCTTCGCCTTCATGGCGGCTGAGGTGAAAGGAGAGTATATTGGGTGGCGGCAGGTGTGGGCGTTCGTGGCGATCAAGTACGGCTTGCCGCTCGGACGCAACACCTTCGCCTTCATGGCGGCTGAGGTGAGAGGAGAGTATATTAGGTGGCGGCAGGCGCGGGCGGCCTGCTTGTCGTGGCGGTCAGGTACGGCCTGCCGCTCGGACGCGACACCTTCGCCTTCATGGCGGCTGAGGTGAGAGGAGAGTATATTGGGTGGCGGCAGGTGTGGGCGGCCTGCTGGACGTGGCGGTCAAGTACGGCTTGCCGCTCGGACGCGACACTTTAGATTTTATGTCTGAGGAGACTGTTCCTTACGAAACGACTTTAAAGTATGGAGGGAACTGTAAGAATTGTCTTCATGGTGGCGAAAGTGAGTGAGTGGAACTGTGCAGATTTAAATTAACGTATTTTTTGTATTCTTTTTCTTATGAACTTAACTGCGGCCCCATGCGTCCAGCTGTTTCGAGCAGTCCAGGGCGCTGGCGTATGGGCGCATTGGTTGGTCCGACGGTGACGACATGTGCGTGTGTTGCAGTGCGTGCTGGTGGCGGTGTGCGCGACGCACGTGCTGGCGCGCTACGCGATGCAGCTGCGCGACGTCGACGCCGCCGGCCCCAAGGCCTACTACACAAGGCTTGTGTTCGACGTAAGTTAAATGACACAATCGCTAAACTTAAGTGGCAGTGGGCAGGGCACGAAGACCGTAGAACAGATGGCCGTTGGTGTAGTAAAGTTCTCGAGTGGCGACCGCGCATCGGAAGACGTAGCGTGGCAGGCCTCCCACACGGTGGACCGACGACCTGGTGAAGGTCGCGAGAAGTCGCTGGATGCGGGTAGCGCAGGACCGGTCGTCGTGGGAATTGGAGGCTTTTGCCCAGCAGTGGACGTCTTTCGGCTGAAATGATGATGATGATGATGATTAGCACAACCTTCATTCAACAGCGCATGATATCATTTTGGTTAAAAACTGAGCAAACTGCGAGTGAAATGCAACCAGCTCTCTAGACACTTGTCGACACACGCTTGGCCCCGCCCCGATCGTGACGTCACAACTGTTTGTTGGTGCGCTACTCACATGCATTAGTTCACCTCCGCTTCCCTTTATATGCACTCACAAAGATGCAGAACCATGTTAAGTGAAGGGGACTTGTCTGTTTAGTGCCACATGTGTCATTGTGTGTACAGTTCGTGTCGCTGGCGGTGGAGTTGGCGCACGTGGTGCACATGGTGGTGTTCAGCCGACTCGTGGTGTCCATGCCGTCCCTGGTGCTGCTGATGCAGCTCCGCCACCTGCTGCACGAGCTGCAGGCGCGCTACAACCGCCATCGACTGTACGCCGCGCTCAAGCTGCACATGAGTCGCAAGTCAGTACCGACCGACAGTTCAACCGCTTAGTTGATAACCTGATTGGGATCCACTTGGCGCGATCCTGACGTCACACGTCGCGCACCCCAGTGTCCCCATGTCCCTTGGGTGGCCGCACTCATTGGGGATCTAACCATATGACTGCACTTCATAGTGTTCTTACTTTTCTTTATTAAAAAAACTAGCTTTTTCCCGCGGCTTCACCCGCGTGAACATCATTTTTATGACTGTCTTTAAGGGTGATTAGTAAATTATGTCGTTTCCCACCTACTCAACCATCTCTGTGCAAAAAATCACAACAATCCATTGTCCGTTGTGATGTAAAAGAAATTTACCAAAAAAAGAGTATTTTTTAGTTCCCTTAGGAACTGCATCAGATTATGCTATTTTCCTGGGATAAAAAGTAGCCTATGTCCTTCCCCGTGACACAGGCTACCTGCATGCCAAATTTTTAAGATTCGTCAAAGCGTTGAAGTGTGAAAAGGTAACAAACAAACACATTTTCAGATTTATAATATTAAGTAAGGATAAGCGTGGTTATTTGAACCACCTCTCTGTATGAAAATGTAGTGAGTAAACTAAGGTGGCCCTTATTTTGTTGAATAGTATATAATTGTTAGGACGGGCTGGGTTCCGTAACCAAGCGTCTGGTGCGCCCGTCTTGCGTGGTTGGCGGGCTTCTCCTCACCCACTTGTTCCTAAACCTACTTTGCGTCGAATATTTTTATGAATTTTAAATATTGTGTTAATAATGTTATATACCATGCGGGAAAAATAATAAAAAAATATATATTTCTCTGGAAAACTCGGAAAATGGTGTCCTTTTAAGAGGACGCTAGCAATATGTACTACTATGATAGTCAAGACAGAAATAAAACAAAACCATCCATTTTACTCAGTTTTATTTAGGGGTATGAAAGTTTTCAAAACAGAATTTGGGATGTAAAGTAACGTTACATTCAGGACAGAAAAAATTTGCCTTTTTGTGACACTCGAAACACCGAAGTTGATTGTCTCTATATTTTATTATATGATCTTTTCCGTCAAATCGCGGACTTTCACGGAAATTTTGGGAGACGCGAGGTGATTTGCGTTCTCCGTCTTTTGTATGTTTCTAGAATCGCTGTTGCAACACTTCTACGGAACTGAAGAAAATCAAATTTCCCTCCATTATTCTTGTATAGCTGCCAAGAATTATGGAGAGCCATATCCAGTCCATGAAAAATCAAGGAAAAGTACCATTTCTTTCCCCGTATCGACGTTCTGTATAGTCCGATATTTTGATCGGATCTGTCTTCTCCTCCCATATTTTCATTATATTTTTTTTACTACAGCCGGCTGATCCACTTGCACGTATTTTTTTATTTGCTGGGAAAATCTTTTCACTTTTGCTACAGGCTGAACCTGTTCAGCGTTTGATGCAATAGTGACAGTGCTGTTATTATGCCATTTGCACACTAGAATTTGTTCGGCTCTGGTGGACTGGTGCTTGAATGTTCCTCGTGGTGTCTTCTGAAGTTCTTTGTTGCTAGGCAAAAGGCATTTGGCCACACGATTCTCAGTTCCAGTGGCTTTTTTTCCTCACACTCGCAATTCATCAATCAGATGAATAGATGTAAAAAAAATATCAAAGAACAGATGAAATGGAGCTTGACTATTTATTTGTTGCAAAACATCTGCATACTGCAATACTACATTAGCACCTAGTCCTAGAGCTGTTTATATTTGTTTGAAGTAGCGACTGACTGTCCTTGGTACGGATCAAATCAAACTATGTGACCTAAGCGAGTTGCTCCAACCCAAAACTTATATCCACACCTTATCCTCGGATAAACTGCTTACACGGGTGGCCTCCATAATAAGGCACCATCGCTTCATCAATGCTGTAATGCTCTTCAAACGGTGCATTAGCAGCAAACTTCTCATTTAGCATATCAAATAGCTCTCGCAACTTGGCAAACTTATCATCAGACTTCAGATTTGTATTATCACAGCACTTCTTCATCTTCCTCAAGTTCCCCAATAATTTCATTCAACGTCAAGGACCGAGACCAACGCTTTCGCTTCCTAAAATGCATAATACACGTTATAGTAGTACATTTTGCTATTGGTCGTTTAAAAGAACGGCAAAGAAACCTATATCAAATGCCTATATATAGTCAGAAATAAAAACTATTAATAATCGTACTCGATAAATGGCGAACCGTTTTACTTATTATCGTGTCTATTGAAAAAATAACAACACTATGTAATAATATACACATATCTCGATTTCTCCATAGTTAAAACAGTTTAATCAAGTCACTAAAGAATATAAAACACCTTTTGATTGAGACACAACGTATCCGCATCCGCTCTGTACACATTTGACGTGTCGAATGAACATTAATATTTTTTATCTGAATACCCCCATTGTTTATAATAATTTTATTTGTGCGGTGTTCTTTTTTCTCGGCCCTGTATGCTACCACCTCTGTGAAATCCAGAAGGTTATGGGCAGCTGTCTCCGTCCACCATGCACGCGCGGCGCCGCGGCCGCGGGCTGTCTTTGAGTCCCAGGGTGAAAAGATGTTTATTAAAGTGACCGTGGCCAGTGATCGTGGAGCTTTCTGGTCAGACCAGGGTTATATAATTTAGCAGTCCCTATTACTCCCTTTTATGTTGCCAATGAAATTGTGAAAGTTTGTATGTATGGGTGTATGTGCCATATGTGTGTGTAAGGATGTTTGTTACTCTTTTACGCAAAACCTACTTAACGTTTCTGGCTGAAATTTGGTAGGTAGACAGATTAGAACCTGGATTAACATATAGGTATTTCCACACCAAGCGGCTCGCGAATCACTTTGTTTATCAGTAACATTACCAGTACACGATCGATATTTTTCGTTTAAAGTTTTACCCACAAACGTAGTTATCTAACAAAACATTAATTTAATTCATTTGTAACACTTCTTTCTATACGTACAAAAATAAAAAGACAATTAAATTTATATCAAAATCCAATCAATTAATAGCGACGATACAGTGTGACTTGATAAAAGGTCCCAATAATTATTACTCTTTTCATTTATCTGGGGGCACCAGTGCCCCGCCAAGTCGAGCGCGGCTACACCATCCTTTTAATTGTCTAGCTAGAGGAAGGGAGTACCCCTGCCCTCCTTTTGATTTATCTGGGGCAAGGGAGTGCCCCCGCCAAATCCAGCACGGCCGTACCATTCTTTTATTTATCTGGGGCAAGGGAGTGCCCCCGCCAAATCCAGCACGGCCGTACCATTCTTTTGATTTATCTGGGGCAAGGGAGTGCCCCCGCCAAATCCAGCACGGCCGTACCATTCTTTTGATTTATCTGGGGCAAGGGAGTGCCCCCGCCAAATCCAGCACGGCCGTACCATTCTTTTGATTTATCTGGGGCAAGGGAGTGCCCCCGCCCAAGTCGAGCAAGGCTGTACCATCATTTTCTCGAATCTTGTATCTTAGTTGTGGATATAACTAGAAGTCTGCAATTTTAGTTATCAGTAGTACTTACTGAACCTACGTCTGCCTCCAAAATTTCAAATTTATACCTAATATAGTTTGCCGTATATATCTCAAGTTAAAGTTCCATTTTTTTGTCACTGACTCATTCAATCACCGATCGTCAAAAATATGAAGTACTTCTAGCCTATCTACTGAAATTTGGTACAAGGATAGATTGTAGTATGTACCCATACAGAGGGAACACTTTCAGTCCTTACTAAACTTCATCCCTCTACGTGATGAGGAACCGTATAAGGGGGACAGCTAAACTATTGGAGATAGAGAAATGCCGTCATACAAAATTTGTTCATTGTGTTGGGCATTTTTTTTTCAAAAAGCGGTCGTCCAAAAATTAACTTTCCGTACAAAAAAGTGAAATCCCATCCAAAACTTTCTGTATAAAATTTGCCAAGTATTAACCTGGGGGACGGCAGTGTCGTGTCAGAACCATTTCGGCTGATTTTCAAGCTCCCATCTTGGCACTAGGTTTGTACAAAAACATTCTAAAAATGTACCAAGTTTCGATTATGATTAATTGGCCATAAAAAGTAATGAGATTAAATAGAGAGCCAAGTCTAAGTAAATAAAAGAAAACGAATGTCTTGGCCGTAAAACATTTTATAAGAGTAGTAAGAGTGCAAAGGTTGCTTATCATGCTTATGTAGAGTCCATCCTTAGGTATGGTCTTGTTGTTTGGGGAAATAGCGTAGAAATGTACAAAGCTTTTATTGCACAGAAAAAATGTGTCCGAGCACTATACGGAGCTGCTCCGCTAGACTCATGTAAGCCATTATTTAAGATACTAAAAATCCTCCCCCTTCCATGTCTTTACATCTTTGAAATATCTAAATTTGTAAGATATCATCCTGACCTCTTTATGACAGCTAAGGATATGTTTCCAAGAAACACCAGAAACCAAGAAAGACTTGTATATGAATATGCTCCAAAAACATCACGCTATTTAAAAAATTGTTACTCAATGGCCATCACAGTTTATAACAAACTACCAAAAGATTTAAAAGACTTGCCATACTCAAAATTTATCAGATATTTAAAATCATGGCTATTAGAGAAATTGTTTTACTCCATCAAAGAATACATGGAATATAAGTGAAATATAAAAGTCAATGTGTTAATCACGTATTTTTGACTTTTAAGTATAATTTATATTTTGATATAATTTGAAAACTTAACATTGTTTTAAATTTTACAATTTATATAGAAGCGTATTGTTTATAGAGTAAGTACCTACATTATTTGACTTGTCTTCATTCTGTTATATTCTTTTTTATTCTTGTTTAATACCTATAGATTAAACTAACATTAAATTTGCATGCCAATACCTTTGGTTAAATGTGTGATACTCAGAATTTCTTCCAATAATTTATAATTACCTACCACATTTAAAGCAAATAAATCATTATCATTATCATTATCAATCATTATCATTATCATTATCATAAATCTGTGTCAGTAAAAGTTAGTCTTACAGATTGTTCAATTACATACATACATAAGATCACGCCTCTTTCCCGGAGGGGTAGGCAGAGACCACATTTTTCCACTTGCTACGATCCTGACATACTTCTCTCGATTCCTCTACATTCATCAATCTTTTCATACAAGCTCGTCGGTTTAGGGTACTCTTGACCTGACACTTCTTCAATACGTCTTCCACTTGGTCGCAGTATGTACGTCTAGGTCTACCCCTTCCAGTATTACCATTCACACATTAATTAAATTCAGTATTCAATTACAAACATAAGAAAATTAAAGCACCTATACAGGGTGTAACGAAATTGGTAAAGGTTCTGTTAACTGTGGCTTCTGTTCATCACACTAAACAACTTTTGTTCTACAAATTTGCTGAAATCGTAAAAAACTTTTTGAACATACAAGACGATCACCTGATTGCTCAATTTTGTGCGTTTTTGTATGGAACGTCGATTTTTTTTTGCGAATTGACTATGGGTTCCTTGGGAAAAGTTGTGAAGTATGATGAGTAGAAGCCCCAGTTAACGGGTCCAACTTTTACACCCTGTATATCTACCCAGATTTACTAAATAGTCTTACAAAATGTTTAACGGCCAAGTCACTAGTTTTCTTTTTTCTTACTTAGACTCTGCTTTTTTTTTCATCTTATTTTTTATGGTCAAGTAATTTAATCAAGACTTGGCACTTTTTTAGAGAATGTTATTACTTGGATTATACAGGGTCTTCGGCAGATGGTTGAAAATACGAAAATGGGGGATAGGTGGGGTCGCCTCCCACCTATTTTGAGAATTAAAAAAAATCTAGGACTTGTAATTTTTTTTACAGGATTTTTTTTCCTTTTTTTAGAAATTTTGCCATTTTTATACCTTTGAACACATGTAACTTTTTGTTTTTTAAAGCTAGCTCCAAAATCTTTTTTTTAATAGACTTTTATAAGATTGTCGGCTCTAAAAAAAATTATGTTTGTTTCAAGTTATTGCTAAAAACAAAAATGTGGGCCCCCGAACTTAAAAAAAAAGTTGAACAAAAATTTAAAAGTCAACTTTGCGATGCATTAAAAAAAAAAAAATGGGGCTGGAAGGCTTCTGTTTTTTTTAAAACATCTCTAAAGCTTAGGCTTTTGAATGGTATGTAATTTGTTTCGGTATATTTTTTGTAACCGGAGTTGTTAATTTTTTTTACTCAATTGGACCATGTTGACGAAATTCCACTAGTTACATGTTTTGTGAAATGTATCTAATGCAAAGTTGAAAATAATGTAAATACTTACCGTTGGGACGGTTACAAAGAGCAGGTACGTTTTTTTACATTCTTGCACACACATAATGGCTATCTTTTGTCATTTATTGGCATATTGGAGTTAGCACTTCCATATGCCAATAAAATGTCCGCATATTCCGCATTGGTAAATTGAGCCATTTTAAACCACAACAAAGTCTTAACAAAACGTCTGATAATAACAAAAAGTGACAAACAACAAAAAAACTTAACAAAATCACAAACGTTAATAACGTTAACGTTTTTTTTTTGTTTTCGTTAATTTCACTTTGCTGTGTTTGTGATTTTGTTAAGTTTTTTTGTTGTTTGTCACTTTTTGTTATTATCAGACGTTTTGTTAAGACTTTGTTGTGGTTTAAAATGGCTCAATTTACCAATGCGGAATATGCGGACATTATATTGGCATATGGTTTAATTAAGTGTAATTAAGTGCTAACTCCAATATGCCAATAAATGACAAAAGATAGCCATTATGTGTGTGCAAGAATGTAAAAAAACGTACCTGCTCTTTGTAACCGTCCCAACGGTAAGTATTTACATTATTTTCAACTTTGCATTTGATACATTTCACAAAACATGTAACTAGTGGAATTTCGTCAACATGGTCCAATTGAGTAAAAAAAATTAACAACTCCGGTTACAAAAAATATATCGAAACAAATTACATACCATTCAAAAGCCTAAGCTTTAGAGATGTTTTAAAAAAAACAGAAGCCTTCCAGCCCCATTTTTTTTTTTTAATGCATCGCAAAGTTGACTTTTAAATTTTTGTTCAACTTTTTTTTTAAGTTCGGGGGCCCACATTTTTGTTTTTAGCAATAACTTGAAACAAACATACTTAATTTTTTTAGAGCCGACAATCTTATAAAAGTCTATTAAAAAAAAGATTTTGGAGCTAGCTTTAAAAAACAAAAAGTTACATGTGTTCAAAGGTATAAAAATGGCAAAATTTCTAAAAAAAGGAAAAAAAATCCTGTAAAAAAAATTACAAGTCCTAGATTTTTTTTAATTCTCAAAATAGGTGGGAGGCGACCCCACCTATCCCCCATTTTCGTATTTTCAACCATCTGCCGAAGACCCTGTATAATCGTAACGTTCTATTACTCGAGTTTTGTGACTAACAAGGATAGATAATTAAAAACCTATTAAAGATGAGAGGCAAGCAAGATAAGGAACTGGATCGAGTTTCCTCGTCACTAACCACAATTATAACGTTTAAAATTGTTTTTGTGGTATTTTCAATGAAAACAATATTGATAATAGGCAATGAATGGGAGGTGTACTTGGACGGTGACGCGCTCGCCAAAAGCTGGTGACGCGCGCCGCTAATCGTTTGTTAATTGCATCCGTAAATAAACAATGATAATTAGCTATTATTTATCGTTACTTATTTGTTGGTGTAACTGTCCTCACTACAGTGAGTGTGGACGCTATATCATAAACCTGGCAGTTTAGCGTATCTGGTAGATATACGAGAGGGAATGTCCTCACTACAGGTTTCACTGCCGCTGACCACTATTGCACAAGGGTTCCTCAATGCTGAGGATCGTGCCCTTCACGGTTACTGCTCACTGATACTTTATAATGTATTACAATATGGGCTGTAGTAGTTCTCGAGTGGCGACCATTCACCGGAAAGCGTAGTGTAGGCAGGCCTCCCACTCGGTGGACCGATGACCTGGTGAAGGTCATCGGTCATCAGAAGCCGCTGGATGCGGGCAGCGCAGAACCTGTCGTCGGCGTCGTGGAGATCCTTGGGGGAGGTCTATGTCCAGCAGTGGACGTGCTTCGGCTGATATGATAAACTAAGATGTAGGATGCAACTAATATTTCAGGGACTGTAAATAAATGTAAGTTATGATTAAAGTTGATGATATAAGCACAGATGATATACTAGTTACTTCGTAACAGATATTGCACTTCCTTGTAAAACAAAATACCTACGCATTTATTCACATACTCCTTTCCTCTGTCATACAATACACGGAAACATGGGTATTAAGGCGCTCGACTTAGAGTTTATAACTGCGTACACTACGGCGCGCGAATTGCGGCGGCGACTGTACGGTGTTCTAGCGCTGACGGGTAGAGCGCGGCCTGTAGGTCGTGCCCACAGATAAGAAAAATTTTTTGCCGCTCCGATAGATTGCTGAAGGAGGCGTGGCAGCGAGTTAGCTTCAAGCACAAAGAGATTTGTTTCTGTCATTCGTAAATGATTGTACTGCGCAGAAGTTGCACAATTTCATGGCAGGCAGAGCTCCGTGTGTTTTGGTGTCAAAATTGCCAAAATGGTCATTATTAAGGTGCAAAATTGCAACTGGCAAAGTAAATTTAATAAATGGAGTAGTTTCTTACCATGTGTCAGTGAAAAACCTAAATGAAAATCAATATATAAAAATATGAATTTTTGTTTTTGGTTTCTTGTTATTTAGTGCGAGGGTGTTGTCGATATTTTTCAACGATATTTTTTTTATTTTCCCGAATTGAAGGAAAAGTAGATCAGAACTACATAATGTAACAATTTGTTTTCTACAAAATCAATCACTATTTACTCAAAGCATTTCAGCGATGATGACTTTGTGATGACCACACAAGAAATGCATAAAGTGTTCTGCACTGCCTCATGTAGACGTTTGCATACTGTTTTCAGTACGTATCGGTCGTTTAAATATTTTCTTTACTTTTTACCTATTTACAACCCATAGTACTGGAAAACATAGTTTGGGGCTAGATGGCCGTGTTTGATTTATCCATGAATATTTTTTTCTGTAAGTAGGTTTCTTATAAGTAGTAAAAATTATAGTTTTAATAGAGTGTTAGTTTAGTTTTCTTTGAATGAAATAAATCATTAGTACAGGTAAGCATTAAAGTATTCCCAGGCTTAAAAAAACATACAAAAAAGTATATACAGGTATGTGGCAGAAAAAAAATAATAATTGGTTTCCCATTCGTAAAAACAGAAAATTCGAAATCAACAGAATAAGGTTGCTAAGCAACGCATATATTAATAGTTATAAACAGCAAACATTATTTACTCGTACATAGCGCAAGTAAGAAGTCCGCGGACTACGGTAAATATAAAATATTAGGTAGATATTATCACTTTTTTTTGTAAGTACAAAGGATTTATATATAGTGTATAGTTACATTACATTGTATATAGTAACCAAGCCAACCAAGTAAATCGAGTAGTCTTGATAAGGAAAATAAAATATATGTTATAATAAAATTAAAGTTATGAGAATGAAATTTTAATAATCTCCTAATCGATATCTGAAGGTCCTGGAGGTCTCTGACCACGAATTTTCATAAATATATCTTTTACCATAATATGGTAATATTATTATCTAAGATCTATTAACGTCCTAAAATCACTATTTTTACGACTCACTAACTCATCAAAATATATAGTCCACTTCCAGGTGAATTAGAAACTTGAAATTTGGCATCAAGGTAATTTATTGGACGTATATAAAGGAAAAATACGAAAACCGGCCAAGTGTGAGTCGTACTCGTGCATCAAGAGTTCCGTATTACCAATACTCATAAAATATACAGACCACTTCCAGGTGACTTAGACTTGAATTTTGCCACCGAGGTAGGTTATTGGACGTATGCAAAGGAAAATTTCAATGAATGGCCAAGTTTCAGTCGTACTCACAAAATTTGGGTTCCGTACCACCACTCCTCATTGGAATAATTATATGGGCCACTTCCAGGTGACTTTTTTAAATTGAGATTTGGAATCGCAGTGGGTTTATTGGACGTATTAAGTAAAAATTAAAAAAACTGGCTAAGTGCGACTCTGGCTTGTGCACCGAGGGTTCAGTAGAACCAAAAATATCTTATAAGTATATCTATTAGTTGAATAGGGATAGGAAATTAGAATGTGTACTTTACATAATTTAATGATATCACAACAAAACATAAATTAGAAATGGGGCGAAGTTCAATGTAAAAAATTACAGCGATCTAAATGGGTAGGTGCCCAGTTCTATAGTGGTTTCTAAATCATAGCTACGAAACTTCAAATAGAAATATTTATTTAAGACTTCTCCAAATAATAGAATAAGTACAACAGTTTTTAGTTTCTTAAAAAATATGTTCTGTTCTACTAAATGGTGTAACTTGGCAAGTTTAAATGATCGAGATGCCAAGCAAGCAAAGCTTACTTTTTAAAGGTAAATATTAATATAGAATAAAGTTGGATACTAAAAACATGCCAAGTTACACCATGCAGAAGCACGGAACATAACTTTTTTTTTAAGAAACTGAAAACCTTTGTACTTTTGTTTTTTGTTTCTGCGCTACATCTATCACAAACATCCCGTGTATTGTATTGACAAATTGAAAGCGGGACTTAACGTGATTTTATTTAACACATATGAGCAGGTATTGATGTTTTTACAGTCTACTCGCGAACACGGCTATCGAAGCATAGTCGAAACGTAGAGGTAAAAACACCGTGAAAATTTAAAGTGTTATATCCTGTGTATTTTTGAGTTACGGAAAATATATAAGGCTAATAGTTTATAATTATAATGTTATAGTAGTGAAAATATATGTTATAATAAAATGAAGGTTAAGAGAATGAAATTTTAATAAACACCTAATCGATATCTAAAGGTCCTTGAGGTCTCTGACCACGAATCCGTGGTCACTTTCGAAGCAATCGGCGTAGTAATTGAAAAACCTATCATACCTCGCATTCCTAATATAATCTATCGATATTAAAAAATGCCTAACTATAACCACAACACTATGAAAATGATACCATCTTTGGAAAAAATATTGCACGGAAAGTTTCATTGAATAACTTTACTTCTAATCTTACGATCTGAAATGTAATTCTAAATAAATGTTTTTTAATGAATTGCACAACATTACATATTATTTCTTTAGTTCTAAATAATCACATTATTTTTTAAACTTTTAGTGCTCATCAAATAAACTGGGCAGTTTTACTATCCTGATATCACCTTGCCATTGTCATTCTGTCAATTTTCATAAACTCAATCTTATTTTATACAGTTTTAAGTCTACTTTTATTTAATGATCTTATAGTTTTGTTTTTTGTTTTTGGGGGAGGTTACTTTGAAAAAATGCCCAATAGCATCAACCTGTTTGTAGTGTGCTGTATGTGTAATGGCTTGCTCGGTGTTAGTACTAAAAAATCGTTCTATAGAATTCTTCTATTCTGTGGTCGTGCCAATGTGTAAGTTGTACTTATCTCGCCTGCTCGACCCAGTGACGGGGGCCCGATATAAGTTACTTTTGTTTTGTTAAAGCGCTCGTAGCAGACGCCAAACCTCGCAGCAGGCCGGGCCATGATATTCCAGTTAAATGTGATCCCTCTAGTTTCCAATCATACCGCAAGCTATATATACTTATTCATTGACAGTGAGGAGAAAGGCAGGGGGCGGGGGCACGATCACGCCGCTATCACGAGGCTGGTATTCGCCGTTGCGGTGTGAGAGAGGGGGAAAAAGTATGTTCCTTGCTGCACGGCTCGTTGCTAAACACGTAAAAAACCGACTTCCATCGCAACAACTTAGTACAATTTCGCATTATTATTTTTGGTTTTTGTTAATTTTCTAATAAAGTACTACACCGATTTTTAAAATTTTATATGGGACCACACGGGAAGCACTAGCTTTCAAATAAAAAAAAACATAAAAATCGGTTCACCCAGTCAAAAGTTCTGAGGTAACACACATAAAAAAAACATACAGTCGAATTGCGAACCTCCTCCTTTTTGGAAGTCGCTTGAAAAGACTGTATGTTAGCATATGTCTGTCCTTCATTGTGTGTCTGTAATGTCATCGCAGTTCCTAAATGGGTGGACCGATTTTAATGATTTTTATAATATTTGGAAACTAGATTAGCCGAGATGGTTTTAGCCATATTTGATGGAAGTCCGTTCAGCCGCCCATGAAAATGGTCAACTGTCGGCCAAAACAGTAAGAGCCGCCTCAACTAAAATAATGTACTTATACCCTGCTAGCCAGATTTTAGGTGCAATAAATAAATCAAAAACAAAGGGGCCGCCGCCGCCGCAAGTTATCCAATTTGGATAAAAGGAGTTTTCAATTTTGACGTTGATGTTTCCAACCCATAGCGTCTCCACTCTCCTGCTAACTCTCAAACTGTACGCGGTACGCGGATAAGAGGATAACCTGCTGAAACTTTTACACTTTCGCTCGCACTACTACACCCAGTCCTTCTCTATTATGCCCGCTCGTCTATGGAACTCTTTACCTTCCGATGTTCGCCACGCTGAGTCACTAGCAGCGTTCAAGCTGCGTCTTCGGGAAGTTTTCCTGATCCAGTAGTTTTGTGCGTATATATGTATATTTGTACTTGTTTTATGTTGGTATACATAATACAATTATTATTATCTATCTACCCATATTTATATTTAAAACTATATATTTATCGTGGATTATTATTTCTTTGCCTTTTGGAAAATAGGTACCTTGCTATCAGATTCTTGCGCTATCGTTGTTTTACATAATACATTTGAATATATCTCATCTGCCAAGGGTTGTCTGGAAGAGTTCGCTTTTAGCGATAAGACCGCCTTTGTACACTTCAGTCTGATAACACCATCCTTGTGTGCAATAAAGAATTTATACATACATACATACACGGGGCCGAACCCGGATTTGTGGAGGTTGTGCGGCTATGGCCTCCCACTCTAGTGATAGCAACCGACAACAGCGTCGAAACGTGCCTTCGAAGAGCGGTATTGTCGAGTTAAATGCCAAACTCATTCAGGTAATGACTATTCTAATGGTCCGTTAACCGGCTTGATTGACACGACCGCTCTCGCTGGCGGCGTTCGGCTTAGTTGTTGTGTCCCTGGCCTTCACCTTACCGTTGTGCCGCAGAGCTCTCTACAGTGCTTTGATGGGAAAATGTAACTTTACATGGGTTTTGACGCTTGTGTGTACTCCCTGTGCAGCTACCCGATGGCGAGCAAAGAGGAGGTGGAGAAGCACCAGGACAACTGCGCCATCTGCTGGGAGCCCATGAAGGAGGCGCGCAAGCTGCCCTGTGACCATCTGTTCCACAAGTGAGTGCGACCCCTGCAAGTAGGACCATGATCCGCAGTAGTGCGTGGCAGCCCGTCTGCGCGTGCGCGGAACGACACGAGGCACGCCGCACGCACGTGCTCTACACTGAATGCAGAATGTGGGGTCTGTATAGTCACCACTTTCCGTACGGTATAAATACACTGTCCGTACGTAGTGATAGAAATCTTTAGGTAGATTGGATAGACCTACGCGTAGGTCTATCCAATCTAGAGTTGATGAGGATTCCTCTTCCGCTTCCTCATAATGAGGAAGTTCCGCAATTTTGGCACTTCCTCTTCCGTTACCGCTTCCTAAAAACCGAAAATGAAAAATTCCTCTTCCGCTTCCTCTTCCTCATAAATTATGAGGAATTTTAGAGGAATTTAATCACGTTTAAACAAGCTCGACAGTAGAGTTGATGAGGATTCCTCTTCCGCTTCCTCATAATGAGGAAGTTCCGCAATTTTGGCACTTCCTCTTCCGTTACCGCTTCCTAAAAACCGAAAATGAAAAATTCCTCTTCCGCTTCCTCTTCCTCATAAATTATGAGGAATTTTAGAGGAATTTAATCACGTTTAAACAAGCTCGACAGCCAGTACTCGGGGCGGCGGCGGCGCACCGGGCGCCGCGTTGCTCGAAGGTATCTCTACCTACCGATCGCAGCCGACAAGCGGTATCCTGCCGCCCGCCACCCGCCCGCGCCCTTGTTGCCGACCGACCGTTTATTTCGTTCGTATTCAGTTCGCGAGCGCACGTCTCTGTTTGTTTTTATAGTGTACTCTATGAGCGCATGGTTTTCGCAGCGGTGACATTTATGTGATTGTTTTGTTAGTTAAAGATTTTTGTTTGCAAGTAAACATAACACAATGAGGCCTAAAGCAAGTGTCATATGGACTTATTTTGATGAAGTGGATGAAGAAAAAGTACGCTGCAAAATTTGTCACAACACCTACTCACGAAAAATTTGTTAATTTGACTTAACTTTAAAAAAATATATGATTATTTGAATTCCTCTTCCTCATCCGCTTCCTCTTCCTCATCCGCTTCCTCTTCCCCACAGAAATGTCCTCTTCCTCATCCGCTTCCTCAAACTCAATGCCGAATACTTCCTCTTCCTCTTCCTCATCCTCATAGCCACTTCCTCATCAACCCTAATCCAATCTACCTAAAGATTTCTATCACTCCTTAGGGTCAGACGAGGGTGTTCAGTGAAACAAGATTTACGTTTTACCTTGTATTGTTACACAATAAAATGTCTGTTTTAATACTTCTAGATGGGTAGGCACTAGTTATACAGATCCATAAGTACTGGTCACCGGTTAACTAGAGCGCGGACGGGAGGCAACTGCCGGCTCTGTATGTAAAACGGGCGAGCTTCGCCTTGCTACAAAAAGTGCTGACACTACTGTGTCCCTACAAGAATGGAACGTTTTGCCGCCTCCGGCCCGTCGACTGACTGACTGGCTCCGCATTTAATATGCAGCTCAACCGCCCCACAGTCGTACACAGAGGGACTAAAGCATTTTTTTACAATCGTTCATAGCCTATAAGTTATAAAAAAAGGTTAATACACCGGTGCCGTGCCGGTAGCACTGTGTGAGTACGACCCTAACGTAAACACGTGCACGGATTGCTCGTAATTTCCTCGATGAAAATAAATGTTGAAATTACCTCTAAAACGACACTATATCAATTATGTACCCACATAACAACTCGTTTAAACATCTAAGAAATTTATTGTAAATAAAAGTTATAATTATTTAAATACCTACCTTTCGGCTGCCCAATTTAGAAACACAGTAACTGACAATTCTCTGATTTTTTTTAATTTTCATTATAATAAAAGACAGTTTGCACGCTAAATTGATAGAACATTTAATTTATGAATGGAAGATACTTCAATAAAAATATTTATCAGAAAAATACTTCAAATTAAGTCATAAAAGTAATAAAAAATGAAATAACACTAGAAAGATTAAGTCTAAATATTTTGCAGTTACTGTGTTTTAAAAAGGGGCATCCGCTTTCAAGGTGAGGGTTATTTCCACCGTTTTTAGTTATTAAATTTCGACATACCTATTCATTATTAAAAGTGGCCAAGTGCGTGTCGGATCACGCGCAAAGTAGGGTTCCGTAGTATTTTCAATAAATGTTTATTTCAAAAAACAAAGTTATTTGCAGTTGGTTAGAACGTTTTGTATGGAAAATCTATAAACTTTTTACAAATCCAACTGCACATCTTAAGTTGGTCGACTGTTACTCCTAAACTTAGAAAGTCTACTTGGCCGTGATAATTTTCCTTGTAAATTGATTATTATATATACTACTATTTTGTATCTTTCCTGCCAGCACTTATATCTCACTGTTTCGCAAATGGATCCCTGACTCGAAAAATTATTTCCACACACCCGCAATATTTTTGTACGCCTGTCCCACGACACCGAACACCATGACTAATATGTATACATGCCAAATTACAGCTTTCTAGTACTAAGAGTCTCTGAATAAGCCACACACAGGCAGACAGACGGACGGATTTGGCGAACCTATAAGGGTTCCTTGTTGACTACAGAACCCTTAAAACTCTGTTTTCGCGGCGCCGCTGTGTTTTCTAAGCGGGGTGGCAAGTTAGAAATCGCGCGTCCCATTTTGCTTTACACTTTCTCTTAAGGGCCCCCGGGAGGCTCGAGTTTCCATACAAACGTAGTTCCGCTTCAATACAAAAACTACGTTAAGTAGACACATATCGATGTTTGTAATTAGTTTTCATCGTAGTAAATTGATAAGTAACTAAACGAAGTCATAAATTAATTTTGTACTGAAAGTTTGAAACTGCTCTTATTTTTTTCCGTTTTATATTAGTACATCGAAAAATTAATTACAAAAATCGATATGTGTTAGTTTAATATATGTGTAAAGTTTGGATTCAATCCGGCATGTAGTTTTTGTATTTAAGCTGTACTACGTTTTAAGAAAAAAAACTCAGTACACTTTTACTTGTATAAATCTATATTCATTCACAATATCCAAGCACAAATATTGAAACTTCCGTCGACTGATCACGTCGAAGACTGAATACCAACCGCCCAGTCCGTGAGAGGTAGGGGTGGGGAAGATCCACAATAGTGAGCAGTGTTGCCAATATAAAATTTGATTTTTCAACGTAAACAATAAAACACGACATACGTTTGTATAGAAACCCGAGCCTCCTGGGGGACCGTTGTGACCTGACCACCGATGTGAAAGCTCTCTCACTCTGATAGTATTAGGTACAGGAGAACATTCTCTGCTCTACAAACTGCGATTCGCCAACTTTGCACTTTTTTAGGGTTCCGTGCCGAAAGCGTAAAAACGGGACTCTATTACTAAGACACCGCTGTCTGTCCGCCTGTCTGTCCGCCTGTCTGTCCGCCTGTCTGTCTGTCCGTCTGTCACAAGACTGTATTTCTGTCCTGACTAGCACTTGGCCGGTTCTACTTATTCTTTCGTTTCAGGTGCCTACGAGACGCGACGGCGACGTGCCCGCATCGACTTCGCCACTTGGAAAAGAAGTTGACTTAAGAGTATATGAGTTGCTCGCTTACAGAGCCTTTAGCATTGAAGATGCTTTGAAGTCTCTGATACGATATACTGAGAACACACAGTATACACTATTACCCACTCCGTTGTCCGGCTCCCCCCGCTAACGAACCCCGTGTCTTGTCCAGCGCGTAAATGGAATCTGAGCACACCGGCTAGCGGCTCTGACTCGCACTTTACCAGTTTTTTAATAGTGTATGTGGCCGACGGCACATTTCATATACAATATCTGTAACGTAACGTCGGTGGCGTAATGGCTAGGGCCGCCGCCTCCTGTCCGGGTGGTCGTGTTTCGAACCTGCCACGTACCGATGTGATTTCGGATTTAGATTTCATATGTACGTTTATCCGACGCTCTTACGGTGAAGGAAACCTACACACGCGTGCTGAGAAACTCGAAGGTTGTGTGTGAAGTCGACCAACCCGCACTGGACCCGCGTGGTCGACTAATACCCGAACGCCCTAATTCAGGGTAGGCTCGAGCCCCTTTGGCTTTGCCCCTCGGTAGGGACGTATATGAGCTGATATGAATGAATCTGTAACTGACAGCTCGTGCCTGTGCCGCTGGGTGCAGCAGGACGCGTCGTGCCCCACGTGCCGGCGCGCGCTGCACGCGCCCGGGCCGCACGCGCCGCCCGCGCGCCCCGCGCCGCCGCCCGACGCGCCGCCCGCCGCGCCGGGGGCCGCGCCGCCCGCCGCCGCCCGCCACAACCGCCTGTTCCACTTCGACGGTGAGCGATCATAATAATAATCATCATTGTTTTGTTTGTTCATGCAAAATTAACACATCAAAATTATTACAATTCTCTTTATTCAATTTTTATATTAAAGAATAATGGGTGGGTCTTAAAATGAACATGGACAAGACGAAAATAATGTTAAATGTCCGTGTCACACCCACCCCTCTAAAGGTTGGAGACTCTACACTGGACTTTGTGGACGAATATGTATACCTGGGAAAAACAGTCCAGCTAGGTAGGTCCAACTTCAAGAAAGAGATCAATCGACGAATCCAACTCGGCTGGGCAGCGTTCGGGAAGCTTCGCAATATCTTCACGTCCCAAATACCGCAGTGTCTCAAGACTTGACCAGTGTGTGTTGCCAGTAATGACATACGGAACTGAGATATGGTCATTTACTATGGGCCTCGTCAGAAGCCTCAAGGTCACCCAACGGGCAATGGAGCGAGCTATGCTCGGAATTTTCCTACGCGATCAAATCAGAAATGAGGAGAATCAAAGTAACCGACATAGCTTACAGAATCGCTAAACTAAAGTGGCAATGGGCAGGGCACATATCTCTTAGAACAGATGGCCGTTGGGGTATTAAAGTTCTCGAGTGGCGACCGCGCACCGGAAAACGTAGCGTAGGAAGGCCTTCCACGCGGTGGACCGACGACCTGGTGAAGATCGTGGGAAGCCGCTGGATGCGGGCAGCGCAGGACTGGTCGTCGTGAAAGTCCTTGAGGAGGCCTTTGTCCAGCAGTGGACGTCTTTCGGCTGATATGATTGATGATTAAAAAAATAGGTGAGGCGGCCTGCCGTACAGTTTATTCAACATCATCAAACATTTATCAAAGTGAGCTATATGTCGTGTAGCTCTTTTTTACCGACTTCAAAAAGGAGGAGGTAAAAAGTTCGACTGTATATTTTTTTTTATGTATGTTCACCGATTTTTCCGTCAATTGTAGACCGAATTTCAAAATTTCTTTTTTCATTCGAAAGAGTATACTCCCGAGGGGGTCCCATTGTCACCAAATCAGGATCTGATGATGGGATCCCAGGGAAATCGAGAACAACCCTCAAATTACTCATTACGTAGGCACTGATTACGTGATTCATATGTTTTCTAAAGCTATTAAAATACTTGCGTCTGTTTCTCATGTTGATAAGCTGACGAAGGAAGGTACAACTCCTTAAGAGTTAGGAGTTGGAGGAAAATTCGTTCAATATTATACATAGATATATACGTAGGTATGCATAGACCAATAGGTTGTTTTCTTTCAGGTTATTCAGATGAGCTTATGATGGACGATTAACTCCATCACTTTCATGTTATTGAGTTAAATCGTCCATCATCATCTGCTGGGATAAGGATGGAAGCCACAGAATTTTGTATCTGTTAATGAAATACATGTATTTTGATTTGATAATTCCTATTAGTGAGTAGGTGATTGGGTTTAACGTTGTTAGATAGATAGCATTATCACTAAAAATAAAGAAAATAAAAATAATAGTTTAAAAAAACTAAAAAGCGACTTCAAAATGAAATTCACTCAAAAGTATGAAATAATATTATTATACTTAAATACACAACATTAACCAACAATAACGAAATCAAAGGTGGGTACGAATTAAATTAGGGGCTTAAAATTTTTTTTGAGGTCGGTGTCAGCAATGCCATTGAATTTAAAACATTTGATACGTAAGTAACTGTGTCCAGGTACCGACCTCAAAAAAAAATTAAAGCACCTCATTTAATTCGTACCCACCATCGATTTCGTTATTGTTGGTTAATGTTGTGTATTTAAGTATTTAAACGTATATAAGTATGTATATCAGTCTCTGGTAACCCATAACACAGGGAATCCTACTTTGGGGCCAGATGACCATGTGTGATTTGTCCCAGAATATTTATTTATTTTTATTTTATTTATAATAATATTATTTCATACTTTTGAGTGAATTTCATTTTGAAGTCGGTGTTTAGTTTTTTAAACTATTATTTTTATAAAACAACACGAACTCATTCCCCCAGCTTCATTCCACCTACGGTCAACGAAACGCAGGTAGGGCTTCCAACCCCTTTTCAAGCGACTTCCAAAAAGGAGGTTCTCAATTCGTCTGTTTTTTTATGTGGTTACCTCAGAACTTTTGACTGGGTGAACCGATTTTTATGATTCTTTTTATTTGAAAGCTAGTGCTTCCCGTCGCATATAAATTTTATCAAAATCGGTATAGTACTTTATTAGAAAATTAACAAAAACCATAAATAATAATGCAAAATGTACTAAGTTGTTGCGATTGAAGTCGGTTTTTTAACGTGTTTAGCGTTTTTGTTGTTCATATTACGCATATAAGCGTTATGCTTCTTCTGTCATTATGCGGACAGTGATGGAGTGGAACTCCTTTTTATTTCCGCAGTTTTACAATTTGGGAATCTTCAAGGTGAGAGTGAGTAGGCATTATTTAAGTTTGCCTGTACTATCCTCGACCTCATCGTCACTTGCCATCGGGTGAGATGTAGTCAAACGCACTTGAGTTTTTAGTAAATTAAAAATCAGAAGTTTCATTTTTTGAACATCACTAGCTATAAAATTGTTACGTGTCGCACGGAAATTCAGCAAAAAAAAACGAAATGTAGAAAAAAATCTTTTTATTCGATTTTTTTCTTATTATTTGTACGGTTCAAATTGATTAATATGACCTTAAAAGCAATCGTACTGATTTTCATAAATATCGAATTCACGCCAAAAAAACCAAAATCATTTGAAATATTGAAATGTTTTTTAAAAAAAAATATCATGCATAATTAAACTTCTTAGATATTGCTTACTGTCAAATAGTCAAAGCGGCATGTCAAAGTTAAATTTGTCACAACAAAATTCCTGTCAATTCTGTAAACAAAACCACGAAAACATTCTCCGACCAGTTTCCTCGCGGCTGTCCGTGGGTCCGTACACCCCCACGTCGGTCCCACCGCCTCGCACAGTTGCCTCGGGGATGTGAATGAAGCATCGCAGCGCCTCGTACTGGATCCTGGTGTCGCTGCTTGCCATCATCGTACTGCTGCTGGTGCGGCTCAGCTCGCTGCTGCAATGGAGCCCCACAGGTCGCCCGGGACGGCCTAGTCCGGCCTTTACGTGTGTTGCAGACGATTGAATACAGTGCTCTGGAGGTTACTCGATAAACCAAACGATGGAGTGACGGCGTGCAGGCCGCGGAGTTCGCCACTGGCGACACCGACACTTACAACCTTCACCAATCTGGAGTTAGCCCCCTTGTGAGGAGTACGGCCCTTGCTACCCAAAACATGGGTAGAAAACCGAGCCCCAGTAGCGGGGACAGCTATAGGTTGTTCCCGAGGTGTCGCCCTGGTGGCGCTTTCTACTCTTGGCACCGTGCGCAAACTATACTTGAAAACTGTACTTTTCTTTAGTGAATTGCGACTCACGGCAGTACAATAGGGGATCGAACTGCATCAAAAATAAATTCTGAAATTTGTTTTCTTAAATTGCTCTCTTGAAGTTTCAAAAAACCTTACTTGTTTTGTTTTTCCACCACGTCTTCAATTTTTAATTGATAAAATTCACAAAATAAATTCGTCAATGACGCTAAAAATCTATGACGTCACTTGTGGGTATTTCAAAAATTTTTAGAACAAAATTTCGTTTTTGACAGATCATAAAAAGTAACTCAAATGACTAGCAGTCCGATCCCCTATTATCTGAATAGGTACCTTAACAAACACTAATCTGCATAATTTAATAAGCGAACACGACGGTCTCAGAGGGATGTCTGACTATTTAAGTGTCTTGCAGAGCTTATAAACTGTCAGCATTCATCAGATTAATATGTGCTCGTAGTTAGAACGCGAGGAGGATAAACAGCCGACGAAGGTTGTGTTGATTTCGTAGGTTAGCCATGACGCTCCTTCTCGTAGCGTCCTGACTCGCGTACGAGCCATCGGGCTCGGCTGATACTAAGCGGCCGCGGGCGCGCGCGCAGTACGACGGGCGACCAAACGTATACTGAACTGATATTCATCTTCGTCATATCAGCCGAAAAACGTACACTGCTGGAAAAAGGCCTCTGCCAAGGATTTCCACGACGACTGGTCCTGCGCTACCCGAATCCAGTGGCTTCCCGCGATCTTCACCAGATCGTCGGTCCACCGCATGGAAGGCCTGCCTACGCCACGTTTTCCGGTGCGCGGTTGCCACTCGAGAACTTTACTACCCCAACGGCCATCTGTTCTATTTTCTTCGGATCTCTTCTTTTCTGATTCGATCGCGTAAGGAAATTCCGAGCATAGCTCGCTCCTTTGCCCTTTGGGTGACCTAGAGCCTTCTTATGAGGCCCATTGTGAGCGACCATGTCTCAGTTCCGTATATCATACTGGCAACACACACTGGTCAAAGACCTTAGACTTGAGATACTGCGGTATTTGGGACGTGAAGATTTTGCGAAGCTTCCCGAACGCTGCCCAGCCGAGTTGGATTCGTCGATTGATCTCTTTCTTGAAGTTGGACCTACCTAGCTGGACTGTTTGTCCCAGGTTAACATGTTCGTCAACAACTTCCAGTGTAGAGTTTCCAACCTTCAGAGGAGCGGGTGCGACACGGACATTTAACAATATTTTCGTCTTGTCCGTGTTCATTTTAAGACCCACTTGTTGAGAGACTTTACTAAGGCCATCGAGCATTGTGCTTAGTTCTTTCATAGTTTCACTTTCACAACATCGTCAGCAAATCGGACATGGGTTTATGTACTCGCCGTTGATATTGATGACGAGTCCACCCCAGTCTAGAAACTTGAAAACATCTTCCAGGGCGGCGGTGAACGTCTCCCTGTCTCACCCCTCGCTGCAGCCGGATAGGTTCCTAGTTTTGATCCTGGAGGCGAACCGACATGGTGGCGTTTTCATACAGACATTCAATTTGGCACCGCTGGAGAGACTTTAGCACAGCCCAGTTTACGAATGAATCAAAGGCTTTCTCATAATCTACGAACGCTAAGCGTAGTGGCTGATTGTACTCTTCAGTTTTCTGTATAATCTGCCGCAGCGTGTGTATGTGGTCTATGGCACTAAAACCTTTTCGGAAACCGGCTGGTTCGGGAGGTTGGAAGTCGTCAAACCTCCGTGCGAGATGATTCGTAATGACTCTCGAAAACATGTTTCAGAAATAAAACCTATTATTAACCAACTTCAAAAAAGCAGGAGGTTATCAATTCTCGAAATCTTTTTCTATGTATGTTCCCGATTACTCGAAGACGCCTGTGGACCGATTTGGAAATATTTTTTTTTGTTTGAAAAGGTAGACTAACTTAAGGCACCATTATCACTAAATCAGGATCTGATGATGGAATCCCAGGGAAATCGAGGGCAACTCTCAAATTTTATAGGCACGTATTACGTGTTTCGTATTCATATTGTCTAAAGCTATTCAAGTATTTGCGTCTGGTAGTCATCATCTCATGTTGATGAGCTGGTGATAGTAAGTAAGTAAGTAAGTATTTATTTGCTTTTAAAGAAGGTACAGTAAGTAAAATGATGTTCGTTATTACAGTAGGAATCACTTGTTTAGCCATATATAACAACAGCATGCAAATGTTATTACAGTATTAAATAGATAGAAACAAAACAAAAAACAAATCTTCAAATTTAATCCTTGACATACATCATAATGTTACAAGATAGAAGAAAGAAGATAGAAGGTTACAAGTTCATGACGGTTAGGAGTGGGAGGATAATTCTTTAAATATTATAGGTACGTATAGTTCGCTAAACTTAAGTTCTCGAGTGGCGACCGCGCACCGAAAGACGTGGCGTAGGAAGGTGTCCCACATGGTATACCTACGACCTGATGAAGGTCTCTGGAAGCCGCTGGATGCCGGTAGCACAGGACCGGTCGTCGTGGAAGTCCTTGGGGGAGGCCTTTGTGCAGCAGTGGACGTCTTTAGGCTGTTACGATGTACATGTCGCAGGCAACTGGTTAAATTAGCCATTCAATTAACTGCCTATCCGGTTCATTAAACGGCGGCATTCAACTAACTGGCTGTATGATAATACTTTTAATGACTTGGCGCGCTGATGCTTAGGCCATTCATTAAACGAGCGAAGCGAATACAGAAGTAGGAGCACCGAAGGGGTTCTGTCGACTGAGAAACGGAACATTCCCTCTCGTATACCTACCAGATACGCTAGAACTACCACGTTTACGATATAGCGTCCCCACTTACCTACCTTAGGGCATAACAGTGAGGGCAATGGAACAATCGAAACTAGAACGGGAGCGAGCGAAGCGACCTCGGGATTTCGAAGAACTCCCGACTCATTTGGTCAGGTTCGGAGACTAGCTGGCCTCCTCCTCCTCACAGTCGTAGTGTTAGTTTGAACATGAAAATATAGAACACCCACCGACTGAGAAATGTCCCCTTTTTCCTCCCACCTCCTCCTTTAAGCACTCCTCCCCCTGAGGTGTGAATTTTAACTACTTGGCTAGCAGCAGTTGAACGTTATCGATCCAAGCCGTTTGCCTCGACGTTTAATTGAACGGCGCCTTTTAGTGAAAGGCTAGGCAGTTAATTGAATGACTAATTAAGCTAGATGGCTGCGTCATATAAACCGATAGTTGTATGCTTTCAGGTTATTCAGGTGAGCTGATGATGGAAGGTTTGTCTCCTTTCATGCTGCTGAGATGATGATGGAAGCCACAGGAACATGTGCATTATGGTTTGATGATATCCTGTTGGCGAGTGGGTGATTGAAATTAACGTTGTTGATATCATTATAACTAAAAATAATAAAAAAATAAAGTTTAAAACCAAAAACCGACTTCAAAAAGAAATTCACTCAAAATTATGAAATAACATTTTTATAAATACACGACATTAACCAACAATATCGAAATCAAAGGTAGGTACTTAACAAATTAGGGGCCTACAATTTTTTTTCAAGTTGGTACCAGCACGCGAGAAAAGTATATACTTACCTATCAAATGTTTTAGATTCGATGGCTTTGCTGGCACCGACCTCAGAAAAAATTGTAGGCCTGTATTGTATGGTAAACGTAAACAATAAACATAATTTTGAGAGAATTTCTTTTTAAGTCGGATTTTAGTTTTTTTTTTAATATTTTTTTACTGGCCTAAAACTTGGCTATTATTATTCCTTCTTAACCGACTGTCCCCCAAGTGGACAGTTATTTATCTTTTTAATTGCTAAAATGTATGTCGGTGCCGGTGCTGGATAGGATAGGGCACCGAGCGAGTTGAAGGCGACACCTTATTAACGCAGGGTGTGTGTTGTGTGTGTGCAGGGTCACGCTACGTGTCGTGGCTGCCGAGCTTTAGCGTGGAGGTGACGCGCGTGCCGGCGCCGCTCTCCGCGCACCACATTGACGTCATGGCCGCGCAGGTGAGCCCGTGTGGTGTGTGCAGGGTCGCGCTACGTGTCGTGGCTGCCGAGCTTCAGCGTGGAGGTGACGCGCGTGCCGGCGCCGCTCTCCGCGCACCACATTGACGTCATGGCCGCGCAGGTGAGCCCGTGTGGTGTGTGCAGGGTCGCGCTACGTGTCGTGGCTGCCGAGCTTCAGCGTGGAGGTGACGCGCGTGCCGGCGCCGCTCTTCGCGCACCACATTGACGTCATGGCCGCGCAGGTGAGCCCGTGTGGTGTGTGCAGAGTCGCGCTACGTGTCGTGGCTGCCGAGCTTCAGCGTGGAGGTGACGCGCGTGCCGGCGCCGCTCTCCGCGCACCACATTGACGTCATGGCCGCGCAGGTAAGCCCGTGTGGTGTGTGCAGAGTCGCGCTACGTGTCGTGGCTGCCGAGCTTCAGCGTGGAGGTGACGCGCGTGCCGGCGCCGCTCTCCGCGCACCACATTGACGTCATGGCCGCGCAGGTGAGCCCGTGTGGTGTGTGCAGGGTCGCGCTACGTGTCGTGGCTGCCGAGCTTCAGCGTGGAGGTGACGCGCGTGCCGGCGCCGCTCTCCGCGCACCACATTGACGTCATGGCCGCGCAGGTGAGCCCGTGTGGTGTGTGCAGAGTCGCGCTACGTGTCGTGGCTGCCGAGCTTCAGCGTGGAGGTGACGCGCGTGCCGGCGCCGCTCTCCGCGCACCACATTGACGTCATGGCCGCGCAGGTGAGCCCGTGTGGTGTGTGCAGAGTCGCGCTACGTGTCGTGGCTGCCGAGCTTCAGCGTGGAGGTGACGCGCGTGCCGGCGCCGCTCTCCGCGCACCACATTGACGTCATGGCCGCGCAGGTGAGCCCGTGTGGTGTGTGCAGGGTCGCGCTACGTGTCGTGGCTGCCGAGCTTCAGCATGGAGGTGACGCGCGTGCCGGCGCCGCTCTCCGCGCACCACATTGACGTCATGGCCGCGCAGGTGAGCCCGTGTGGTGTGTGCAGAGTCGCGCTACGTGTCGTGGCTGCCGAGCTTCAGCGTGGAGGTGACGCGCGTGCCGGCGCCGCTCTCCGCGCACCACATTGACGTCATGGCCGCGCAGGTGAGCCCGTGTGGTGTGTGCAGGGTCGCGCTACGTGTCGTGGCTGCCGAGCTTCAGCGTGGAGGTGACGCGCGTGCCGGCGCCGCTCTCCGCGCACCACATTGACGTCATGGCCGCGCAGGTGAGCCCGTGTGGTGTGTGCAGAGTCGCGCTACGTGTCGTGGCTGCCGAGCTTCAGCGTGGAGGTGACGCGCGTGCCGGCGCCGCTCTCCGCGCACCACATTGACGTCATGGCCGCGCAGGTGAGCCCGTGTGGTGTGTGCAGGGTCGCGCTACGTGTCGTGGCTGCCGAGCTTCAGCGTGGAGGTGACGCGCGTGCCGGCGCCGCTCTCCGCGCACCACATTGACGTCATGGCCGCGCAGGTGAGCCCGTGTGGTGTGTGCAGAGTCGCGCTACGTGTCGTGGCTGCCGAGCTTCAGCGTGGAGGTGACGCGCGTGCCGGCGCCGCTCTCCGCGCACCACATTGACGTCATGGCCGCGCAGGTGAGCCCGTGTGGTGTGTGCAGAGTCGCGCTACGTGTCGTGACTGTCGAGCTTCAGCGTGGAGGTGACGCGCGTGCCGGCGCCGCTCTCCGCGCACCACATTGACGTCATGGCCGCGCAGGTGAGCCCGTGTGGTGTGTGCAGGGTCGCGCTACGTGTCGTGGCTGCCGAGCTTCAGCGTGGAGGTGACGCGCGTGCCGGCGCCGCTCTCCGCGCACCACATTGACGTCATGGCCGCGCAGGTGAGCCCGTGTGGTGTGTGCAGGGTCGCGCTACGTGTCGTGGCTGCCGAGCTTCAGCGTGGAGGTGACGCGCGTGCCGGCGCCGCTCTCCGCGCACCACATTGACGTCATGGCCGCGCAGGTGAGCCCGTGTGGTGTGTGCAGGGTCGCGCTACGTGTCGTGGCTGCCGAGCTTCAGCGTGGAGGTGACGCGCGTGCCGGCGCCGCTCTCCGCGCACCACATTGACGTCATGGCCGCGCAGGTGAGCCCGTGTACTGTCCGTCTAATAGGCGCCGGCTCGAGACGTGAGGGTAGTCGTGACGGAAGATTGTGATATATCAAGGGTTACTGGAAGGCCGGCGATACACGTGGTTCGAAATCTAGCTAAATGGAGGTCTTTGTCCTTGTTCAACAGTGGCCGTCTTCCTGTTGATATGCTGATACTGTTGATGATGACAGGCCGATAGGTACTACTACTACTGGTTTCTGCGTGTTTGTTTGAAATTGTTTCGGAGGGAGGATAGCAACGTCGGACCGCAGATCAGTGGAGCCACCAACTGCCGCCTGCGGTGATGCTCGAAACAGTAGCTATTGTGATATTAATATGGGTTTGTGTGGTGACCCTCAGGTGCAGCAAATGTTCCCGCAGTTCGGGCGCGCGGCGCTGGTGGCCGACCTCGCTGCCACGCGCTCCGCCGACCGCACCGTCGACAACATCTTAGAGGGACGCCTGCTTCCGGCGCCCTCACACGCTGAGACGGCGCCCGCTGCCGCCGCCGCGACAGGTACGTGTACAACAAGCACTTTTATTTTATTTACTAGCTGTGGAAGTTAAGGGCGGTGCGCGAGCCGCTGAATATTTTGTTTAGATAAGGACCAAGTATCTAAGAAGTAAAACTAAAAAAATAGATCGAAATCTATCCAGTAGTTTTAGCGTCATATGTACTTGTGACGAGTGTGGAAACCATTACGTTAACGCTGGCGCTAGCGCTGCCGCTGTCGTGTACTCGACGGTAAAGCTGAAAACTACCAGCTGCGGTTTCGGATCCAAACTTATGGCGGCTGCCGTTTCGTATCCGTTTACTTTCGAGGTTTGAGAAAATGGCCGCTTGAGAGGATCATTCGGTGGTGATCCTGGAAAACCGGTAAAACGTTTACGATTCTCTGGTAATTATGAAAATAGCAGCAAAAGTAATGTTAAGACGAAATATTAACGTGGTTCTTGGTTGAGTTAACGGTTCTATCGGTTCCATTCTACAAGGAGTAAAGGTTGATCGTGAAAATACAAAAATAATTAAAAATACACAGTAAATGAAAATAGCGTTAGCCAGCTAGGTCCTGTCAAAATTAAATTTGAAATTATTTATAAGCTATTTTGTCGCGTGCAGTTTCCGATATGTATAGCCTATGTTATTACCATACACAAAGCTAGGGCCCAAGTCTAAACAGTGAACTGAACTGATGGACATCGGTTGTTCAGTATTGACATGCGGTCAAGTGTACTTGGCACTTTCGAGAGTGGCGTCTGGGAGGTTTACATCTAATTAATGTGAACTCCGGGAATACACTCCGGAAGGCAAGCGCAATTTTTGGTTAAAATAGACTTATAAGCATTTACCGCCCAGACTTGTCTGAAATTTTTACATGAAAGCCTCTGAGAAAAGTGTGGGCTTTTCTCAGAGGAGAAAGTCCGTACCTGCCGCACAAGGAGTGGAACCCGAAAAGAAATAAATTGAGGACTACCTACAAAAAGAGATAAGATCCCATCACAAACATAACATGTACAAAAATCCATGTCTCGCAACGCAGTTCTACTACCGCAAAAAGTAGTGATGAGATCCAATGTAAAACCAAGTCGGTAAATACATTGAGCGCCTGCCTAGCGCCTACATCAATGGGAGCCACTTGACTGTCCAACGACTTTATCATGATAGCATTGTATAGTGACCATATCAATATTTTAATTCTTATTTCTTTAATAAATAAATAAAATTGACTTGGCCATCACACTGCAAAATAATGACATGAAAGTAATTCACTATCCTACTAATATTATAATCGCGAAAGTTTGTACGAATGTATGGATGTTTGTTTGTTACTCTTTCACGCCAAAACTACTGAACGGATCTGGCTGAAATTGGAGATAGGTAGACAGATTAGGACCTGGATTAACGGCTCGCGCACTGCGCACCCTCGAAAAGTCATAGAAATGTTGTCAACGCGGGTGAAGCCGCGGGAAACAGCTAGTTTTAAATAGTCCTAATTAGAGCGCTAATATTAGGTAGATTTTGTTGTTTATAGATTGTATTGCCAAGTCGTTTAGTTTATCAACTAAATAAAGATTTCCAATATGGATATGGTCACTATAAAGTGTTGCTAGTTAACTAATTAGGTAAAAATTGATGACAAAACAAATTTGTTAGATAGATGCTCCCGTGCATAGATACGAGCGGGCGCTGAATATATTTACCGACTTGGTTTTACATTGGATCTCATCCGGACTCCGGTAAGGTTTCTACCAAAATTAAAATCCCCGAATAAAATAACTTTATCATAATATCGTTACTATTTTATACATAATTTAATTTGGAAATTAAATAACTGTGTTTTAGACGAGTTGCCATTATTTTCTTCAAAGAGATGTAATACTTACAGAGAGTATTCCGTTATCTGTGCACCGTTGTCTGTTCGTAGGTAGACGACACTCAAATTGTTAGCCTCCTGTGTTTAGGACTCAAGTCAGATTGTAAAACCGTGGCGTAATGGTTAGTCCATTCGCTTCACACTAGGAGGTCGCGGGTTCGATTCCCGGTGGGGTCAACTTGTAAGACTCGGTTGGGTTGGAGGTAGGGCATTATCTAGGCCCGCCTGGCTAGCTACCACCATCTTATCTAAGTCTTGCCGCCAAACATCAGTGTTAATAGCATTGATGTGTTCCAGCTTGAAGATAAGATAGCCAGTTCTCCATTGCGTTGGAGAATCTTGGTAAGCCCGCTCCCATCTTCGGCATCATCTTCACTTACCATCAGGTGAGATGATGCCAAGGGCTTACCACTTGTGAATAAAAAATATAAAAAAATATTATCATATCACGCTCGATCCACTGGCAATCGTGACTTATATTATAAATTTTTAATTTGCGCCAGAAACGCGTGCAGCAGAAGTACATCAGGCACAGCCCGCACCCGCCGCCCCGTCTGCGCCCGCGCACAGCGCCGCACTAGTGGACAACTTGTAAGTGCCCGCACAAGTCTCATCAACATCATGTCCGCCGAAACACGTCCACTGCTGGACAAGGCCTCCACCAAGGATTTCAACAACGACCGGTTCCGCGCTGCCAACATCCAGCGGTTTCTTGCGGCCTTCACCAGGTCGTCGGTCCACCGAGTAGGAGGACTGCCTACGCTACATTCCGGTGCGCGATCGCCACTCGAAAACATTTCTACCCTACGAGAACAGTTTTAATGCGACGCATTTGAAACTTTGGTCCAGGGATCTCGATTATTCTCAGGAATTACAAAACATATCAAAGTGATATTTTGTTACCTGATTCTTCATTTCAATGACTTCATTTTTTCAGTTGCAGAAACACGATTTGTTTGTAACTTTTATAACAGAAAAAAATATATATTTGCATTTTACAGGCAAACCAGACCGATTGAGTACCTCTAAATTTTCTTAGTTGATTAGTCTAAACACATTTCAATATGCCAGTTGAATTTAAAAAAAATAAGTGTAGTTTTTAATTGAAACGAAAAAAACATTGAAAAATTGTGGTTATTTTCTTTGCCCTTTACACGCAAAAAAAACAGAGACAGCTGTTCTAATCAATGCCTCGCCTTAAATCACGGAATTCACCAACGTCATACAATTTTGTATGGAGAAACTACAAAAAAAAACAAATTGACTACATAAGTGTTTTGAATAAAGTTGTTGAATGCGATGAGTGGAAGCCCCTAGTAACGTGTCCCGTAAACTCGTACGCACTAGTGGTGTCACGCCACTCGGCGACCGACGCGCCGGCGCAGCTCCATCAAGCTAGCATGGCTACTTTAGCAAATTAAAAAAAATAGTACCTTAATTTGTTGCCAATTAGTTGCCAAAAAGACGATTTTTTTGCTCAAGCCGATCGCATGAAATCGAAAATTATGCTAGCTTTATATAAAGGTAGCAGAGTACCTCACTAAATTGCATAATTTTCTCCTCACCATGACAAAAGATTTTGTTGCTAATTTGTTGCTATAAGACAGAAATACCAAAAAATTTGGGTTTTTTTTCGGGTCCATGCTATCTTGAACATTGTTTTTCCTTGAATGGAGAGTGCTCAGAATTTGTTGCTGATCAGGATATTGATGAGGTACTTGTAAAGGACCAGCAACAAAATAAGTGGTACCGACACAGATTACTAAATAGTAGGGTTTTTTACCCGGGTACCCGGACCCGGGTATACCCGGGTATTTGATACTTCGGGTACCCGGGTACAAACAACGGACGTACCCGGGTCTCGGGTAATTTTGATATGGACGTCGTTTTGCGTAAACGTTCCATTCCACACCGACTTCAAATTGAGATAAACGCAAATTTGTGTATTATTGGTATACTTTTTTGTGTTATTCATTTTGACAAAGTTGTACGGATTATTTAATAGAAATATAAATTTCCTATGTTTACATGTATTGGATATTTGTAAAGTGATAGTTTTTGATAATATTTTTATAAAAAAACCTTTTTGGAACATTTTTCAAAAAGTTAATTTGTATGGCCAATAAATTGAGATGATTCTGCTAAAACGATCCAATCACATTATATTATTTTTATACCCTAACAATACTATATTTTAAGAAACTCTTATAAATTACTACAGAAAAAATAACCTTTTATGTAAATAATAAACCAGTGATAGTTAAAAAGTTTAACTAAAATGTAAAAAAATTATTATAAAGTTATTGTTCTTCTGCGTCAACCACGTCAAAATATGGTACTTCACCAAATCCATCAAAGTCGTAAATAATGTCCTCTGAGCTCTTCAAGCTTTATAAAATTGGAGACTATCCTCAGGAATTAACTTGTACATCGATTGCAAATCAGCGAGTTTTGCTGGTTCAATCGGTTTTTTATTAGGACACAATAGCAGCAGATCTGTTTTCTCAATATTTTTAGTTTAACCTTTATGCCTTTTTTCTATATTCCTTGAATTCTTCGTCCAGTGATGTTAACATAAAACTTAAATTAAAAATTTTAAAAATCCCCGACAAAAAAAACCTTTTAAAACTAGAAAATAATATGGTTTGGTCCTTTAAGTTTAATTTATGTTGTTTCTATTTTGATCAAACAGTTATCGCGTAGGGGGGTCGCTAAGTTGTGAAGCATTTCCTAGTAACTTATTGTAGTAAAAGAGTTTTATTCTTTTTTTCATTTTATTGTTTTTTATTATTTTATTTACTTATCTTCTCTAATTTGTCAGGGTTTTTTAATTTTTTAATTAAAGTTTTATTTCATGCTTTTTAAACTACATGTTTCTCAAACACGATAACTCAGCTGTAAGTTGGTGAGTCGGATATCATGCAGATACTAGGAGATGCTGCAGCTTCAGGTCAAGGTTACCATGTTCTATCTAAAACCTATTCATTAAGACTATCAATGAGCCCAAACACGATTTATCTGTTGTAAGTTAGTGAGGAGTTAGGTATCCTGCTAATTCCAGAAGGTGGTGCAGCATCAGGTCAAAATTACCATGTTCTATCTAACACCTATTCCAATGAGCCCAAACACGATACCTTTGCTGTAAGTTGGCTAGGAGCTGGGTATCCTGTAGATTCCAAACGATGATGCAGCATCCGGTCAAGGTTACTATATTCTATCTAACACTTATTCATTGAGACTATTCTATTGAGCCCAATATGATTTCTCTGCTGTAAGTTGATAGAGTTGGGTATCCTGCAGATTTCAGGAGATGCTGCAGGTCAAGGTTATGATGTGCCTGGTTGGCTGGTTATATTATCTGAGTGGTAATTATCGTAATAAAAGTTGATTTTTGATATCTTTTTAGTTTTTTTCCAGTTTCACAAAAAATATAAGAATACCCGGGTACCCGGGTATACCCGGGTATTTTTTTAAAATGTACCCGAGACCCGGGTATCCAAAATTATCGGGTATTTGAAAACCCTACTAAATAGTTACTTCGGTACCGATCGGACGATTTTTTTTTTCGGGTCCATGCTATCTTGAGCGTGGCGGCGTGCTGCCGTGAAGTGCAGCGCGCGAGTCCGGCGGGCAAACGGAAAGGCGTCAACAGTACTTATCATTAAATATAATGTATTATATTTATATTTTTTTGAAATTTTACTACAAAAATGTTGATTATGATATAAAAAAAATTATTAAAAAATTGTAAAACCCCTGACAAAAATCTCTAAAAAGAAGAAAATAATATGTATTGGCCCTCTAAGTTTAATATAAGTAGTCATATTTTGATCTACGAGTCGTCGCGTAGGGGGACCGCTAAGTTGTGATAGCTAGTAATTAGTTGTTGTAAAGTTAATCAGTTGTATTCTGTTTTTATTTTATTTACTTATGTAGCGGCCCCTACGCGACGACTCTTGGATCAAAATATTACTACTTAAGTTAAAATCTACTGGACACGACGAAATTTGCACAAAAATACTTAAAGCTTCCTTAGATTGTACCATATTAGTACTTACTTATTTAATTAACCTTTCATTTCTAACTGGAACTTTTCCAGAAATCCCTAAAATCTCCATTATATCAAAAAGGAGACAGAGGTCAGGTATTAAATTACCGCCCCATAACATTGATTCCATTTTTTTCAAAAAAAAATTGAAAAATGTATGTTAAAACGTTTGACACAATATTGCAATAAATATAAAATTATAAATTAAAATCAATTTGGCTTCCAAAAAAATAAGTCTACAAACTTTTCACTAATGACTGGTATTTCAAATAGAATAAACAATAAACAGTTGACTACGGTATTACTTTTTGACCTAAGTAAAGCCTTTGACTTTATAGAACACGATCTCTTAATAAAAAAAAACTTATTTTTTATATAAAATATGGAATAACAGGATTACCTCTTGATTGGATACGGTCTTAGGGGGCATTCAAGTATCACATAACGCAGTTTTTGAAGTATTTGACCCTCCCCCCCCCCCATGTAACGCGACGTAACGTTTTTTGTACACCCCTCCCCTCCCACTCACTAAAAACACCCAAGTGACCATTTTTACCTAAAAGTTACATTAAGAAAATAAAAATTACATACAATACAGTCGAGGGATTCCCCGTCATAAACATAAATAAAAAGGGTTGGGTTTAATTTGTAGATTTTTATTTAAATAAAAAAATCAGTGTTACGTAACGCGTTGTTCGAACCCCGCTCCCGCCCCTGTAACGCATCGTAACGTTTTACAAGAAAAATTGCGTTACGTAATACTTGAACGCCCCCTTACCTTTCAGAAGTTTTATTAAACTCAACAATAAAAATGAGGCTATCTTGTATTATTCTGACTACAGATACAATAGATGCGGAGTTCCACAAGGAAGCGTAATCGGACCCCTTCTCTTCGTGCTTTATGTAAATGACATCCCTCGTGTAACTCAGCACTAGTGCGTTCTCTTGGCTGATGACATTTCTGTAGTAGTGATAACAAGTGGTTAAATTATTGACAATAATATAATCAACAATTACGAGTCTGACATAAAAAAATACTATTAATGTTAAAATGGCTGGAAATGGATAACTTACAGATTAATCTTTCAAAGACAATTTACATTAATTTTAACAACAATAGGATTCGTAAATTAGAAATAAAAAATAAAATAAATAAAAGCATAAAAATTGATGACATGAATAACACTAAATTCTTAGACCTAAAAATTGACATCCAACTAAATTGGAAACCACAACATGACAATGTTAGTGCGAGACTCAACAGATTTGTGTAGAGTCACGTCCTAAGCGTTTGTTTGTTTGTACGTACACAAATCTGTTGAGTCCACAGAGCAGAACCAATAGAAGAGACAGCATAAGTCATTTTCTCTAGGTAACTAGGTTAAGCCGACTTGCGAGGTGAGCGGGACGTTACCGTTGGCGTAGGCCACCTAACAGTGAGTAATGAAACTAAGTAGAGCTTTAAGGCGATTTTAATGCCACAAATCACCAAAGAGTTCTACTATTCAGTACTAGGTGGTGTTAGGTGGCAGCCAGAGCCCGCAATAAGGAAAGAGGTGCCCCCAAATATTTTTTGCCGCCCCCAAATATTTTTGTACTTTTTTTTAATTGTATGAATAATTGAATGTGAAATAATTGTATGTGTATGAAAAAAAAAACGATTTGTGTAATATTCTGTACTATTTAAACCCTATTGAATTCGGATAAGTATATCAGAATTATATTTTACAAAGTATTGCGTCCACCAAAATTAGCAACAACTATCATAACTACATGAGAAAGCCGGGTATATAATGGTCACAGGCACACGTGTGTCATACGACGTTTTTCAACACACTTGCTCAAAACGACGAACCATACAAACAAAAAACTATACCACCCACCATACAACCATACAACAAGTATACAACAACCATACAAAAACTATACAACAACCGTGCAACACCGTACAACAAATAACCATACAAACATTTAATCATACAACCATACAACCAATCGATTAATCATTTACGTTAAAGAAATAAAAATAATCTCAATAGACAGTTTTGTTTGGCATTACGGAAAAGTTAAAGCACTAGTACAATAATGTAATAGTAAAGCACGCATGTTTAATAACTAGGATTGTGAGCCAGAAATCGGTGGAATAAAAACGTTCTTTTAAACAAGTGTGTTGAAAATATATTTTTATACTCAAATGTTTTAATTTTCAAACCAGCTTATGGTTCTTCTACTGAATACTAGATGTCGCTAGGTGGCGATAGAATATTCTAGATAAAAACAAATACATTATATTTTAAATAAATTAAATTATATACATACAAGTGGAAAGAAACTTTCATCATCATCATTACAGCTCATATACGTCCCCACCGAGGGGCTCGAGCCTACCCTGAATCAGGGCGATTAGGCCTTAGTCGACCACGCGGGCCCAGTGCGGGTTGGTCGACTTCACACACAACCTTCGAGTTTCTTCGCAGGCGTGTGCAGGTTTCCTCACGATGTTTTCCTTCACCGTTAAAGCAATCGGTAAGTATGTACGTAAGTTTTTGAAAAACTCATTGGTACATTGGCCGTCCAGATTTGAACCCGGTACCTCTGGTTAGATGGACCGAGTCGTTACCGGTTGAGCCACCGACGCTTTTTTTTCATTTCATTTTCAAGAAACTTTATTTTCATTAATTTTGGATCGACCATCCGTGTAGCTCTTGCATCCGATCACACAACACTTCATTTTCGGAAAAAAACACTTCGTAAAAAATAAAAATCTCTCGAAACGAGTAGGACGTAGGACGTACACTCCGCGATATTTAGTTGCGTACTGATGACAGCGCCCCAAGTGTTCAGTAGACTAAAACTAAAATCTATGACGTCAGGACTCAGTTGGTGGCTTCAGTGCTCAGTTGCTTAAGGCACCTCTTCTATTGGTTCTTCTCTGTGTTTGAGTCTCTCACGTTTTGTCCTAAACGTTTGTTTGTTTGTACGTACACAAATCTGTTGAGTCTCTCACGTTTTGTCCTAAACGTTTGTTTGTTTGTACGTACACAAATCTGTTGGGAGTCTCTCACGTTTTGTCCTAAACGTTTATTTGTTTGTACGTACACAAATCTGTTGAGTCTCTCACGTTTTGTCCTAAACGTTTGTTTGTTTGTACGTACACAAATCTGTTGAGTCTCTCACTAAAATTCTCATGTTGTGGTTTCCAATTTAGTTGGTTGTCATTTTTAGGCCTTAGAATTTAGTGTTATTCATCTCATCAATTTTAATTCTTTTATTCATATTATATTTTATTTGAAATTTACGAATCCTATTGTTGTTAAAATTAATGTAAATTGTCTTTGAAAAATTAAAAAGCCTAAAAAGTCATAACAAACATGCCCACTGTTTAGTCTGCCTATCATGCGTGTGTAGCTTCGGTGCTCCGTTACGTTCTTATTTTATGGGGAAATGGGACCCACTGGAAAAGTAGCACAAAAAAATATGTCTAAGAGCTATAGCTGGCAAGTCATCACGAGACTACTGCAAGCCACTATTTTAAGAACTTGGTCTGTCCCCACTACCCGCGCTTTATATATTTGAGCTCTGTGTGTTTGTGAAGCAAAAATCTGCAATTAGATCCATACAGGCTAGTTTTTAACGAAATCCCATTGACTGAAATGTATAGCCGACATTGCGTGTGTATGAGCGTTCCAATATATAGTAACTTGCCGATTGAACTAAGAAAGCTAGCATAAGCTAGAATCTAAAGCCTTTAAGAAAAAATTGTATAAATGACTTATCGACAAAAATTATTATAGCATTATTGAATACCTCTCTGACTAAACAAACTTGTTGACATTTGAATTTTTAAAGTTTGCGTGACATTATAATTATAAAAACATTTCAAGCCGTGCACAGATTGTAGCAAGACGTAGGTAGGTACGAAGTGGGCGTGGGTTTAAAACATAGATGCGTGCTTACATTTTAATGATATAATAAATTTATTGTGAAGTAAATACCCAAAATGGGTCTTTTAGAGAATAAGTATTAATATATATTTCAGAAACAATTTCATCATATCAGCTCATGTACGTCCCCACCGAGGGGCTCGAGCCTACCCTGAATTAGGGCGATCGAGCCTTAGTCGACCACGCGGGCCCAGTGCGGGTTGGTCGACTTCACACACAACCTGCGAGTTTCTCCGCAGGCGTGTGCAGGTTTCCTCACGATGTTTTCCTTCACCGTTAGAAAGCAACAGTTCAGAAACAATTTATGATGGTTAAAAATTATAATAATAGGAAAGATGACCGAATTTTGGTTTTTGAAAGAAATGACAGCAGCGCATGCGTAAAAAAATAAATAGATGGAATAAAACAAGGTGGAATGAAAGAAGAACGAACAACAGCGTGCCGCGTGACAAGGTGCAACGTGACTGCACCACAACCTTATATTGAACATCCTACTACCACGTTTGATGCAAATAAATTATCATTGCATTCCAAACTTAAAGGGCCAACTACATATTATTTTTACTCTTTAGAGGTTTCTGTCGGTGGTTTTTTATTCAGCTATTGTATAGCTTTTATCACGCTTTGAGGGGACCGAATCAAGAAATTTCGTAACGAAAATAAAACCTGACACCCAAAAAAAAAAATACGAGTGATTGATTGGCGATTGAAGATGGCGATTGACGATGGCGATTGATGATGATGATGATGATGAACTTTCTAGTGTTAATTTATTACATAAACATCCCGCGCCCCAATGACTATAGGGTACTGGTAAATACTGCATAAATAAATAATTATAATTGCATAAGTTGATAAAAAATGCTATGCAATAGCTTTACCGCGGCAGTCCCCGAGTGCCACACATCTTTTTTTTTATTTAATGCTTTTTAAACTTTACATATTACTAGTAGACGCGTTACAATCGAAACTTTATCCCCACATACAAAAATACTTTCCGGGACGAGACACAACATTGCAACACGATATCTAGCCTATTTTGAATCAATCAAACCTGCGGAAGTTGCTCACCTCCCTTGTTTGAAGCTGCAATTAAATGTGTTACATCTGTAAACTTCAAATCAATTGTACCTGTGGTAGTTTCTGAGACCCCTTAATGAGCTAGAAAGCTGACGACGTTCACTTTTTATACCTCCAGGAATGGTGCAGCCAAGGTTACCATGTTCTATCTAACACCTATTCATTGAGATTATTCCAATGAGCCCAAACACGATACCTCTGCTGTAAGTTGGGTATCCTGCAGATACCAGGAGATGCTACAGCATCAAGTCAATATTACTTAATTCATCTATATCATTAAAGTAACAGGACACCAAATTTTGAATCGATCAGACCGGTGGAAGTTGCAACAAACGGCTGAACACATCTTCATAAATTAAGCTAAGAACCACCTTGAGTACGACAGCTTAAAACACAAAAAAACGGATCAAAATCGGTCCATTCGTTTAGGAACTACGAACCTACAGACAGACACACATATACACACGCCCCTTTTTTTGCGTCGGGGGTTCTAAATATCAAAAAATACCTTTACATGTTTACTTTTGAACAAGATAAATTATTCGAAAAAAACAACATCTGTATCTGCTTCCGCCGCAGATGTGAGCCTTTAAATATCCGCTTCCTGCATCCGCGGATGTTAAAAAGACTGCATCCGCAACATCCCCGTGGATCTGAATCTCAAAAATCAATGCTCAATTGTCAATCAACTACTTTTAGTCTTATTTTGTGGGTCAGCATGTGTTCTTGTATTGTCTTATCAAAGCTCTCGTGATTTTCGTTTAAATTTTAACGAAAAGGAAAAAAGTTTTGTACAATGTGGACATCTTTATTACAAAAAATATTATACTTCATATCAATCAATATGAATTTAATGTTGTTGCTCTCGGCAGTTAGCTACTACGGCTTTATTAAAAATTCCATTTTCAACAGTGACACAGTGGCTGCGGCGGACACAGCGGCCGCATGCGCGGGCGCGGTGTTTCCGAAGAACGCGTGCGAGCGCGAGCAGACCCTCGCGCGGCGCAAGCACGCGCTGCTGGCCGCCGCGCGCCGCAACTACCTCGCCAAGCTGAAGCACGCGCGCGACGAGCCTATCGACAGCTGACCACCAGCTAGCTGCTCGGGACACACTAGGCTCTGACTTCTTGCATTCACCCACCATACTGAATTTCCCTTGATGTCGTTTGTATAGACTGCTTTGGAAGTACTTTGGATCGAGACGTACATAGCCTGTAAATTCATTACTGTTCGTTTTGGTTCTAATGTTACATTGTAAATCCCAATAGCACAAAGTATTTTTTGTGCCCGACTGCGAAGCTCTGAACGTCCTGCAAACACGGACCATGGCGGGGCACCTCGCGGGGGCGGGGCCTCCAGTCTGCGCTGTGTTCCTGTGATTTTGAAATACAGAACGGATTGTTGTTCTAAATTGGTACAGAACTCTGCAGTAAATAAAAACAAATAATTTTATTGCTGATGTCTGTATTAAAATGTCCGTTAAAGCTATGTTATTCAAATTGACGTGTCACCTTTTAAAACGTTTTTACTAGTTTTAACAATCGTACGCACATGTTGCGCTTGCGACCCTCTTCGATTGTACATAATTTTGTTGATTAGTGTTAACGATGCAATAAAATTTGTGTTGCATTTTACGAGCTAACAATTATATTTGAAGAATCATTGGGAGGTGTATTAAACTGTCGTGAGCGTACGAAACTATTAAAACAGTTCAGTTTTCCACCAATTTGTAAATACTTATCCAGTGAAGAATTGGAGACACATATGTACATGTAAAGGTCTATTTGCATGTTGTATTGATTTTTTTATTGAAGTTTATTTTATATATATTTTTGTTTTTGTACCTACTATAAGCCAGATGTAATTTTTTTAGCAAATGTCGGATCTTTTCATAAAATGCCTTATTAGTTGTTACTTCATAGAGTTGAAAAGTATATTTTTTTATTTGAGAGAGTATTTTTCTATAAATTGTAAGTGTAAGTTTGTTAAGTAAAAAGTCCAAATAGAAGTTAAAGTTGCCAACAATCATCGATAAAAAATCAGCTAATGTTTTTTGTCAGACAAGCTGCTTCCAGTCTATTCCCTATCGTACGTGCCGTGCTCGTGCCTCGTGCAAACAGAGTGTACGATCACAACTATAACAAGGGGTATGTGATTGTACAATAATTTAGTGCAAGCAGGAACAGATGATGGCAAGTCTTAAAATCAGATAGTATGTACTTAACATGATCCAGGAATTACACAGCCACACCAGGCACTCAGCAGACATTTAGGTATTCATTAAATTTCTCTTTTATAATTTTAGGTATTTTGAAATCTTGTAATTTCAAACTAATGTAGTAATTTTCTTGGTTTGTATATTAACATTACGTTATGTTGAACTTAAGCTGCGTCTCTATTTCGCGGCAGCAGCGCGCGAGACGGTGCTTCCGCGCGACTTGCGAGCCAACTAGGTCACGCAGGACAATGCGCGTGCGGCCTCCGCGCGCACTGGAGATGCAGCTTAACATTACGGGGCGGTACACTGGCTGCACTGCTGCTGCTCCCCGATAATGTATTTTTACTTCCATTACAACTAGTAAGATTTAAATTTTTAATGTAATTACTACTTAGGAATATACATAATTTTAAATTTGATTCAAGGACTAGTCAAAAATAAAAACCCAACATAAATAACAATGTCTTGTTTATTAATTCTGTACGTTAATTTGAATGTGAATGTATTTATTATGAAAGTAATTTATCCTATGAAGTTAATGACCACAATATGCAGGACTAGGTGCGCAAATATAAAATCCGCAAACCCCCTCTCAGCGCTCACTCCCTGGAACTCATTCTTGTTCTCTGGGTTCGCTTGTAATCTCAGGCACACTGAAACAATAAAATAAATCAGGCCACTTTCACGGTAATTCACATGTTCCATACAAACAAATTTTGGCTATTATTTGTTTATATTTAATCAATAATCTTACAGTGAAGAAAAACATTGTGAGGAAACCTGCACACACCTGCGGAGAAACTTGCAGGTTATTTTTTTTAATAATTAAAAAAAGGCTTGAGCGTATATGATGTAAAAGCGTATGAGCGTAAAAGGTGGGGACGTATATGAGCTGATATGATGAATCAATAATTTATAAAACGAAACCTATAAACCTAGCTTTTTTCCTGACCGACAACCTATCGAAAATCTGTTACCTTTTGAAAACTGCTTTCCCCAATTGTATGAAAGTCTTCATTTTCACCTTAGGTTCAGTCCTCTTAAGAATGTATTTACAAAATTGTTTCCCATATGCAAACTTAAAATTACTATTTCTTGACAATGGATGAGCCAATTCTGATAAAACTTAATACATATAAGCAAGTCACCAAATTGTTCTCAACATGTAGAAAATTTAAGTTTGTTTGAGAAATGATTTTGTGAATACACTGAATGAAAATTTCACAAATAATGTTAGTATGGGAGTTGCCATGTTAAAAAATAATAATCTGGAATAATGAAGTACCCCGTGTAGTAGGCTTTATTAAGTTCTAGTAACTGGATAAGTTTTATGAACTCCGTTTGAGTCATTTTTAAGGAAAAATATCAAAGAACCTGTATTTGTATAGGAAGTCATCATATCAGCGGAAAGACGTCCACTGCTCAACAAAGGCCTCCTCCAAGGATTTCCATGATGACTGGTCCAGCACTGGCCGCATCCAGCGAATTCCAGCTAACTTAACCATGGCATCGGTCCACCGAGTGGGAGGTCTGCCTATGCTACTTCTACCTGTGTGTGGTCACCACTTAAGAACTGTACAACCCCAACAACGGCCATCTGTTCTACGAGCTATGTGACCGCCCACTGACACTGTGATTCTGTGAGCTATGTCGATTATCTTAGTTTTCCGATTCAATTGCATAGGCAAGACAAAGGAAGGACTTTAGAACAAATTTCATCAGAATACTTAGATCTATTGCGATTTGCAAACGACGGGGCGGGCCGGTCAATTTTGCCGCCAACGATAGCACAAAGGGAACCCTATACTACCAACACACACGGAGGACAAAAAGACCGCGTCGACCGCGCCGCCTCCATGTGCGTTGGTAGTATAGGATTCACTTTGTGCTATCGTTGGCGGCGAAATTGACCGGCCCGGCCCGCGCCGTCGTGTGCAGAGCGCCTAAATATACTAAAGACGAGCCAAGACAAATTAGTCAGACCATGAGAAAATACCATAGAAAGTACCTTCAGATTTTTCCTGGAATAATAATACCAAGGCCATATAAAGTTGTAACATTATAAAGCTACTTACATCATTGACATTTTTGAATAAAAATAATAGCTGTAATATAAATCTGTGGTTGTAATGTAAGCCTTGGGAGTTAGGGTGCAGAGGAACTCACCTCCGAGAACAAATGAGCTGACGCAGGATATAAAGCCGCTCAGGAAGGAATTGAACGGGAACGTGCCCACAAGGCAGCAATACACGAACTGAATTACAGCGGTCAGAAAAATGTACAATAGGTAAGCATCTATGATCTTCAGCTTCTTCGGAGTTTTGGTGGTGTATTCTTGGTACAGTTTAGGGATTACAGAAGTCAAAGAAGACATTTTGCATTAGGAATCACAATATACCGGCACGCAAAAAATTAAATGTACACAAAACGTAATGGATACTTGAGTGAGGTACACGTCACCGCTAGACTAGAAGTTAGAGTATTAGTGTTGCCAACTATTTTTTTTAAAACATTTATACTTTGTTCCAGATAACATTTAAAATCCATCAAGCCGTTTAGATTACAAAGCGTTCCAAAGAAATCATATGTTTGTATAAAATAATGAAGGAGCTGGAGGGTTATGTCTTTCGAGTGTACGTACGTAATAAAATAAATGAAAGACATAATCCTCCTTCTGGCGCAGCCAGTGGGGTAAAATGAAATGAAGATGAATTCTGTCTCAAAAGGATTTGTACCCAGAGACTTTAATACAGTCTTATATCCTCTTTGGAATGTTGAATTTTGCAATATTTTGCATGTCATTCTTTGATATCCGTCGCAAAAACGTTAGTTTGTTTGTCCGTCGCTGTGGTTTTTGGATTTCTAATCCTAGGTAACTTTTAGTTTGCACATAAAAGATGTTGAGCGTGGCAGACAATTTCCCCGAGTATGCAGTGCCCGGTGCTAAGCAGGTGCGCTTCGAGCCGTACGCTGATAACGGAGGCAGCATCGTCGCGATCGCCGGCGACGACTACGTCGTGATCGGCGCCGACACACGGCTCAGCACCGGTTTCTCCATCTACACGCGCGAGCAGAAGAAGCTGTTCAAGCTGTCGGACAGCACGGTGCTAGGCGCCACGGGTTGCTGGTGCGACACGCTAACGCTGACGCGGCTGTTAAAAGCCAGGCTGCAGATGTACGAGCACGAGCACAACAAGTCCATGACGACGCCCGCCGTCGCGCAGATGCTCTCCACTATGATGTACTACAAGCGTTTTTTCCCGTACTATGTGTCAAATGTACTGGCTGGCCTAGATTCCGACGGTAAGGGCTGCGTCTACAGCTACGATCCCATCGGTCACTGCGAGCGGTCTACCTACCGCGCCGGCGGCTCGGCTGGCGCGCTGCTACAACCGCTGCTGGATAACCAGCTGGGTCTTAAAAACATGCAGAATGTCACACCAGGCCCTGTTCCCAAGGAGAAGGCTTTGGCCCTGTTGAAGGATGTGTTCATCAGTGCAGCAGAACGTGATATTTACACTGGAGACTCCATATACATTATAATGATCACTGCTAATGGTATACAGGAAGAGAAGTTTGATCTTCGTAAAGATTAATCAGCTGTGTAGTAATAAGGAAATAAATTTTTTAAATTATTTCTGGTATAATTGAACCTATCTAGTTTTATGGCAAATGATACACATAAAAACAATAAGTTTTATATTTTAATAATTTGAAATTAACTACATTACAACTTATACATTTTGTTCAAATTATTTACAAAATTTTAATTAAAGAAGGAATAACATTTTGCTACAATCACTTATTGTACTTGGGCATAACAAATATATTTTCAGGAAATATTTTGTCAAACATTTCTCTCACCACATCTTGCCTTGAGCTGTCCCCAAGCACGGCTGCTTTTAACCGCGGGGGAGTGGTGTTGCCGGGGACTAGAGGGTGGATGTTGTAGTGCAGTTCCACTCTGCTATGTGGGGGGACGGTCACTGAAAACTTCTTGTAGCCAGAAAACATGTAAGCATCAGTGCCCTCCATGGTGAGACTTAGCCTGATTGGCTTGCTAGTTTTTCCGATCAAAGTACACCTCAGAGGCACTGATGTGAGAAGCTTCACCACTTCAGGATAGTCAACTTCAACAGCTATTGGACACTCTTCAATGGGCAACCCAGACAGGGCCGTGGTGCTCTTCACACACTGACCGTGCACATTGCTTTTTCGACGCCATGTTATATTATAGAGCCCTACTCTGGTGGGAGGGTCTTTAGGCTTACATTTAGCCTGAACACAAATTGCATCTGATGCTATATTCATCTCTGCCACTTCCACATTGCTTACACAGGACTCTGGCTTACTTTCATCTCCATATTGGAAGCACTCTGCTACTTCAAGTTCAGTATCCATAATCAGTAAGTCCCAGGGGCTCAAAATCTTTATCTGAGGCATAACAATGAAGGGGTCATCTACAAAACACTTTGATATTGGTTTGAAGTTCATCGCCACAAAGTTAGTTGTCACATCAAAGGGTTTTATCACTGCGATTTTGGTTGAGAATTCCTTCTCACATTCTAATTTAGAAATCTCTGGGAGATCAATATTGTATGTCACTTTTATCTGCACTGTTGCAGTTGCTGTCCGATTTGTTTTTAGATAAAATGAGCTGGTATGTACAGAAGATGGGTTGATAACACCTGCATGTGTTTTGATTGGCAGAGTTTGATGTTCTCCTTCCTTCAGTGCTAGTTCTGTGACTGATTCTGGGTTTGGATTGTCTGGCGAACTCAAGAGTGATAGTGCAATTTTGACATCATACACGGAGCTCTGTTCATTATTAGTGATTGTAAATGTTGAAGGGAACCATTCCCCCTGCAAAGCTGGGCTCTGGTTAGTCACAGCTAATGACAGTCTGCATTCCCGCGCTGTAATACTGGTTGTGGCAGTGGACACAATGCAGTCAAACTCATAGTCAGTTTTAGGGCTCAGGATGAAGTGCAGAAGCTCCGGGTGAACAGTGGACTCCAAGGGCTTGCTGTCTTCCACTTTGAAATTCATCAAGATTTTCCGCGTCCTCTCTGAGTCTAACACAAAAGTAATATTTTTGATTTGTAAATCTGATCCACTGTTATGTGGATTGGATTTAAATCTACATACGAACTTCCTCACTTTCCCACCTTCCAATGACATGGCTGTGTTTGATCCATCTGCTATTGGTATTTCAATGGTTTCCATATGACTAGACACTGTCATGAAGGCTTTCTTTACTTCAAGCACTGTAGGGTAAGTCAGTCGAACATAGAGTTCAACCACTATGGTTTCGTCCATTCTATATTTTTGCTGAGTGAATCTGTGTTTCACTTCTAGGAAACTAGCTATGTTAGCCATGTCCACCGCTACCATGAGGGGTTCCTTCTCGATGGCCTGCTGCCACAGCTCCAGTGCCTGGCTCTGAGCAGGCACCGGTAGTTCCGGCTCTGGAGCTGGAATGTTCATGTTGAGAACAGACATGATATTCCTAAATATCCGATCTTTGTCATTGTTTGGCACTTGTATGTGTTTTGATAATGCTTCTACTGAAAGTTGGATATAGTCTTGAATCTTGGCTGACAGGTATGCACTTTGCAGTGCTCTGTTTAAAACGTGGGAGGCGAGGTACCACCACTTCTCTTTTCTGTAATCCCAGAGCATGTGAGTCAGCAGGGTGAGGGCCTTGCTGTAGTCCCCGCAGTAGAAGTACTCATTGGCCATCTCTACCACTAATTGTTTCCGCATTCTGGGCGAATGAAATGTTTTGAACTGAGAGATGGCCGAGCCCAGGAAGCTAATGATCATTGCTGAATGGTTAAATATTTTCTCATTGTATTGGAGAGCTTGTACAGCTGCTTGCTCTTTCTGTGGATCGTGGGGGTCCGCACTCAGTCGGCCAGGTCGCCAGGGCCTTTGACCATAATATTCTATTATACCTTCCAAAGGGTCAGGTGGAGGAGGGTACTGTACTACTTCACTGCAGACTGACCTCATGGCCTGTCGCCTCTTCACTGTGAACTGCGCTGCCTGCTGGTAGTAAAAGCCAGGATGTTGGGACTGTATTGCTGGAAGACCTGCACGAATTGCTTCATCAAATAACTCTCCAAAGGCACTGTATTGTCTCGCTACCCAAGCATAGTGCTCAAATAGCAGATCAGTAGGTCCAATTCTGCTCTTGTACCTTTCTATATGAGTTTTGAGTTGAGCTATGGCATCTCTTGGGAGGTTTAGGGCAAAGAGCAGTTTGCACAGCTTGTAGTTGATGTAGCCTGCTATGGTCCTCACTTCATGGATATTAGTGTCTACAGTCCGAGTCTCCAGCAAGTTATTGTATGCATGCATGTAATGTTTGTGCGCAGTGCTCAGGTCCTGCTTCAGCTCGTTGAGGTATCCCAGTTTGAACTGGTGCCGCACAAATAGGTACTGGTGCGTGGTCTTGTTGAGATGCTCCCTGTGTTGCTTGATGTTCTTTGTCTCATGATGATAGTAGTTCTGAGCAATGTCATAGAAAGCATTCTCGAGGCGAATTATGTAGCCCATGAGGTGGTCGCTGTGCGGAAGGACAAATAGAGCCTTGGACTGAATCTCACAAGCTGAGCAGAGAGCTTGGGCTCTCTCTGCTCCCAGCATGTACTCAGAAGGGGGCGGCGATAGACCGCTCTGCACCACCACCACCGACACTCGCGTGGCATGCCCCTCCACAGCGGCGCGTATCGACTGAACTCTCGATGCACATTCAATAATCTTCTCATTCCACTGTGGATCGTTCCACTCCATATCATAAAATATAACAACTACTGCAGGTATGAGCGACACCCGTTTCTGTATCCAGTTCTTCTTCAGAATACCCTTCGGTATGTACCACTCGTAGGAACTCCTCTTGGGCTTGACGACAGGGAACTCGAACGTGTTATGGAGTAGTTTGAAGCGTACGGGCGCACGGTCGGCACGGCGGTTGTTGGAGAACGAGTCCCAGACGGCCTTGTGCACGGCATTGTTCACAGTGTCCAGTCCGGCCAGCCCCACCAGCGCCAGCGGCTTCACAATCATCTCGGGTGGAAAGTCCGAGTTGTCGCTCGGTTGCGTCGCCATTATCGCACTCAGCGGGTTGGTAATTGCACTTATGGAAAGATTTATGTGTTCTTTATCACTACTTCATACTAGGGCACGGTTCACAAAACAGACGAAGATCTTTATTTTCTGTTGTTGCAAATTCAGAGTATTCCAACACCCCCATCCCGTAACCCTTAGCTTAGCAGCAAAGAGCAGCTTAGCAGCAGTGTGGCCAGATATCTGCAGAGTCAAATCGCCGATTTTGCTATCCCAAGTAGCCCAATTTCGCCCAAAATTTACCGTCTGAAAATAGCCCAAAAGTCGCCAAAGAGCGTGTAATGTAGCCCAAAATACCCAAAAAATTCACTATTTTGCTTCCCTTAACTAATTATGTGGTGTAAGGAAAAAAAAAACAGCCATACATGCTTTTTAAAATTATTTTTCATTTCCGTCCCGAAGTGTATTGTTTTGGTATGCTTCATCCTTCAATCCGTTCCGAAACATAGAATACGGCGGATGCTTTGTATGCAGCTTTTAAAGAATTCGTAACGGAAATAGGCCTGAATCTTAAAAACCTCATTGCTATTGGAACTGACGGTGCGAGCAACTTGTGTGGGAGTAGAAACTCACTGTACACGCATTTGAAAGCAGAGTATCCTCAAACACAGCTACTTAAATGTGTGTGCCATTCACTCAGCCTTTGTGCCGCTAAATCCTGTGAAGAGTTACCCTCCTCCCTGGAGTATTTACTCCGGGAAACAAGAAATTGGTTCTCGCACAGCCCACTTCGTACCAAAACCTACCAAATGCTGTACGAGACGTTGAACGATAAACTCCGAAAATAGCCTGGATTATTTTCCCATGTAGCCCAATCGGCGAGTAGTCGCCGATTACAATTTCAGGTCGCCGCGATGACCTTAGAGATAGCCCAATCGGCGAAAAATAGCCCAATCTGGTCACACTGCTTAGCAGTCGTGGTTCAGTCAGCCACTCAGCCCAGTGGGTCCATCAAATTGACGTTGACAGCCTCCGTTTCATTGCACGCCAATGCGAATAAGAAACATTTACAATATGTAGCCATATCACACTAGCGCGTTGCGAGCGAGTGGAAAGCGGGACGAGTGCGCTGCGAGTTCGCAACGCGTGCGCCCACTAGACCATTGTCACCGTTTGTATAGTGCGCTGGGCCCATTCAATAAAGGTCGTCACGTCGCATTTATATTAAACAATCATTCATGCACGGCTCATTTTCATCTTTTGATTTATATATTTTTTTAATTATTAAAAGTTATTTAATATAATTTAAATAAATATTAAAACATTTTTTTTATTATTTATATTAATTTAAAATTATTTATTTTGCTTTATTTTTTTTATAATATTAAAATTATTGAATAAATATTTTTAACAGTGTTTTAAGTAATTTAATTAATATATTAAATATTATATTGTAGCAATATTGATACTTTTTTAAATTAAAAATTTGTGTGCGTTAGAAGACATCTCACCTGATGGTAAGTGACGATGTACTCGAGTATGGTACACGTAAACTTAAATAATACCTATTCACTCTCGCCTTGCCTGATGTGGATCATTTTATAGGTATTAATGGGGTGTTTTTTTTACGAATATGACATAATATTATATAATCCGTTGTTAGAATTGAAAAAAGCGGCCGCCATTTTGAACTTTTTAGTTACTGGACCTATTGCTTCCAAAATCACGATACGAGTATCTGAGGGCCCTTGAGGTCCCTTATCACGAAACCTTTATCAGAGTTTAAAAAAGTGGCCTTCATTTTGAACTTTTTAGTTACTGGACCAATTGCTTCCAAAATCGATACCTGAGGGTCCCTGAGGTCACTTATCACGAATCCGTTGCCCGAATTGAAAAAAGGGGGCGCCTTTTTGAACTTTTTAGTTAATGGACCGATTGCTTCCAAAATCGATATCTTAAAAAATTAAAAAAGTGGCAGCCATTTTGAACTTTTTAGTTACTGGACCGTTTGCGTCCAAAATCGATATCTGGGGGTCCCTGAGGTCCCTTATCACGAATCCGTTGTCATAATTTAAAACAGTGGCTGCCATTTGGAACTTTTTAGTTACTGGACCGATTGCTTCTAAAATCGATATCTGGGGGTCCCTGAGGTCCCTTATCACGAATCCGTTGTCAGAATTTAAAAAAGTGACCGCCATTTTGAAATTTTTAGTTACTGGACCGATTGCTTCCAAAATCGATATCTTCAGGGTCCCTAAGGTCCCTTATTACGAATCCGTTGCCCGAATTTAAAAAAGTGGCTGCCATTTGGAACTTTTTAGTTACTCGACCGATTGTGTCCAAAATCGATATCTGGGGGTCCCTGAGGTCCCTTATCACGAGACCGTTGTCAGAATTGAAAAAAGTGGCCGCCATTTTGAACTTTTTAGTTACTGGACAGATTGCGTTTAAAATCGATATCTTGGGGTCCCTGAGGTCCCTTATCACGAATCCGTTGTCAAAATTGAAAAAAGTGGCTTTTTATTTTGGAAGATATCGGTCCAGTAACTAAAAGTTCAAAATGTCGGCCACTTTTTTCAATTCGGGCAACGGATTCTTGATAAGGGACCTCAGGGACCCTCGGATATTGATTTTGGAAGCAATCGGTCCAGTAACTAAAAAGTTCAAAATGCCGACCACTTTTTTCAATTCTGACAACGGATTCGTGATTAGTGACCTCGAGAGACTTCAGATATCGATTTTGGAAGTAATCGGTTCAGTAACTAAAAAATTAAAATGGCCGCCATTGTTTGATTCTGACAACGGATTCTTGATCAGAGATCTAAGGTATCTTCAAATATGGATTTTACACTATTGAAGTCATTTTTCTACGTGATGGCATTTTCTTTCATTTATTTAAGTGTCAAGTATTTTGACAACCCTTGGTACTGTGATCAGTGACTCGTGATGTCGGCGATGAAGCGATTATCAAAGGCGTTGGACGACTGTATGGGTTCTTAGACTGTGGTTATAGTAAGGTGAAGTTAATCGTGTGGGAGTACGGAACCCTTAGCGCGCAACTCCGACTCGCACTTGGCCGGTTTAATGTCACAGAGGCGAGTATTTTTTTTTGCCCGGGCGCCGGATTCTTAAATACACCTCTGACCTTACAGTAATAACGAGCCTTTCTTCAGGAGACACTGATAATATTAGGTGTGTGTCCTCATGTCTTAAGTCATCGTGTCCTCATATCTAATGTAGGTCTTGCTTGTCATTCGCAGGTAGGAACGAAATATTTCAGGATCTTTTTGGAGTTTATTGGAGTTTACTCCTTAAGAATCGATTTGCATATAAGGCGCCCGGTATGAAAAAAATATGAGGAGTAAAATCTAGTGATCGAAAACGTAGTTTGTTATATTCTCTTTGCGCGTTACGTTTTTTACGCGCAACCTATTGTGCGCACCTCTGTCACGTGATACAAAACAGTCAGGATTAGCTTGCTACTAATAGTAGTGATCTGTGGTCAGGATTGGCTGAATCTGACAAAAAGAATATAAGTCACTACGAAATCTAAAATGAAGTCACAACTCAACACAGTAATCGAATCAGTTGCAGTCTTACAATTTTTGATCTGATAAGATTTTAAAATTTGTGATTTTTATATAATTTGGTATTCCACTCCATCATGGGTGTCAATTTTGTGAAAGCAGATAGCAGAAACTTGCCCAAAATGGACGCAATCATGTTCTTTAAAAATAACCCCGAATTTTATTCTGCAGAGCTGAGAAATGTAAAAACAGCAATGTAAGTACTATAAAATAATATAACACTACCTACGTAAGTAACCTTAATTCTGCTAAGGCGAAATAATAGTCTTTCTTTCAGTAGTAGTTTTTTAGGTTATAAAGAATAAATTTTGTTTACAGTAAGTAATTAGTTTGCATTTTCAGGGCTGCACGAGAATCTTATGGTGACGATGCTATTGGGTACGTGCAACTACGTCGTGGATCAGGACTTTGCACACTCAAAGTGAGGGCTAGTTCATACAAATTCACTATGGTGATAGACGAGACTAAAGGTGAAATCGTCAGTTGCCATTGCTTGGACTGTGCAGCTTTAGCTGGTGGTTGTAAGCATGCAGTGGCATTTTTGATGTGGACCCATCGTCGCAGTGAAGAACCTTCCTTGCGTGAATGTTACTGGAAAAAACCCGTCCTCTCGAGAGTAGGGACTACTATGAAATACGTCACTGTATATCAAATTTAAAAAAAAAACCAGCTCCACATCATGAAATCAGCACAGACCTTTTCCACGGGTTTCTTCAAGAAGCAAAAAAGAAGAAAATTATGAATTGTGAACTTTTAAAGTATCAGAACGACTTTAAACACAGTGATGTTCGACAGTTTTCATTTCCTTATTCAAGTGAGTGATGATATAAAGAAAGATGTCAACAAATTACTAAAAAAAAAATACAAGAGAAACTTAACAAAAATGCTCTTGATTTAATTGAAGAGTCAACACAAAACCAATGTTAGAGCCCTTTATGGTATGACCTAAGATATGCTCGTATAACCGCATCTAAAGCATACGAGGTTAGTCGCTGCCAAACACCAAATGGATCATTAGTAGCTGCGACCATGGGAGCTAAAACACCTGACACATCAGCTATGAAAAGAGGCCGGAAATTGGAATGATTAGTTATAAAAACTGTGCAGAGTAAACTTAAAACTAAAGTCAAGCCCTGTTTTGTGCCTGTTTAGACAATCGTACTTATGTAGTAAACTCCAGTCGTGCGTCGGAGCTGACACACACACTTTTTTTATTCGTTTGCAGAACGGAATGGATCCTCCCTTATTCGTTGTTTTATCTGCTTTTGTTTTCGTTTTCGTCTTCGGAGTAACAAAACTAACAGCAGTGTTTCCTCGTCGGAATCCATTCGGGTACCGAATGTACAAAACGCGGATTGCACGCCGCGAACTCACTCGGGTCTTCTCATGTCGCCTCACGGCGACCGAGGAATCCAGTTCGGGTCCCCTGCCGGAGGGATCTTCCGCGGCTCGCAACTACGAGCCGGAAACTGTGGTGGGCCTAGGCCCTGTGCTGTCGCTCTCTGCTGTCGGCATGCTTAATGCCCCCTGCGGTGCGTCTTGGGGTAAGTGTAGGTCGGCTAGCTCCCGTGGGAGCGCTCTTCTTTCCAGCGGCTTTGCTTGGGCCGGTGCCAAGTCCCTGATATGCTCGAAGCCAGAGAGGTCGGCACGGTGGAACATTTGATACGCCAGGCGGGTGACGAACGACTCTATCGTCTCTACCCGGAGGCACAGTATATATATTAGTACTAACGACCCAATTTTTACCTCGCAACAACAGTTCAAAATCATTCATTCAGTCATTCACTTCGTCCCATCTCTACACCAAAGCAACAAAACTATCATGTCGATTTTTAATCTGTGACAAAATCCTTTATCAATTTCGCAATTTTATGGAAAAAGTGTTTAAAGATGTACAAAATTATAGCAGTTTTCAGTGTTAATTCATACGTCCACATCGCAGTTACCATTTACAATGTCTTTTAGTCTCATAATGTGTATGGTGTATTCGGAAAGTGGTGTTTTTTGTTCGAGCGGTGTTTGTTTACAACGAAAAGTATGAAAAAAGAAAGAGTTTAGTATTCACATTGTTGCATTCAGTAAATAACTAACAAACATTTCGTGACCAATACCGCCGGTGTGATTCAACCCTACCTGCATTCTTGCCTATAGATACGTCAGTTATATATATGTATATCATTTCTTGCTCGTTTCTATGGAGTGTCCGGGGTGTGCCGGAGGTCTCGTCTGAGAACCTCATTCCTAACGTATCTGTGGGCGTCTGCTGCCCATCTGAGGGAGATGGTCTGCTGGGCTTCGAGCTTCTTCTTGCTTGAGGGAGATATTAGCTGGTACCAAGCTGGGGCTGCGTAAGTGAGGATCGGTCGCAAGTAGGTCTTGTAGATCCCCAGCTTGACGCGCATTGGAAGCGAGGACTTGGCAACCGGCTTCATTAGGGCTCTGGCTGTTCTTGTCTTGGACACGACGGACTTGGTGTGTTGGGCCAGGTTTATCCGCCGGTCGATGGTGACACCGAGGTATTTCACCGTCGGCGCCCATTCGATGTCCTGGCCGAGGAGTCGCAGCTTTTTGGGCAGAGGCGATGAGCTCATGACAATCGCCCGGGTTTTTGACACGTTGACCGCTAAACGCCATTTGGACAGCCACGCGGGAAGCTCGTCAAGTGTACTCTGCATCTTCTCGGCTGCATGTTTTGCGTTCAGGGAGGATGTTAACCGCGAACTCGCTGCGCACCCGCGGCGTCTTCGTGGCGTGTTCGCCACACACATTGCGAGCTCGCTGCGCATTCGCCCCGCTTTCCACTCGCTCGCAACTCGCTAGTGTGATATGGCCCTTATGGTAAAGCTGGAGGTCACACTCTAAATACCTAATACCACAGTATTATCTATCACAGTCTAGGAATCCATACAGTCGTCCAACAGAGACGTCTCGACAGGGCAATCGTGCGGGGGCTGCGGGGCGGGTAGGGCCCACTAGATCATTGTCACCGTTTGTATGGTGCGGTGGGCCCATTCATTAAGGGCCGTCACGTCGCATTTTATTATTCTGATTGATTTTCAATCATTCATACACAGCTCATTTTCTTCTTTTCATTTATTTTTACTATCAATATTAGTATATTAAATATTATATTGTAGCAATATCGGTACTCTTTTTTTATTAAAAATTTGAGTGCGTTTGACGACATATCACCTGATGTTACACGCAAACTCAAATAATGCCTATTCACTCTAGCCTTGAAGATCCTGATATTGATCATTTTATATAGGTATTATTAGGGTGTTTTTTTACGAATATGACATAATTAATATTACATAATCCGTTGTTAGAATTGAAAAAAGTGGCCGCCGTTTTGAACTTTTTAGTTACTGGACCGATTGCTTCCAAAATCGATATCTGAGGGGTCCCTGAGGTCCCTTACTTATTACAAAACTGTTGTCAGAATTTAAAAAAGTGACCGCCATTTTTAACTTTTTGTTTCTGGACCAGTTGCTTCCAATATCGATATCTGGGTCCCTGAGGCCTCTTATCACGAATTCATTGTTAGAATTGAAAAAGGTCACCTATTATTTTTTACTCTTTGGAGGTTTTTTAAATTTTTAATTAAAGTTTTTGGTTTTGCTTCAAAAACAGGTGCATTTAGGAAAAAATCGTCTGGTGCACGTGAGTAATGTAAAGGACAAGAAAATAAAATGAAAAAGGACTTGAAAACCCAATTTGCACTGGGTGCAGTTTTATAGACGCCTTACTGCAACCGGGTCTTCCAGCTCAGAATAAGGCTGCTGCAAATGCAGACAAGAACTCCAGAGAAGATTAGTATTATTAGTAATGAAATGAACCGGCACTAGCATTTCAAATCAAAATACAAATGTAGATTCCGGTCTCAAAAGAACTTTGGTACCCATAGACGTTAATATATTTAAAAAAAAATGTTATTCAAGCAAGAATGAATGTTGATTGATGTGTGTGATTTGATTCTTGATCCTAGGTGTGATCGATAACGTAAGACCACAGTATTACGATATGGTTTACAGTTAGTAGCGCAAGGTCCTTTGATGTCGCACGATGCCGCCACTGGTGTAGGTACTAGTGCAGACATACGCAGTTACGGGTTGTCAAAAAATGGAAAATAATACAATTATTATTTTTTATTGTTATAATGTAATAATTTATTGAGTAAGATTAAGTTACACATATATACAAGTGTTGCACTGCTAAATACTTACGCCATATTTTATTTTTATTCGTTTTAAGATCACGTTTGTTAAAATTTATTCTTAAGTGGAATAATTTCGGATGAATAATTTTATAAGAAATTTTGAGGAAAACATGCGCATAGCCGTGATTTAAGTTCTATGGTACTTAGTTTTTCATATAATTAGCCAGATATATTATTTCCAACAAAAGTACGAAAATTCTGCCTTGAACTCCCTTGTAGCTCATTGCAGTATTCGACAAAGTCAGCTGGAGGTATCTGTAGTCCGTCAAAAGAATCACGCGAGGTATTGTGGGCACGTTTGCGTGAGTAAAAAAATAAAAACCGGCCAAGTTCGAATCGGGGTCACACAAACAGGGTTCCGCACATAATTAAATAGGGGTCCAAATAATAAATGAGCCCAAACACAATACCTCTGCTATAAGTTGGTAAGGAGTTAGTTATCCTGCAGGTACCCGGAGATGCTGCAGAATCAGATCAAGGTTACCCTGTTCTATCTAATACCTACTCATTGATACTATTCCAATGAGCCCAACACGATACCTCTGCTGTAAGTTGGTGAGCAGTTGGGTATCCTGCAGATTCCAGGAGATGCTGCAGCATCAGGTCAAGGTTACCATGGTTTTGCTATATTATTACAGTAACACTATTACCAAATTTTGAATCGATCAGACCTGTATAAATTACTCACATCCCTTCATCACCTACATATGAGCTGATGATCCTCAAACGGCTGAACAGATCTTCATAAATTATAGAACTCTAAACGAACTTTAAACCTCGATCATGTCAGCTTTCAAAAAAAAAACACATGAGAACCAGTCCATTAGTTTAAGAACTACGATGCCACAGACAGACCGATACACAAATACACAGATACACAGGTAAAACTTGGCCGTGGCAAATCTAGTCGGTCATGGCCAGTGGCCATTGCGAACGCTCTCAAACACATTAAAAACGTATACAGATACGTGTTTTCCTCACAGAGAATCGACCGCATCGGAACACCTCTTGTAAACACAATAAATATTATCTTATCTTATCTAAGGTCCTGGAAGCCTAGTACTTTGAATTTATTGACACACACAGATACGTGTTTTCCTCACAGAGAATCGACCGCATTGGAACACCTCTTGTAAGGTCCTGGAAGCCTAGTACTTTTAATCCATTGACATACTTGTTTGACGGTTCGTCCGTACGTCCGTCCGTCCAAGTCCAAGTACAAGTACAACCTAGTCACACTTGTGGACCTGTTGTCCTAGCACATGGACGCGGGGACACAGGTGGATGTTATCTACCTGGATTTCCAAAAAGCATTTGACTGGGTTCACAATGACGTGCTACTAATGAAGTTGAGTAACATGATCTTCACTCCTCAACTGCTGAAATTATTCGCTTCCTATCTGCGTGATTGCCAACAGTTTGTGAAATACGGCCCCTATATTTCCAACTGTTACCACACACGGTCAGGTATACGAGTAAGTCAGGGTTCGAACCTAGGACCTCTGCTCTTTGTAATCTTCTTCAATGATCTCCCCGAGGCCGTACGCGCCTCGACAATATTTATGTTTGCAGACGATGTAAAATTAGTGAGGGCATGTAGGTAGAGCACAGGCGGACTGCGGCGCTCTGCAAAGAGACCTCGACACGATGCATAGATGGAGCCTAAAAAATAAAATATTTTTTAACCCTAGTAAATGCTAATCTATGAACTACACGCGCTCGCACACCCCATTACAGCACTAGTACACGATCGGCGGCGCGGCGGTGACGCGCGTGTGATAGATTATGATCTGAATGAAAAGCACTAACGTTGAATATTCTTGCAAAATGAATAATAATGTTGGTATAAAATTTAGGAATTTTAGAAATGTAAGTAGCAACATTCTAGAAATTATTATGAATATTATTTGTAATGGCAATATTGTGTAAAATATAACAGTTTAATGTTATATTTATTTATTATCTGGAATATTGTGTCTTAGCGATTAGATACAATTAACTAAAATATTTTTATAAATAATCAACAAACTCAGAAGACAAAAACATAACTTACATTGATATTTATATTAAGAAAATGTTAACTATTGTGTTTAATTTACTAGGTCTATGTTGGTTAGCCAATCATATTCGAGAACTTGGACAGTTGTCAGTTTGTTGTAACAATTTGGAGTGGACTCGATCGACATACATAAAAGGGGCTGTAATAACAAAATTGGGACATTACGTGGGAGGCATTTGTCACGAGATAATCCAGTCAGTCGGTTCTACTGCCACCTGTATTCAATCCAGATAAGTACCTTAACCTGTAACCCTGTTTGATAAATTTTAGATAGTTTATTTAAAGATGATTGTAATAGACTTTAAGTATATTTCTTTCCTTGGGCTTAGTGTTTCTTCTCGCTTTGCTACACTTCTTGTAAAATATTGAGTATACAAGTTCCACGTGGTAGGAACTTGTAATATGTAATTAAAATATAAAACTCTGATTATTAAAAGAATTACATTGACTTTTTATATTACCAGATATTTCTTCTTTTATTTCTTACAATTTAAATGTATGACCCTAATTAGATTAGTACCTTGAACTAGGTAGAACTTCTTTTCATAAATTTACTGATGTAGGTTAAATTTACTAAAAAATAGTATTCAAAACTTTCTATAATCTATCACGTGCGGGAGGTGCGTAATCTTGGCGTGCTTTTTGACGCGGAGCTCACGTTTCAAATAAGCATTTCATTAAGCACAGTTTCAAATATAAAACCAGTAATAAAACACGAGCATCTCTTTCATATTCCTAACAAAATATGTCAGTCCTTGCTTTCAAAATTTTCGACGCATTATTGGGCTTATCATAAAAATGAAACAATGAGATTTTATTTTGGGACGGGAAAAGTGTTTTCTGTTATAATAGATAATAAAGAGGTAGGTAAGTACCCAAGAAATAGAAAACTTACAATACCTCTTGTCACGGGGAAATCTATCAAATTATGACTCCTTGTTGTACTTTGTTGTCGACTTTGTGCACAGAACACTTGCAGTACCTATCCCATTAGAGATTGTCTGAACTGAAATGACGCGCCCCACCACTGACACGCGCGCTCCGATAACACTCACTTGTATGGAGTTATGCGGTGGTGAGGCGCGTCATTTTAGTTTAGACAAGCTCTACAAGAATGTAGTAGTTAAAAAGTAATTAGACTAATTAGTGTAAAATATTTTAACATGCACGTCATCTCGCGTAGTTTGCCAGGCTAGTTATTTTTTACACATGTCAACTACCTTTTTCCAATCTTCTGGCGTAACATGTGTATAGCGTTGCCAGGCGTCCGGATAAAGCCGAACAGGGTTGGGCTTTTTGGATGCATGTCCGGTCAAATTAGATGATGTCCGGCCTGTCCGGTTTTTGTTAGGCTTTTTTATATTTCGCGATCCTCCAGTCACGTGGATATTCGGGCGAACGCGCCGTCGTGATAAAGTGACTCAAGGGGACGGCGCTTCGTAGTCTGATTATGACCTCGTCTAAACATACAGATTGACTAACTAATGCACTAAATTTATTCATGTCTAGAGCGGGCTTTAAAGGAGTCCGGACTTTTTACCCAAAAGTCCGGCTTAACTTGGTAGTCTGTCCGGCTATTCAGTTTTAGGACCTGGCAACCCTACATGTGTACATGCATGTTGCAATAAGGTTAGCATTTTGTTTGCTGTAAAAGTTGGTACTGTGTTATTCCTGGCTGCGAAACCTAGGATAAAAAATAAATTTATTATAATATTTTAAATTATTAATGCAGGTAATAAATAAGGTATTGAAACAAGAATAGGTACAAAAAATAATACAAACCAGATAGAGCTCAATTGGGTTGTACTGGTAATGGTATGGTGATAAACGGATGACATTGGTTTAGCCATTTCGTCCAAAATGTACGTCGAAGTTCGGGGTTTATGAATTTTCACAAATCGTAATAATTCTCGCTTCGGCATCATCTCATTGGCCTCGACACCCTTTTGTTGCAGCCATGAAATCAAATCTAACTTAAATTTTTTTGACGTTGGCGCCATATCTGTCTGTACAGTGATATGCAGCGTTGTCTATTATAACATGCGGCTTATTAAAATTGTCTATACTGCGGCCGTCCAGAGAATGCTGATTTGACATATGCTAGTTTGACGTAACTAGTGATGTGCCCATAGACATCCATAGTAAATACTTTGTACCTATCATGTAGATGTAACATATAACGAAATAAAATAACCATTACCAAAATACTGTTGCCAAACCCGAGGCTAAACTGTACTTTGTGGACCGTCGATTTTAGGGGTGGTAATGGGTGAAGGGGGTGGAAAATAAGACAAATTGTGTGGCGGGAAACTAGTTATTCGTAAAAATTAGCCAAATTTGTAGTATTGCGATTGAATATTTATTATTTTCTTGCAATCAAAGTGAAAAATAAACGTCGGTGGCTCAACCGGTAACGACTCGGTCGTCCTAACCAGAGGTGCCGGGTTCAAATCCGGACGGCCAATTTACCAATGAGTTTTTCGTAACTTACGTACCTACATATACTCTCCGATTGCTTTAACGGTGAAGGAAAACATCGTGAGGAAACCTGTACAACACACCTGCGAAGAAACTCGAAGGTTGTGTGTGAAATCAACCAACCCGCACTGGGCCCGCGTGGTCGACTAAGGCCCGATCGCCCTAATTCAGGGTAGGCTCGAGCCCCTCGGTGGGGACGTATATGAGCTGACATGATGATTTCTCAAACTCAAAAGGCTTTATTTAAAGGACATGGCTATTTTTTTCAGGGTAGGTAATTCTCCCCGTGAGTAAAAGGCATATATTATGTGGTTGTGAATTGCAGCGACGTCGTAATTGTAAATTTTGACTGGAGAAGCTTTTTTCTCTTTTTACATTAATATTCAAATAAATTTACTTACATACTTACTTATTTTGTTTGGAGATAGCGATTTATTGTACGCAGCTTCTTCCGGCATCTCTGTTGTTTTCCCACCATACTTTTATTTGCTGAGGCGAGTCACTGAAGCTACTTCGATGCCAAGAGCATCCGCAACTGTGTCACATACTTGCGAAAATGACCGAAAACGGTCCCTCATTTTGGTTCTCGCGCTCGAAGTATTCACAGCGAATAACAAACTCGCGGCTTTTACTATTTAAAATAGTTTTCTTCGTTCTTTTTGACATTATTAAATCTTAACAGTAACAAATAAGTATAACAAAACAGCAACAACAAACAAGTGACAAAAGTCAACAAATTGACAGAAATATTAAAAAATACCAGAATAGTAAATAGTTTGTCAAAGAATAAATTGCTTGTCAAAAAATGCTTGTTCTCTAGAGGATATTATAAAATAAAAGATTATGTAAATGACAAAGATATTTATGTTGATTCTATAACAAATACCATTACCTGAAACTGTAATCTAAATCATGACATTATTTGTACTAGACAATAAGTTTTTTACTGACTATTTAAAAGTGTGTGTATAACCTATGTATTTAAAATAAATTATTTTGATTTGATTCAAAGGAATTAGAAGCCCTTGTCCGCCACCCGATGACGTCTCGGGTCCAAGTGATATCAGCTTCAATTAAAAATTTACATAATATAGTAAAAGTGTTCTGTAATTAAGTGGAAGCAAAATCGAACTATTTTTTAGATGAGCACAGACTACAAACTATCGATCTTGCAAAGAAAATAAATCGCAAATAATATTTAGTTATAACGTTATTTAAATAAGTGTACACTACATAAAATAAAATGTGTTACCTATTTTATTTTATGTAGTGTACACTTATTTAAATAACGTTATAACTGAATATTATTTGCGATTTATTTTCTTTGCAAGATCGATAGTTTGTAGTCTTTGCTCAGTCGTGCATCGCGTACAACACTATTCTTGCAATCCCGTCAATAAAGTATGACGTTTTCGCAAGGTAAATTTACAGTTACAAAATTCTGAACCTGCTAGGCATGATGTCGATGACAGCTGTAGCAGCGATCAAGCAAAATTTTACGAAGTATAGTTGGGTCATATTTTCCCATATTTACATGAAGGCAGTAAAGTTCTCGAGTGGCGACCACGCACCGGAAAGCGTAGTGTAGGCAGGCCTCCCACTCAGTGGACCGATGACCTGGTGAAGGTCGCGGGAAGCCGCTGGATGCGGGCATGCCAGAACCGATCGTCGTGGAGATCCTTGGGGGAGGCCTATGTCCAGCAGTGGACTTCCTTCGGCTGATACGATGATGATGATGACATGAAGGCCATGAAGCCTATACTGCGGCCGTCCAGAGAATGCTGATTTGACATATTATGCTAGTTTGACGTAACTAGTGACGTGCACATAGTCATCCATATTAGACACTATGTACCAATCATGTAGATGTAACATATAAAGAAATAAAATAGCCATTTCCAAAATAGTGTTGCCAAACCCCAGGCTAAAGTGTACTTTGTGGACCGTCGATTTTAGGGGTGGTAATGGGTGAAAGGAATGGATAATAAGAAAAATTGTGTGGCGGGAAACTAATTATTCGTCAAAATTAGCCAAATTCGTTGTATTTCGGTTGAATATTTATTATTTCCTTGCAATCGAAGTGAAAAGCAGGGTGTATCGCATGAAATCCATTTTACCCTCGACGTGACTATCCGCCCTTACCGTAACGGCTCGGGTGGCTAAATGAACGTTTCGAGTAAAATGGCTTGTTTTATGCTTTTGTTGTACAATCTACTATTGCTATTACTTAAACATATCGCTTTTATGCCTGAAACTTTTATGGTTGGTTGATTGACGCAACAAGAAATAATGGTAATTGGAAATTGGTGTGTGATAGTGAATTCATAATATTTTTAATAAATCTATCTATTTACAAATACGTTATCAATGGTTACATGTGGTAACATCACTATTATTATAAAGAAATGACCAGAAAACGTACACGTTTCACTAACGTTTCATATAATTACAAAATACACATTCTGTTGTCCTTATACATACAAATAAAACTAAATATGTGTTCCGTTACTATTAATTAGTTAAAAAAATGATTTTTACATGTTTTTTAAGCTCAAAAACTAAAGATTGATTTGTTTACAATTTCGAAGATTCATTGAATGTTACATTCTATCGCTGGCTTGAAGTGTCAAATCAGCATTCTCTGGACGGCCGCACTATATAGGTCATAAATTCTAGGAAATTATATGCTCTTTGCAGCCAAGTGAAATGTGCATCATGTGTCGTGAGATGTTCGTCTGGTCACTCGGTCACTCACTCTGTCTGTCTGTGGTGCCGTTGCCGTATATAAAAAGTATTCTAGTCTGTGGTGGTGTGATTGATTGGCTCACTAACTAATCTGATCAAAATATTTTAAAATTGTGACCACCCATACATATTCGCTTTTACCTGAAAACTGCAAAGTGACGTCCATTTTTGTTTGCAAATAAAACTCCTAAAAATGAAGTTTACGGTAATTTTGGGGTACATTTGACGTAATTCAGGTAACAAATGTTAGCATCACTGCGACAGACAGACAGATGTGGGTTTTGACGTGAATACGTCTTTAAAATTACCTCCATAGGGATGCAATCCAAAAAAACGAATGATAACAAAATCGGGGGATACAGTTTAGTGTTGTAGCTACATATATATCATCTCCATCCAAATTTCGTTTACACCACTTGATAGCTAAAGAATCAAAGAATTTATTACGCTAATAAGTAAGGACTGTAACACATCGCGCGCGGGGGAGGGGGCAGCCCCGCCATTTTGAAGGTCATTTTGCTGCGTATCGAGATTTTCATTTAGTATAACTTTCGACTCGGTGAAGCTACGACGTTCATTCAAGTTTCAATCGCCAGCTCTCGTCAAAATCTATCGATTATATATAAAACATTAGTGTAAAATTGTAACTGTGATTCTAATAAGGTGTTTAAATAAAAAAATAATATCAAAAAATATATAATGTCGGCCTATACGCGTCGAAAAGCCAAATCGAAATACAGAGATCGTATACGGTTGGAAAGGGCATCTCAAGAGCAATCGAATGGTACCAATTAGAGATGTGTTAACTCGGTTTGCCAAACCGGTCTAAACCGAGTCAAGCTAAAGTCTAACCGACCCGGTTTGTTAGTCCACTAACTCGATTCAATAAAGAGCAGCGGACCGCAACAACATTCGAACCCGCTCGTCGACAGCGCGAGTGGGTCTGGCGAACGGAACCGAACCGACCCGACAGCGCGCGATGCCGGAGCAGGCGTACCGAATGGGAAGCCGAATAAATCCGATTTCTCCCTGACAGGTGGGCGGGCTACGACGACGACCATTAGTAGACCTTATCTCGTTGGGGAGACTTCCCCGAGGCGTAGCCTCCTTGACGTGGCTGCTTCCGCCGCCCATTACGATGAGCGGGTCCTTGGGCTGGGCACAGGGCCCTTGGCAGCCTTTCCAGCCCCGGCTGAGGCGAGCAACTGCTGGATCACTCCCAGAGCTTGCAGGAGGTCGCTCTGGGAGGGCACGGCGGTGGTGTTGGCGGCATTGGGGGCGGCGGAAGCGGGGGCTATGAGCCTCTTCTTCCTCCGTCGGGTTCGTCGATTTGTTCTCTGCATGGCGGGCGCTACCGGTGCGGCGCGCTCAGCAGTGACGGCAGGCGCTGCAGGGCGAGAGGTGGTGTTGGTGGTCCGGGCGACTGTCCCGGCCCTCTTATTCCGGAGCTCCCTTCAGAACACCGGGCACGAGACGTGGTTGGCGGGGTACGGGCCCGCGCAGTTGGCGCAGGTCGCTGGGTCCTCCAGCGCAGCGGCCGTAGGCAGTCCTTTGCGGCGTGGGAATTACCGCAGCGGACGCAGACCAGCGGGAGGTGGCAGCCATGTGAGGAGTGTCTAAATCCTTGACACCGGTGGCACTGCGCGGGTCCTCGCTTACCACGCCAGGCCTCGATGACGATGCCCGGCAAGCGAAGGAGCTCCGCGATGGTGTAGAGGGCCGTAAAGTTGGTGGTCCGTCGGATCTGCACGTAGAAGACCTGCGCGCGCCCGGGTGGCCTTCACGCGCTCTGCCTCAAAGCCGTGTTCGGCTAGGGTGGCAGTGATCTCGGCGGGCTCGGTGGTGGAGGGAAGGCCACGGATGGCCACCTTGAGGGGCCTCTCTGCCGGCAGCGAGTACGAGAACCATTTGAACTCCGGCAGCGAAGACAGCATATATATTGCATCATGTGTAGGCATAAATCTTTTTGGCACACATCCAAAAAAAATTAGGACGTATTTTTAAGACTCATGTCTTTTTTTTTAATTCACAATTGGTAAACCCTTCGCATCATCTCACCTGGTGGTAAGTGATGATGATGCCGAAGATGGAAGCGGGCTTACCGAGATTCTTATCTTTAAGCGGATTGTTGTTAACACTGATATTTTGCGGCGAGACTTAGATAAGATGGTGGTAGCTAGCCAGGCGAGCTTAGACAATGCCCTACCGCCAATCAAACCGAGTCTTGCAAGTTGACCCCACCGGGAATCGAACCCTCGATCTCCTAGTGTAAAGCGAATTACTAACCATTACGCCTAGGAGGCAGTTAGACCCATATAATACATATGGGGAATAAAAGGTCATCTTTGACTAAGTAAAAACTTTAATTTGTTAAACTCTCTTTGCTAAGTACACTAGACAGCGCCATCTATGATTTTTTCAAAGAACGGAGCCTGGAAAGTTCCTCATTCACTGGCACTAGCATTTCAAATCTAAAAAGAAATGGAGATGAAAAATGAAGACTGTCTCAAAAGGGCTTGTACCCAGAGACGTTAATATATTCTAACTAAAAAAAAATAGATGTGATTTTAGATCTGTGGATTTCACAGATCTAATAAGTGATTTGGAGATGCGTAGAAGGAGTTAGCTTGCTACATATAGTAGTGATCTGTGGAAGGAGTAAATCTGTGGTAGAAAGAAGGAGAATATTAATCTTCTTCTGTACAAATATTAGTGATCTGTGACCTGTGTTCTACGTTTGGATGTGATCAAAGGAATATAACAAAGTAAAGTTTTTGATGTGTGTGATCACCACTGATCAGATCACAGAAACGTGGGGGGTATGGGCTATAGCTATTAAATGCTCTTTTATTTGATATGAACTTCGATCACAGACTAATGGAGGTACGGTTGTGATTTATATTTGTTTTGGATAATAGCAAGAATTCGCCATGACTTCCCAAGCACTAGCGTCTCTCACTGCCACCTACACAGACTCCGAAGGTGAGGAGTCGATAGATGAGCAGCCAACGCCCGAGAGAGAGAAACCTACGGCGACGCATTCGGCGCCGCCGAGCCCTAAGCCTGCCGATGATATCATCAAGCCGTCCTCTGCTCCGGTCTCGCCTAAGAGACGGCTCGTGTCGTACATGGACGACACTGTCGTGTCGGACGAGGAGCCGCTGTCCCCGCCGGGCGAGAACCAGGACGACATGCGGCGGCTGTCCATGGACACGGATACCGACGAGGCGGTGGCGCGTTCCGACGCGGACGACTCGCAGGACGGCGCCGCCATCCCGCCAGAGCCGCCCGGGAAGTGCCCCAGGGAACTGCAGGACACCATTGCCAAGTTCTACAGCAGAATGCTGAATGAGGGTCTTGACATGAACAGAATAATTCAAGACAAAAAAAATTTTAGGAATCCTAGCATTTACGAGAAACTCATACAGTTTTGTGATATCAATGAGTTGGACACAAACTACCCACCGGAAATATATGATCCACTGAGGTGGGGCAAGGAGTCTTACTATGATGAGCTTGCACGGGTTCAGAAAGTTGAAATGGACCGGAGAGAGAAGGAGAAAAAGGAGAAGTTGTCCAAAATAGACTTTATCTCTGGTGTGAAGAAGCCAGAGAGTGATGATGAGAAGAAGCGCAAGTCCAAATGGGATCAGGCAGCTCCCAATGTGGGCGCCAAGCCCACCATTAAGCAGCCGGGACTCATGCAGCAGGTGCTTACCAGCTCCGCCACCGGCACCAAAGGGACTGTTATCTCAGCATTCGGGTCACTGCCCAAAAAGCCCAAGATTTGACTGGAACCAACAGAAAATACAGTCATGAGAAAGAAAAATAATTGAGTATGAACATTATTTTGTTCAGTGATTGTTAATATAAAAAGACAATGAAAATCTCAAATGTTGAAACAGTTATTTTTAAGAGAAACAAGTCTAGATTCAACAATAATCTATTAATACAGTATATGCATTTTTTTATTCAGAACTTGCAAAATATATGTTTCAGTGTGGGTCAAATTAATCACATTACAAAATAATTATTTGTGTATGTTCAGCAGTGACAAAGAATAGACTATATATTACTCAGTGATCAGAATACTTAGAGTATGGCACGAAAAATCGCAAGCGTTCCGAGCTTGCATCCTGGGTTCCGCGTTTTGGGCACTCAGTAAAATTAGTAGAATAGTATGCAACGAAACATAGCAAGCATTCAAGGCGCCCCACTGTGAAAGGAATGCATGCTCGTGTGCAAGTTTCTACAGGATTCGGTTTGACGAAACATAGCAAGGGCATTATTATAATTCCTGTTACTCTAGTTAGGATGTTAATGGTGTCAAAAGGCACCCAAAAGTGTCGTCATCGTCGGTGTTAGCACATGGTGAAAGTTCGCCCACCACGTGGTTGCATAGCGCTCATGACTTGCTATGTTTCCTGCCTACAAATGCCTAGTTCGCGAGAGGACATACCATGGAGTTGTTAATTTATTTTTGTCAAATCCCGTAACATGTCAAAGTATATAATTAGTACTAACATAGTGTTTTTTTTCGGAACAAGCAGCGCAACTGTAGATTCTCGATCATGGGCTTTTAGATATTTTTTTTATTAAAAATTTTAGTGCCTTTGACTGCAACTCATCTGATGGTAAGTGATGATGCAGTCAAGGATGCAAACTCAAATAATGCCTATTCACTTTTGCCTTGAAGATAAAATGTTCTACCAAAAACCAGATAAGTGAAATGTTTTACCGAAATAGAAAAGTGAAGCTGCGACTTTTCATACAAACGGCGTTGACGATTTTCACCTCATAAATGTTAATCGATTTGGACCAATTTTTTAAGGTTTTCAGTCAGAACAAAAGATAAGCTTGTACGTTTTTGTTTTTTCGTAAAGTTACTTTTATTTTCGTTCACGTGTTTTCATTCAAAACTAATTTTGGGCATTTTTGTTTATTTACCTTTTGTTCTGAATACATCCTATCAAAAATTAGTCTAAATCGGTTAACATTTAAGAGGAGGTGAAAATCGTTAACACCGTTTGTATGAAAAGTTACAGCTTCACAATCCTCTTTAAGTTGGTCGACTATTACTTCTAAACTAATAAAGTGTACTTAGCCACGATTGTTATCCTTTTAAAAAGATTATGTCCTACTATTTAATTTTTTTTCAGATGTCTTTAAATCGCGGTTTAGGTTAAAAATTACCACTTTGAAGCTCAATATTGAAATGATGATGATAATTTATTTGCAATAAACATGGTACCTAGTAATAAATTTGTATGGTCTGCGCCCAATTAAATGAAACTAAAAGTAAACAAACATGGCGGCTTAATAGTATCATAGACTAAAGTAGAGTTTTCAGATGTACTAAACATTTGGTACAAAATTTTGGATTCATCCATTCTTATATATTTTTGTCTATACAGGGCTACTTCTTAACGCCCTCCCCCGATAAACTTTCACAGTGGCTTCTACTTCTGAACCACATACCCCAAAAAACCTATGGTGATTTCCTAAAAAAAATATTTGAGAAAAGTTGTTTATTTTTATAGATCAAATTTTCGTTAAAAGTCCAAAAATAGCCAAGAATGTATCAAGTGAATTAAGTAATCGACTTTTTAAATAAACCTAATTGAAGACTGACCAAAAACGAACGAAATCCAAATCAGATACGAATTCCAAGTCCAAGTACACGCTAGTTTTTGTAAAGTTAAATATCAGTATCACAAACCAAATCACTTGCAAATCGGAGTCAAAGGGTTAGCTAAGTCACAAAATCAGTAAGGCAGGAAGATCACAATACACGTAAGACAAACAAGCGACGAATGATTGAACTAGACTAGGGATAATTTGGATAGAAGCAGTGTTGCTAAAAAAATATTTTTATTACGGCTTCATCTTAAATTTTGCCAACGGACCTGAAGAAGTCTTCGTCTTATCTTAAAACATAGATAAAAAGGTATTTAATATGAAAAAGTTTTTTTCAAGGTTATGGACTATGGTTTTAAAATATTGATTTTTTTTAATAACCTCGCTCAAGTAAAGATAAACTTATATGGCCACCCTATGGCACGGCTTTAGCTACGTTTCATTTCATCATAGAGTCATCGTAGTTAATGATTACTTTAGAAAATATTTTATATAGTATATTAAATGAACACTACTGACAAGCGAGTCCTGTCCCAAGAGAATGGCGGGAAATTTAAAAATCTTTCAGCTGTTAACCCTAAGTATAGTCGGAAAAAGCGATCTAGATACTTTTGTTTAACTTGTAATAAGGACACTTTTAAAAAAAATAAAAAACAATAATAGTCTTAATAAAGATATGCACATTTTTTATAGTGGAGCTTCTACTCATGAAACTGAACAACTTTCCAATGTTTTGACACTAACATCTGAAATGTTAAATACTGGATTAGATGACCATAGAACAAAGATGACCTTAAAACAAAGAAGAATGAATACTTTTTCTGGATGGATTATGAAAGTACAAATATAAACTAATTGAAATAAATACAATCACAACTATATTTTATGTTTTTTTGTTTGAATCAGTATCAAAACGTTTTAGCTGTACTTACTTGCTGCTTGACAATGGTTTGACAGTTAGCAGTGTTGCCAAACGAAATAAATCTCGAGGCAGGACTCGCTTGTCAGACTTTAATAACAGTAGTAAAAACACTCGCAGACGTGGACAAATATGTTCTGTTTCATTACAATTTTTATTATATTTCTTTTGCATAAAATGGAACGGCCCATGTCATTGATGTAAACCTGTTTCTTAACACTACGGTACACGCGCCCTGATTTTCTAATGTTTTACTCGCGTGGGGTGAATATTAAGACCATTTTCATTTACCTCTTGTAAGGTTAATGAAATGCCGAATGCCCGGGAGTATTTTTGATAGTTTGGTGCTTCTGGGATCGAATTAATATTAGTATTTGGTAGTTGGACCAAAGATGACCTATTGATAATATTATTAGGTATTTTTTTGACGCCCGGGAATTCCAGGAAAAAAAATCGTAATTTGATAGTAACTGTTTATTGTGAATTTTCGAGAAAATGCTTTTATCCGGTAATGTTTAATACACTAAAACATAAATAAATCACTACAAATGATTATAATTAATTTGAAACTAGAAGTCAGATTCACGTTACTATGCAATTTGACCAACGTTCTTTGTATTCCAGTACGAAGGACTTAAACCGATTAAAGTACTTAATCATGGTGATAAAGTCGACGTTCTTCATATTTAGGTTTTGACCACAAAAAAGTTCGCTCTAACTGACAAAGATCTTCATTTTTTTAATCACATTTGGTAAGACGTCACAAGTCTGCGCATACGCTTGTTAACCTATTAAGTATGGCACTCCAAGTTATATTCAGTTAACTAAAATTCACTCATTCATTCGTGAATATTGGAAAATGTTTGCAACCTCTGACTAAACCATAGATTCTTGAATGGCGAAACTGTCAAGCATCTGTTCAGTTGTCTGAAATGAATAGCATTTTGTTTTGTGTTCATGTTTTTCATAAAAATACCAAGAAGTTACTCGCTGCAGATACTGTGTGGTGCCGAAAAGTTAAAGTGCATATTGTGGACATTGTGTAAATGTGAATATCACTTCGAAAGAATCGGAAGTTTATCCATAGTCACGGATTATAAGGTTTGTTTACGTTTAGTCGCATTTGATTCTGCGAGGACGTGCAATGATGTTTCGGCTGTGCAGTGTGCAAGGCATGCAAATGTATTATAATTTATTGTGTCACGAATGTTGTTTTTGTCAGACAGGTATTCATTAACGCATAATGGTCTATATTATTGGCATAATATTATTTCGGCATCATCCTCACTACGTCACTTACCATCAGGTGAGATGATGCCAAGGGCTTACCAATTGTGAATAAAAAAAAGTAATTCAACTGACTAAAAATTTAAATAATTTTGTCTTAAACAGGTCTTAAAGGTATTTCACGAGTTTTTTGGCGGGATTTGTGGTGGACGCATTCGTAGTTTTATTTTGTTGTTTTTTCATTGTTTTCTGCTGGGATTTTGTTCAAGAAGTGGTGCATTTTGGAGAAAATCGTCTAGTGCACGTGAGCAATGTGGAGAACAAGAAAATAAAACGAAGGAGGACGTGAGAACCCAACTTGCTCTGGGTGCAGTTTTATAGACGCCCAACAGCAACTGGGTGTTCCACCTCAGAATGCAGCTGCTGCAAATGCTGTCAAGAACTTCAGAGAAGATTTGTAATGCACCGGCACTAGCATTAAAATCATAAAACTAAAGGAAGCTTAAATACGTCAGACCTGGCTGTATGGTCTAAGTCACTTTTGCCTTCTCCGCGCTTTTGAAAGCCGGAGAGAAGAAACCAAAAAAAAAAGGTATTTCACAAACCGATCCCTCAATCGAAAAACGGTTTTAGTAAACCCTCAGTAGTTTTGAAAGACCTATTCAACGATACCCCACGAGATGGTACTTCAACAAAAAAAATCACACCCTCTTTACATGTAGGGTGATATTTTCTGTTCAGTAAGTCAACATTTGCGTTGTATGTACGTTTAAGCTGTACCATTCATCACCGCCATCGTCTTTTATAATTGTTTTGTTTTACCATTTCCTTTTTTTCCTAAAATATATTCCGATTTACCCAAAAAAAATCCTTATAACCGCTTTTAGGCCAACTGATCCAAATTCAACGTATTATGTGGCGAAATCATTGTGGTGTTTTTAGCCAACTTTAATTCATTTTCGCTACATTTAAATTAAAGGGGTAACTCGCAAAGCAACGCGTAAAAATATTCCCATCAGTAACTTTCTAAGATATTTCCCCTAAAATTAATGTTAAATAATCGTGAATTTAAAAGTAAGTCGGTCCCGACTTTCGATTGAAAGAAATCTAGTCTGGCCATTGACTACTTAAATAAAAATTCTCTTGGAGACGTAAGAGAATACACAGGCAGAAACAACTCAACAACACGATAGCTATTATCCGAAAAAGGTATAATGCCATTGAGCCGGGGAAAAAACGACCCGAGTGAAGAGAAGCAAAGAAACCTCGTGTATACAAACAAAAAAACTCACGTTTCCAAGAAAATTGCACGATGAAAATAAATACGGGGTCTTGAGGAAGTAAAACTTGAACTCTAATATCCGGGAAACGGATAAATGTAGCGAAATAAATAATAGTAAGGCAGACGGCTCCCCTACCTAAACCACCGGGCGCTGCCATCTAGTACCACTCGCCAGTCGCCCTAAGGGAAGTGCAATACCAATTATTCTGTTTCTTCCAACACCATAGCCGTCTGCTGTCTCCACCGTTCGAACTTCTATCTTTTATGCGACCATTTTTTTATTTAACGGTTAAGAAAACCTTTTTTAAAAATTAAATATTAGATTAAGATTTTACATGGCCGTATTTCAATAATAAGATTTAAGTAGGATGTTTTAGCCTCAGGGTAATTCCGGCAACACTAGTTTATAATTTATTTCGGTCATTAGGACATGAATTTTAAGTCTGTATCTTAGTAGGAAGTTTTATCCGGATATAGCGACGATCCTTGTTAATCTGGAACACAACCAAAACTTTTTAAAATAAACCCTAATTTTTGTTCTTAGGTAAGTTTAAATTTGCGTTGTACATTTAAGCCGTACTAAACATCATCGCTAATGTCTTTTAGCTGCTGTATTTTACCTTCTTCTTTTTTACCTAAAATATATTCCGATTTACCCCAAAAATATTTTATTTCCTTGTAACCGCTTTTAGGCCAACTGATCCTAATTCAACGTATTATGTGGCGAAATCATAGTGGTTTTTTAGCTAACTATTATTCATTTTCGCTACACTACCGATAGACCGATCCTACCACTATGGCGAATTGGCGCCCTTGTTCGACCAAATCCTCCGGCAAGCTGACGACGATGAATGTGTCGGTGCCTTGTGGTAAGACCTTTAGCAACCTCCACCTGTGGACTTGGGCCCACGGTTCTGGAAGCCTAAGGTCCATCCGACTTTCACTGCTTCCCAGACGCTAGGGAGCAATATACCCCCTAGGACCATACGAGGCAACTCGTGACAAGCGCCTCACCCCAGGGCAGTGTGATACTGGAGCCAGCTGCCTAGAGCCACTCCAGTGCTGCCGAGTCGTCACAACATATCTTCAGGGCGCCATCCACGTGGATGGGTTTTGAAGACTGGGCCGGCAGTACCGAGCTGAATGAGCGACTGTTCAGTACCCGGTGGTAGAGGCGCTCAGTATATAGTCCACGTCTTGCTGACTGAGACCAAGATCAGCGGATGCGGGCTTCTCGTAGGTAATGCGCTGGGGTTTGCCCCACGGACGTACCCAGAAGGGGGGCGGGGTTGTCCAAAGGGTCCGGACCCTTTCCGAAATATCAGTTCAAAATATCAGTTGAAGGATGTCCACTGCTGGACATAGGCCTCCCCCAATGATTTCCACGACGACCGGTTCTGCGCTGTCCGCATCCAGCGGCTTCTCGCGACCATCACCAGGTCATCGATCCATCGAGTGGGAGGCCTATACGCTACGTTTTCCGGTGTGCAGTCAGTACTTTGGTTCTACGAATCTCCTCGTTTCTGATTCGATCACGCAGAGAAACTTCGAGCATAGCACGCTCCGTTGCCCTTTGGGTGACCTTGAGCCTTCTTATGAGGCCCATAGTAAGCGATCATGTCTCAGTTCCGTATGTCATCCACTGGCAACACACACTGGTCGAAAACCTTAGTCTTAAAACACTGCGGTATTTCGGACGTGAAGATATTGCGAAGCTTCCCGAATGCTGCCCAGACTCAGGATATCTTCGGATTCGACGATTGATCTCTTTCTCTGATGACCTAGTTATCTGGACTGTTTGTCCTAGGCACACATATTCGGCAACAACTTCGAGTGTAGAGCCTCCCACCTTCAGAGGAGTAGGTGCGACACGGATTTGTCATAATTTTCTTCTTGTCTATGTTTATTCTAAGACCTAGGTGAATGGCACAGTTCAAGAAGTCCTTAAGTCCATTTTTAATGTATTGCGTATCCACAAAATTTAATACTTTTTTTGATATTAAAACGAATAATAAACCAGTTTTAACTATTGATAGTGCTCATAAGGCAAATTATAGGGGGTTCTTATAAGTAAATATCTGATTTTGAAATTCTAATAAAGTTCATAGACGAAAAGTATTGAAAATTTGATTGGACTTAAACGAAAATCTTTTGGACTTAGGGATTTCTTTATGGGACTTAGGGTCTTTTGGTTGGACTTAGGGATTTTACTCCAAAAGTTTTAGGACTTAGAGAAATACATCCTAACATGACTGTAAAAAACACAGGTTTCCTTATAACTTCTGTTTTTGGGTATGGAGAAAGGACAAAACAATCATGTAAGTAAGCAAAGTATGTTTAATCATTGCAACAGTAAAAATTAAACGACTATTAGAAAAAAAATACACTTAAATCTAAACCTTCTATTAGTTACTATTCTAATTCTTCTGCTGCATAATATAAACCTTCTCTTAGTTACTATTCTAATTCTTCTGCTTCATCTTCTGCTGCATAATATAAACCTTCTCTTAATTACTATTTTAATTCTTCTGCTGCATAATCTAAACCTTCTCTTAGTTACTATTCTAATTCTTCTGCTTCATCTTCTGCTGCATAATCTCCATATTCCTGCATCTCATTAATGTCTGAATAAAAATCTTTTAAATGATTCGGAACATATTCTAAGAGCCTTTTTATGTCTTTTATTTTGGCCTCTTTTAATTTTATTTGGCCTGTGTAAGCGTTTACAGGCAATATTGTTTGTAATCTTCTAACTCCTGTTTTATAGAGAGAGAACTGGTTATAATTTTCTGACGTCATTGATTGTGACATTCTTGGCTTTCCATTTTTCCTAAAATTTACTTGACGACGGCTTGATATACCTGGTACCACAGATTACTAATTAGTTACTACTGGTACGCTTGCTTTAATGAGACTGTCGTACAACAGTTTATGATCTTTCACCTCGATAACTCTGGCAACAGCATCATTTTCCGTTAACTTATTTTGCAAGCATACTATCTCGAATTTGTTATCGTTTTTGCAATTAAAAATGAGGTCAATGTAGTAATCAGGTGTATAATATAGCAGAAAGAATCATTTTTGAAATATTTGACAGTTTTCTGTTGACATAAGGTTTTTTTTTAAAAAAGAATGGACTTAGGCATATTAAAGAAAACAAATTTGGACTTAGGGTTTTCTTTGGACATAAGGATTTTTTGAACTCAAGTCACTGGACTTGGGCATAAACAAAGAATACAAAAAACACACTTAGGAACATCTTATAAATGACTTACATACAGAAAACCATAGACAATGACGTGCACAACCTAGCAGTGTTGCTAGTGCATAAAGTCCCTAAGTGGACATAGGGACTTCTTGAACTGGGCCATTCAGGTACTTGTTGAGAGGCTATACTGAGGCCATCGAGAGCTGTGCCTAAGTCTTCCATAGTCTCAGCACAAGCTTCCCGAACGCTGCCCAGCAGAGTTGGATTCGACGATTGATCTCTTTCTCGAAGTTGGACCTACCTAACTGTACTGTTTGTCACCGCTGTCCGCAGCGTATGTAAATATGTGGTCTATGGTACTAAAGCCTCTTTGGACCCCGGCTTGCTCGGGAGGCTGGAAGTCGTCAAAACTGCGTGCGAGACGATTCGTAATGAATAATGACTATACCTCTCGAAAACAGCTTGTAGACTGTATACTGGCTCAGCAGTGAGATATTATAGGTCTGTGGTTGGCCTTTTTGGAGAAAAGCACGACCACACGACTTGTGTGCCATGCCTTAGGCGTTTGTCCCTCAAGTATCAAATAACTTCTAAAGAGATTTAAACTATATAAATTTAATCAAAATCGGTTCTGTACTTTCTAACAAATACAAAGTTTTCCTCGCAAGTCATGCTTATTTGGTTGTGTTGTTGCCGTTAAGTCGGTTTATGTCAACAATAAACAATTATTATTTCAAACAATCGAGAAGAAAACCGGTGAATTACCATCATTTCTCTATCCCATCGCTACGATTACGTCATTGCAACTGCGCGGTGTACGACTGTCTGTCAGTCAATGTAGAGGACGAGAGAAAGAAAGAGGAGGAGGGGGGTTCTAAAAATAAAAACAACAAAGCTTTGTTTGTGAATTGTGATGCGATTTACTGTCTTGATTTCTGTGACGCGCGACGCAAAATCTCAAAATAAATAGCTGTTTTGTTTTGATATATTTTATTGTTTACATCCGATCGCTGGGCAATGGCCGAGGCGCCCGCGAGCGAGCCCGTGCCTTCGTCGAGCGACGAGGCCCCTATGGCGATGGGCCCCGTGGCGGCTACGGAGTCCGATGTGCCCATAGAAGAAGAAGAGGGCCCGTCGTCCAAAAAGCGCAAAATGTCACCAGATAAAGATCAGGAAAAGCTCGAAAATCGCTTGGGAGGCATTCTGTGCTGCGCCGTATGCCTGGATCTGCCAGTGGCGGCCGTCTACCAGGTATTCCAAAACAGCTGACCAGCCTTAGGCTTCGTCATCTGTTTTGCTCATTTTTTCTTTTGCATTCCGTTACGTAACTACAGGCACTCTCCCGAGCGTTTGCGACACACGTCGTGCAGACGCCCACGACGTAATTTTATCAACCGCATTTTGTACATTTGGCGTCATACCATACGATCTACTGTGTGTAGGTACATATACACTACTTTATACTGTCTTTGTAACATTTAAACATGGAGATGAAGTGCCCCAGTTTGTGTGGCCTACTCAGGCAGGGCACCTAATTAAATTGTGATTTTATTATGTACCTACTCATGTAAAATATGTAAATGACTTATTGTTCCTACTTTGAATACATACCTAGAGAATGTATGTGATTATTGTTAGATGTAGTCTGTAAGAGGCTGTGATATTATGTTATTTGATTTTATGTACGTGTATGAGATTTTGAGAATTGTATTATCTTGTAGAAGTAGAATATAAATTTAGTTTGTACAGAACTCTTGTAACATTTCAATTCAATAAAGAAATGTATAAGAGATTTTGTTGGTTGTTTTTAGTGTTTTTGCCTTCCCTTTCCCTCCTCAACACTCATATCCTAAAAATGAAAAAGAATTACAAAGATACAATCTACTTTTAAAATTGTTCTCACTTCTCCAAGCATTCGGTTATACAAAGAAAGTGATAGGAAACTTTGTATTAAACTAACATTAAACTTATGTAATATTTCATCTTTCATCACTGAAAAAATATTTATTCTATTCTAATTCACTAGGTACCTATCTAGTAGAAACACTTTCTAAAGAGTTGTTCTTTATTGAAATAGTTATTTTTAAATAATTTGTCATAACTGTTCAAATCAAACTAGTTCTTTAGAAACTTATCAAATAATAGTTTCTCTTCAACTTTTTTATGAACCTTAGTTTTTTTAGAACTCATTCTCATTATGAATTACATAGAATAAATAAAATACGAAGATATACTTTTTACTTTAGAACACTTACTTATCAATAAATTCCTTTAGATTGAACATTAAAATGTCATTTATACACACAGTTTACACTGAAAAAATATCTAACAAGTTAATTATTTAGTTTTTTATGTAGGCAGAATTATAAGTACAGGGAACACTCAATTTCATGAATAAGAAATAACTAAAAAAATAACTAAGTAACAATTATTTTTTGGAACATTTTATTTTGTTTCTAATTTGTTGTGTAGTCTGTTCACAGGAGCCACGGCAGTGAGGGCATCAAGCACTAAGTGGGAGCTCAATAACACGTAACAAGCTTTGCCAGAGGTGCTAACCGCTCTCGTGTTGCAGTGCACTAACGGGCACCTGATGTGCGCGCCGTGCTTCACCCACCTGCTCGCCGACGCGCGGCTGCGTGACGAGACCGCCACGTGCCCCAACTGCCGCGTGGAGATTTCCCGCTCGACCGCTTCGCGCAACCTCGCCGTCGAGAAGACGGTCTCCGAGCTACCTTCCGAGTGCAAGTACTGCACGCGCGTTTTCCCGCGGCACTCGCTGCAGCACCACGAGGAGAAGGCTTGTGAGGAGAGGTAATCCATCTCCTTGCTGTTGTCTTTCCGACTATCTACACAAATGAACCGTTTCCTTTTTTTAATCATCACGAACAAAGCGGAGGATTGGGACTCTCTAACAGCTCCGGTTTATCCCGTTTAAAATTGGCTCTTTAGGATTACGTGTAAGTAAAGGCATTATTTGAGTGTGTGTATGCAAACCGGCCCATTAACAGTGCTTATAGGGGATACTCTCCGGATGCCTGGTGTTTCACATAGCATATATGTAAATCCGTCGCATAATGGTTGGTCCATTCGCTTCACAGGTCGCTGGTTCATTCCCCGAAGGGTCTAACTTTTAAGACTCGGTTTGGTTGGTGGTAGGGCATTTTCTAAGCCCACCTGGCTAACTACCACCATCTTATTTAAGTCTTGCCGCCAAACATCAATGTTGACAGCATTGATGTGTTCCGGCATGAAGATAAGATAGCCAGTTCCCTGTTGCGTTGGGGAATGATGATAAGCCTGCTTCCATCTTCGGCATCATCGTCACTTACCATCAGGTAGGTGTCAAGGGCTTATCAATTGTGGAATAAAAAAACCAAGGTAACTGACATAGCTAAAATTTAAGTGGCACATACTTGAACAGGTGGCCGTTGGGATAGTAAAGTTCTAGAGTGGCGACCTCGCACCGGAAGATATAGGGTCGGCAGGCTTTCACTCGGTGGAGATGACCCGCTGAAGGTCGCGGGACGCCGCTGGATGCGAGCAGCGCAGGACCAATCGTTGTGAGGGTGAAATCCTTGGTGGAAGGCTTTGTCTAGCAGTGGATATCTTTTGCCTGATATGATGATAATGACGCTTACACTTACTTAGTAACGCGTATCGACCTACGGACGTGAGCAACGCGCCCTTCATACACATCTGTAGTTATATATGTAGGTTTCTTCTCGAGGATTTCCTTCACCGTTAAAGAAATCGGTAAATAGATGTACCTACAGTACAATATTCTTTACGAGAAATAATAAACTTTGAATCGCCTTCTTTTAAATAGCAGTTTTTTTCTTCTAAATAAGTAAGAAGTGGGCATCTAAAAGTTATTCCGTTTCGCCGACTTCAATTGTGAAAACAAGCTTCAATTAATATGAATTAACAAAACATCCCAGCGCAACGATTCAAATCTGAAGTAACTGTATGCCAGTGGTTGAGGTTTAGGTGAGATATATGAGTAGATTAGGTCAATGTGGGGTCTAGGAGGGGCAAGGTCGGCGGTTTTATTTAAAAGGCAACGCGCGAGCCGAGCGAGCGAAGCGAGCGCGCCGCGGCAGCGGCCGGAGAAGCGCCGGAACTAATTTCGCTCGTCCTGGGTTGCGTTGCTGACTAATATTAACTGTTGCTGAGTCATATTAACTGAAGCTTTTTTTCGTAATTTAAGGTCGGGCAAAACAGTACTTTTAGATGCTTTTGAACGGTCACTATTCTAGTAAGTTAGAGAACAACTTAGTTTATTAGAAGACAAAATTGCTATTAAAAAAATGGCGCGTTAATTTGCACCCTTTTGTTATTGCATCACAACATAAAAAAGTAGAAATCATTAAAAAAATACCTACCTAGTTACCATGTAACGCTCTGGTTAGTCCCACGGCTGCCCCCTGTATACATGCTCCAAATTAACAAGAGCATCTACAATAAAATATTTAGGTATAAACATCGATGAAAGACTAAACTGGTCTTCACACATATCTGCTCTTACAGGCAAGATAAGAAGACTTTTACCAATCTTTCGTAATCTAAGAGATATTGCGGATGCTACACTCTTAAACCAAGTATACGTATCCCTCTGCCAATCCCTCCTGACATACGGTATTGGATCATGGGGTGGCGCTGCTACTACACATATGATTGAAATAGAAAGAGCTCAAAGAGCCATCATTAAGGTCATGTTGCGTAAGCCCTACAGGGTAACTAATTAGTAATCTGTGCTACAGGTACCCAACTAATTCTCTATACAAAGAGGCTAACTTATTGTCAGTTAGACAAATATTCGTCCTTAAATGTATCACTACCTATCTAAAGCATGAACGAAAGCCACCTTTCGATCCACCCAAACGACGAGATTATACTAATGTTCCTGCAACCAAAACTACCTTTGCTCAAAGACAGTCTGGGTTTCTAGGTCCGTTTCTTTGCAAAAAGTTACCCAAGTTCAACAAAACTTTACCTTCCCAAGCTGTGATGAGAAGTTCTCTCAAAAAATCTACCACAGAGTGGCTTATTAGTCTAAACTACGAAGAAACTGAACTGTTGCTAAAACCCATCCAATGACGTCCTTACAATTTTTACACAATCTGTTACCAACTCATACACGCACACTGGTACACACCCTCCCATACGCACACGCACACACACACACACATATATGTGCACCCAAACCTTCACTCACACGCAAAAGCATACAAGAATACACACACGAACATAGCTTAGTTCTGATTAGTGACACTGACTCCCACTAACCCACAGTATAATGTTGTACCGAAGGGGTCTGGTTTCTGAAATACAGGGTTACCCTAGCTTAGAAACCAGCGCAACAAATTGATGCAAGCAAGTATTTTATTTTTAAAATTTCATATCTACCCTAAGTGTTATCCTATTCAATGTAAAGTACTTAGAGATTTATATAACTCAATAAATATATTCTTATTCTTATTCTACCTGTGCTACCTACCTACGCAAGTTTCGAAAAACTATTGATATACCTATTGGCTGTCTCAGGATTCGAACCCGAGACCCAGTCGTGCAGACTTGGTGTTACCGTTGAGTCACTAACGCTTTTTTGGGTAGTGATGATGGGAGGGCAGCTGTAGAGTTGGTGGCATCGGGAAAACGATCCAACTCTACGCTACGTCAAGGACGTTGTATTGAAAACTATTTTCGGTACATACATCGATTCACTCCTTTACCTTGTCCCCACATCTCCATACTGTACCCTAACTAAAGGACGGCGGTAGCGCTTATTTATCATGATATCCACCTCCTCGCTCGTATCGAAGCCGTCACGGTTAGAGAGGGCGCGGAGTGCTTTCGTGCTGCGGGAACGGTAGGTAATCAAGCAGTATTTCCTAACAAACTATTCTGTCAAGTTGAGGGATAATTGGAAATGCTGCACGTTAAAAAACGACTTCTATTGCAACAACTTATTTTGCATTCTTATTTTTGGTTTTTTGTTAATTTTAAAAAAAACAACACCATTGATTTTGATAAAAAATTATATGGGACCATCTCTGAAGCATATCCTATCTAATAAAAAAAGAATCACGAATATAGGTACACAATCTGCGAAGATATCGCGTGACAAACTAACAAAAAACGCTAAATACGTTAAAAAACCGATTTCCATCGCAACAATTTTACATTTTTGCGTTATTATTTTTGGTTTTTATTGATTTTCTAATACAGTACTACACCGATTTTGATAAAATTTATATGGGACTATAAGCACTAGCTTTCAGATAAAAAAAGACTCATAAAAATCGGTTCACCCAGTCAAAAGTTCTGAGGTAACACATATAAATAAAATATACAGTCGAATTGAGAACCTCCTCCTTTTTGGAAGTCGGTTGAAAAGAGACGGTCGGCGCGGCGGGGGCGACGTCACAGGAAGAGTGAAATGCAAAGATAGTTGCTCGCGGTCGCGACTGTATGAGTCTGCGCCACGAAGACATCAACGCGAATAGGCATAAACTTGCAAATGATCGGCAGACAGCTGCGCCCATGTATTTCATTTCTCGTGGAGGCAGGTTGCTGTGATTTACTGTGGGCTGTGTGCACTGCACAAACATAACTGCAGATGGTTTAGCAGGACAGTGATAATAGTTAGTTACACAGCAAGTGTTTTAGTTCAGTTTCAAATAGTGTTGTTAGTACACGTATGCTATGCCCGCGATTCAAACGAGCGCGTTTTCTCCCCAGGCGGTACAAGTTCGCGCAACTGGTAGTGGGCGCGCCGCGGCCGGTGGTGCGCTCGCCGCTCGATGGTTTGGTTCGCATTGTGACCAGTGTGTTTTGCCTGCTCCTAGCCGTGCTCAGGAGAACCTACTTCGTGTCGGTGTCGCCTGCTGAGCCCGGCAAGCGGCGGCGGTTCCGCAGGTGTGTCGATACGCTACCTCATCCAACCAATCACTAACACACCACGCATTTGTAATCTAAACGCTTTGTTGTAACACCTGGTGAAATGCGAACCGAACTCATCTGGCATCGGCGTGATGTGACGTGATGCTCCATTAACAGATGCAGGGTCTATCGTACTTATTATTTGTATTTCTTTCACAGCTTTTAAATATGACCAACAGCGACACGATACCCACATTTTGAACCTTTTATTTTAAACAGCACGATACATTCAATTCCCTGGCTCCCTAAACATACCTCTATAAATGTCTTTGCCTCTAACGTTACCTTAAAAGCTTCTTACACGTTTCAACCCTCTTGTTAATAGGTACTGTAGTTTTAAAACAACATTTTTTCAACCAAAAAAAAAATCATCAGAATTTTTCTTATTGATATTATATTTTAAGTTGCATATACGTTTCAAATACAAAATTTTTCGAATTTTTTTTTAGTAAAAAGTGGGTTTAATTAAAACCAAATTGCATACCTTAATTTCTTTTAACGATTATACTAATATATGAATGTTCCCACTTGATGAATTTCCTGTTCAATCCGTTCCAGACAGAGTAAGTCGCCCAGTAAGCAGGTACATCGACTTCCTTTCTACACTCGCGTCAAAAAAACGCACCTTTTTTTTCAGTACATTTTCATACAAAAGGTGCTCCAAATAAGGACGTTTACTTTCTTAAATAAAGAAAAGTAAAAAAAAAAGTGGTATCTGTAGTTGAGATCCCCGGCTACAAATTTGTCGTAGAGCCCAACATTCTGCAGAACCACGGGAACTCAGTAAAGTGGTGAATTTGTCGTAGAGCCCAACATTCTGCAGAACCACGGGAACTCAGTAAAGTGGTGAATTTGTCGTAGAGCCCAACATTCTGCAGAACCACGCGAACTCAGTAAAGTGGTGAATTTGTCGTAGAGCCCAACATTCTGCAGAACCACGGGAACTCAGTAAAGTGGTGAATTTGTCGTAGAGCCCAACATTCTGCAGAACCACGCGAACTCAGTAAAGTGGTAAATTTTCCATTCATTTTGCTCAAAAAAATCATGTTCTTTGTTTTATGCAGTCTACTGAGTTCCCGAAGATCTGCAGAATGTTGGGCTCTTCGACAAATTTGTAGCTAAGAATCTAACCTACCTATCTAAGATACCACTTTTTAGTTTTATTTATTTAAGAAAGTAATAGTGCTTGTTTAGAGCACCCTATTGTATGAAAATGTACTTAGAAAAAATAAGAGGTGCGATTTTTTTAACGCCGCCGAGTGTAGTTGAGGATTTCTTCAGAGACGGAGTGAGATTGGTGTTGTTCTTAACTTTATGTTTAAGGTAACCTGATATAGCAAAGGGGTGAGAATTGGACAATCTGTTTGATAATAATAATACAGTGTGGTTGTGGCGTCAGGCTGACGGGGTGCCGGTTCGCTGTGATCGGCTGCCCGTGGACAGGGCTGGCGCACGAGGCGGAGGCGCACGAGGCGGGCTGCGCGCACCCCGGCAAGTCCGCCGCGGAGGCCGTGGCCGCGCTGGCGGAGCGCGAGCGGCGCGCCAACGAGGCCGCGCTCGTCTACAACCAGATCATCGACCTGCTGTCCTACGAGAAGATCACGTTTAATGGTGAGCGACTGAGCGTCAACTTCTTGTCACTGCAGCTTAACCCCCGAATATACAGCGTGTAGACGCGCGAACAGGTTACCTACTGGCCTGGTATATTTGTGTTGCCTTTCCCTTCTCCGTACTTCATAGCATTCATTCGCGTGATGCATAGAGTTTAGATTCACATATGTGTAGGATTTCACAGTTATTTCTTCCGCACTGCGTTATTTTTCGCTGTAGTTTAGTCAATTTCCTCTCTCTCGTTCTTGTGAAACAGACTATGGAAAACCAGGAGCCGCAGTTTTTACATATAAAATAAGAAAGCGAAAATTAGTATTTCTTGGATTTCGCGCTTTATCGGCCCTATTGAAAGCCGAACTAAACACGTTCCTCTCCCGGCCAGACCTGCAGCTGAAGCCGTACCGCACGGAGGAGTTCGTGCACAAATTGTACTACGAGACTTCGCGGTTCTCGGCGTTCGGCCAGCAGTGGGCCGTCAAGGCGTTCGTCAACAAGCACCAGCGCGACCCCACGCAGAGCTCGCAGCGCGAGATCACCTACCAGGTGCGATGGACGACACTTACGAGTATAATAATAGTAGACGTGTGATATTCAACAATATTGTGATTGCAACCAAACCTACCTTATTGGAATAAGACATTTTCTCACTAATAGGTGTTAGGTAACAAATTAAAGGTGTTACCAATTGTGGATGAAAAAATAAACAATGGCAGCTCGTTTAGATTACCATAAAATAATGTAAATAAGAGATTACTTGCTAGTTTTATAATAGGGTTAAAATCGTCAAAGTAGCCTCAGATGTTACGCCTCTCTCTTTCTCTTACATGCCCGTTATCTCTATGAAAATATTTACTCTTTAAAAACGAGGTTCATGTTTTAATCGTTTTTTTTAAATCCTCAATATTGATAAGACCTTGGCATCTCACCTCTGATGGTAAGGGACGATGATGCCGAAGATGGAAGAGGGCTTACCAAGATTTCCTAACGCAATGGAGATCTGGCTATCTTATCTTCAAGCCGGAACACATCGATGGTGTTAACACTGATGTTTGGCGGCAGGAATTAGATATGATGATCGTAGCTAGCCAGGCGGCTATGAAAATTCCCTACCACCAACCAAACTGAGTCTTAAAAAGGTTGACCCTTTCGGGAATCGAGTCCGCCGTCTCCTGGTGTGAAGCAAATGGACGAACCATTACGTCACGGAGACGGTTAAATCTCCCTTTGTCATCCACTACCTTTGATGTAAGGCTTTACCTTTTGATGAGGTCCCATAACAGCATCACATGAAATTAAGTCAATAAAGTATGTAGGTATGTCGAAGTACGTTGTGTGTTCGTTGCGCAGGTGATACTGAAGAGCAAGCCGGTGTCGGGTCTGTCGGTGCAGTGGGTGTGGGTGCGCGGGCCGTGGGGCGAAGCGCGGCTGCGTGCGGCGCTGGCGCACCACACCTTCAGCGACGACAGCGCGGAGACGCCCGCGCTGCCGCTGCCGCTGACCGACCCCGCCGACACCAACCGCCTGCTCGCCAGCAAGGCTATACACTTCAGGTACCAGACTAGACGCTTCGCAATTAAATAAACGCGACCGATAAAACTAACTTGAGGGACTCATAAAATAGCCGCGGGAACCGCTTGTTTGATCTGATCTCAGTGCGGCACTGTGCCCCTGGTTTCTCAGGTGTTTATACGAGTAGACGGCGACACTCATTTTTGTCAGGTGGGCCTTCAGCATTTCGCCATATTTTAAAATAAATATAAATTGTTTGACTAGTGTTTAGAACCGTACTAAATTCGCGCGCCCCGCGTAGCAACGGTAGGCTAACTGCCTTAGCGGCGAATGGTGCGCCGCCATTGGCTGTGCCGACATGCTGTGTTGGCATCGAAAGCGAGCCGGGGTGCGTCGTGGACAGTATGTCAGTGTATTAGTGGGCCACAGGTGGCGACGGAAGTCGCGGCTCCGCAGATAGTCAGTAGGTCACAGCAAGCGCCGAGATAGGCGCGACCTCTTGTGAGTCTTTAGTTGCTAGCCAAGACGGCTCAAACCTCAGACATGTGCAATTAGCAGTTCGGACGTGTCCCGCGAATCCTTCTACCTATCACATACGGTTGATAGAAATTACCAATAAATCGCATGAATTGTGTCAGCGAGTGCCGTGGTTACCTACATCCGACCCGGCCTTGTACCTATAAAACTGACCGCGTATTTAGTTTTATCGGACAGTGAACAAATATATGTACTTAGTGGGTAATCTGATAGAGTTAATGTGAGTTACCAACCTACAGCCGACCAGCCAATGGTGTCCCGAATTGGCGATTAGTGCCCCATTGGAGTGGAAATAAGGTCTTTTGACATACATTTATACACATACAGTTTCTCTACACAACCCTCTTAATACATAACTACTTTTGCCACCTACCTGCAACGACCTACGAGGAATTCGGGTTGCGTCGAAAGGTGAGTAGCTAGATGTAAGTTGTTTTTTTGATTGTGTACTATTTTGTTTTATTTATAGATTGTTTGTTGTACTTGATGTACCAGCAACAGTCTACGGGGACTGTCTTAAACATAAAAACCCCCCTTCTGGGCTTAAGGTTGCGAATAACAGCGATAGGTGACGCCGTGTCCCCAGTGTTACAGCGAATTCGTGTCGCCTGTGATGCGGCTACTTCGTGTCCCCTGTGTTGCCAAACCTAGTTTGTGTCTCCGTTTACGGAACCTAGGCTTGAACTTGTATTCGCTTAGTGGCTTTAAGCACTGAACTCTTAGCGCTGCGTATCTCAACCGAGTTCACGTCCCCACCTGTGGGTCTGAGACACGGAAATCAATGGGCCCAGCAACGTCTTTGTTTAGACCTGTGAGTCGTGAACAACCAGGGAATCCTAAAAACAGCTTCGAGGCTCTGCCCCTGGTAGATCCGGCCGGCACTAACGAAATGACTCCTATATTTTATTATGAAAAGGGCCGTTGGGACTAAGTACTATCGGCGGATCACAAGAAACAGTCGTCCAAGACATCCAGCGCCTGTAGCGCATTTTCCAATTTGGGCCCGAAGCGCTAGTAAGATTGCCAAGATTCGAAGTGCTAATACCGGGCTTAAAAGTTGTCACCAAGGACAACATCGCACTTCTGGGAGCGCCTATTTCCCCGACGCAGTCCCTGCCGCCCTGCAAGCGCAGCTTAAACACCTGTCGGTCGGCTCACGTCGCTTTTGTTTTGCTCAGGAACTGACTGTCCCTTCCAAGCGCGGCGGCAGGCCAGTTTCCCAGTCCGTCACGAAGGACAGGCGGGGGAAGGCGAACGCAGTACACTGAACTGTCTGCCTTCTTAGCCTCCGCGAACGGTTTCGCTGGAACTAGTTTCTATGATGACAAGCAATAAATAATGTAATCTGTTATATTTACAGACTAATCATGTTCCTGACGTCGAAGTGAGCGCACCACGCCCGCCGCGCCCGTGGGTGGCTTCGTTTTGATCTTTGCTTGAGAGGAGTGTTATATAAAACGGTTACAAATTATTTGGAGTCAGAACTCATTGCGACGAGGCTAACGTGAGAATCAGTTAAAACTTATATTCAGGGTTTTAACCATTTTCCAATCAATATACTCTAGTTTAACTCGACATTTTGTAGATTTTAATCTTCACATGTTGTAGATTTTAATCTTCACATTTCTCTGGTTCTAACTCGTAAAAAGTTCCTTTTGTAACACAGTTTGGGCCCGTAGTGTTCCCACTGTAATACAGTGTATTTAGAGAAAACAACATGGAATCAAAAATACCGTTTTCGAGATTATACAGTGGTGTTCACATAATTAAGAACGCTTCATAATCAGACATCGTCGCTTTTAAATGTATATGGTCATAAAGATATTAAAACCTTAATGAACAATATTGATGACTATCTGCTGGCTAGTATATTTATATATTATGGCTATAAATTAGGAAATAATATTTAATGTTCTATTGATTTGCTGTGGTTTAAGTATTTTTCACATAGCATTAGACGAGAGGATGGACAAATAATTAAGAACGACTTAAAATATTATAACAATAACCTCATAATTTGAGTTATTTATTAATTTAAAGTGAAATTAAAACAGCGTGTTTCATAATGTAATCAACTGGTTTTCCAACTTTAGTACCTAGTTGGATGTACTTTACCCCTGGGATAACTGCACGACAGCGGCGCGGGCTATTAACTATTGGCAGGTTCCAACTGAAATACAGTTCCACTCATCTAAAAAAGGAATTGAAAGCTTATTCATGTTACCAAACACTGTGTTCGACAATATCTTTTTTAACTTGATACTACAGATTTTCTATAGGATTAAGATCTGGGCTATTTGGTGGCCAATGTAACACAGTTACCAGTTGCCTATTGAGGAATGTTTTTACAGAATTGGCAGTGTTTTTACCGGGAGATTATCGTCAGCGTATGGCAATACGTTCTTCGAGTATCTGTTTATATTTGTATAAATAGACACATGGATGTTTTTATCTGTTTAAATTGGTATCGGTCCATGTTACCTTTTATTAAAATGATAGGTCCCACGCAATAATCGGAAAAGCAACCCCAAATTTTGACGGCGTACGTACCGCTTGCCATGAGAGTATATTCTATTTATTTTGGTTTCGTCCGAAAAAATTACATTCTTCCATTGCTTTGCTGTCCAGTATACTTCCTTGCAAACGAAGACGTTTTTGTTGGTTTTTGGTTACAAGTAGTTTCACAGCCACCATCGTTTTAGAGCAAACCAAATGATCCGCATTTTTTTATAAGACCAATTACAACCACGTCACTTTATTATTATTTCTCGAGTAGTAGCAGTCCCAAGATTTCTTTTATACCATGGTTTTTGACGAATAATTGCAGAAAACGAGATATGAAACAATAACGGCGCGAAACTGCAATAAAAATAGTAAAGAAGTACATCGCATTCCATTTTAAAACTGATGGAAAAAACAGAAAAAAATAATTTCGTTCTTAATTATTTGTCTAGCTTAGTGTTCCTGCAAATAAATGAGTAGTTGTGATTTTTTTTTTAAAACATGCACACTATTTTGACAATATTATGATACTAAATAAAACAGGGCAGTCGGCAATATTCTACAATGTTATGGGATTATTTTTATAAACACATTGTACAATTTATTTTGGTGACAAGACAAAATTAAATTGACCTCGATATTTTATCGTTCTTAATTCTATGACCACCAACCACTGTATTTTGAGTACAAAGTTATTGGTAATGAAAAAAATACTATTATAAACTCTTCTTAGTTTAAATTTTACTTTTAGTCATAGCTTGTTGCCACTAATGTTGTTCAATATCTGTCTTTTAATGTTGTGATCGTCTACTGGTTAGGCTAATGTATCATTCTGAGTTACTTTTTTGGTACCTATACTAAATTGTGATCACGGACTGTATTTTCATTTGTATAATTTTCTAATTGTTTAAAAAGCTTTAGACACTTAGCGACTAAAATTAAGCTTCATGATATCTTATTCTGTCTGTGAGTGATTGTAAATTGATTGAAGTAGGTAGATCGTATGCGTGTTTTAACTTTACTATAGTGGTTGAATATTAATTTATAAATCATAATTATTTTACACCATCTCATAGTAAAAGAATTCTCTAAAGTAGGGGCCAGGATTATATTTCTTAAATTATTTAAAATATATTTTTAATATTTTCTAACATTTATTTGGGGTATTGAATAAAAAAAGTTATTGACACTATTTTGTCGTTTTATTTTTTTGTGATTAATATTGACACGTTAACTTTAGTAAGGTTTATGCCGATTGACGTGAAGTTTGTTGAGCGATGTGGCCAGCTTTTTGGAGGCAGCGCCGGCTTCATGCGCCGGTGCACGACTCCACACACTTATGATGCCCGATTCACCCGCAGTTATCAGCAGGTCCCTCTGAAAGAAAGTCATATTGAAACGAATGTCGTAATATTTAAAACAAGCTTTTGCCCGCGGCTTCGCTCGCATGGATATCCCGTCCGCAAGCGCTTTACATTTTTTTGGCTATGTCCTTCCCGGGCGTGCCCAACTGTCGCGAAGTTTTAACGAAATCGGATAAACAGTACCTATGTCAGAAAATACGAACAAACAAATACATTGATTTTTATATTCGTATTAGATTATAAAAAAACTACGACGTAACGCCTTGTTACTGAAACTACGACGTCACGCCTTGCCACTGAAACTACGACGTAACGCCTTGTTACTGAAACTACGACGTAACGCCTTGTTACTGAAACTATGACATCACGCCTTGCCACTGAAACTGCGACGTCACGCCTTGCCACTAAAACTACATCACGCCTTGCCACTAAAACTACGAAGTCACGCCTTGCTACTATAAACACTAAAAACAAAATAGCATTTCTGAAATACTTTTTGGATGAGTACTCCACACTTCATTCAAATATACTATAGATCTTGAGTAACTGCATAATAAATGTCATACATGAAACATTTCGAGTATAACATTTATACCGTGTTATACATCGATGTAACAATATGATGTTTTACTCACATCCTTGTTGTAGGCACAGCAGCGGACTGTTTGTTTGTTTTCAGCAAAGTTAGTGCACGGCTGCAATTTCTTGTTAGTGACTGTAAGTGATCTCAGGGTGCCACTGTGAAGGACCAAACAAAACCATGATATAGCATTGAGCCTTAAAGAAGGCAGGCACTAGAAAAAGGTTCAATTTAAACCTTACCCATTTCCACCGTACGAGCCAGCTAGCAGCACTGGAGTGTCGTCGGCGGAGGTGTATGTGTCTACCAAGTAACAGTCGTCATGCTTGCTCCTCTGTAGAACATAAATTTATATAATGGAGAGCGGTGACACAAGGAACTGAGACATGGTCGCTTACTATGCTGCTGCACAAATTAACAATACAGTCATCACATCAGCTCATATACGTCCTCAAGCCTAACCTGAATAAGTGCGATCGGGCCTTAGTCGACCATGCGGACCCAGTGCGGGCGGTCGACTTCACACAACCTTTGAGTTTCTCCGCAGGCGTGTGCAGATTTCCTTAAGACGTTTTTCTTCACGGTAAGAGCTTCGGTGACAGCCGCCATTTTGACTTTTTATCATCACAAGTCACCAGTCCGTAAGTAAAACACAGTAAGTAGCCGAGTTGAAACTCAGTTACCGTATTAATGCATTGTTTGAACAAGTACTAAATTGATATTTTCATAGCAATTTTTTTCTAATGTATTAATTAATTATTAATAAATTTCAAATTTTAGTTGCAGACTCGTAAACTACGCAGTCTTTTACATTGACAAGAAGTCTGGGAAAGCCGTGATCGCAAAAAAATCTTCACACTTTGAGCGAGGTTTTCTCGAAACGTCAAAAACACGTCACTGTGTTTTCAATTTGTGCGTCAGTAAGGGCCTCACAACACAAGGATGTCAAGGTCACCCAAAGGGCGATGGAGCGAACTTACCCTACGTAATCAAATCAGAATCCATAGGGATCCATAGAAGAACCAAAGTAACCGACATAGCTCTTAGAATAGCTTAACTTAAGTGGCACTGGTTGGGGAACATAGCTCGTAGAACAGATGGCCATTGGGGTAATAAAATTCTTGAGTGGCGACCGCGCACAGGAAGACGTAGCGTAGGCAGGCCTCTCACTTGGTGGATCGACGACCTGGTGAAGGTCGCTGGGCGCAGGGCCAGGACCACTGACCAGTCATAGTGGAAATCTTTGTGCACGTCTTTAGGCTGATAATATGATGATGATAAATGAAGAGCAAAAAATACAAACAATAAAAAAAAATAGAATAGAGTATTTTCAATACAAGCTTTTATTCCGCCCAGTGTGGACCTACTGGTTTCATCATCAGACTCTGGAAATCAAATATTGTAGGACCTTGTCAAGACCAATCAAACGAGCCCAAATTGGTTGCGTCGTTTCATTACAGAGTTCTTAAAGCGACTTTCTGGCTCCATCATCAGATCAAACAAAACATGTCATACATAACAACATTGCGTTATCATCCGAATTGTATGTGCATGCAAAATTCAGCTCAATCGGAAACTGGGAAATGGATCAAATTAAACTTGCAAAATTTGATTAATAGACACCGGGACAAGTGACTAAATAAAAGCTTGTAAAAACAATACAATTCTGCATTGCCTAGTATGTTCATGTCCCTCAAAAATTCACGTATCGTTTATATTATTATTACCTTGATACTTTTAGCAACTTTGTCCCGTCCGTAACTCTTGACCAGGTCCCCGGTGTCTGCATTCCATATATGCAGATCATTTGTGACTGTCGCCACTAGCTTCTCATCCAACCAAGTGATTTTTTCCACCGAGTTCTCTACATTGAGGGAGTATGTTAGTGCATCATCCTCTGTTTCTTCCTGTATGTTGTAAATGTTCAGGAGACCGTCTAGAGAGCCTGATGCTATGATTTCAGTTTTTTCTTTGTGGAATTTTACCTGTAAGAATTTTTACAAGCAATGAGGATGCTCACTAGTTTGTCGTCATTATGTATCAAAATTTCAGGCCCAGTAGTTTCGGAGCTAAGGGTAGGAGGGGGGATGTCTCCTAGGTCATTGACTCTGTCTGAGGTTATAAGAAATAAATAATTAATTATTAGTTGTTTATAAATTTTATTATGCATGTTTATTTTATTAAGAATTTGAGTGAGTTTGCCTGCAACTCACATGTCGGAAAGTGACGATCGAGGATGTTATACACAAACTCAAATAATCTCCCCCTCGCCCTGAAGGCTCCCAAATTGTGAGAATCGGAAAACATTGATGCAGGCCAGGAATTTCACTCCTTTGCTGTCTGCATAATAGGTCTGGAATATCCACAACAAAGAGGTGGAAACCCTCCCTACGTTTCTTTGACTAAAAGTGGAATGTAACTAACCACTACGATGGGAGTATTTGGCTTATTTACCTGTGTTACATCATCTGTGTGTGAATTCCAGTAGCCCCCCAGAGGCTTGGTAACACGTTGATCCCAGAACACTAAGTATGCATCGTCTTGCACCACCTGGCTCCCCGCACACAGCACTCTTCCATTGCACGACACATCCATACAATCATATGGTCTCAAAATGTCATCTTCACCTGTAGGACATGTTTTTTTTTATTTTGTTTAACCAGTATGTCACGTGTAAAACATTTTTTGAGAATATTTTTTTCTTACACAAATTTGATGAGGCACAACCTACCTAAGGATTGCAATCCGGCACCAATTCCAATCCAGTCAGATCAATTGGGATCTCATCAAAACAGTTTTTTCTTTTTTTAACAAAATTAACTATATAAAAGATTGTTAAGTGAGTGTACTTTATTAAAGTTTATGAATAACTTAAGCATTAATTAAAAATTAAAAACCCGACTGCATAAAAACTGAACCACTCTTTTTTGTGCAGTCGATTAAAAATGTATCCTATGTCACTCACACTCCAAATCCATCAAGCCGTGTAGGGTGTAGCCTACACCACCACAACCACAGAAATAAATACATGCATACTCTTGAAAAACATAACTCCTCCTTCTGGCGCAGTTGTGTAAAAAATGTTATTATGACAGTCATCATGAATCTGTTTAATGAAAGGAACAATTATCACAAACGCAAGTTAAAAACTTTTTATTTTTGTACAATAAAAAAAATTTTTTTTTTTTTTAAATTAAAAATTTGAGTGCGTTTGACTGCAACTCACCTGATGGTAAGTGATGATGCAGTCGAGGATGGTACACGCAAACTCAAATAATGCCTATATAATTATAAAAAGTATCTCCTTCTTCCTCGGTCACTCACTGATGAGGATCGCGACCACATATAGTTTCCCTACACAGATTGCAATCATATGATGTGTGGACGATCATGCTGCTACCAGCTGCATCCTTCAATGTGTCTGACCATCTTCTAGGTGCACTATGCCAAAAACATCTACATTCCATTTGCCCAAGATAATTTGCTTCTCCATACAATGCCTTGAAGGCAGCATAGTGTGTCTGAAGAGACTGAGGGTTCGCTTATGGCATATAGTGGAGAGTTGCATGGTGATGTTAAGTTCTTTTAATATGGACTCGTTAGTACGCATGGCAGTCCAAGGTATGACAAGAAGTCTTCCCCAACACCTTATCTCAAACGCATCAATCTTATTGCTATCTCAGTTTCTCACGCTGCAAGTCTTGGCATCATACATGAATATTGAAAATACCAATGCTTGAACCAAGTGCACTTTAGTTGTACGTCAAATACCTCTGTTCTGCTAAATCTTATCAAGGTTGGTCGTAGCACTTTTGGCCATACCGGCTCTACGACAAATTTCACTTGTGCAGTTTCACATGTTATCACAATCCAAGATAATATATAAATCTCAGACTTTCATATCCATAAAGTACATCTGTGTCTGGAGTACTTGTGCTGTATTAAAAGAATGGTGGAACCACCTACTTATGAAACAATGCAAGTATTTTACCAAAAAATTGGTTGCATGCATTTTCTTCCCAGATCTGGTAACCATATCCGGTAAATTGGTACCTGATCTGGTATGCATTAAATGATGCCAGACCCACCGGATTACTGGATCCGGTTTTCCAGATTGCAATCCCTAAACCTACTTATGCTAGACAACCTTATCACAGTTGTCTTCTCATATCTCAGGATAGTACATCTAATTGACTATGATTTTCATACCTTTGTACTCCTGCACACAGCTACCACTGGATCTTGTGTCCCATAACTTGATCAGCCCATCTTGTCCTGCTGAGTATAACAAATGATCTTCCTTCGGACTGAATACCACTTCTGTAAGGTTCTTCTGGTGTCCGCTGAGCCGACATAAGCGTCTTAATGATGTGTTGTTTAGTTCATAGACCTCTATGCTGTTATCCCACTGACTTACTGCTAGCTTTAGTGTTCTAGGAGCACAGAAAATGCTATTTCGTGAAACGAGTCATAACAAGCACCCAGGGCTCGTGCACATTATGTTGAGTTTCGGGCGCTCTATAAAATTTATATGGAACGAAATACTAAGGACGGCGGGCGCTTGATGTAATTAGTTGCATAGTAATTCATACAATTTTAATGAGCGCTTGAAACGCAGTGTTCTGGGGGCGCGCCCGGTGCCTGTTTTGCCTGGTATCATAAAGAAGAAAAAATATATACATGGTCATAATTTAGTCATATCAAAGAAAGCGTTAAGCTTTTCCTTTCAAATATGTGTACTTACTGTGTTGCGCTCAATTTGTTAATATATGATTTTTTTAAGGACAGTGCGGTTTCTGTCAATATGTTGTATTTTTTATCAAACTGTTGTTCTATTAATTCGGGTTCCACTGTATCCTTGTCAATTTCTTCATTATCTATTATATCAGCCATGTCACTTATCTGGAATCGAAGGATGCTCTGGGTTCTATTTTATTGAAAATAATAGAAAAATTGTAAACAAATAACACACGTGTATTTATAAAACGAATTTTCCTCTTTGCTATAAATTTTGATAGTTGATTTACAACATTGACAGCCAGCTGATGTTTGTACGTAGAGCTTGCAAGCTGCAAGTTTATTGAGGATTACCGGTTTTTGCCATCGATTGAAGAACAATTTCGGATAATCGATTTCGATTCTACGATATATTTTAATTTTTAGGGGCCATACACAGTTATAGCAGTGTTCTGCTAATGGATGGGATTTAGTAAACGTAGTGTATTATATTCTCCACAATAGCTTGTGGCGTGTACGGTGAGTTGTAAAATAACAAAGTATAATTTATTAATAATATACTTTATTTCAATGTCAGAATATAGAGTGTAGATAGGTAGGTATGTATATCACTAAGCAAAGTTCTAATTACATTAGCAAGGAATCTTCCTCATCCAGTCGTCCCTGTCTACTTGTAGTGGCGCCTGTGCGCAAGGCGCGCTCTGGCCCGCGGGCCCGCGCGCTCCACGTCGCCGGCGGCGAGGCGCGCCGCCACCGCGCGCAGCGGCAGCGTCTGCGCCCCCACCGCCGAAGATGACGGGCTGTTGAACGTCCAGCGGATGTGTCGCTCCATACGGACGTGGTCTACAGAGATTATTAGTTTTAGTGTAAACGCACGAGAAAACTTTAACTTATTGTTAGTACACTTTACTACGCATAGTCTACTTATCCGGGCCGCCGCTTGTCGCGTCTCACGCGACTCCACGTTGGCCTAGATGTCCAACTTGCTTCGTCTTAAATAGCGTTACTGGTTCTGCGACAGATACCTATATCTGGCTCTCAGATACGCGAATTCACTGTGATGCATAAACAGGTACTGGATAGGTACGAACTATGAACTAGCAGAGTTTGGCTGCTATTACAGGACTTTTAAGCATTAGGGTACCTACGTACCTACGTTCTAGACGGCATACCTATAGCTGGGTCGACGACGGCGAACGCGCGCTTGAGCGCGTCGACGGTGATGGGTGCGTCGTGCGCGCGCCTCCCGCCCAGCTCGGCCACCACCTCGCGGATGAACTTGTCCTGCGCGCCCTGCCGCTGCCGGTACAGCTCGCGCGCCAGCTCCGCGCGCTCGAAGCCTTCCTCGTTCTGCCGGGGTACCAGGGTACCAGTAAATGGAAACATTAATCATTATTCAGATAGTCGCAGCTCAGTGCAACTTGCGTGGTAGCGTCGATCACGCAGGTTAACTGACCTGAAGCCCGGTCATTACGCGGATGGGTTTGACTGTAAGCTGCACCTGGAAAAAATCGGCCTGACGAATGACCCGACCTGCATGGCCTGTGGTGAACATACAGAATCAATGAAACACTTACTGTGTCACTGCGATGTCCTGGCTAGCCAGCAACGTACATACCTCCTAGGTGATGGCTACCCAAAACCGGAGGACTACAAGCACCTTCCTATCAGCGCAATTGCTGCATTGATGCTGCACATCTTCGAGTAGGTTGGGGCGCAAAGGTTATAGGGGTAGACACAAAATATCCCAATGGGTCGAAGTGTCGCTGCAACTGCAGCTCCCTCCCAAGATAGATAAGCTGCATTATTTCTCGTCCGTTTCCGTGCTTCGCAAGGCACGTAAAGCCGCGGTTGGAGTGCACTTAATTGGGCTGCCATACTAAAAAATCCAAAACCCAAAAAAATAACGGTGGAAGCGCAGTTATAAGAGCTCTAGCAAAACTTTTCAAAGTGTCAAGGTCAAATTAGTTTTTCTCACATTCCCTAGGTAGCAGCTCAAAAGACTTGGAAATGCGAGAGGCCCCAGGAGTGGGTACAGCGAAAAGTGTACACGCACGCACGCCCGCATGCACACACACACAGGTTTTTTTTTCTCACTTGTAACGTTACTGTTAATCTGTTATTTTTCTAATATTTTTCTCCTCTTGTTCTTTGATTCGTTCCGATATTATGTATGTTTGGCGCCAAGGAATAAAAAAATGTCTTAAGTATGTCGTATGACATCGAAAATCATTGTGAGAATAAAATGTAACACAAAATTTTGCTAGGGCCCTTGCCTATAAGTGCACCCCAACGCATAAAACTTTATTTTTTTTACCTAGAGATTTTTTGTATGGCAGCCCTCTTAAGTGCGCCCCAACCGTGGAGTATGACCTTACTCGTACCTTCACAAAGCTGGGAGGAGATAATGAAATTCTTAAAATCACAATAATTAAAGGTGTGGCGATTAGGATCGCCAGACATAGCAACACTTTTGTTTAGAGGAGAATTTTGACAGGAGCTTTTCGTCGACAACGAATAATTTACTTTCCTGTTTATTTCTATGTGTCTCGTGTTAAAACCACCGAAATTATATCTGTCTTGTGTATTGTGTAACAAGGACTTCATTTAATGTATTTGGAGTTTTATTCATACGCATCAAGATCCCATGAATGCAATATTTTTTTATTTAATGTATTTGGAGTTTTATTCATACGCATCAAGATCCCATGAATGCAATATTTTTTTTCTAAAAAGTAGTCGATACACCTTCATACACATCACATCGGCTCATATATACGTCCCCACCGAGGGGCTCGAGCCTACCCTGAATTAGGGCGATCGGGCCTTAATCGCCCACGCGGGCCCGGTGCGGGTTAGTCAACTTCACACACAACCTTCGAGTTTCTTCGCAGATATGTGCAGGTTTCCTCACACGATGTTTTCCTTCACCGTAAGAGCGTCGGATAAACTAACATAGAAAAATCGAAATTCGAAAACACATTGGTACGTGGCAAGACTTGAACCACGACTTCCCGGACAGGAGGTAGCGGCCCTTGCCGTTGCGCCACCGACGCTCTCTTCTCCTCCTCCATGTTACAATTTTGGGTTCTAATAATTGTTCGGTGCCCCAACAGTAGGGACGGACGTATATGGGTTATTGACGATTCAGACGGTGTCGTTAAGCCGTGTCCGAAGCTTTAAAGGGTGGCTTATGAGTTTCCAACAATCTGATGCGTCTCTGTCAATCAGAACGGACACAGTGTGTGAAGTAGCGACCCGAGATGCATGGGAAGATGCACAGAACACCCACTAAGAAGTTTTGATGGGGATTGAACATGGCTGGGAACACTCATCCATATCCATAGGTCGCTGGTACAAATCCGGCTCGAAGGACCAAAATAAATGTAGGGTGTAAGACTAAATTTAATGTAAATAGTTGATATCGATAATTTTGAGTTCTGAAGGACGAGGGATGGTAATTGAAACTGTTCCGCGTTGATGCTAATTTCAGACTGATTTAATTCAGGTAAAAAGTCAACTTGCACACGTATATGCTAAACGTGGCGGCACTATAAGGCGCGCTACATTAGTACCTATTATATTTATTATGTTACGTATCTATGCAGTAGCCCGTACAATTTGTTTTCACACAAGTTGAGCTATGAGTGGTTATGTCAACTTTAATCATTATTACAGCCCAAAAGTTTACTGTTGGACACCGCTTTCTCCTCCGTGGTCATCTACTTGTAGCGTGACTTTGAGCACTGCTTCCGGTGAGTTTACCCGATGGAGGCCCGCCAGTGTTCGTCTACTGACTCGCGGTAGCGGGAAAATCAGTCTTTTTTTCGAAAATGAACAGTTCAACCCATCCAGGTGATGACCGTGCTTCAGGTCAATTGAACTAGATGATCGACCCATTAGCACGTAAGTCGCACTGAGCTACGACCGCTCAGTATGTAGTAATCGTTATAAATGCCGACGCGACGTTTCCTATTGTTCATACTTTCAGTAGGCATGTGAACAGATTCATCATCATCATACCAGCCGAAAGACGTCCACTGCTGGACAAAGGCCTCCCCCAAGGCATTCCACGACGACCGGTCCTGCGCTGCCCGCATTCAGCAGCTTCCCGCGATTACAATTTATAAAAAAATCATTCTTTGAAAATGTTATTTCTTACACTCTGTTGTACAGTTCTTATCATTGTGGAAATTCGTGAACGAGGCCTTTGTCCAGTAGTGGACGTCTTTCGACTGATATTGATAGTTTAAAAACTAAAAACCGCCGATCAAAATCTCAGCCAAATTGGTGCAACCATTTTGATTTATTTTATTGCAAATCTTTTACTTTCCTTTAGTTCGAGCACCTCCTCTCTATAACTGTTGGCGGGCAGTTGACCATGTCCACGAAAGGCTGAATGGATTTTTATCAAACATGGCTAAGAACCGTTTCGGATAATCTATCTTTCAAATAAAAAAAAAAGACGTGTGGCACTCGGGGACTGGGCGGTAAAGATATTGCATAGCATTTTTTATCAACTTATGCAATTTTATAATTATTTATTTATTTTTTATTTATGCAGTATTTACCAGTACCATATAGTCCTTCGGGCGCGGGATGTTTATGTAATAAATTAACACTAAGAAAGTTCATCATCATCATCATCAATCGTCATCATCAATCGCCATCGCCATTGTCAATCAATCAATCGTATTTTTTTTGGGGTGTCAGGTTTTATTTTCGTTACGAAATTTCTTGATTCGGTCCCCTCAAAGCCCGCGATATAAAAGCTATACAATAGCTTAAAAACGCATTGAAATCGGTCCACCCGTTTAGGAACTACGATAGCATGCAGGTACAGATAGACTCACACACAGGCAGATAGACAAAGGCTTCAAAATTATAACACCCCTCTTTTAGCGTCGGGGATTAAAAGTGAACACTACTAGACTCCACTGTAAGTAAGTGAACACTACTAGACTCCACGGTAAGTAAGTGAACACTACTAGACTCCACGGTAAGTAAGTGAACACTACTAGACTCCACGGTAAGTAAGTGAACACTACTAGACTCCACGGTAAGTAAGAGAGTCTACGGTATCGGTAGTGCAAGCACTACGGGCAAGTAACAAGTTCCGAGAGCCAATGCGACCGGCATCGAGAACCTCCGTATGCATTATGCATGCGCTCTCCTCTGTCGGGCTGCCTATGTCGAGGAGCCCCCGGTGGCGACGTTAGACTCACCTCTTGGAACAGTTTATCTAAGTTTATCTCGTTGACACCTATCTTCAACTTCAACTGCTTTTTGACGACATCCATCAGGTTTTTGATGTCCACTTCGTTCTTAAGTGGAAACGTCGCTTTTGCTACCTTCTCGAACTCATCAACAGTGATCGTCTGAAATGATAAAATCCAAGAAACCAGTTCGCTTAGCGTTAAGACTCCAAATCGCAAACCCTCCCCGCTGCCCCGGCCATCCTCTCAATGCCACCTTTATAATATACCTACTTGTAAAAATTGCAGTACAATGTAAACGGTTTTATAACTGAAAGAGATTTCATTCAGACAATCCGGTAAAGAATCTAAATCTAAGGCACCGAACATGGAGTGATAAGGTAAGTGCCGAGTGCCACCTAGACTGATGTACTTACTCAATGGAAGCCAAGCGCGGATACAGAGTTGCCCCCCCGCCGAATGTGGTCAGATCCCAAACCCCTCCCTCTGTTAATTGAGTGAGTGAAATTTCTTTGAGCGATAAAACCGTCCCTCCACATGTACCGCAACACGTAGTAACTAATTAGTAATCTGTGCCGCAACTGTTACAACTAAGTACCTACCTATTTCAGTGCAGACTGGAGGGCTGGTATTGGGAGGACGGTCAGGGCAAGTGGCAACGAGGGGGGGGGGGGGGAGTTTTGAGGAACTGAAGTCTGAAAGCTGAGTTATCGATTGAAAAAACGGTGTATTCGCCGACCAAGCAACAGGTGACAACAAAAGATGTAGGTTACGTCAATATAACTACTACGACTAAGTAAAAGGAGCGTCGGAGGCGTAACGGCTAGGGCCGCTACCTCCTGTCTGGTAGGTCGTGGTTCGAATCCTGCGAGTTAACAATGTGTTTTCGAATTTCGATTTCATATGTTACGTTTATCCGACGCTCTTACGGTGAAGGAAAACATCGTGAAAAAACCTGCACACGCCTGCGAACAAATTCGAAGGTTATGTGTGAAGTGAAATAACCCGCAATGGGCCCACGTTGTCGACTAAGGCCCGATCGCCCTAATTCAGAGAAGGCTCGAGCTCCTCGATGGGGTCATAATGAGCTGATATGATGATGATGAAAAGGTTAGTTGAAGGGTCCTGGCTCAGCATATGTTATAAGTAGTGACCCAGAACGCTGATATTCTGCCAGGGCCCTCACCAGTGTGCGTACTACGACGGCATACTAATAACGGCTTACGGTAATACTCTCAGATCAAATAATTTTCGAAACACCTAAAAACTTTTAGATACAAGCTTTTAATAATTGCATTGTCACGCGATATACATAATACATATACATGCAAAATTTCAGCTCATTCGGAAACCGAGGAGTGGGTCAAAATTAACTTGCAAGATTTCACCCGAACAAACATACATAAAAAAAAGAATAATAAAAAAAAATCATTTATTTCTCATTACAAAGCAACAAATTATACACAAGTAAAAGGAGCAATTATAAGGTCAAAACATCAGCTGTTTGTGGGAGACTGGTCCCTTAGCTAAGATAAAAATATCTTGTGTTATAGGTCACCAGGCCCTCACTCGGAAAAACGGGTTTACAAAAAGAAAAATAATAAAGTTACGTACAGGCAAATTACAGCAACATAATCAGTGAAATTGTTACAAAGCATTATAAAAAACTAGCTGTCCCGGCGAACTTCGTTCCACCTTACACTACACTACCCTACCCTACACTACCCTACACTACCCTACCCTACCCTACCCTACCCTACTCTACCCTACCCTAAAACCAATTATTTTTTGACTGATAATATATTTTTTTATATCATATTTTTAATACTCATTATCCTATTCCCTAAGAAGACAAATGCAAAAACACAAAAATCATAAAAATTGGTCCAGCCGTTCTTGAGTTATAAATGGTGTAACTAATACCACGACTTTCTTTTATATTGATAGATATATAACAGAAAAAGTGCATGTGTGTGGTTTGTGTGTGTGTGTTTGTGTTTTGTGTGTGAGTGGGTGTGTGTGTGTTTGCCAGTGCGCAGTTATATCCATACAAAGTCAGTTTTAGAAAATATTATGTGTTGTATGTGGAAAACGTATGAAAGGTATTTGTTTATGATATTATTTGTAATAAGAGTTCAGTTTCATTATAATTAAGGGACATTAACCATTCAGTAACAGATTTTTTACAATTAATGTGTTTAAATGTACTATGTTAAGCTTTCTGCATGTCTTATTGTAGATGTAACCACCTAAAAAACAAAAGTGGTGCTGAGCCATGGTTGTCTTGACGGCCAACGTAGTACAGATTTTTTCGTAGAGATGATTACTGGCGTAGTCAAAGTCAATAATTTTGTGTTGGACTGTGACTAGATCGAGGATGAAAAGCTGAAGCACTGTTAGCACTTCGCAATCTCTGTAAAGATGTTCAGTGGGGAACTGGTAACTTTTAAAGGTTTTAAGAATTGCTCTTTGAGCTCTTTCCAAGGGCAAAAGAGTAGATTTGTAGACTCCTCCCCAAGAGGGGATACAGTAACTTATTAGTGAACGACAAAGAGCATTGTATAGAATTTTTACTGTTGAAGAGTCCCCTATATACCTAATGTTACGGAATATTGGCATAAGTTTTCTTATTCTTTGGGTTACTTTATTAATGTGGATCTTAAACTTAAAACTCATGGAATCACCTAGAACAACACCCAGGTATTTAATATTCTTAACTTTCTCCAGTTTGTTGCATTTACACGTGTTATGCAGTGTGAAGTTAGGAAGACAGTCTGCTGAGTGAGCGGTTATTGAGCGTGAATCACTGGGTCGCTTTCTTTTTGTAATTGAAGAGGTAAGGTATTTGGTTACAAAACAAAAACAGGTTGAGCGCTCTCACTGTGCAGAGATGGACACAGAAAAAATAGTGTTCATGTTATTTAAAAAGAAGAAAAAAGCATTCAAATTAAAATATAAAGATCCTTACAAAGGAAACTTTATACAAGATGTAAAAAATTGGTGCAGGAGCCGTTAACAACTTTCCCCAAGGAACCCATAGTCAATTCGCAAAAAAAATTTGAACTCTCCATACTAAAATGCACAAAATTGGTCAATCAGCTGATCGATTTGTATGAAGAGTAAAAATTTTTGTTTGCGTTTTCAGCAAAGTCGTAGAACAAAAGTTGTTCAGTACGATGAGTAGAAGCCCCAGTTAACGGGACCTACACCAATTTTGTTACACCCTGTATAGTGTACGTGCACTGTGAGTTGCAAAAACGCCCATTAACTTTAAAGTCTCCTTAAGAGGCGAACATGTATGAATTTGAAACATACTCGTAATTAGTGTATAGAGGCGGATTTAAAAAAAAACGGCCAAGTGCGACTCTGGGTCACACAAACAGGGTTCCTCACCACAACTTTAATTAAAAACAGAACAAGACCTCTCAGTACATACTTTGCTCTAGGTAAATAGGGGTCTACTTATTCTGGACCTTAGAAATTTAATTTTTTCCTGTGGGAACGGAAGGACTTTAGATTTTCCTGTAATCTATGCATTCAACCTCCAAAACTACTTATTTTAAAACTATAAAAAATATATTTTGAGATTTTTACGACAAGCCCCTATATTTGATATGTATGACACACACATATTTTGAAAAACTTTTTTAAATTTTCTAATTTCCCCCCCAAAAGTGGCACCCGGGTTTAAAGTTTATTTATTTACGTTACACCATCCGTCTCTGGGTCATCTAGCTCAATTAGCTGTGACAGGCGTCAGGGACAGACAGACACACGAGTGATCCTATAATGGTTCCGTTTTTACCTTTTGAGGTACGGAACCCTAAAAAAATCGTCCTTGCAACTGACGATTAGATTAGGACAAATGTTAGTAATTATCTAAAACAAAATCGTTAGTACTAATATGCAGGTTGAGTTTTTTTAAGGGTCAGTATGGGAAAATTCTAAACTATAAGAGATAGAGAAAAACGCTCTTAAGAACCGTGATCTCAATTTTAGAGAAATGAAAAATGGAGTTTTAAAAAATAAAAAATAAATTATATGTTCGGAGATATGGCTTTTTTTGATATTTTTTTTCTGTTATTTCGATTGTATATCACTATACAAACTAAAAATTGTATGGAGACCATAGGTCTAAAGTTGCTAGAAGTTGTTAAATTAACGTTTTAGTTTTCTTTAATAGTTATGTGGAAACTTAATTTACTGGCCGATTTTCAAATGAAAAAGGAAAAAAGAAAAAAACATTCAGACTTGAAAAAACAAGTTGTGTTTTTCTGTAATTAATTAAATGCATAATTGAGTCAATTAATTATAATCTGTGACAAAAATAATGGGTACTGGGGATAAAAACCCTCACGGAATTTGCCACATACGATACGTACGATTTAGAGGTTCAGGCCTAAATGGAGTTTGAAGAAAAAAAATATTATGGGGTAAATTAGAATAAATATATTTTATGATTTTTTCCTAAAAAGAAGGAACAATAAACAATATGACCAACAATATGAACAATATACAATGGTTGACCGTGTAGACAATTAAAAACAATGACCTAATATATTTATGGAGAATTTACGGAAATAAATTTAAGGTTACAACTTTATCTGTATATAAAATGGTTATTTTATAGTATGCCGGCAGGCAACGATCGTCACCGTCCCTTTGGTACTTAAATAAGTTACTAAGTTTAAAATTTCAGTTTGATCTGAATTACCCTATCCTTTTAACAAAATATGTATCAGATGCAAAACACTTTTAAAATTTAAAATAAATAACTAATGGTCAGAAACTGGAAACAGGAAATCTTCTAGGTCGGCGGAAAGGTCAGAGAGTCAGAGAGTCGCTCGGGATAAAAGATAAAATAAATTCACTTCCCTTATGGCGAGCAGCTGGGCGGGCAGTAGAAAGGACTGGCTGGTGATCAGCACTGCTCCATCCCGGGATTAATCCTTTATTGTAAAACTTCGGGGACGTCAACCTCGTAGGGGCTGGATGAAACCCTACGAAGAAATAACAATGTAACTCGCCGCAGTACCAAAAATACACGCAAAGCGGTTTCCTTATACAAATTACTTACCACAGAATAAAATTGTGGGCCTCAATAACAACTTATAACACAATTTGTACAAAAAAATTTAAATTCACAACATTTTCGACGGGACCACGATCAATCTTTGTTTTTCTCTTGTCAAAAAAATAACAACTATTTTCAAATTCAAACAGCATAGAGCAACGACATCAAAAAAGAATTTAATTATGAAACGCGACAAAAGAGATCGGCTCGAAACGATAGTTAGCGTTTCAAATCATAATAATAATCATAATCACTTTATTGGTAAAAAAATATTTTACACGTCATTTTGCAGGATGAATCCAAAATAAGAATATAAAATAATTAAATTGTAAAAAATTGTCAATAATGCACAAAATTAAAAATAATAAGTACATAATCATAAAAATATTACGAAAAGATAAAACTAAAAATAGTTACACGTTGTGTAAATTTAGGAAGTCATGTAAACTGTAGAAGGTGTGCTCGATAAGCCAGCGTCTGAGTTTCGTCTTAAAAGTCATTATTGAGGGAGCTTCAGTGATTTCTACCGGTATTTTGTTATAAATTGCCGGTCCCAGCACATGTGTCAGCTTACCTGACTTGGCGAGTCTGCATCGCACAGGCAGGAGTCTGTCCATATTGCGGTGGTTTCGACTATGTATATCTTTTGGCGTCACGTACTCTTCACGATGGTTATATACATATGTAGCCAGCTGAAAGATTAGTAAGGACGGTAGTGTGAGGATGCCCAGGCTTTTAAATAATGGCTTCGCGGATGTACGACGCGACGCCTGCACAATCGCTCGTACGGTTTTTTTCTGCATGCGGAAGGCGCGCTCCCATTCGGCAGCGCACCCCCACAGCTCTACTCCGTATTGCAAGAGCGACTGTGCTGTCGCAAAATAGCTGGACCGCACCACCTCTGTTGGGACTACCCGAGCCAGCCGTCGGAGAGCGAAGCTTACTCCGCCAAGTTTCCCACACAGCTTAGATATGTGAGAATCCCAAGTAAGGCCGCGGTCCAGTTCGAATCCGAGAAAGGTGGTGCTGTTCACCTGCTCAACACGTACTCCATTCACGCTCAGCGACAGATCCCTCATACGCTTTCCTCCCAGGTGAAAGTGAAGAAAATGCGTCTTTTTTAAATTAAGGGCTAAACCATTGCACCGAAACCTGCGAGAGCTGCGTCATGGCGTCGTTAAGTTGTCGCTCCAGTTTTTCCACAGTCGGTCGGTGCGCAGACGATACTGGCCACGTCATCAGCGTACATGTAGATGTCGCCAGCTGGTACCGCTTCAGGTAAATCGTTCAAAAGTAACGAGAATAAAATGTTCGATACTGATGACCCCTGGGCTACACCCATCGCAGTAGTCAAAGGGTCTGACCTCACTTCTCCCCCGTCACTCACCACGACCTGTGACCGGTTACTAAGGATGTCAGCGAATAGGTCAGCAGCACGACCGCCGATTCCATAGTGGTGCATCTTGGCGGCGAGTACAGTGTGGTCCGCTACGTCAAACGCCTTAGACAGGTCACAGCACAGCACGGCCACCTGCAGGCGCTGCTCACGCGCCGGACCACCCGCCGCGCCAGCGCGCTCGTTGAGCGGCCCGCGCGGTACGCGAACTGCCGCTCCGACAGAGAGCCCGTCGCGTCAAGATGTTCAGTAAGACGAGAGCATAACCCATTCTCTAGAACTTTTGCTATCGCCGGTATTATAGACACTGGTCTATAGCAATCTAAGTCTTCCCTATTTCCTTTTCCCTTATACAGAGGAGAGATCTTACTGACCTTCAGGGGTGAAGGATAGGTTCCTTCTTTGAGACATTGATTGTACAGTGCGGCCAATGCCGGCGATATCGTTGTTGCAACTGAGTGGAGTAGCTCCATCGATACATCATAGATATCTTTAGTGGGGTTATGCGGTATACGAGTGCTGATGATGTTGAAAACTTCTCGCGCGCTGAAAGGCGTCAGGCGCAGCGAGCGGTCTGCGGGCGCGCGGGCGGCGCGCAGTGCAGCACAGGCCACCGCCGCTGTGTCGGCGCGCGGGGCACCGCACAAGGCAGCGGCCACTACAAATCTATCGTTCATGGCGTTCGCAGCGTCCGATTTGGAAGTAAATTTTTCTCCGTTTTTTGTAATAATATCTGTAAACTGGGTTAGAGGGTGAGTAGATCTACCTCTCTCCTTGTTTACAATTTGCCACATGATTTTACTTTTATTTTGACTGCCTAATATTAACTTGGAATAGTAGTCGAATTTTTGATGCGATATTAATTTATTGTACAATGAATTCATGTCATTTATTTTACTCTTTAAGTCGTCATCATAAGGAAATACACTGCTTAATTTTATCATATCAAATAATATAAATTTTGTATTAATAATCTCATCAGTTACCCATGAGTTATTTTTTGAACTAGGCTTCTTTTTAAGGGGAAAACATATGTCAAATTTATTGCAAATAACATTTATCATAGATATCGTCATATTCAAAGCAGAGCCGCCACTTCTTTCCCATACATCAACCCAATTGATACTATCAATAGATATCGCAAAATTGGCGCGATTACTTTTAGAGTAGTCGCGCACAACGCGGGCTGGTGTAGGTTCGATTCTCGGACGGGCAACTTCTGTGCGCACCGCAATATGATCAGAGAGGTTGGTTGTGACTGGGGATTCACACACCGTTCCCTCCTCTGCGTTGGTATATACATGATCTAAGCTAGACTTCGTGTTCTGGGTGATTCGCGTGGGAAAATCAACTTTATTGCTGAAGTCATAAGTTGTCAAAATATCTAATAACTTTTTTGAATCAGGATTGTCTATTAATACGTTTATATTCATGTCACCTACTACAACACAGTCTTTTCCACTCTCGCTAGCTTTTTCGAGCACACCTTCAAGGTGAGCCAAAAAATCGGTAGCACTTACTAAGTTTGTCCTATAAACACATACGATTATTAAATTAAGTTCAATTGCTGAAATTTCAAAAAATAATTCATTGGATAAATTACAGTAATCAATTAGTTCAATAGCTTTGTGATTGTTTTTCACGAATATACCTGACCCACCATGAATATGCTGTTTACGACAGAAACACGATAACAAAGTGTATCCGTCTAGGTGAATGCTCTTAAGCTGGTCGCTTGTCAGCCAGTGTTCAGTGACAGCTAAAATATCACATTTTAATTCAGTTTTGAGTAGAACCTCAATTTTATGTGTTTTATTATTTATGGATTGCATATTTTGGTGACAAACAACTAACTTACGCGTGCGTGAGGCGGCTCGTCATGTGAGTCATACGTTGTTAACGTGGTACATGTCGTCGTTGGCGGGTCGCGTCTACTGCGGCTGCGGCGGCTGTTCGAGCGAGTCGGCTGATCTCGGCGCAGGCGCGGGCGCGGGCGCGGTGGCGGTGGCGGTGGGGACAGCGCTGCTGGTGTGGTGGGGGCTGCTTGACCGGTCGCTCGCGTTGGTCTCACGAGCTTGACGAGCTCTCCGGGCGCCAACAGAGGTGATGGCGGAGTGAGGGGCGTCACGAGGTTCTCGGCTCGTGTGTTGGTATGAGGACGGGACTCCCGCCCGTCCGGCGCCGCCGTGAAACCATTCACTGACTTCTATGCGCGGCGGCCAGTTGTCGGCGCGCATGAAGAAGTCATATGTACTGAACGGAACTGTGATGACGAATGACGCGTAATGGCTATGTTTTAAGTTTAATTTAAGTGCGTGGTATTTGTTTGAAGGGTTCTTTTTAGCCATGTATGCTACAAGTGACTCAGTAGTTGTGTCCGGTTTGAGAAAACATACGTGAATTTTTTTTATTCGTTCGACTGCCAGTAATTCAGTGTCTTCAGAGCCAGTACCTTTTATTACTTGTCTCGATCGCTGTTTGCGCTGACGGCCGTACTGCACAGTATGCCACTGTTCCTGTGAGTCGTCATGAGGCACGGTTTTAGATAGCGATGAGCTTCGGTCTACCCTCATTTGCGGTGTCGTCTCTTTGTTCGGTAGTTTAGCATCATCAGAAAAGTTAGTGTGTTCTAGCTGCTTGGTTACACTTTTTTTTTCGTTTTTATTATGCACGTCCTCTGAACTCGTCGTTGCCACGGCATATGTCTTGGGTGGTGCACATACTTTATTATCTACACTTCCCCGTATTGGCCTTCGTTGGTACCTGGCTTCGGCTCGCTGGTCTCTCGCACTGGCTCCGGTTCTCTGGGCTGCCGTCGGCGTCACGGATGCTGATAGACGAGCGCGAGTTGGTTTCATGTCGGGCTTACCTTGCGGTTTCGAGTCTACGGTCTGTTGATGGTCGGCCATATTGTCATATGATAGGTCACTTATTTTGTCAATTTTCTCTTCTAGCGTCTTCACAGTTAACTCCAGGGCACTAATTTTTGTCATAACTGGTACTAGACACTTAGTTATAAGTATTTCAATTGAATCTAAACTAATAGGTGCCATTATTACTTTAAAAAGTTACTTTATTAGTTGTGTTGTATATTCAATGGTGAACTAAATAGGTAAAATGCCTCAATCGCTGTCAAATTCCGAAAAATGGATTTATTGAGAATGATGAAATGATACCCATTTAAGTAACACGAACCAAACGTTGGCAATTGACTGATATCGTAATGAATTCCCTCAGAGAGAAACGCCAAGTTGCCATACTTTGACCACAATGTTGAATAATTTACTGAGGTACGGAATCTTCACGAAGCCTCACAAAAACTACATCTTTAGTCGAGATGTCGAAATAAATGTTTTGTGTTTTGTCGAGAGTTTTCCGGATATTTCGTCGAGAGATACCGCTATGGGAATGGCTATTGCACAGCGTACTGTAATGAGGATACTTTTGGGTTATCCACCGTGTAACACGGGATACAAACTTTTGGAGCTCAATTCTTTGGACAGATGAGACTAACTTTTCAAATAATGGATAATGGAAAACTGAGATTACTTCTCCCATTTATTCATTATTTTTTTAAGCGCTTCTATGACGTAAACTTATAATGCCACGTATCATTTCATCGATGTATAACTGGCGCAACAAACATTACTGGTTCACAGAAAATCCTTTGCGAACGACTGAAAGCAGCAACCAAATTAGATTTTAATTTAATTGTTGGTGCGGGATTTTGGACAATAAAGTCGTGTCCATTCAGTTTTACGGTGGGACACTTCAAGGTCCAATATACCTGGATATTCTCAGAAATCTTGATGATGATTTAGACGATTTGCCTTTGGCAGCAATACGGAACATGAAGTTCCAACAAGATGGAGCCCCTGCGCACAATAGTCGCCTTGCACAAAATTACCTCAACGAAAGGTTTGTGAACACGTGGATAGATACCTATGGCGAAGTCCAGTGGCCAGCGCGGTCACCTGATCTAACGCCCATGGATTTTTATCTGTGGGATCACTTAAAAAATGAAGAGTACAAAAATCGCTATGACACTGTTGATGATTTAAAATATTCAGTCCGTCAAATGCTAAACACAATTCCGTACATTTCATGGAGAATGGAAATCGGGGAGTGCTTCGCCGAAGACGACTGTGCTTCGGCGAAAGTGGAGGACATTTCGAACAATTTTCAAGATAAATTTAGTTTCGTGGGACTAAGTCTGGTGCAGATTTCTGGTTTTGTTTCATTTCAATTATCCATCCTATCAACTAGATAATAAAATGTATCTTTAATAAAATGTTGATTTCTAGTTATATCAACAACTTCTAACAACTTAAGATCTATGGTCTCCATACAATTTTTGGTTTGTATGATCATATACAATCGAAATACCAAATTTTTTTTTTCAAAAAATGCCATACCGAACCTATCAAGATTTTTTTTAAAACACTAGTTTAATTTTCTCTAAAATTGAGATAACGGTTCCTAAGAGCGTTTTTATCTATCTCTTATAGTTTAGAATTTTCCCATACTGACCCTTAAAAAAACTCACCATACTAGACAAAATATTTTAGTCAAGCAGATTAAGACCAAATACAGGTATGTTCAAATAAAAAAAATCAAACAGTAGAAAATTAAAAACCGAAGTATAAAATAACACTCCGATTTACGCGAGGGATACGATCTGCAAGAGCTCGCCTTAAGCGTTAGTACTAATATATATACTTTGCCTTAAGTGAAATTAGCGTAGGGTTTGCATTTAACCGTAGTCAAAAATCAATACATACAACATTCAAATCAATACTTTAATTAAAAAAAAACTTATTTGCAGTTATTATTATATCAGCTCATATACGTCCCCACCGAGGGGCTCGAGCCTACCCTGAATCAGGGCGATTAGGCCTTAGTCGACCACGCGGGCCCAGTGCGGGTTGTTAGACTTCACACACAACCTTCGAGTTTCTTCGCAGGCGTGTGCAGGTTTCCTCACGATGTTTTCCTTCACCGTTAAAGCAATCGGTAATTATATGTACGTAAGTTTTTGAAAAACTCATTGGTACATTGGCCGTCCAGATTTGAACCCGGTACTTCCGGTTAGATGGACCGAGTCGTTACCGGTTGAGCCACCGACGCTTCATTACATTTGCAGTATTTTTACATAAATATTTATTTTACTGAAAAACACATCTATGTTGTCTTTTAGGCTGCGTTTCGTTAACATTGTTGTAAAGCACGTTCATAACGCGCAGTACTGATTTTCACTGACACACACGGTTATAATAAGGTCATCGACACTGACAAAGCTCTGCAATATGTACAAAACTGAATAAATTTTGTAATTTGAAATTATTAGCGTAAAACCAAAACCGTGCCTAACGGGGTCGCTTAAAGCGAGGTCTTACTGTAATTCGTTGTAGAAAATACCCTCTTACAAAGAGTTGAGTGAGAGACGAGAGTTTACAGGGTTAGTGGAATGAGACGGGAATAAGCGAACCTTGTAGCACTTTCGTACCCACACGCCACACCCAGGCATATCAATGGAAAGGTCGTTTGACAACAGGCCAAAATATCGGTTCATACAACACACCAGTGGCGGCGCGGCGTATTATTACAAGAAACAAAGTAAACATATTTTCCAGTACTTAAACTTGCACAACTTTTTGTCAATTGAATTAACCAGTTCGTAAATGACAATCACTTAGGTGCAGTTTCATCACATCAGCTCATATATACGTCCCCACCGAGGGTCTCGAGCCTACCCTGAATCAGGGCAATCGGGCCTTAGTCGACCATGCGGGTTGGTCAACTTCACACGTCATAACCTTCGAGTTTGTTCGCAGATGTGTGCAGGTGTGCTCACGATGTTTTCCTTCACCGTAAGAGCGTCGGATAAACGTACATATGAGATCGAAATTGGAAAACACATTGGTACGTGCAGGACTCGAACCACAGGTGCAGTTTACATATATATTTTTAGATCCTTTCACAATAAAGATTGTGAAAGGGTGTCATTTCATTTGCTGAATAGCGGCAAATGGGAAATGCTATGCTACTCATGAATCTGAACAACTTATGCCAAGTAACCCATACAATCTGAACAAAATACTTTCCGTACTTTTCAAAAAAAAATAGATCACTAGATTTGCAAACTTTGTATGGAAAATTATTGAATTTATTTGCTTGGATTGTATACGGGTTGTAACAAAGTTGGTGTAGGGCACATTGACTCCGGCTGCTGCTCAACATACTGAACAACTTCTTCCAAGGAACCCATTCAATTCTTAAAAAAAATGAACTCTACAGATTAATGAGCAGCCCATAGATATTATGTAGTTCTTTTTTTTGATTGAACGATTTTTAACACTACTGTATGGAGCATTCAATTTTTTTTTAAGTAGAATCCCCAGTTAATGGCTCATGCACCAATTTTGTCACACGCTGTATAGGTTCCTCGGGGAAAGTTGTAGAGTAGAGTAGAGTCTACTATTTTACACTTTTCAGCGAATAAAATGTCGCCCTGTAGTAGTTCTAAGGGTGGACCCTGTATCCTGTAGTAGGGAGTGTTTTAGCGACCAGTGATCGGGCTACTTCACTATTTTACCTCTGCCTAAAGAAGAACTCCTTCAAGGCGCGGAGACTCCAGTAAATGTGCTCGCTTGTGTACATAACTGCGTCTATCAGAGCACACAGCCCAATCAACTCGTGGTCCTTCATTATCCTACCTAAACTAGATCTCCTTTAAAGCGCGGAGAGTCCAGTAGTTGTGCTCGCTGAGGTAGCCAAGTATCATCCCCATAACAGCTTCCATCATAGGACACAGCCCAAACACCTCGTGATCCTTCACTATTCTCCCTCTGCCTAAAGAAGAACTCCTTCAAGGCGCGGAGACCCTAGTAGATGTGCTCACTAAGGTGGCTATGTAGCACCCACATACATAACTGCTTCTATTAGAGCACACAGCCCAATGAACTCGTGATCCTTCACTATCCTAGATCTTCTTTAAAGCGTGGAGATACCAGTAGATGTGCTCGCTAAGGTGGCCATGTAGCAACCCCCAACAGAGCATACAGCCCAAACACCAAGTGATCCTTCACTATTCTACCTCAGCCTATAGGATAACTCCTTCAAGGCGAGGAGACCCCAGTAGATGTGCTCGCTGAGGTGACCATATTGCAACCGCATAACAGCTTCCATCAGAGCAGCCCAATTACCTCGTGATCCTTGCTCTGCTTGTAAGCGAGCTCTTTCAAGGCGAGCCACTGCGCACGGTGGCCCCAGTAGATGTTCTCGCTGAGGTGGCCATGTAGCACCCCCCAGAACAGCTTCACTTGAGGCTCATCCAGCATTTGCTCGGCACCCGCGCATAGATTGTAAGCCCATTCGGCACGCACTGACAGCTGTTGGTACCTGTGTACCACAAGATCTAAGTAAATAAAGCTGTAGGTATAAGTACTGGAAGTAAAAAAAGTGTGTGGTTTTATGAAACCACGGTAAAAGTGAAACTTTACAGAGGACGAAACGATCATGCAGCAGGAAAAGGTTTCTCATCCGACAGACCATGGTGTAACCGGTTTCTAAACTTCTTAAGACAGGCCTCCATTCAGTACGAACCAGAATCACATGCCTCAAGCGACACTTTTCAAGTTCATCAGTCCACCAGACCAGACCAGAACCCTTGGACCCGCACTCGCTACTTGAGGACTGCCTAGACTTTCCCGTTGCCGTCAGATAAAGATTTCAATTTTTTTATCCACAATTATTATTATTATTTTCTGCACCTCAACCATTCTAACAGTACTTTATGCCAAGAGATCGAATGTAAAAATGCTACTGTTTTTATTGCGTTTTACCAACCGCTTTAACAAAAGCGGAGGTTTTTAATTCCACTGTATGTTTTTCAAGGTTTCCGGGACCGGAACCTAACTAAGCCTACGCTATCTGTCCGTTAGTCCGCCTTTCAAAAGGCTATATCTTTTGAACCGTAATAGCACAAAGTAAATAGGTAAATAGGTACCTAGCCGGCTGAAAATTTTACAGAATATGTGGTATTAAGGGGAATTACTAACAAAAAATTCCAATATCAAAAACCATATAAAAACATGATAGGTACATAGAACTAATCCTAAAGTAAAACAAAACTAATGAAAACCTGTATTTGTTATATATATTACGTCACTCAATAAGTCCGTAGTATAACTAATAATTATTTTTGGAGTTTACTCCATAAGAATCGATTTGCATATAAGGCGCCCGGTATGAAAAAAATATGAGGAGTAAAATCTAGTGATCGCGTTACGTTTTTCACGCGCAACCTATTGTGCGCACCTCTGTCACGTGATACAAAACAGTCAGGATTGGCTGAATCTGACAAAAAGAATATAAGTCACTACGAAATCTAAGATAAAGTCACAACACAGTAATCAAATCAGATCTGTAATTGTTGCAGTCTTACAATTTTTGATCTGATAAGATTTTAAAATTTGTGATTTTTATATAATTTGGAATTCCACTCCATCATGGGTGTCAATTTTGTGAAAGCAGTTAGCAGAAACTTGGCCAAAGTGGACGCAATCATGTTCTTTAAAAATAACCCCGATTTTTATTCTGCAGAGCTGAGAAATGTAAAAACAGCAATGTAAGTACTATAAAATAATATAACACTACCTACGTAAGTAACCTTAATCCTGCGAACGCGAAATAATAGTCTTTCTTTCAGTAGTAGTTTTTTGGGTTATAAAGAATAAATTTTGTTTATAGTAAGTAATTAGTTTGCATTTTCAGGGCTGCACGAGAATCTTATGGTGACGATGCTATTGGGTACGTGGAACTACGTCGTGGATAAAGACTTTGCACACTCAATTGCAAGATCTGCCCGAGAACAAAGTGAGGGCTAGGTCATACAAATTCACTATGGTGATAGACGAGACTAAAGGTGAAATCGTCAGTTGCCAGTGCTTGAACTGTGCAGCTTTAGCTGGTGGTTGTAAGCATGCAGTGGCATTTTTGATGTGGACCCATCGTCGCAGTGAAGAACCTTCCTGCACCGAGGTTGAATGTTACTGGAAAAAACCCGTCCTCTCGAGAGTAGGGACTACTATGAAATACGTCACTGTATATCAAATTTGAAAAAAAAAACAGCTCCACACCATGAAACCAGCACAGACCTTTTCCACGGGTTTCTTCAAGAAGCAAAAAAGAAGAAAATTATGAATAGTGATGTTCGACAGTTTTCATTTCATCATTTCCTTATTCAAGTGAGTGATGATATAAAGAAAGATGTCAACAAATTACTAGAAACATTACAAGAGAAACTTAACAAAAATGCTCTTGATTTAATTGAAGAGTCAACACGAAACCAATGTTAGAGCCCTTTATGGTATGACCTAAGATATGCTCGTATAACCGCATCTAAAGCATACGAGGTTAGTCGCTGCCAAACACCAAATGGATCATTAGTAGCTGCGACCATGGGAGCTAAAACACCTGACACATCAGCTATGAAAAGAGGAAATTGGAATGATTAGTTATAAAAACTGTGCAGAGTAAACTTAAAACTAAAGTCAAGCCCTGTTTTGTGCCTGTTTAGACAATCGTACTTAAGTAGTAAACTCCAGTCGTGCGTCGGAGCTGACACACACATACTTTTTTTTTTTACAAAGTAATATAAGAAAGGCAAAAAATTCATCAGGGCAATGCATCTTGCCACAAGTCCGTAGCTACAATGGCCAAATTAGAAGTTACTTTTTGAACTGCTGCCTCATCCCCCATACTCGCCAGATCTAGCACCTAGCGACTTCTATCTCTTTGCAAACCTCAAAAAACAGCTAGCTGGAAAGAAATCTTCCTCTGACGAGGAAGTTATAGCTGAAACTCAAGCGTATTTTAAAGGGTTGGACAAATCATCCTATAAGAAAGGCATAAAAATGTTAGAAAAACGATGGAGTACCTGTATAGCTCGAGAAGGAAAATATGTCGTGGAATAAAAAAGAATAAAAAAAAATTAAAAAAATCTGTAAAATTTTCAGCCGGCTACTTATTTACCTATTTATATATTATTTTTTTTATTATTTTTTATTATTTTTTATTTCTCGACATATTCTCCTTCTAGAGCTATACAGGTACTCCATCGTTTTTCTAACATTTTTATGCCTTTCTTATGGGATGATTTGTCCAACCCTTTAAAATACGCTTGAGTTTCAGCTATAACTTCCTCGTCAGAGGAAGATTTCTTTCCAGCTAGCTGTTTTTTGAGGTTTGCAAAGAGATAGAAGTCGCTAGGTGCTAGATCTGGCGAGTATGGGGGATGAGGCAGCAGTTCAAAAAGTAACTTCTAATTTGGCCATTGTAGCTACGGACTTGTGGCAAGATGCATTGCCCTGATGAAAAAGGAGCTTTTTCTTCTGCTTAAGAGGTCTATTTTGTGCTATTTCTTGTTTTAAACGCGTCAGTAATGTTCTATAATATTCGCTGTTGCGCTTTTTTCCTTTAAATAGTTTATAAAAATAATTCCACGTGAATCCCAAAACACGGATGCCATAACTTTCCCAGCCGGAATTTTGGGCGCTTTGGTCGGCTGTCACCGGCAGCTGGCCACTGAGCAGATTACCGATTGGACTCCGGTGTATAGATGTGGATCCATGTTTCGTCCGTGGTCACATAGCACATGAAAAAATATTTTTTGTTGCGGCTGAATATCTCCAGACAGCTTCTCGAATATTCAACCCGTTGTTGCTTATGTTCAATCGGTACCCATTTTGAGCAAAGCTTTCTCACTGACAAATGATCAAAATGGTAAAAGCACTGCTTTCTGATACCTTGAGGATGTCAGCTATCCCCCGTAATTTCAGTTTGCGGTCGTCTAAAACTAAATTATTAGAAAGGACGACTTTTTTATATATGTTTCCCGATTGCTCGAAGATTCCTGAACCGATTTGAAAAAATATTTTTTCTCATTCCAGGTGGTCCCTTGTATTGTTAAGTGAATTAAAGTATCTATTTAAAGTTATTAAAAAAAAAATTTTTTATTTGTGACCCTAAGTACCTGTTTACTGGGCTATCGAAGGCGCACATATGTGTATATTTTAAGGTAAATTGATATCCGATTTCTTTGCTCTGAAATACAGATTAAGTTATGTGTATTAATAACTGAAGCTTTCCTCGCCTGTCTTCGAAGTACTCGGTGACGTAGTCCTGAAGGGCCACGTCCCGGCCGCGCGCCGCCTTCCCGAGCCAGATGTCGTTGATGATGACGCTCACCTCGCGGCGCGACAGCCGCAAGTTGCGCACCTTGCCGTCGTAGCGCAGGTACGGCGGAATGGCGGGGTCGGTGCCCTAGTGAAAGACAACAGTCACAGGATAGTCTGCCCACGGCCAACGCTAAACACTTTGGAATAACCGACTGCAATCGCACCAACTAACTAAAATTGTTTTGCTATATTTTTTTCTACAAATATTGAACAGATTTTTAAACACTTTGTACATATGGAACCATTTTGGAAACATAATCTACTCGTATCAAATAAAAAAAAGAATTAACAAAATCGCTTCACAATGGGCGAAGAAGTCGCGTAACTTACTTACATACCGAAAAAACACACAAAAGCGCTCCGGGACTGCCGACAGAAGTGAAAATTTGAACAAATAGGGCTTGTACCGGTGACGGTGACCCAAAGACGGGTGTGTAATGTAAATAAATGAATTTTAAACAGGGTTTGAAAATTTAAGAAAAGTTTTTCAAAGTGTATTGTGTGACATCTCAAATATTGTTTTTTTTAATGATTGTAAGATAATTAATAGTTCTGAAGGCGAAGACCCCCCCCCCCCCCCCCTCACACACACACACCCGTCCAGAATAAGTAGACCCCTATTTACCTAGAACAAAGTGATAAGTCTGTTGTTAGTTAAAGTTTTAGCGCGGAAACCTGTTTGTGTGACCCCTAGTCGAACTTGGCCGGGTTTTTTTACGTTTAGAGTCACGAGATGGATCTATATGAGTGTGAAGGAACACGGGGTAGTTACAGTTCCCTTATAATTGTTCACTCACGCTGGTGTTGCCAGTGTTGAATAAGAGAGGGCATTTTCTGCTGCTGGGTATATAGCGACTGACAAAAGATGCCGTTTATCAGACAGCACTCTCAATACTCTTTGTTTTTAAGAAGCTGTTTCCAAAACCACCCCTAAAACTACACTTTTTTCGCATTTGACTGACAATGTTCTTTTATTGGTTTGTTGATTTCCAAAAAATACGGGTTATTAGTGAGTGAGTGTTATGCATGCATGTTACATTAAAGAACTTTTTTCTCTGAGAATTAATATTTTATATCTCAATTAACCTTTTAATCACCAGTTCACAACCAAGCAGTTTTCTTTCACCGCTTTTTAGCCATTCGAATTTAACAATATTTTTTTGATAACTATTACCAGAGATTGTAATTTCTAATCTCGCGATATTCCGAATTTGCAATCTCGAGTCAAAATTGTATTCCCTAAATACAGCCCGCTTACAGACAGACAGACGGACAGCGGAGGCTTAGTAAGTAATAGGGTCTCGCTGGTCACCCTTTGGATCCCTATAACATACAGTCGAATTGAAAAAAACCTCTTCTTTTTTACCCGACTACGAAAAAAGGAGGGTTATGTATTTGACAGTCTATATATGTATGTATGCTCATCTGTTCCCTCTTATTTCCTAAACTACTAACCGATCTTGACAAATGTGGTGTCATAATAACGCCTGAAATCATAGCCTTTTCTTCCCCTTCATCTGGGGTACTCAGAGTAGCCGTGGTCCCAAGCCCTATCGTAATATTTATTTTTATCATAAGTATACTAGTCATTATGGCTTGCGACCACGGTGAAGGAGAAAATAGAGGTTACGATTTCAGGCGGGAAACTCTGGTTTTCACACTTTTCCGTAGTCGGGTTGTAGTTTTTTTAAGTCAATCAAAAATACTGCAAGCTCGACTAAGAAATACGAAGTTGCATTTCATGTAGCGTCGAAAAAGATATCATAAAAAGTTTTGAGTGAGAACGTGGACTGCACAAGGAGCATTTTAGCTAGGTGTTCCGCTCAATGCCGAGCAGTGCGGAAAACATGGAAGGAGTACCGGCACTTCTTCTTCTATCGTGTCGACGACAAGTCATGTGTCTCCTGCCTAGTATGTGGCCACCTTAACGACAAGTCACGTGTCTCCTGCCCAGCATGTGGCCACTTTAATGACAAGTCATGTGTCTCCTGCCCAGCATGTGGCCACCTTAACGACAAGTCATGTGTCTCCTGCCCAGCATGTGGCCACCTTAACGACAAGTCATGTGTCTCCTGCCCAGTATGTGGCCACCTTAACGACAAGTCATGTGTCTCCTGCCCAGCATGTGGCCACCTTAACGACAAGTCATGTGTCTCCTGCCCAGTATGTGGCCACCTTAACGACAAGTCATGTGTCTCCTGCCCAGCATGTGGCCACCTTAACGACAAGTCATGTGTCTCCTGCCCAGTATGTGGCCACCTTAACGACAAGTCATGTGTCTCCTGCCCAGCATGTGGCCCCCTTAACGACAAGTCATGTGTCTCCTGCCCAGCATGTGGCCACCTTAACGACAAGTCATGTGTCTCCTGCCCAGTATGTGGCCACCTTAACGACAAGTCATGTGTCTCCTGCCCAGCATATGGCCACCTTAACGGCGCTATCGGCACAAAATCATAGTTTATGGATAGATTACTGTTTTAACAAAACAACGTCACTAAATAAAAGTGATTTAAGGTTTTTGTAGTAATTTTAAATATCACTTATCTTTTTTTAAATAAAGTGTTTCGAAAATGTTATCTACCCACAAACTAGAATTTTGTTTCATTAGAATCGACCCATCCATTTTCAAGTAGTAATTTTAAGTTTGTATGGGTAACGACGACCGGTTCTGCGCTGCCCGCATCGAGCGGCTTCCCGCGACCTTCAGCGCAGAAACGGCCGTAGTGGAAATCTTCAGGGGAGGCCTATGTCCAGCAGTGGACGTCCTTCGGCTGATATGATGATGGGTAACGATTTTGTTAAAACGCTCTTAAGCCTTTGAGGCACAGAGGAGTATTTGTGCATTTGGTGGCGTATGTCCACTTCAGCCTTAGCACTCTGAACTGAACTGGCTACGCTCCAACGGATACGTGGGGGCGCGATTCCAACCAGAGGATACAGCAGGAAGAGCACCGATTGCTCTGCTCAACTTACTAAGATGCTTCTAAAGTTTCGGAACATACCAGTCCATCAAAATGTTCCAGGTGGTCGCTCTCCGCCGCCGGGCCCAGCTCCTTCAGCAGGACCCTCAATGTGTCCCGAGACGAAAGACCTTTCGCTAGGTGCCACCACCTGTGCAATCATCGATAGTAGCCAAATACATAACACGGTGACTTGTTATTCGATGGAAGGCGACTGACCTAGTAGTCCGTCGTCAGCTTCTGCCTGCTCGAGGTCATGGCCGAGGGTCATGGGTTGATCCCCGTTTAGAGCACGGGTGTCTTCTCAAACTCATACTACACATAGGCCAATTTCGGATTAGTGAACGTTGTACGGGAAGCTTCGCAATATCTTCACGTCCCAGATACCGCAGTGTCTTAAGACCAAGGTCTTCGACCAATGTGTGTTGCCAGTGATGACGTACGGAACTGAGACATGGTCGCTTACTATGGGCCTCATAAGAAGGCTCAAGGTCACCCAAAGGGCAATGGAGCGTGCTATGCTCGGAGTTTCTCTGCGTGATCGAATCAGAAACGAGGAGATCCGTAAGAGAACCAAAGTAACCGACATAGCTCTCAGAATTGCTAAACTTAAGTGGCAGTGGGCGGGGCACATTGCTCGTAGAACAGATGGCCGTTGGGGCAGTAAGGTTCTCGAGTGGCGACCACGCACCGGAAAGCGTAGTGTAGGCAGGCCTCCCACTCGGTGGACCGATGACCTGGTGAAGGTCGCGGGAAGCCGCTGGATGCGGGCAGCGCAGAACCGGTCGTCGTGGAGATCCTTGGGGGAGGCCTATGTCCAGCAGTGGACTTCCTTCGGCTGATATGATGATGATGATGAACGTTGTACTTAGGGCTGTGGGCGAACCCCGCTATCAGAAGTGTTTCTAGCCGCCTACAAGTCATCCGAATATTCCCAGTCCTTATGACACGGCTTAGCGACTATCATGTGCTATCTAGTGATACCAACGGCTTAAAAACGTAAACGGTAAACGGCCGAAAAAAATGCCACAAATAGGCAAACCCATTTAGGTAATGACCGTGCTTCAGGTCAGTTAACCTGCGTGATCGACCAATGTGCGTCATCGGCAACATGCAAATAAACAAACACATTTTCACATTTATAATATTAGGAACATTGAATTACTACTACGTAGTAGTAGAAAATGAAAATGTATTCATAACACTTGTTACGTGTCATCAAACAATCTATCTATCTATCTATAATATAATAAAACTGTAACGGGGCCGTGTCTGTACATGAAATATTTTTGGAAAATAATAACTGTGGTGGACATTACTAACGATACAGAGGCCAAAACAACAACTTTTGGAATTTTTGTCTGTCTGTCTGTCTGTCTGTCTGTCTGTATGTTCGCGCATCACGCAAAAACTACCGGGCCGATTTTGATGAAATTTTGTATGGTGGTTCTTTATAGCCCGGGTTAACATATAGGATACTTTTTATCCCAGAAAATTCAAGAGTTCCCGTGGGAAAATCAAAAGTATTTATTTATAGAATGGCTCACCACGCAAATGTGGCTTAACCTATTACAATCAAATTTTACACGTTGATACCCTTATCGCGAACTAAAACTGGGACATTGTGAATCCCAAAAAAATTTGGGTTCCTACAGGAATGCAAAAAATTGTATCTTTAGAATGGCTCAACGTAAAAATAAGAAACCTTTACATTGAGATGGGGTGTTTTGACCATCATTGTATAGTCGGGTATTCTTTATCCCGGAAAACTAAAGAGGTCCCGTGGGAAATTATCTATCGATACTTACAATAACAACAATATAGTACTTTTTTCTATTTATTAGCTACACATACCAAACATTATAATCATAGTAGCAGAATGTCAATAGATGGCGCTGCAGGGATAATAAAACGCGCTTAAGTTGTATTAAAACATTAAAATATTTTTTCATACTTTTGAGTGGATTTCTTTTATGTATTTTTCAGCATAAGTTACTTTACACAACTCTAACTCTGGAACTATGGCACGTAGCGATGTGTTTCATAGACGATCAGATAGGTATTTTTTTTACAGATTCCAATCGTGTAAAAAAATTAAAAATACATAAATTGAGTTTAGCATCTTTTATCAGGAGGCACAGATACGGGAACTCTTCTGACGACGACTATTTGCGTGTGGCAGTTGCTCTCCGCCTGCAATATCAATATCTGTGAACCTCATCAATGTATTTGCAGGTCCACTGTGGAGGCAATTGGCCATCACTCACTGAGTTGCGGTCGTTGTTTGTGAAGATTCCCACGTCACCAATTCCATAATGACCTCACTCGGAGGGCACTGGTCTCGGCCAGATGGAATATTCCATCTTTGTTGCAGCCGCCGGGCTTTAGTCGATCTGATGGCAAAAGGCCGGAGGGTTTAAACAGGTGCTATGGCACAGAGGAACGTGCTTGCTTTGGGACGCCACTTTTTCTGCCTCACTCCTCACCCATACGGTACTGCTGCTCAATTTGCGGCGAGAAAGAAGCATAATAAGTACTCGGTCTTAGAGGCAAATTACTGCTTTGTGCCGTTGGTCTGTGAGACAACCGGCTGCTGAACCCTCAGAGGCCTTTGTCTTCACAAAGGAGATTGGCCGTCGCCTTCGAGAGAGGAAATGTGACGTGAGGTCCTACCTGCTGCTAAGGTTGTCTATTGCTTAGTACTAATATATATACTGTGCTATTGCCATCCAGCGCGGCAACGAGAAGTGCGTCATGGGCTACTTTGGAACTGATACGACTCAAGGATTTGACCCATATTAATATTTTTAGGAAGTTTTATTACTAGATTGATAAAATGATTTGAATTAGTTTTTCGATAATATAGGTATATGTGTTATTTCATCATATCAGTTTATATACGTCCCCACCAAGGGGCTCGACCTTCCCTGAGTTAGGGCGATCAGGCCTTAGACGATCACGCGGGCCCATTGCGGGTTGATTGACTTCACACATAAGCTTCGAGTTTCTTCGCAGGCGTGTACCGGTTTCCTCACGATGTTTTTGTCACCGTAAGAGCGTCGGATAAACGTACATACCAGTATGAAATCGATATTCGTATAGATATTGTTAAGTGGCAGCAATCAAACCACGGCCTTCCGGACAGGAGATAGTGGCCCTAACCGTTCTGCCACCGACGCTCTATATGTTATTTAAGATTTAGAAATCAGAAATTAAAAATGTGTTTGTTTGTTTGTTACCTATTCACACTTCAACACCTCTACCAATCTCGATGAAATTTGGCATGCAGGTAGCCTGTATCACCGGGAATGAAATAGTCAACTTTATATCTGTGGAAATTATCATAGCCCGATGCAGTTCCTGAAGAAACTAAAACAATACTCTTTGTTCGTTAAGTTATTTAAAATCGTAACGAAAAAATGAGTTGATGTGATTTTTAGCACAGAGATGAGGTGGAAAATGATATAATTTACTAATAAGTATATCCTGACATAGTTCCCGAGGGATCTGGGGACAACTGTTTTCTACGCTCGCGCACGTCGGTGCCGTCGCAACGAAGCAACGGATTAAAGTTATTTTTTGTATAGAATTTGTTGAGGGGGTGGGAAGTGACAAAGACTGCTAATCCGAATAGCCCGATACAGTTCCTGAGGTACCTGGAGAAAACTCATGTCCACGCTTGAGAGCTGATTGCGGTTCTCGCACCACTCACCCTCAAAAAGAGTCATAGAAGCTATGTCCACGCGGGCGAAGCCGCGGGCAAAAGCTAGTAGTAAATAATACAAATATAATAATTAGTAATTCATAAAGTACTTATAGTCAATAATAATTAAATCAAATTTAATTAATAATAAATTAATTTACCAGAAAAAGTAGTTATAATAAAAAATAAATTACACAGTTACCTAAATAAGTAAAGCTTCTTTTAAAAAATCTAAAAATTTGTAGTAAATTTTATTAAGAAGCCATTGCTTCAGTCTTCCCTTAAAAACGGCGATGGAAGGCGCATCGCGCACATCGGCTGGCAGCCTGTTGTAGACCGCGGGGCCTATCAAGTTCACCGAGCGCTGCGACTTAGCCAGGCGGTGGGGCTCGGTTCTTAATCTAGCGCTGTGCTGATTGCTACGGACATTGTGGGAAGCGATTACGCCTTTGCGTTTAAATTTGTCTAGGTTACAGTGTGTGAACAGCGCAACTTGATAGACCAGCATACCAGGAAGGGTCATAATCTTAAAATTAGCGAAAAACGGGCGAGCCGATACGTCATCAGGCACCCTCGCCATAGCACGTATCTCCCTTTTCTGCATTCTGAACACTCTATCTCTGTGCGCCGCGCTTGCCCATAACTCAGTGCCGTACGCCAAAATAGAGTGTACAGTTGCAAAGTAGCAGGATCTGACGACTTCTACGGTTGTGGTGCTCGCCAGTCGACGCAAAGCAAAACATGCCCCACCTAGCTTTCCACAGATTTCATCGATATGGGTCTCCCATGTGAGCGCGCTGTCGATATTGAAACCCAGTAAACGTATGACACTGCTTTGTCGTATGCTTGTGCCGTCAGCGTGAATGTCCATCGGTTGCGGTGCACGTCCATTCAGACAGAACACCGTGTAGCACGTTTTATCTTTATTATGTGCAAGCCCGTTATCGCTGAACCACTGATGGAGTCTATAGTTGCGTTAGTGGCAATTTCCAGTAGCGCGTATGTTGGTGCAGATACTACAGCTGTAACATCGTCAGCATACATAAAAAACTCCACCTCATTTATCGATTGGGGTAAGTCGAGCAGTATGCTGAAAATTGTATTTGATAAAAAGGAGCCTTGTGGGACCCTATTACATTTGTCATTTCGGCAGAGCGGACATTGTCTCTATCGCCTACAACAACTTGGGTCCTATTAGTCATAAAAGAGACTAGAAGGGATAAGGCCGGGCCTCGTATACCGTAGTGCTTCAATTTCTCAGCTACCAAAGTGTGATCGGCAGTACCAAACACATAGTCAAGATGGCTTGTTAAATTAGAGTGATAAATACCTATTACTAATAAATTTTCGTCAGGCAGGTAGATCGCGCAGACGTCAAACAACTGTTCGCGTGACATACTACTGTAGTCCGGTCTATCTATTGCTATAATGTCGGACCGCACATAGATACAGCTTCCACCGTGCTGAATGTTTGGTCTGCAGTAATATGAGACTAAGTCAAAGTTATTTAATGTGACAGATTTTATCTGGTCATCACGGAGCCAGTGTTCCGATAAAACTAATATGTGACATTTGAGATCACGAGTTATTCACGAGTTATCACGAGTATTATTAACTCGTGATATCAAATGTCACATATTAGTATTATATCTGTATATTCTGGTGGCATACAGTAAGAATATTATCATTCGTTCGCGACGCCCGTGTGTCCCTAGATGCTTGTGTTACTTGTAAAATACCGCGCTCGGTCGGTGAGGGCGCGTCGTCGCTCTGTGGCAGTGGCCGCAATGTTGGTGGGGCGGTCGAGCACCCGCTCAGTTGTGTTCGCAGCCGGCCGGTGGCTACTGGCTTACGTGTGAGGACAGTCGATGTTCTTGCCCCGCTCCTCACGGGGCCGTCGCAGAAACCAGTCTGTACAGCGAATACCTTGCGGCCGCACAGTTCGCGTGTCGAACTTATCGAAGATGTTCTCGGGAATACCGATAATGAAGGCAGCGTGCCTGTCTGTCAAAATGTTTCGCTTCTCAACGAAGTAATCGTCACTCTTCTCGATTTTATTAAGAAAATTGCATACCATCTCAGCTGATGTCTAGGGTCTGAAAGACCAGGCTTGAATGTATTTTAGCCGTTCTACGGTTTGAATTTCTTCATCTACCTTACCAGCACCAACATTTATCTTCCTTTGCTTCTGTATCCTACGTCTCGGTAGTACTTTCTGCCAATCTCCATCGTTTTTGTGATTGACTAGCTCATTTACCTCACAAGCGGTCGCGGGCGCAGATCTCGTGGCCCCAACCTCGTTCGATGATGCGGATATTTTTGCATCAGTGATAGTGGTAGCGGGGGAAGCGTTGGCTGTCATTCGGTTCGTATCGGTCAATTTCGGGCTCTCGGAAGATTTTGTGACGGTAGCGTACATTTTGAATTAAGATTGGCGCTTGAAGCGCTTATCAAAGTTTTGGCTTTTAGACGCCCAGTACGTACCGGTCTCTCCGCAGCGGCTGCAACCGGAGTTGATGATTTCTGATCTACGTCGAGGGTAGGCAACTGAGTCAACTGTTTGATCACCGGGACTGGTTGACAATTAGAGTGTTCTGTTCTGAAATTTTGCATTCTAAGGCACTCACTTTAGTTGCTAGGTTTGTCAGCGTCTTTTGGAGCTCGCGCACTAAGTTTTCAAGGGATTTTGTAGCCATTTTACACACGTTTAGAGTAAAAATAATAAGTACTAATCGTGAAGCGTCTGTTCGCGGTGACTACCCTCACCCGACACGACATTAGATCAGTAAGGATAAGTAAGGAATACTCGTAAGTAAGGATTAAAACGTAACGTAAGATAACGTGCAATAATGAATGCTACAAAAGTAGGTACCTATTCTACCTATTGAAAAATAGTGGGAAAGACACTTTCGTACATTAGTTAACTAAACAAGTCTTGCAACCAAACTATCGCCCATTGTCGTCCGTTGTCTTCGTGAAGGCTTGCGCATAGAGCACATTCACGTGAATTACCCAACACGCCAATGATCTGAGCAGTGAACTGGAACCCGCTCACAGCGGTCGTGGGGCGCCAGCGCGTTAAGCTACTTGGAGCGCCCCCTCAACTCGATAATTCCTCAGTGCTTCACTGAAGCTGTCACTTATCTACCTGTCCCTTCCACTAGAGCTACACAGTTACCTGTCCCGGCCGCCGCCAATGAAGTCGGCGCACAGCTCCCACTGCGGGCGGGGGGTGCCGGCGCGCTCCAGCTCCCTGCAGCGCTCTCTGGTCTCTGCCAACTCCTCCTCGATGCTTTTCTTTGATGCTGCCAAGGAACATTTTCAAACTATATACCATATCTGATTTGGATCTCAACTTGCCCACGGTCCACTCGTTTGATTATTTGAGAAGTATTAAGGCCAGCGCCAGCTCTAGCTCATGTCGCGTCCGAGTCCGATCGGTACCCTGATGGAGCCCCTAGCTTTGTCGGGGATATCCGCGCGCAAACAGAAGGAAGCGTAGCAAACGCAAACAAATATTTTATCTGAAGACATTATTTCATTCTTGTTGCATTTTTACGGATCGAGTTTATGATGATTTCTGTGCCTCTCATTAAATGGCACCCAATCGGCCCATAGCACATGCACTACTAGCCACAACTTAGACGGTAATACACAACGAATTTACTTTGATTATTTCTTAACGGTAGCGTCCGGCCCCAATTAAACTGCTTATATTGACCGAGGCGAACTTTTGAGATTTGAAGGCCCGGCCAAGGCCGGGCGGATTCACACTCCTTCCTTTTCTACTTCTTTACGTGTTGAAGGTTTCAAACAATTTTGGCCCGATGTGTTGCCACATCGACGGATTTTTAGTTTGCCTCAAGCAAATCTGCAAACGTTGGTAGGGCACGATATACTAGGTGTATTACGGGCTGTATGGTGCCGCAATCACACTCCTTTTTTTAGAAAATACCCGTCTACCCACGCAGGCATTAGGGATTGCAATCCGGTGTCATTTTCAATCCGGCCGGATTTCACCGGATTGACGCCAATCCGACCGGATCCGGACGGATCCGGCCGGATTTTAAAGTTACTTAGGGCCTAGTGTTTAGTGATTTTTAGTTTTGATAATAATACATAAAAAGAAATATAAAATATGTATTTATGGAAAATAAAATCACTTTTAATTATATTTTTTGGTATTAATTGTAATTATTGGTACTTTTTGTACAAAATGAAATTATGAAACTATTCTAAATAATAAATTAGGTACTAAGTAATCAGTCTGACTCTCACATATTGCTGTAAGTATCTGAAAGTACTTCAGTAACAATACTATTACACTCTTATTAATAATCTACACAGACTTAAGTTAACAAAACAGTCTTTTAAATTTGTACTTATAAAATCAACTTCAGTTCATAATCCTAAGAAACAATAAAACAAGAAGCATTTATTTTTTGCAATGCAAAATGCAAGTGAATATTATTTCTGTGCCTGAAAAAACGATCTAAGAAAACATATAGTGTTGATTGTACTGTCTCCTAATCTGTTTCTGATGGCACTACAAATATAACCTGCAGCAGAAAAGGCCCTTTCTGCCTCAACACTGGTTGTCCTAATCGCCATTAAGTAACTGTAGATCAGCGATAAGTGTTTTCCTTTTACTCCTTCTACTTCATACGCAGTCTTTTCCTTTTTAAGTATTTTCTCATAATCTGTTTCTTTTTTAGCTTTAACTTTCCCCCTATACCCTTTTTTCTTGCAGGATTTGATTTTCCAGTTCCTCTTTGAATGTAATGTTTTTTTCTATTGGTTCTTTTTTTCTTCTCCTGTTTCGTTTAAGTATTAAAATCGGTTCTGTATTTTAGATTTTACGGTGGAGTGGAACATACTTAAATACAAATCCACATAAATATTTAATTTACATAGTGTCAAGATCATAACACTTCCTATTGGCTTTGCTGTAGTCGTGTAAAAAGAATGAAACAGTGATTGAAATTATTATAGGTAAAAGACGCATTGCATTGCATGACAAACAATACAATAAATACCTAGCTAACCTAACCTATTTAACAATTCAAATACAAGATAGATTATTCAATGTGTTTTCGTCATGTAACCATAACCACTAATTAGGTAAACAATGTGTTTGTCAACTTACGGTTTATCTCGACAGAATAATCTAATCAATCACTCACACACTTTTCGATTAGTTTCGTTCGATACTTTCGATGTCAAAGGTCAAGTGGCGACTGACAAACAAGTGCAGGCAGAGCCGGTGTCGGCGGCGGCAGTGCCGCGGCACGTCTAGCGATCTGGCATCGTCGCGCGCGCGCGCTTCGTTGCATACAGTACAGCTTTTCGCGTATTTTTTGCTTTACCGGATCCACCACCGGATCCGACGCCGACTCACCGGATCCGGTAGGGCCAAAACACGCCGGATCCGCCGGATTACCGGATCCACCGGACCGGATTGCAATCCCTAGCAGGCATGTGTCCTGCTCTTAATCTGTCAAGGGACTTTCAGGTCAGGTTTTGCCCCGGGGGTAGTTTCTCTAGAGTAGGATTTGGGAGTCTTTGATTTTTTATTTGGGAACCGATGCAGATTCGTAGCACTTATTCGCAACATATTATGTTGCCTTCGAGGAATCGCAGAATGCAATTGAAGTGTTTTGTGATTTATATAAGGCATTTGATTGTGTTGAATACCAAACATAACTTATGAAATTAAAGCATTATGGTGTACAGGATGGGGCTCTCAGTCTTTTAAATTCGTATTTAGACAATACAACACAAAAAGTACAAGTGAATGGCACGAACTCATCTGGATCTAGAGTGAAAATGGGTGTGCCCCAGGGTTCCATATTAGGGCCTTTTCTTTTCCTTGTTTAGGTAAATGATTTGCCTTTTATGGTGCAACATCTGTCAAACATTATGTTGTTTGCGGATGATACTTCTCTTATTTTCAAAGTGAATAGGTAAGAAAACGAAATTGACGAAGTCAACAACATTCTTTCAAAGATACTGAACTGGTTCACTGTGAACAACTTATTATTAAATGCTAAGAAAACAAAATGTAAAAATTTTGTTTGCCAAATGTAAAAAATGACAATAATAGTGTAATATTAGACAGTAATAAATTAGAATTTGTAAATACGACGGTGTTCCTTGGTATAACTTTGGATGTTTCACTTCAATGGGGTCCACACATTGAAACTTTAGCGGGAAGGCTTAGTTCATTATGCCGTTAAGAAAATAAGACAGTGAACGGATCTGGGAACTGCGAGACTAGTGTATTTTAGTTACTTCCATAGTATAATGTCTTATGGCATCTTACTGTGGGGGCTGCTATAGAAACTATTTTCAACTTGCAGAAAAGAGCTATCCGCGCAATCTATCAGATGCGATCATGTGAGTCGTTACAGAATAAGTTCAAAGAAATCAATGTTTTAACTGTTGGTAGTCAAATTATACAGGGTGTAAAAAAATTGGTGTAGGTCCCGTTAACTGGGGGTTCTACTCATCATACTGAACAACTTTGCCCAAGGAACCCATAGTCAATTCTCAAAAAATATTTGGACTCTCCATACTAAAATGCACAAAATCGGTTAATCAGCTGATCGATTTGTATGAAGAGTAAATTTTTTTTTTGCGATTTCTTCAAACTCGTAGAACAAAAGTTGTTCAGTGTGATGAGTAGAAGCCCCAGGTAAGCGGACCTACACCAATTTTGTTACACCCTGTATATGAAAACAGTGAAAGGCATAATTTTAATTTAAGAAATGTAAATAAAATAGATATAGCCTTTTCGAGACTGAGTAAGGTTAAAAAGTCATTTGTGGGGCAGTGTATAAGATCCTACAATAACATTCCAGAAAATGTAACTAGTTTCTCAGAGAATAAATTCAAGATCCATATCAAAAAATGCTTGTGCTCTAGAGAATATTATAAAATAATAGATTATATAAATGACAAAGATATATATGTTGATTCTATAACAAATACCCATTACCTGAGACTAATCTGAATCATGACATTATTTGTAATATACAATAAGTTTTTTTTGACTATTTAAAAGTGTGTGTAAACTAGGTGTAAACACCTATTTAAAATAAATGTCTAGAAATGTCATTTCACGACCGTTGCATTGTATGCAGTCTCCGGGGTGTGGTATGGGATAGTCTTTGTTCAGGGGTTTTGAGTCCACCATAAAGCTGTGCCTACTTTTAAAACATGGTGGAGGGGGGCTGCTGCTATCTTTAAACTGTTAAGACGTTCTTCCCTGTATAAGGCCTGTATGCCAGAGTAGGGTCAGTAGCGCGCGAGGCGCCCCCAAAGGCCCAACGCCCGGGTACGTTGCACTTAAACCGACCCTGACTACGACGTACTGGTGTTCTGATAGATATAGGAGTTATTGAAAAGGTTTCACAACTTTTTTCAACCGACTTTCAAAAAGAGAAGGTCCTCAATTCCACTGCATGTTTTTTTGTGTGTATGTTATGCGATATTTTGTGTGTATGTTGTGCGATATTTTCGCAGATTGTGTACTGATTTTCATGTTTTTTTATTTTATTTGATAGAGTATGCTCCCGAGTTGGTCCCATATAAGTTTCATCAAAATCTGTGCAGCACTTTTTTAGAAAGTTAACAAAAAACCAAATATAATAATGCAAAGTTGTAGTAAGTAGTTGCGATGGAAGTCAGTTTTTTAACGTGTCCAGCGTTTTCAGTTATTAATCAGGCGTGTTATTGCAGTTGTTTTCAGTTATTTTATAAACTAGACCGGCCTCTAAAGGCAACTATCTTGATTTTTGACAAAATACACTTACTTGTCTAGAATATAATCAATGCTACCCTATGACAAATTATGGGCTGTTGAATATCTCATCCACACAGTGCTCTTGAACGCTTACTGTAGCGTATCGAGGCTCCCTGTGACGTCTCACTACTGGTTCGTCACCAAATCGCGAACCATCCTGTCTCAGCGTTAATTCTCCTCCATCATCCGCCTCAGTTCCCGTTAGCAGATGACAGCTTCCCGCTAGTTTTATATCATCCTTCTTTACGCACTTATCTCGATGACCTTAACACTTACCAAGAGTGCGCTTGAAGGCCTCCTGCAGCGCTTGAAGCTCCGATCGCAGCGCGTCGAGACTCTTTGTGACGTCATAGTGCAGGTTTGTCAGCATGTCATGTTCCCGCCGCGGCACAGTCTCCGCGTACTCTTCGGTCATCCGCTTCAACTCCCGCTGGCTTGACGACAGCTGCTCGCTGGAAACAAGTGCATTCCAAATATCGATAAATGGTTTAGATATCTAATAGGTATACTCGTATGAACAAGAGTGAAAACCCGCACAGGCCCCAGTCCAACTGTTCAGCGGCCCCTGAACAAGCGGAATACCTGTCTAATTATAGCTTTTCTTTTTAAGCTATTGTATAGCTTTTATCGCGGGCTTTAAGGGGACCGAATCAAGAAATTTCGTAACGAAAATAAAACCTGACACCCCAAAAAAATTATATATTGAGTTCTAAAAAACTTACAGTGCCATCTATCTATCCATCATTATGATGATTGATGATGATAATTGATTGATGATGATTGATTGATTGATGGATTGATTGATTAATTGATTGATCGATGATGATTGATTGATGATGATTGATTGATTATGATTGATGGATTGATTGATGATGATGATGATTAACTTTCTTAGTGATAATTTATTACATAAACATCCCGCGCCCCAAGGACTAATAATGGTACTGGTAAATACTGCAAAAATAAATAAATAATTATAATTGCATAAGTTGATAAAAAATGCTATACAATAGCTTTGCCGCGGCAGTCCCCGAGTGCCACACGTCTTTTTTTTATTGTCCATGGCGTTAAGACTAGCCCACAAACGTAGTCTAGTTTATTCGAATATTAATCAATCGAAGTTATTAAAAAAAATGAAATTTTGCAAACACGTTCTAGGAACTTTTATCTGTATGTGTGATTAGTCCGATTTCCGTATTAAAAAAAAAAACAGATTTCTGACAATTTCTTATGGAAATCTTATGAACCACAGACACACACATAAGCTTCTAGAACGTGTTTACAAAATTTATATAACTTACATTCTATTATTGCTTACTTAAATAAATAATATTCTCGTGTAGTACGGTACGGCCCTGTCTTTTGTTTACATCGATGGATTCGGATCTGCGCCGTGCCGCAACGAAACTACCTGCATGTGCGCGCTGTGCCTGGCCTTTGCTAGTTCTCTCAATCAGTACCTAAGTATTTAAAATACTAATAATACCTATTTAAAACCTTACAGTTACTTATCTATATTGTGACAAAACTAACGTGTTTTATTATACCAATGCAACGTATTTTTGGCAAGGCTGCTCGTTTGAGGCCTTTTGCCACAACTTTTGCTCCGCGCGAATCGTAGGTAAGTAAGTACCTACAAGTGCGCCACTGCGATGCGCGGAAAAATTATCTCAGTTGCTCTCGCGCACTCATTGAGTTGCATTGCATGATTGCTCAATGCCTAACCTACGCAGATTGTGACCTAAGAGAAAATGCCGTACACATACACATCTGAACAGTACTTGGACATGGCGGTGTGCTATGAAGTTTGTAACCAAAACCTAATTTACACCAGGAACATGTTTCAATCTACATAGCTAGTGTTGCAAAAAAAAAAACGTTTTTTTTTCTGTGTTGAATAAAAACATGAAAAAAAAACGTTTTTTTTCTGTAACGTTGTTTTTTTTCACCAGATCAGAACCTTAAATTAATATTTATAAGGCTGTTTACTATTGATATGATATGATTTAGAGTTTGTATCGAATATTATTATGTTTGTATGTACTTTATATTTCTGGTTCAATAAAAAAAATCATGAAGACTATAAAAGTTTTTGGAAACGAGTTTTCGATTACGAACGGGAATTCCCCGAACAGGCTAATAATATTGGATTCGCGGCAGGGGAATTCCCTTTTTCGTTGTTTGACTTGATCTTCACTCGGTGTGACCGTTATGTGCAAAGTTTCTGCCATTTTGGTAGTTTACATTGTATTCTTTTTTTTTTGAAAAAAAAAACCCAATCTAGAAAAAAAACAATGGTGCCAGGTTTTTTTCATTTTTTTTTCATAAACTTGAAAAAAAATTTTTTTTTTTTTTAAATTTGCAACACTATACATGCTGTGCAGCGATTCTGGGACTACGGCACTTTTATGCCACGACCTGTAGATGCCAGTCGACCAAGAACACCGGATACCTGGACAGCTGCTTACCTTATATCAAGCACAGGTCCGCTCACGTATGGAGTACTGTTCACACTTATGGGATGGACCAGCCCGCTATCAGCTGGATACCTTGGACGCTATCGACCGACGCGCACGGAGACTCATTGGTGACGACGAGCTAGTCAATGGCAAGCTCAAAGCCTTGAGCATCGCCGCAAAGTCGCCTGTCTACCGGTATTCTATCGAATTCATTTCGGAGAGTGCGCGCAAGAACTTCACGACCTCATTCCCCCGGCTCCATTCCACCGTCGGTCAACGAGACGCAGGAAGGGGTTGCACCCCTTTGTTGTTGATGTTCCACCTTTTCGCACGAATCGTTACGCTTCTTCATTCATTATGCGTACAGCGCAGGAGTGGAACTCCTTGTCTGCGGCAGTGCTTCCCGATTCCTATAATTTGGGGATCTTCAAGGCAAGAGTGAATAGGCATTGTTTGAGTTTGCGTGTACCATCCTCGACTGCATCATCACTTACCATCAGGTGAGTTGCAGTCAAACGCATTTAAATTTTTAATAAAAAAAATACCGAAGAAGCAAGTAGGTAGGTACCAAAGTGCGCCCTAGCCTGTTTGCGTTTGCGTACGAGTTACGAAGTAACTACTTAGTAATCTGTGGTACGAGTCACATTATGTACTTAGATATAATGTGTCGGATAGAAGACACTTATGGTAGGTAAATTTAGTCACAAATCTAGCTCACGCATTGAACTACATTTACGTAGTAATAATAGTTCAATGAGCTCATTTACTGAGGCTTATTACATGTCTAATAAGTAAAAAAAAAAGGTTTATTGAGAGAGAAAGACGGACGAATACCTACCTACATAAGTAGGCAGGTGAATGCTTGTCAGCCATTCTCATTGTCATCTCATTCCGAGCTTTATCATAGTATTTCGATGTTGTCATGTATTGTTACCTACCTAAATACTCTTAGAGATTTGTAGGTAGGTATTGGTCGGGCGTCAGCTGGGCCAGGGGGTGCAGGAAGACTGCGCGGGACGCCAAAGAGAATATATCACTACGTTTACGTTTACGGATGGAGAGCGGACAGCGGAGGCGCCTGGGCTGCTACAGAACGATGGCCAGTGCCAGATTCAATGTGATTTCTTTTTTGACGTGATAACGTCTTATAATTCGATGGAGCCGGCTGCACGCACGAAAAAATGCGTCGTTACCTCGCTCTGAGGCGTTCCGAAAAATGCGTCGTTACCTCGCTCTGAGGCGTTCCGTTTAAGGCTTTTTTCTTATGACGTTGTCACGTTCAACTATCGTCAGTAAACCGACTTTACAGACAATCGTTTTTTTTCTTAGATTTCGGTATGGTCGATGAAGAAAAAGTTTGTTAGACCTTATATATAAGTTTTTTGAAAAAGCAAGGGACATAAGGACATAGATTTATTTTATCCGATCGTAAATAAACTGATCTTTTTTATAGAACTTCTTGTTTTCAAATTATCAGTGGACCAAGATTCGTATTCGCGCATGGTTCGAAAGGACCCAGCACTTTATTTCTTCTTCCGTAACTTTTTAAATATTGACTACTACGACCTTGCTACGACGCGAGGCCGCGCTCATCAGTACCTACGTAATAAGCTACTATATTAAATAGGCTACCCGTACACCCCGCCTCACCAAGTTCGCGCGCGGCGTTTGGACTGCACGTTTTACTATGGCATGGCACAGACGCATAAAGTAAGCGCGGGAAGCCGCTGGATGCGGGCAGCGCAGGACCGGTCGTCGCGGCAATCCTTGGGGGAGGCCTTTGTCCAGCAGTGGACGTCTTTCGGCTGAGATGATGATGAATTGATGACAGAACTTTTTCATAGAAAATCGATGAACTTTTTAAAACTAACTGCACATCTAAAGTTGGTCGACTATTACTCATAAACTAAGAAAACCTGGATAATTTTCCTTTCACATTAATCACAATATTAAACTTTTCATACTTTCCAGTTTCCTCAAAATGATCGTAGGTAACCTTCAATTCCCAGTGGGGACGACTTGGAATATTAGTTTGAAAGACATATTCAACAATACCCCACACGATAGGGGTGTGTGAACAAAATAAAATGACCCCCACTTTACATGTAGGGGAAGTACCCTATTAAAAAAATAATCATAACTTGGCATCATTATGGAACAAATCTTGTCTTGGACCTATTGACTCCACCATAATGCTAACTCGCTCAGGGCATAATGGATCCCATCGGCTCCAGAAGAGTGCACGCCACGTGAAGCCCTCACTGTGACTAAATACGTATCAAAATCTTGTGCCTTTTTAAACGACTTCAAAAAAGGAGGAGTTTCTCAATTCGACCGTTTTTTTTATGTTTGTTCGCAAATAACTTCGTCGTTTATGAACAGATTTTGATGATTCTTTTTTTGTTGGAAAGAAGATATCCCAAGGGTGGTACCATGATAAGAACAGGATCTGATGATGGGATCCCAGGGAAATCGAGGGCAATCCTCAAATTTTATAGGCAAGTATTACATGTTTTCTAAAGCTATTAAAGTATTTGCATTTGGCAGTCATTATCTCCTGATGATGAGCTGATTAAGAAAGGTACAACTCATTAACGGGTATGAGTTAGTGGATAATTCTTTAAATATAGATAGATACGTAGGTACGCATAGACCGATAGTTGTATTCTTTCGGGTTATTCAGATGAGCTGATGATGGAAGATTTAACTCTCATGGTGCTGAGATGATGATGGAAGTCACAGGACTCTGTTATCTTTTAATGAAACACATGCATTATAATTTGATGATTCCTATTGGCGAGTAGGTGATTGGGTTTAACGTTGTTAGATAGACAGCATTATTACTAAAAATAAAGGAAATTAAAAAAAAGTATAAAACAACTGAAAAACGACTTCAAAATGAAATTTACTCAAAAGTATGAAATAATATTATTATACATAAATACACGACATTAACCAACAATAACGAAATCAAAGGTGGGTACGAATTAAATTAGGGGCTTAATTTTTTTTGAGGTCGGTGTCAGCAAACCATTGAATATAAAACATTTGATACGTAAGTAGTTGTGTGCTGACACCGAACTCAAAAAATGTAAGCCCCTAATTTAATTCGTACCCACCTTTGATTTCGTTATTGTTGGTTAATGTCGTGTATTTATGTATAATAATATTATTTCATACTTTTGAGTAAATTTCATTTTGAAGTCGTTTTTCGGTTTTTTTTAACTTTTTTTAGTTGTATTGCCTTCTTTGAAGAGTCCTATGTTCATTGAAATAGTTTATCAGGGCGTAATGGATCTCATCGGCTCCAGAAGAGTGCACGCCACTTGAAGCCCTCACCGTGAATAAATAATCAAAATCTTGTGCCTTTTTGTTGTATTGCCTTCTTTGAAGAGTCAAATGTTCATTGAAATAGTTTATATCTGGTTTCATAGATTTTTTTTGAGCAAAACCCACCATTTCACTCACTCACTGTCTGGCGTGTGTAGCTGTGGACGGATCGCTGCTCTGCGTGTTATTGTGACGAATATTTGAATAAAAAAGGAAATTTGTATTATGTTGCCTATAGATTCATGGTTATCTTGTAACAAAAAAACATTGAAGTATTATTTATAGCCATATTACATATACAGGCTGACTGGTAAGTAGTGCAAATCCTTTTAAGGGGATAAACTACATCTAATTTGCAACAGAAAAACTCATACTAACTGGGGGTCGCAAATCAATGGTTGTCGAGTTAAAGCCCATTTCATTTTTAAATGTTGTATGAAAAACACATTAGTTCAAATATTTTGTGATTTTACAAAAAAAGAAGTTATAATACTGTTCGCGTGAAAAATACGGTTAAAACTTTCTCATTTTATCAGCATTCCAAAAAAGTAAAATAGTTAAAAAATACAAATTGATTGCAACAAAAAAGAATGATTGTTGTCAAAATGAAATGAAATCATTTATTCTCAGGTACTAGCCCCATAGTCAATAAAATAAATACATAAAAAAATACAAAATACAGACCATAATAAATAAAACATAATAATAAGTTAAAATATAAAAAGGAGTTAAAAACAAATCAAATAATAAACAACACAGATTAAATAATAAATAAAAGGGTGCATCAAATCCCATACAAATTTTCAATAAACATTATTTTCATTTTTTTTTAAATTTCATAATTTTTCATGTTTTTCGCATAAACAAACATCTCTGACCCTGTAGCATCATGACTAACTTTGATTCACAAGCTCATCCAAAAAATTCGAACTTTGTTGGATAATTAGTATGGGATTTTAGGCCCCCTTTTGACAACAATCATTGTTTTTTGTTGCAATTAATTTTGTACATTTTTAACTTATTTACTTTGTTCGAAAGCGTGATAAAATGAGCTAGGTTTTACCGTATTTAGCATGCCAAGTGTACTATAACTTTTTGTTAAAAAATCACAAAGCATTTGAACAAAATATTTTTTTATACAAAATTAAAAAGTTAAATAGGCTTTAACTCGAAAGCCGTTGATTTAGTTAGTATGAATTTTTCTGTTGCAAATTAGATGTAGTTTATCCCCTTAAAATGATTTGCACTACTTACCAGTCACCCTGTATACATATTATACATACAGCGAGCGGAACGATTTATAGCTATGAACCCGATTGGTTGAGCATAAACTGTTTATTTCAATCAGTAGAATTAATAACAAAAAACCGTTTTTGAATACAAGGTCTGGCTCTTGAGATATGATTGTTTATATAAGCGGCGGCGATAAGAAGCGTCGGATATAATTATAATATATGTATTGTATAAATTACTATTTATATTAGTAACAATTATATTTGTAAGTCTTATATGTAAAATTATGTCTCATGATTTTTTTTAACTATATAATAAATGTTAAAATGACACTGTGTATGTAAAGACGTGTTTGTAAGTTTTGCTCTTACATTTTTTCTTTGTTTTAAATACAAATGTCATTATTAGGTTGACTGGAAGAGATCCCGTAAGGGATAAGTCCGCCTTTATACCATACACATCTGTTTTATGTTCTGTTTTCAAATATGTCAATAAAAAGTTTACAAACAAACATTGTAGGGTAAAATACAAATGTCATTATTTGGTTAACTGGAAGAGATCCCGTAAGGGATAAGTCCGCCTTTATACCATACATATCTGTTTTATGTTCTGTTTTCAAACATGTCAATAAAGAGTTTACAAACAAACAAACTTTGTAGGGTAACTAACTATATAATTATTATTTGTAATTTTCTTATTTTATTAATCACTTTATTGTTACACATAATATTGTTTTTCTTAAGTTTATATTGACTTGTGATTTACAAATTATTAATAAATGAGATATGAATATGAATAGGGGTCACAGATTTGTAAAGCCATACCGAATTTCAGCTTTATAGCTACAACAGTTTTTGAGCCAAACGGCTGTGACACACCGACGGACAGAGAGACAGACGGACACGGGGAAACTATAAGGGTTCTTAGTTTGACTACGGAACCCTAACACAAGATCGCGAACCGCACCCTCGAAATCCACGCGGGCAACTGCTGGTCTAAAATAATAATGTATAAATAGATACCTTACTTTTCCAATAAGCAATGTCCAGCGTAACTAACTGAAGAAAGCAGGTGAGAACAGATCTATGGAGATCCCCAGCCGAGTTACTGCTTCTGGTATTGGTAGGTAGGTGCAGATTGTAAGCTTGTTTGTACATTCATATTTATAAGTATACATACAGTCTTCAGGATTAGCACATCCCTGGATCGGCCAAGACCCCTTCGGTCACAGTTTTTATAAAGAACTCCATTGCGTTGGAGAATCTTGGCAAGCCCGCTTCCATCTTCGGCATCATCATCACTTACCATCTGGTGAGATGATGCCAAGGGCTTACCAATAGTGAATAAAACAAAAATAAAAAAAAGAAACTGTGTTGAGATCCAGATTTTCATGGAAGAGGGGTTAGATAGTTTAGTAATCAATTCAGCACAGTATGCCCCGAGTGTCCTGTATCCTTACCGACATTGGTCAACCGCAATCTGCAACAGGACAGGGTCACCACAGCTGGCTTCTGGAGGTAGCTATGGCGACCCCTCCTGTTAAATTCTACCGGTATAGGGTATTCCAACATAACTATAACCTACATCAGTTTCATCACCCCATACCCTAAGCACCCCTAAGTGTCTTGTGTACTTACCGACATCGGTCAAGTGCGATACGCAGCACGATGGGGTCACCATGCTCCTGGCTCGGCGGAGACCCCTCCAATGCCCTCAGCTTCGTCTGCAGCTCAAGGTTCTCATGATAAAGGGTGTAGCGCGCGTCTCTCTCTCGCATCAGAGCGAGGTACTCCGAGAAACTGTTGTCTTTCAGCTGAAAGTGGGCGTAGCGGTTATTTTGATAATTACATGGAACTCACAAAAAACTGAACAATAAGCCAGCCTTTCATCAGCCTGCACTACAAATAAAAATAAATACGAGTGCTACTTTTACATTCACACAATAGCTAAATACTTTTAGCAAAAAGTCAGAAATTATTATTATGTTGTAATAGGCGAGCAGCTCATAGCTGATGATGTCCCTATATATATGTGTTTCAAAAATAGTGCAAGTCCACACTAAGGTACTCTGCACTAAATTGGATTGTCTATGCATAAATTGTCCAGTCTGTTTTTAAAACTATTCATGGATCAACCACATCCACTAAAGTCATATAAAAACTTACTAAATCAAATATTTGTAAAACAGAATTAAAGAACTCACCTTGACAATACATTGGGGACTGTTAAGATAAAGCATCAAGCAAATATTTACTCTGCCAGTGCAAAACAGGCATATATTATAGACATTATTTTAATAATTATGTAACACAGTCAAGGAACATATATTTTATGTCAATATTATAATAACATGATAGACTTGACAACATTATAACAACCACATAGGTGCACTTAATAAGGCCACAAATTAACTTCTCCATAAGTTAAACTCTGTTCAAACCTGGGCCATATCTTTTTTAATTTTAGTCAGCTCTAATTCTAAATTAAAATTTTCCTTTTTCAGATTCTCATTTTCCTTGAACAGATTTTGCATTTTCTCATCTCTTTCTTTCTTCCTCATAGATACCCCAAAAACTTTCTGCAAAGTACAACATACAAAGTACAAATTACAACCCGAGAATCCTTAGATTACTACTAGCCAACTAGATAGTTAAACAACTATTACACTTTCGATAATTTGAAAGTAAATGTAAACAATTAAAATTCAACACACATAATCTGAAAAGTGTGTCCCAGAAGGAACTAACGTAAAATAACAGTTAACACTGCAACTTTTAATTATATAAAACAAAAAAAACTAATTTTTGGTAGTATTCAAAAGTAGCACTATAAATAATAATACTTAAGGTATTATTGTTTATATAATGGTGTTACTATTATAAAGCTAATAAAAATTACACTTTAAAAAGGTTTTATTACACTTTAAAAACTATTGTTGAATCAGACCCATTTTAATGGCATTAAAATTTTTGTACCCATAATAATTTATTCTTACACAAAACAATATTGCACTCTAAAGATCTAGTTGATGTTTCTCAAGCCACTTGTCAACTTCCGTGCGTAACTTCTCAATGTCAGTACTGTATGTCCTGCAACAGCCTCCTACATAGCGCACGCCAAGGCTCAGCCAGTGGGGGACAAACGTTGCTAAGGCTTCACACTTGTCTCCGTCGGTCCAGCCCAAGTCAGGGTTGTACTTCTCTCCAGAGTTGGGGTAAGTCACTAAAGCTATCGGACAGCCAGCTTTATCATCATTAATTCCTGCGAATAATTTAGCAACTATTTTGGGAGAGCAACAGTTGGTTCCAATTGCTATTATCTGGTCTGGATTGGCATTCCAACATTTTCTAGAAGCCATTTTAAAATTCTCCCCATGCGATAAGGTTTCTTCATTTTTGCAGCTAAATGACAGCCAGGCTTTTGTATTAGGATACTGCTTCAGTAGTTCCACAAGCATTTCACCTTCCTTCAGGCATGGAATGGTTTCAAAAGCTAAGAAGTCTATTCCACCTTCAAGCAGAGCTTCTATACGTGGCTTGTGCCAGTCCCTCATGGTCTCCACTGGAGTTTTCTCGGCGTAGTCACCATCATACTCAGACCCATCGTGAAGGTGTGCACCATATGGCCCTACAGAGCCTCCTATTAGTGGGGTGCGCACTGCGCCTGCGTTTCGACGTTCCTCCATATAAGTACTGCGAGCTTGCTTTGCCAGTTCGACAGCGCTTTTCATTAGCGCGTACGCCTTCTCTGGTGTGACTCCAGCATGCTTCACAAACCCCCCAACAGACGCTTGATAGGTGTTGGTGAGGATGATATCTGAGCCGGCGCGCAGGAAATCGAGATGTGTGTTGATGACATCTTGCGGATTGGTTAGCAAGAAGCGCGCGCACCACAGCGGGTCGCCGTCGACCTTCGCGCCAACATAAGAAGACAGTTGTGACGAAAATCCCCCGTCCAGCACGAATACCTTGCGATTATCAAAAGCCGACTGAGCCATAGCGGTCGCGTCAGCTGTCCTAATGAGACCACCCGTCGAAACTTAGTTGACACGACTTTAACTACAGCACGTAGTCCACGTCAAAACTGTTGAAATCTGCAGATTGACTGCCAAGCCAAAACACCAGAAACATTAGACAAATGTAGCCTGAATAAAATAACCACAACCAGAACAAATTGTGATGAACCATCGCGAAACAAAACAAACTTTAACAGATAACGTATGACGTAAAATTATGTATGACTGAGGAGAGACAGACTGACAGGTATTTTGTTGTGAATTTTTCTTGGCCATGGAAACTAGTCCTTCAGCCGGATTCATAAATAATTTTCACTTTCTTTATTTGTTTTTGGATTTGTAATGCTAGTGCCGGTGCATTACAAATCTTCACTGAAGTTCTTGACAGCATTTGCAGCAGCTGCATTCTGAGGTGGAACACCCAGTTGCTGTTGGGAGTCTATAAAACTGCACCCAGAGCAAGTTGGGTTCTCACGTCCTCCTTCGTTTTATTTTCTTGTTCTCCACATTGCTCACGTGCACTAGACGATTTTCTCCAAAATGCACCACTTCTTGAACAAAATCCCAGCAGAAAACAATGAAAAAACAACAAAATCAAACTACGAATGCGTCCACCACAAATCCCGCCAAAAAACTCTCACTGACAGGTAGAAAGTGTGGTGTGGCTACGTGAAAATTGCAAAAATGATGAACAGCGTATAACATAAACTATCAGTCAATTAAAAAAAACATACCTACTCAGTACTTCGGAAGAATATCAGCTGATGATAAAAAATGCACAAAAAAAAATTAAATGAATACTGATTTAAAACAATACACTTCTGTTACGCTAGTACTTTATACTATACTGTGCTACTGTGCTGAATTCATGTTTCGAACAAAAAAATATTAGGAAAAATAAAATGTCTGTTATGGCAATGTTGACACCAAGGTCCACAGATCTAACCAAGGTCACAGGTAAAACCACAGATCTACTAATTCAATCTGTGGGTAAAACTTAGTGTATTATATTCTCTTTGGTCACAGGTTTTTAGGGTTACGTTCCACTCTACGCAAAATTTTAAGTAGAGTCGTTACCGGTTGATCAAAGGGACCAAGTTCAACCGTAGTAACTAATTAGTAATCTGTGGTTCAACGTAGTTTTTTATTTTTTTATTCTCAATTGGTAAGCCCTTGGCATCATCTCACTTGATGGTAATTAATAATTATTTTGGGGCAGGCGTTAGTGAGTATTCATCATATTGTTAAGATCGTATAGCTTTACATTTACGCATTCGCGCCTCCTTTTGCAAACGCGTATCGTGTTAAAAAGCTAAGTTTAAATTCAAATTAGTAAGTCGTTCGAAAACTTTCCGAAACAGTTGAGATTATTTCTATTCGTGACCGCGAGTCAGCACAGAGGTCCCTTAAGCAAAGTAGATTCTATTTATGACCGCGAGTCAGGGCAGAGGTCCCATTCGTGTGTGATTACCACAGCAAGAATAAGATATTTTAGCTAGTTCTGATAATTCTCAATCCAATAATCAGTCAGATGGCAAAGCAGATACATAAAAGTGAATAAAGAAAGCTCTACCCTCTTTATTCATATCATACCTACAAATGCATACGGCCAAGGAGTGGAATTCCCTTCCGGCGTCTGTATTCCCCGATTCGTATAATTTAGGAATCTTCAAGATGAGAGTGAATAGGCACTATTTGAGCTTGCATGTCACATCCTCGGCTGCATCGGCACTTACCATTAGGTAAGGTGCAGCCAAACGCACTCAAATTTATAATTAAAAAAAAAATCATTTTTATTGTAGTTTCTGAGCTATTTCCCCTAACGACTCGTTGGTGCGTCATAATTTTATCATCATATCAGCCGATAATCGTCCACTAATGGACAAAGGCCTCCCCTAAGGATTTCCACGACGAGCGGTCCTGCGCTGCCCGCATCCATCGGCTTCCCGCGATCTTCACCAGGTCGTCGGTCTACCGCGTGGGAGGCCTGCCTACGTTACGTTTTCCGGTGCGCGGTCGCCACTCGAGAACTTTACTTCCCCAACGGCCATCTGTTCTACGAGCTATGTGCCCTGCCCACTGCCACTTCAGTTTAGCGATTCTGTGAGCTTTGTCGGTTACTTTGGTTCTCCTGCGGATCTCCTCGTTTCGATCACGCAGAAAAACTCCGGACATAGCACGCTCCATTGCCCTTTGGCTGACCTAGTGAGTATTAAAATGAGGAATTATTTTTCATGTTTGTAGCACCATTTCAGCAGATTGTGATCAATCAGTATGTAAGTACAGTCAGTACTCAGTCTGAGGTGGGGTGGACTGATCCTGACGACCCAACCTTAATTAATTTTCGGTGGACTGGACACCAGCCTCGCACCAACCCACGATTCATCATCATCACTATGGTCTATGAGTCCATGACTAGCTATGGAATGGACCACCATGGACTTACCTGTAAACAGTTCACTGTTGTACTTGTGTGTAGAACACTTACTTACATCTTGTATTATGTATTGAGTTATTCTTTCGTTCCTAATATTTAGTGCGTTTTCATAAGCATTTTTAATTTCATTTAAAATGTAGGAGTACGTAATAGAATAGCCTATCAAACTTTCAAAGGCTGATTGGTAAATCTGAAAAGAAATGATAACAAAGTTAGCAATCAACAATATAAGAGTGTGTACTTAACTAGTCTTTTTATGACCTCTTTACCTCAAGCAATTCATCGACGTAAGATTGCTGAGTTTCCAAAAGTTCACATTTTGGTCTCTTTAGACATTTTATCTTTTCTTTTACTTGTTCCTCAATAGTCCGAACGTATTTTGGACTGTTCACTTTGTTCATTATAACGAAAAGTACAAAAGCACCCGCTTATAAACAGAGTATTATTATTTTGTTACAGTTGATGGAAGTGGTTGTGTTGGTGACTATCTTTTGGTGCCATAACTATTAGTACCATTTTTATCTGTCACTGAATTGGAAATCCAGTGATAAGATAGGTACCTACATAGGTTACGTTCTTCTATCCCAAGTATTTCGTTACCTATACTAGATCAAACCTGAAATAGGTCACGTCAACGTAACCTTTCTATATTTTTCAGGTTCGTTACTCTGAGTGTGAGGCTGAGGGATGTTAGAAAACACCTGTCCTCAATCGAAAATAATAAATTATATCAGTCTTCCAGTTGGAAAAAGTGCGATCACCAATATTTATTAGGTTAGGTTTCTTACTAAGTACTTACTTACCTAAAAAATATATTTTTTTATGCTCAATTGGTAAACCCTTGACAACAGTGGTAAGTGACAATGTTGCCGAAGATGGAAGCGGGCTTACCAAGATTCCCCAACGCAATGGGGAACTGGCTATCTTATTTTCATGCCGGAACACACTAATTATATCAACATTGATATTTGGCGGCAAGACTTAGATAAGATGGTGGTAGCTAGCCAGGCGGGCTTAGAAAATGCCCTACCACCAACCAAACCGAGTCTTACAATTGACCCCGCCGGGAATCGAACCCGCGACCTCCTGTGTAAAGCCAGTGAACTTTGCCTCAGAGCTACGGAGGCGGTTATATGTCCAACTATTGTAGTTGGACACTATAACCACTTTTTAAATTTTTAAAGTTAATAAAAAACTGAGCAAAATCAGACAATGATAACCATACCTTAGTATTAACCCTCATATCTATAAACATTTTTTACTTTACTTTACTTTACTATAGATAACCTTTGAATTACTTAAATCGGACATTCCATTCAGAAGATATTACGAATTTATGAAAATAAACACCGCCGCCGCGCAATGACCAGTGTGGCCCCAAGCATTAATGCAGCCGTAGCGTACTAATCATCATATCAGCCGAAGGACGTCCACTGCTGGACGTAGGCCTAATAATAATTGTTTTGGTGTACTATAAGTGTAAATAAATAAATAAAATAAATACGTAGCGTACTAATAATTATAAAAAGGAAGGGTTTGTTTGTTTGCATTGAACAGGCTCCGAAACTACTGGACCAATTTGAAAAATTCTTTCACTGTTGGGAAGCTACACTATCCGCGTTTGCTATAGGCTATATTATATTTTCAAATAGGGATCCTTTCTAAAACTGTAACCCAAGGTGTGAAAAAATTACCTAAAAATTTCTGCATTATTAACAAAAAGTATTGTAGTGTAGTGTGAAGTGTGTAGTGTGAAGGGGGGTAGGGTGTAGTGTGAAGGGGGGTAGGGTGTAGTGTGAAGGGGGGTAGGGTGAAGGGTGTAGGGTGTAGGTTGTAGGGTGTATGGTGTAGGTTGTAGGTTGTAGGGTGTAGGTTGTAGGTTGTAGGTTGTAGGGTGTAGGGTGTAGGTTGTAGGGTGTAGGTTGTAGGGTGTAGGGTGTAGGTTGTAGGGTGTAGGGTGTAGTGTATAGTGTGTGTGTAGTGTATTGAAGTGTACTGTAATGTAGTGTATTGAAGTGTATTGTAATGTAGTGTAGAATAGTTCTAGTAGTGTAGAATAGTGCAATGTAGTGGTGCGGTGTAGTGCAGTGGAGTTTAGTGGAGTGCAGTGGAGTTTAGCGGAGTGCAGTGGAGTGCGGTGCAGTGCAGTGTAGTGTAGTGTAGTGTAGTATAAGGCGATACGAAGTTCGCCGGGACAGCTAGTATATAATAAGATATAAGTAGTAATATTTTGAACCAAGAGTCGTCGCGTCGGGGGACCGCTAAGTTGTGAAATTCGTTGTCATCAGCAGTAGTAAAGTAAATGAAATGTGTTCTGTTCATTTTATTTACTTAGCGGTCACCCTCTACGCGATGACTCTTGGATCAGAATGTTACTATTAAACTTAAAGGGCCAGTATACATTATTTTTTACTTTTTAGAAGTTTTGGTGGGGTTTTTTTCCTAATTTTTAATTTAAGTTTTATTTCATGCCTTTTAAACTTTAATACTACACACGCTACAATCGAAACCCTATCCCCACATTTACACAAATTTAATACTTTCCACTTTTTTAAGACCACTCGAAAGAACGGTTCCCTCAGGAAGTCAGATATTCAGTTGCACAAACCAGCAGGTAGCCCGTAGGAAGGAAGCTTACCAATAAGGCTAGCATGCCAGACCCTATCAAATGCCTTGGAGATATCGAGAGACACCGCAAGAGCTTCACCGTGCTTCTTTGCGGCTTTACCCCACACACGCGTAGCATACACTAAAAGATCTCCTTCCTACGGAATACCTATTGGTTTGTGCAACTGGATACCTATCTGACTTCCTGAGGGAACGGTTCATAAGAGTGGTCGTCGATGGCTGTTCGTCTGATCTATTGGCTATTGCCGTGACGCCGGTACCTCAGGGCTCAGTTCTCTCCGCAACTTTGTTTGTGCTTTAATAACGATATGCTGAAACCCGGTATATTTGGGTATGCAGACGACAGCACGATTGCGGAGAGATACTTGTCTAGTGCTCAAGCTAGAGGTCCGGATATACTATCTCAGAGAGAGGCCATGATTGAGCGCGTTCCATAGTACTATACATCTCCACACAACTATGACAATGATACCTATTCACATTACAAACAAAAGACATCAACGCGAGCGACAGATATCGACGCCCCCGTCGAACAATTCGGTAATGTGCTTTAATGGGTGTTTTCGTGTTATTCCATTTTCGGTAACTAATAATAATCGAGCCCCTCGGTGGGGACCTTTATGAGTTGAAATGATGATGACATGAATAATATAGTACTTACATGTACACACTTTCTTAATTATGGAATAATATCGTATTAAACATTTACTGTACAACTATTGAAACATAATTTAAACGAATAATATCATAATCGTTTATTACAATAAGTGATACATAAACAGTAAAATACACTTTCATCAGATGAAACTAATAAGAATAATTCACGGTACGTTCGAGCCCCTCGGTGGGGACGTATTTTATTTATTTAATTAATAGTTTAGGATACATAAAATACAGATTTTAAACATTAAGGTGATGTGCTGATGATTAAAGGGTACAGCTTATTTCTAAAGAAATTTCTTCCCGCAGATCCGGGAAAGAGAAAGTTTTGACTGAGATGGCAGACGTATAAACAACTTAATCAAACAAAAAAAAAAGTAATACTTAAAGTAATATTAAATAAATACTAAATTTTAACAAATAAATAAATATAGATAAAAAATGGTATATATAAATACATAGATAAATATATATTAACTCATACAAATACCTATTGTAAATAATACATAAAAGTGTCACCGCTAATCAATTATGTAACTCAAGATGACAGAGAAATATATATAGTGTTCTTTTAGTTTCTTTTTACAAGAGTATATGCTCTCACAGTCACGAATTTCATGAGGAAGAGAATTCCACAACCTGACGGCATGAACAGAGAAGGAATATGAGTAGAAGTCATTACAATGAGTCAGTACGTATATATGAGCTGAAATGAAGAATAAGAATAAGCTAAATTTGATTAGACCTATCTAACTGTAAAAATTAGCTTTCATTTGATAGTCAAACGAATTTCGTAGCATTTTTTGAAAAGAAGTTATGAGTGAAAAAAATATTTGTTTCCTGTAAAATTTAAAATTTTCGATTGCTGGATTATTCGTTAGGAACGTCGATATAAAGTTAGTTAGCTTAGTTTACACTTTCATAATTTTTTATTATTTGTCCTTTCAGCAGCAGCAGAAACACGCATTCTGTAAAAATTACAAATGTCTACCTATTACTGTTCATGAAATACAACCTGCTCAGACGGACGGACAGCGGAGGCTGATAATTATATTAAAGCAAATTGTAGGTAAATCTCTGAGACATTATCTAAGAGTGTCACCATATCAGCCACAAATCGTCCACTGCTAGACAAAGGCCTCCCCCAAGGATTTCCACGAAGACCGGTCCTGCGCTGCCCGCATCCATCGGCTTCCCGCGATCTTCACCAGGTCATCGGTCCACCGCGTGGGAGGCCTGCCTACGCTACGTTTTCCGGTGCGCGGTCGCCACTCGAGAACTTTACTGCCCCATCGGCCATCTGTTCTACCAGCTATGTGCCCTGCCCATTGCCACTTCAGTTTAGCGATTCTGTGAGCTATGTCGGTTACTTTAGTTCTCCTACGGATCTCCTCGTTTCTGATTCGATCACGCAGAGAAACTCCGAGCATAGCACGCTCCATTGCCCTTTGGGTGACCTTGAGCCTTCTTATGAGGCCCATAGTAAGCGACCATGTCTCAGTTCCGTAAGTCATCACTGGCAACACACACTGGTCAAAGACCTTAGTCTTGAGACACTGCGGTATTTGGGACGTGAAGATATTGCGAAGCTTCCCGGACGCTGCCCAGCCGAGTTGGATTCGTCGATTGATCTCTTTCTTGAAGTTGGACCTACCTAGCTGGACTGTTTGTCCCAGGTATACATATTCGTCAACAACTTCCAGTGTAGAGTCTCCAACCTTTATAGGAGTGGGTGCGACACGGACATTTAACATTATTTTCGTCTTGTCCATGTTCATTTTAAGACCCACTTGTGCCATCGAGCAAGAGTGTATGTAGAACATATTTATTGTTTTTGTAAAAATAGTACCAATTCATACTCAATAGTATAAAGGTTGTCACACACGGGCGCTATACTATAATAAGATATATTTAACGTAACAGATATCTTACAATATCGCTCTTCATATAAATCAATGAGAGTACACACACGGGGCAGATAATTATATTTCATCGCCGTCTATCTTAAGATACCGAGCGATACCGCGCGTTCTCGCGATATTTATCTTAAGATAAATACAGCATGATTAAAAAGAGTTTTTAACCGCCTGCATGGCGTAATTGTTAGTCCATTCGCTTCACACCAGGGTCCAGGAGGTCGCGGGTTAGACTCCCGGCGAATTCAACTTTATAAGACTCGGTTAGGTTAGGTTAGGTTAGGTTGATTTAAAAGCGTGTTTTTTAGTTTTTTTAAACTATAAATATATTTTTTTAAGTTTTAAGTACTCTCCTCACCATTCAATTTCAACCTGAATTTGGAGACTCAATCTGCTGAGAGCCGACAGATTGAATCGTAAATCGGTGTGTTGGAGCGTGGCCCAGCATGCTGCTGCGTGTTGTGTCGTTCGCGCTGGCAATCTGCAAATTATTTCAACAGATTGTGTGGGTCTTGAATGGTGAGTAGTGCAATTGCCTCAATTTCGGCTAAGTCACGCTCGTGCCGTCACTGTACTGTGAATGAGTAGTAGTGTTCTGTGCTGTAATATAACTGGTAATAAAATAAATAATATAGGAAAAAAATCTTCTGGTTCCAAGTAATCCATAATGTTCATTTGCCAGAATAGCTTCGCGATCCTAACGAAATAGGTATTTGGGAAAACATTTGCTATCGCTCGTGCGCTCATGCCCCCGGGCATCGCGCACAGCACATACTAAGAGCCTCACGCACACATCGACGGACGCTGCCAGTTGGCGAGAAGTTGCGACGAAAGGCGGAATGTTTTCTTACGTACCTACGGATAGTGATTGTTGTGGCGTCCCCGAAACTCCGATACAGAGAAATTGAAGTTAATAGCAGTAGGTAATAGTGATAATTTCAAGTGAGTATTTTGTTATGTAGATAATAGTAAATAGCAAGGAGTATAAACTAAATTGATTTTTGATAAATCGGCTTGTTGACGATATGCGCCCTAAATGACTGAAATTTTGTATTGTAAGGTTATTTAGGTATTTGCAGTGTATCTAAAATAAATAAAGTTTAAAAAAACTAAAAAACACGCTTTAAAAGTACATCAGACTAAAAAGTAAAAATAATTCTTAATATAAGTTGAAAATAATAATTAACGAAAAATATAACTAGAATTACTAAAATAATACTAGATTATTGTGAAAAAGCGTGGGGCGCTCTGTGCCATATTTTTCGTCTATCGAGCAACCCACACTTTTTCCCAAATAAGACTAGTATTTTTTGTTAATTATTATTTTCAACTTATAGAATTATTTTTTACTTTTCAGTCTGATGTACTTTAAAAGCGTGTTTTTTAGTTTTTTTAAACTCTATTTATTTTTTAGTTCAAACTTATGAAATTATTATATTGTCGCTGATTCTTGATAAGTCTACAAAGTTTGAATTAAATGTGTCCGTTTAAAGTGGGTCAAAATCGAGTCCAAAGGAGTCGGTTACATACAAACATACAGGTGAAGCATTTTTTTTAGTAAAATTTTGAGTGCGTTTGGGTAACACCTTACCTTATAATAAAAGCGTGATAAAATATTATGCTAGTTATTGTGAACGAAACTACTAATGTGATACTATAATAATTAAACGAGTATACCTAACGTGACCATCTAAATAATAAGTAGGTTTTATGGGTTCCGTACAAAAAAAACGGAACCCTTATAGGATCACTCGTGCGCCTGTCTGTCTGTCCGTCTGTCACAGCCATCACAGATCACTGTCCGAATCTACTGGACCATATCAAGTGAAATCAGGTAGGATGGTGTAATCCTATCACCCAAACACAGATGTGCAGTCAATAAATATTTTTAAAAATTAAGGGTATTTTCGGGGGACCAATTAGGAAATTTAAAAAAAAAGTTTTGCAGACCTTACTGTGTCATATATCAAATGAACAACTTCGAACAATTTTGCATTATTATTTTTGGTTTTTGTTAATTTTCTAATAAAGTACTACACCGATTTTGATAAAATTTATATGGGATCACATGGGAAGCACTAAGAAAAAAAAATCATCAAAATCGGTTCACCCAATAAAAGTTCCGAGGTAACACTTATAAAAAAAATAAAAAAAACATTCAGTCGAATTGAGACACTTGGAAAAAGACGAAAATTGACCATTCCCCCCATTAGGTGATTACTCCAAAACTACAAAATATAGTTTAATTAAGTCCAAATGCGACGATGGAAAATTCGGCTACATTCACGAACATGTTTAGCTGCTGTAACGTCTTGGAACAGCGAAGTACAAACACACAATCGTTTATAAAAAAAAGCAATGTAATCCATTTTGAGTTAGGAAGAAATAAAACAATAATCACTGGTCAATCTTTTTCTTGAAAACCTACTAATGTTAACTTTTCCCACTCCCAGAATTTTTAAACAGATAGATATCGATAACGTGGGTGGGATCCCATCTCTACTATCGACTTCACCATCGACATCTCTATTGTACGTGTGCTTTGCTTTCCCCCCGACCCCCAATCGTGCGATAGAGAGCGTTGCAGCTCGCAACTGACAATAGGTACTTTTCTGGACGAAATTCCCATTTCGGGAGAAAACGGTTTTCACTAACTAAATCTCAACAAATCTCTTTGATTTTGATGTCGATCGTTTCAGCACAATATATTCTAGGTTTATAGGTTTCGCTTTTTTAAAAAAAATACATTGATTTTGTTCAAAAAACGGCTTAATTCGACACAGTTTTAATCACAAAAATTACGTTACTTGAGCTGCCTATAAGTCTGAATCTATAGCAAATTTTGAAAAAAGGAAAAGCTATAAACCTAGTAATTCATTGTGTCAATAACATACTAAAAAATCATGGTGATTGGAAAATATTTAGAAGTGGAAAAACGTTTTCTCTTTTTGTATGGACGAGCACGTACTATTCTTCCCTCTTAAAAGCCACTTATAAACCAATTTTTTTTTTTGCGTCATGTTTTGGCGGACCCATTAAGTTTATGAAATAATGAGTACATCTAAACTAGGGAATGCTATCCCGCACCCAAATGATAATCCTGCAGTCCCGCGGAACCATCGGGACTGCGGGATGGGTCAAAAAAGTAGAAAATAAATAAAACCATCAATTAAATTCGTTATGCTACATTACAAAGCTTTTAATTATTAAAATAAAACAAAATTTGGTGTAATTTATTAGGAACTTTTAATTAAAAATAAACAACTATAATAAAAACCATTAAATGACATCTATGTGTATCTTTATATATCTATAGAAGCACATTATATTTATTTATTTACTAGCTGTGCCCACGACTTCGTCTGCGTGGAAGTTTTGAATTTTCCCACAGGAAATCTTGAATTTTTCGAGATAAAAAGTATACTATATGTTAACCCGGGCTATATAAGGAACTACTATACAAAATTTCATCAAAATTGGCTTTGTAATTTTTGAGTAATGCGCTAACATACAGACAGACAGACAGACCAAAATGCCAAAAGTTGTTGTTTTGGCTTCTATATCGTTAGTAATGTCCACCACGGTTTTTATTTTCCAAAAATATTGAAGTACAGACACGGCCCCCGTACAGTTTTATTATATGTGTATATAGATGTTTCAAATCCCATGGATCCCGCACGCCTAGTTCCACAAATGAGATCCCGCAAAATATGCGCAGGATCCTGTATTTTGCGGGATGCGGGATTGCAGGATTGCAGTCCCTAGTCTACATGCTGTAGCATCCAATCTCGGAATGACAGTGTAAGCGCTGCTGTATCGCAAGTAGAGCACGGCCAACGGCGACTTCAGCAGATTGAGCCAGCAAATTGTGTTTGGGATTGAATCGTGAGGAGGCTGTGTTACTTTAGTATTAGTACTGTAATCACACCAAGTTTCACGCTTGTTTGTATTGCCGTTTTTACGATAGATATAATCAAAAAAATATACCTCTAAAATACCTAAAAAAAAAACATTTAAATTGTGTAGAGACCCTCTTATTTAAAAAAATCTAATTTTTAGTATTTGTTATTTTATCGACAATAGAAATACACATTCTTTAAAAAAGTATACTTTCTACCTATTATGATTCATGAAAGACGGCCCACGGACAGACAGCGGAGGCTTAGTACGTTGGTCACCCTTTGGGTGTACAGAACCCTTAAAAGTACTGTTTTAGGGTTCCAGAGCCGAAATAGCAAAAAATGGAACCCTTAAAATTTCGTCATATCCGTCCGTCTGTCCGTCTCCGCATGTCACAGTATTTTTTTCTGCTACAATTAGACCATAGTACCTACATAAATGTAAAAAGACCCGAAGTGGAAAATCAAGTCAATTGTCAAAAAAGGTTTTTTGATGGTTCCTTTACGTAAAATGATGAAAAAATGAGGATGAAATATTTTTTTTGAGTGTATCCCCTCGAGTGGGGTATCGCTGGATAAATCTCATTATATGAAATATAGTAAAGGTTTCAAAATTTCAAAATTTAGAGATGCACAATGACGCTATTTGTGTCCCCAACTTTTGAACTATGGTAATTTCAAATTCTGCAAAATATATAATAACAATACAGAAGTTAGTTAGACTTTATTAAAATTATCAAACAAAAAATATTTTGGTAATGAAGTAACAATTTGTCAGGGTGGCTACACTACTAAAAACAACATTTTCTTTCAAAAAGGGTTCTAATAATTTTTATGAGACTAGTGAAGGTATTTAAATTATCTTCATTTAATGGTCGATCACAAGCCATAGTTCGTTATTCCAGGAAAAAGCCCAGGTTGTTTATTATTTTTTCTCTAAAATACCCCGTAAATACCCATAGGTAGATTGGACAAATACCCACCGCCTATGCGTGGTCTGTCTGATATGCTAAGGATAAGACACACTTTACCGATTTTTTCCATTTTACGGTTTTCTTTAGTTGATAGCGCTATCTACAGTTAGCTTTGCGAACTATGAGGACCTGACGATTGGATTGTGACGTCACTGACGTGAATTTCAGAAAATTAGAAATGGCTGCGATAGGTAGTGGACGGGGAACGATGGATTCCCAAAATCAAGTGCAAAGTGATACAGTAGACCGTTTAAAATTACTTTATCCAAATGTGAACGAAGATGAGACACCGTTGCCGAGATCGTGGAGTACCAAGGACAAGTTCAGCTATATTGGGTTGTCGCAAAATAATCTACGAGTCCACTACAAAGGTAAGAAGGTTGAGGGTTTGTTTACGGACTACTAGCTGGCAAAACGGTTCGTCAGCCCGCTTAACAATGATCTAGAAGTGATTGCCAACTGCTTGGTGTAATTTGCACAAAGCGCCACTATACTGACGTGTCACCCGCGGCCGTATTGTGGCTGCTTTGAGTCCGTCGTAGTAGCTCGAACAAAGGAATCAGCTGATCGTATATTTTATAACAACACTCGAAAATAAATGATCACTCGGGTGTGATATTCAAAACGTTGCAAAAATTATGTGGAATCGCTACAGTATGCCCTGGGAACATTTTGGAGTAGATTTATCGAGTATCTCGCAATAATGAACGAGGTTTCCTATGCCCTGTAACTCCTGATACACGTACGAATGTAGATAAACATTATGAAATATCATCGATTTCATCTTATTCACTGACTGCACTACTGTAGCGACTGCAAATCCTAATTTGAATTATTGATGCGGTTATTTATTACTTATTATTTGAATGAAGATACTCCCATCTTGTGCAGTGCATGTATATTTTAAACAATACATACAGGATGCAATATTAGAAAACTCTATGTATTACACAGATGGCTAGTATATCACATAATTATTATTAGTTCATCTATGTGAATGCCAAATACTAAATGAGTACTGTATATGACGATATAATAGTAAGTAAAGTAATGAAGCAGAGTGGTTTAAAGGTTTCCTATTCTTAATTATATCTCACTAGCTTTTGCCCTTGGCTTCGCCCGCATGGACTTTGTTTTTATGACTGTCTCTGAGGGTGAGTGGTGTGCAAGCTGACGTGCGAGCGTAAACATGAGTTTTTTCCAGATCCCTTTAGGAACTATATCAGGCTATTCTGATTAGCAATCTATATCACTTCCCAGCCCTCAACCAATTCTATACAAAAATCTTCACATCAGGAGGTCGCGGGTTCGATTCCGGGCGGAGTCTTACTTTGTAGGACTCACTTTGTATAGTGGAAGGGATTTTTCTAAGCCCGCCTGGCTAGCTACACCACCATTTTATCTAAGTCTCGATGCCAAACCTCAGTGTCAATAACATTGATGTGTTCCGGCTTGAAGATAAGATAGCCAGTTCCACATTGCGTTGGGGGAATCTTGGTAAGCCCGTTTCCATGTTCGGCATCAAAGTCACTTACCATCAGGTGAGATGATGCCAAGGGCTTACCAATGGTGAATAAAAAAAAAGTTCTCAATTCAGCTGTATGTTGTTTTTTGCATGTTTGTTACGCGATATACGAGTATTCGCAGTTTGTGAACCAATTTTTATGATTCTTTTTTATTCTATAGCCTGTACTGCTAGTTTGGTCCCCTATAAATTTTATGAAAATTGGTGTAGTACTTTTTTAGAAAATTAACAAAATCCAAAACTAAATGAATATATTTAGTGGTTTTAACAATTCTTTGTTAAACCTTTTCATGTACTTTATGCATTTATACTCTACCTACTTTGATAACTGGTATCTCAAGAATCTTCTAACAAAAAAAAGCCCTTGAGATACTTAGTTACTTTATAACAGGAGTACAACAATGATACCTATTTATTCTTAACAATTCACAATGAGAGTGACAAAGAATTATTTTTTTCATTCAGTTCAGTCTCCTTAGCATGTGTAGTGAGTGAGTAGACTCATACTTGGTTGGTTTTTTATTATACATGAGGTTTAGTATGTAATCGCAACAAGTTTCATGCTTGTATGTATTACCATCTTAACAATAGAACAAAAACAAAAAAAAGCTTAAAAACGTTTCTTGGATAAGGATCCCCCTCGATTTTTGAAATTTTTATTTTTACATTTTTATAGTAAATCCCGCATAATGACACATATTCTGTGATAATTTCAACTGCCTACTTACCTATTACAATTTAAAAGATACGGCCCTTTAAAAGTCGGACAAACAGACGGACGGACAGATGGCGTAGGCCTAGTAACATAGGGTCCCGTTACGGTACGGAACTCTAAAAAGTATCAACATTGGAATTGAGAAACAAAAATAGTATATAATTTTTACTTTCGAGCTGCGAAGCAGGGAAAAAGGTATTGTGGTGGGAAAAAATGAAAGTTGAGATTTTGATTACAAGTACAAGTACACTAATTAAAAAACAAAAATATAAAAATGTGTGTGTTTGTCCATCCGGTGCTCTACTGGTTACAAAGTAACTATTTAGTAATCTGTGCTACTGGACGGATTTTGGTAAAAGTTAGGGTTAGTGCAATGTTATTTTTAAACAGACGTTTTATTCAAATGTACCCTATCTTGATTTTTTAGGGTTGCCACCATTGTAAAAACTAGCATATTTTTTTTTTCAAAAATGGCTCTAACGATTATGTTCAAACTCGATATTTTACTGTAGCTTTATTAAAACTACAGCACGCTTTAGTTTGTTATTCTATGAAAAATCAGAATTAGGCACGTCCTATACAAATCCAGGTCTATTTGTCTCAGAAATGGTTTTAACGTTTTAATGATACTTTGTGAATAACTAGGACGTAATAAGGTCTCCTGTACTGGATACTTAATTATTCGTACGTACGTAGGGTAGAGGAAGTATTGTTTTTCCAATTTTATGAAAAGTGTTCTATATCATTTAACACATATCGAAAAACCGAATATCTCAATTCCATCCGTGCGTCCGTCCGCCCGTGCGTGCGTGCGTGCGTGGGTGTGTGCGTGCGTCCGTTCCGTCCGTCCGTCCATCCGTCCGTCCATCCGTCATGCTTGGCTCTGGAGGCTATATCTTTAGTCCGATTGGGATAAAATTTGGAACTTAGACATTTAAATTATTTCATCGAGGGATTTACAAAAGTTTCTTCGTACCTTCGAACCGAAGAGTAGCTGTCATACAACAAAGTCTGTTTATTTCTTAAAAACGGTTCAAACGATTTTGATAAAACTTTGCGTGTCGGAGTTGCTTATGTTTATCTGTTACACAGTAATACCCATTGCTCTGGGAAAAATCGTGTTTGTATGGTTCTCCTACAAAGTGAAATTTAAAGTTGCATTTACATATTCTGGAATTTTATTGTAGAATCTTATACACTGCCTCACAAATGACTTGTATCCTTTCCTACTAAGTAAGTGTAATGTTTATAGTTGATTTGTGTACAGACCGACTGCGACAGACGGTGAAGGCTCCGCGAGAAAGTACACAGGCCAGCACATCAAGCTATTCACTCGTAGTGCGATTCTGATCCATACGCATTTGGCATAAGAACGGTACAAAGTCCAAAGTGTGTAGCTTGATGTGCTGGCCTGTGAACGTGGCTGTACAATTTATTTCACAAATGTGATGGAAATAATAGTATTGTTAGGTACAGCAGCCCTGACTACTCGAGTACTTTCCGATTAGATAAAAATATGTAGGTTAGTAAGTCTGGATTACAAATTATTAATTCAAAAAAAAAAAACAATAATTCTAACATGATTGTTACCTATTGAGTTCAATAATTCTAATATGATTGTTACCATTTTCTAGAAGCAACTCAACGAATTTTAGAGCTTTAATTATCTTTGTTAGGGACTAAAGAAACTGCCAGAATTCAGTATTGCATTGTTTACGTAATGTAGACAGCGTACATTCCAAATGACAAATTTCTACCTTTAACGGTTTTTAAAATATCAGCTTTTATCAAACTGCCGATATTTCGTCACTCACTCACTCACCGACTCACTGATCATCAAAAAGGTAGACCACTTCCGACTTCCAGGTGACTTAGAAAGTTGAAATTTGGCATGGAGATAAGTAATTGGACGTACACAAAGGAACAATTCGAAAAACGGCCAAGTGTAAGTCGTGCTCGCGCACCAAGGGTTCCGTATCACCACTAATCATCAAAATATATACAGGGTGTAACAAAATTGGTGTAGGTCCCGTTAACTGGGGCTTCTACTCATCATACTGAACAACTTTTGTGCTACGAATTTGCTGAAATCGCAAAAAAATATTTTTTTCTTTATTAAAAATCGATCAGTGGATCAACCAATTTTGTGCATTTTAGTATGGAGCGTCCAAATTTTTTTTTGAGAATTGACTTTGGGTTCCTTGGGGAAAGTTGTTCAGTATGATGAGTAGAACCCTCAGTTAACGGGTCCTACAACAATTTTGTTACACCTGTATAGACCACTTCCAGCTAAACTCTAAACTTGACTGAGATAAGTTGTATTAGGCAAATACAAAGAAAAAAAAATGAAAACCAGGGTAAGTGCGAGTCGGACTTGTGAAATTAGGGTTCCATACTACTATCATTTATGAAAATTTTAGACCACTTCCAGGTGACTTCGAAACTTGTTGGCATTTTAGTAGATTATTGGGCATATACAAAGCAAAAAGAAAAACCGACCAAGTGCGAGCCGGACTAGCAAAATTAGGGTCCCTTACAACGAATACTCATCAAAATAATTATATAGACCATTTGCAGGTGACTTATAAACTTTGGGATCGAAATAGGTTCTTGGGGCACATTAAGGAAAAATACAAAAACCCGTCCAAGTGCGAGTTGGACTCGTGCACCTAGGGTTTCGTACCACCACCACTACCACCACCACCACCACCACCACTAAAAATAATACTTAAATAATAATACTTAAAACCTATGATCAATATATTTTATGCATCTTTGTTGATTAGAGCTTTATTTCATCTCATTTATAAAGATATTTTTCTTGACTAGGCAATCACGAAAATCGTCCCAAATACCTGTCGAGTAAGGCTCGAGAGTGCTGAGGATGATGCATACATGACAGCTGGAAAGAATTCATATACAAACAAATACATTTCCCCCTGTCCTGCCCCGCTCCCCGCCTTGTCGAGCCGGATTGTCGGCGGCTGTTGACCGGCGCGGCGGCGGCGGCGGCGGCGGCGGCGGCGGCGGCGGCGGTGGGCTCGCCTGCTGCCTGCCGCCTGCCGTCTAGACGCGACCTGCGGACAAGGACCCCGCGAGTCGATATCGCAATGTCTCGCCTAACGGGACGGCTAGGGAGTAGTAGGGAGGGATTTGCTCGATATAATGGTTTACCACCTCGCTCGCTCGCGAGTCGCGACATACCGTCATCGGGCACCTTATCTTGTACGTAAACCGCGCTGATAAGTATAAACAATATAGTACTCTTAACCTTTGTGGCCAGTTCACGTAGCAGAGCAGCAGACGCGTCCATGCCTTTCGTTTGTCATTCATTACCTTAAGGCTTAAGGCCTAATTCGATACATAACAAAACTAAGTAATATTACGAATGTGAAATAGGTCAGCTTGTCACAAATAATGTGTATATTGTTTATAATTTTAAGACACTAGCTGTTTCTCGCGGCTTAACTTGCGTAGACTACGTTGCTATGACTTTTCGAAGGTGCGCAGTGCGCGAGCCGCAAGCGGCTTGCGAGCGTGGAAATAGTAACCTATGTGTTATGTTAATCGAGGTACTAATCTGTCTACCTACCAAATTTCAGGCAGATCCGTTCAGTAGTTTTTGCGTGAAAGAGTAACAAACATACATCGATACATTCTTAACAACTTTCGCGATTATAATATTAGTAGGATGTGCATATCTATCTAGATAGACATAGGGTGTTAGTTATTTCAATTCCAAATGAACAGTGAACTCGCGAAGAACCAATAACAGTTGGCACAAACAACCAGAGATTTATTCAAACATTATCATTCAACTGTACTTAGTGCCTCAAGTAGCAAGTGCCCGAAGACTTACCGATACTTACCGATTCGTGTTCAGAGCTAGAGGAGTAACTATTTAGTAATCTTTGGCTAGAGCGGCGAAACTAAACTGTTTTAGTTGCAGTTTTGTTTTAGTTAAATTTTCATTTGATTTATTTTTAAGTAGGCACATGAGCCATGTTGGAGTGTAGTTGATTCACAATAAAAGAGTGACCGCTCAGCAACGCTTTTACTATAGAATGAGACCGGGCCGGCACTCCGGGAGTCGGGAACTGTAGAGCCTATGCATTTGTAATATACAGGGTCTTAACAAAGGTATGCACTTTTTAACTGGAGCTTGTACTCATGAAACTGAACAACTTTCCCTAAGAAACCCATGGTCAATTCGCAATTGTTTTTTTTAATAAAAATATTAAATTGCGCGGAATACGCTAGAATAGGTATACAATTGCGGGGCGGCGGCGCGGTCATTGAACTTTGTGCCTTTGACTGTCAAGTTTGTAAACCTGGTAGTTATTCTGAGCAGTTTGATAATTTAATTTAAAAATAATAATTGCGAATAGACCATGCGTTTCTTGGGGAAAGTTGTTTAGTTTCATGAGTACAAGCTCCAGTAAAAAAAAGTGCATACCTTTGTTAAGACCCTACATAACGTGGTGAACCTGTTAGCGACGAAACCCTTATAGTCAATAGCGCCTGTCCGCCTGCTGTGCGCTCTAGTGTTTTCAATTCACGCAAATTATTCGCAATAAATGGTGAATCACCTCTATCTATGGCGTTCGTTCTTACTATGAGATTCTATTTAATGCGCGGTTTTCGTTTCAAATTTCATTTGGCATTGGAGGTGTTCCGTGTTTTGGGCAGAACAGATACTTACTTATGACGTTTATCTGTAATTACATTGATTTAATTTCAAATAAATAATTAATTTTGGTATAATTCATTTGTATTTTTTAAACTCTTATTATTACCTTTTTGAAAAGCTGATAAACTGGGAAGTTTTTTTTTGTATTTGGCTGGCTTATTGTGTGTTTTTTTTTCATAAACTGACGTCAAAGTCCAGCAAAACTGTTTTTTATACTCACAAAATTTGGAAAACTAAATGTGAGAACTGTGCACTTTTGCGAAACATATAGGGTTCATTCGGATACTCCTAGAGGCCTGGTGCTCTATCTCTGGACTTCTACATGAAATGAATTTCATTCACTTCATATTTACAAATTCTAATAAATGAAAAGGCTGCGATTTAGAGGTACCTTGTGGTTTAAAATCATCATATCAGCTCATATACGTCCCCATTGAGAGGCTCGAGACTTCCCTGAATTAGGGCATTCGATCGAACCTTAGGTGACCACGCGGACCCAGTGCGGGTTGGTCGACATTACACACAACCTTCGATTTTCTTCCCTCACGATGTTTTTCTTCACCGTAAGAGCGTCGGATAAACGGTTTAATATAATGATAGTTAATCGCGAGCCCTTTGATAATAATCAATTTTGTAATTACAGCGCTTTCGTTAAAATTTTGTTGACAAGAGTGTATCATAGCTGTAGCTTGTACTTGTTCCCCTTGACAACGCGAGTGAGGAGGCTCGCCGGAGCCCTGAGGGCAGACGGTCTAATGCAGATAACAGACACCAGCTAGTTTTGAACCTCTCGCACCCAAGAAATTACTGTTCATTGTAAAGATATTATGAAGCTTTATAATTATGTTGTTCACCATATTATCCTGTTTTCAACAAACTCGGCGTCTTCTCTTTCTCTCCTCCTAATTACCTCTACGGCAATGAATTAAGAATCCCGTATTTGTTTCATCTCTCTTCTACTCTATCTGTCTAATATAAATTCGTATTTCCTTGGTCTCAACGATACATTGTTAGTTGCAGGCTCACCATAGTGTGTCTTAAGGAATGCCTACAGGACCGTCTCTGCTCACTGGGCTGTGTTTATATGAGTGAGGCGACTTCGTGCGTTCGTTCTGTTTGTGTACGGTGTGCAGAAACAGCACGTAGCCACCGCGCCGCGCACATGCCAAACGCCACACGTCAATTATACAGCTGATTCAAAATACGAGATTTCTAGGTGTATGTCCTTGGAGTTGTAAGAGTTAGATCCTACTTCCTGTCTTGTGGAGTTTGTTTTAGGCGTATGTTCTTCGAGGTGTAAGAGTTAGATCCTACTTCCTGTCTTGTGGAGTTTGTTCTAGGTGTATGTCCTTCGCGGTGTAAGAGTTAGATCCTGCTTCCTATCTTGTGGAGTTTATTCTCTGTTTGTAGTTCTTCGTTACCTTGTTTTGTGTTTCATTAATAGTAGATTGTTAATCAAGGGAAGAAAGGAACCTATTTCACTCGAGATATTTCTGGCGCTCGAACGAAGTGAGAGCGCCAATAGTTCGAGGGTGGAATGGGTCATTTCACCCGAGTTAAACACTCTACTTTTCATTTCGACTGTGAGGAAATGAATTATTTATATGATATAAAGTATTAATTAGATATCAATAATTTAAGCTTACCTATACCCAGCCTCCAACCTTTTCGCAATGGCCGCTAGCTACGGCCGACTAGATTGTACCTAATCGAGATGGTCACGACGTGCATCTAGGTGGCCATGGCGAAAATTGAAAAAAAAGTGTCATTGTATCATTGCAATATGGCGCGCAGCAGAATGATTTAATATCAACCTATAGATCTAAAAAAAACACGTCGTTTAATGTTTAGTTGAGTTTAGATATATGAAAACTTCTTATTTTAATGTAATTTAATAATATGATGTAACTCAATTATCTTCGACTCCGTGGCTGGAAATAAAAAAAATTACTTTCCACCCTAGGGATGACAATACTTTCCTCCCTAGGGATGGAAAAGCAATGTTCCACCCGGCTATCTACTCATGAAAATTAAACTTTCCGAACAGGAGAGATGAAAAAGTCTTTGCACATTATTTCAGGCACTCGGCTTTTACGACGAGTGTTTGGTATTTAAAAATAATACATACACAATGTAAACTCTGTAAAACGTCACTCGTTAATACGATTCACTCTATGAAACGTCAAACTTTTTTGGCTTCAGTTGATTTACTTTGACGCTAATTTCTCTCTGTATATCGAAAACTCACAATAACGTCACAAAATGCCCGGTCCCTTAAGTGTCGCTATATAGAGTTTTCACTGTACTTCTTCTCCCAAGAGGGACGGAACGAGGCCGTACGTTTATAGCTCCCTCGGTTGCTGTTTCTGTCGAATATTTATAAATACTTATTTTCTTTTTTGTCAACCGTGTCCGTCGAAATGATGACACAGGCATGACCGAATTCCCCGCCGCGTGGGGTGCTCAGGCAAGGCGGTGAGCGGTGACCGAGGGTCATAGTTTATGAATGAAGGGCCGACCCACCGTACATCGACCTCTTCACTTCCTCGCACATTCTCTGTGTGCTGTCAATGCCCTATGTCAGCTGATCTACCCGATTAATGCGTATAATATAAACAGCATGAAGAATAAAATACTCATTGGTGGATATCAATACTGGGCTAATACTAATAGTCAGGACAGCTTTTCTCAATAAACCTTCCATTTCTAACTGCTGCCACTGCTAACCACCTCCATGGCGTAATGGTTCAGTCCATTAGATTCACATCAGGAGGTAGCGGGTTCGATTCCCGTCGGTGTCAACTTTGGATGACTCGGTTTGGTTGGTGGAAGGGCATTTTCTAAGCCCGCCTGGCTAGCTACCATCATCTTATCTAAGTCTTGCCGCCACACATCAATGCTAACAACATTGATGGTGTGTTCCGGCTTGAAGTTAAAATAGCCGGTTCCCCATTGCGTTGGGGAATGTTGTTATGCCCATCGGCATCGTTAGTTAGTGAGCCCGCTTCCATCTTCGGCATCATCTTCACTTACCATCAGATGAGATAATGCCAAGGAATTACCAATTGTGAATTATTGAAAACGCTAAACACGTTAAAAACAACTAAGTACAATTGCATTGCATTATTATTAATGGTTTTTGTTCATTTTCTAATAAAGTACTACACTGATTTAATAAAATTTATAAGGGATCCCAGGGAAGAACTCTAGTTTTCAAATAAAAAAAGAATCATCAAAATCAGTTCGCCCAGTCAAAAGTTCTAGTAACAAACATAAAAATAAATTAAAAAATACATTCGAATTGAGAACCTCCTCCTTTTTGGAATTTGGTTTAAAAAAAAATGAAGGAAAGTTAGCGAAAACAAACTTCAAAAAAATTAAATGATTGATATCTATTCACATTACAAGCAAAAGACATCAACGCGAGCGACAAAAATATGCTTTTTTTTGTCATTTAGTTCGGACTCCTTAGCGCGAGTACGACTCACCCTTGGCCGATTTTTATTATTTGTTGTTTTACTTGACTACTAGTACTGTTATCACACCAAGTTTCACGCCTGTATGTGTTGCCGTTTCTATTAATCAAATATACTTCTAAAGAACGTTGGTTCTAGTATGGAGACCCTCCCCTTTTTCACTTTTTTAAATTTTTAGTAGTACTTATTGTTATAGCGGCAATAAAAATACACATTACATGAAAATTTCAACTGTGTACCTATTACGGTTCATGAAATACAGCCCGCTGACACACGGACGGACAGACAGCGGAGGCTTAATAAGGTCCTGTTGGGTTGGGTGTACGAACCCTAAAAAGTATCGAGCGAAAAAGTAAAAAAAATAAATGTAAAAAGTATTGTTTTTGTTTTATGCATACGAATGTGCAATGTCATTCACTTCATAATTTGTAATTTTCACGTTCAGCCGGCTTGCGACCGACTCAACATATTCAAAGTATATATATTAGTACAAAAAGGCACGAAAGCCCCAGTTCTGTTCCACCCTGTACATGGACTGGGTTAGATGACCCCCCGGCTGACTATGCAAATATATGGTACTCATACATGTGTTATATATGCGGGCACACCTTGGACACTTCATACAACGGGCCCGAAAATACATTTCAAAAAGGGAATGACGGAACAAACAAAATGGCGGCGAAATCCTATACGTTCGACAACCAAAATGTAACCAATCTGTATCAATCTGGGTGACGAGGGGGTGAGGTCGCAATCTAGAGAGCGGCAGGGAGTGTCTATACTGTATTTTAGTACTAATATATATACTTTGATGCGGGGGACAAAGTGACGTAGGCTCGTTGGTTGGATCGACCTTCAAATCAAATCAAAATAATTTATTTTAAATAGGTGCTTACACACACTTTTAAATATAGTCAAAAAACAAAAAAAAAACTTATTGTCTATTACATAACGTCATGATACAGATTACAGTATCAGGTAATGGTATTTGTTATAGAATCAACATATATATCTTTGTCATTTACTGTCTAACATTACACTATTATTGACCTTTTTTACATTAGGCAAAAAGGATTTTATAAATTTTGTTTTCTTAGCATTTAATAATAAGTTGTTCACAGTGAACCAGTTCAGTATCTTTGAAAGAGTGTTGTCTGGTCTGGGTACGTTATCTGGGTACTCGGAATTAGGTGTGTGTTTAATGCACTTTTCAACCGACTTCCAAAGGAGCGGCTAAGTTCGAGTCGGACTCTCGCACTGAGGGTTCGGTACCACAAAAATAATGTTCACCTACAGCGTCATATCCTTACTAATATTATAAATGTGTTTGTTTGTTTGTTACCTCGTTATGTTCGGCGGCACGACTTAGATAAGATGATGGTAGCTAGCCAGGCGAGCTATGAAAATGCCCTACCATCATCATCATATCAGCCACAAATCGTCCACTGCTGGACAAAGGCCCTACCATACCATCAACCAAACCGAGTCTTAAAAAGTTGATCCCGCTGGGAGTCGAACCCGTGACCTCCAGGTGTGAAGGGAATGTACTAACCATTACGCCACGGAGGCGGTTAAGTATGTTTAAATATATACATCACACTTATATTGTCAAGGCGAAAATTTGTGAGTGTGTGAGTTTGTTACTTCTTCACGCAAAAACTACTGAATGGATCTGGCTGAAATTTAGTAGGTAGACAGGACCTGTATTAACACATAGGCTACTTTTTTCACACTCGCGAGCCGCTTGCGGCTCGCGCACTGCGCACCCTCAAAAGGTCATAGAAACTTTGTCCACGCGGGTGAAGCCGAGAGAAACAGCTAGTAATCTATACTTATAAAACAGTTTGTCCCGACTGATTATTATCAACGCACAGCGCACTCCACTGGACGGATCACGCTGCAATTTGACATACAGATAGCAATTATGACGTAGGCATCCGCTAAAGAAGAATTTTGGCAAATTCCAACGACAACGGTAAAAAAACAGGATTCGCGCGGCCAACGCCACTGGGCATTCGTTATAGGTGTTAAACAAACCGACGCAGAGCCAACAAGCCTGTTCGTCACACGAATGTTTGCCCTGGGTGGGGATCGAACCCACGTACTTTGGCCCAAAAGGCAGAACCCGACCACAGGACCATAGGGTCAGTCGAAGTATGACGCATAGGTTACACTCTTGCTGAAGGCCATGAAATAGAAATTTCATCACATACTCGTAATGTCTAGGTTTTTTTAATTCACAATTGGTAAACCCTTGACAACATCTCACCTGGTGGTGATTCTGGTTTGGCAAGATCTAGGCTAGGCCTGGGAAGCGATCGACCTCAGTGCGACTTGAGTGGGTCGATTCATCATCATCATCATATCAGCCACAAATCGTCCACTGCTGAACAAAGGCCTCCCCCATGGATTTCCACGACGACCGGTCCTGCGCTGCCCGCATCCATCGGCTTCCCGCGACCTTCACCAGGTCATCGGTCCACCGCGTGGGAGGCCTGCCTACGCTACGTTTTCCGGTGCGCGGTCGCCACTCGAGAACTTTACTGCCCCATCGGCCATCTGTTCTACGAGCTATGTGCCCTGCCCACTGCCACTTCAGTCTAGCGATTCTGTGAGCTATGTCAGTTACTTTAGTTCTCCTGCGGATCTCCTCGTTTCTGATTCGATCACGCAGAGAAACTCCGAGCATAGCACGCTCCATTGCCCTTTGGGTGACCTTGAGCCTTCTTATGAGGCCCATAGTAAGCGACCATGTCTCAGTTCCGTAAGTCATCACTGGCAACACACACTGGTCAAAGACCTTAGTCTTGAGACACTGCGGTATTTGGGACGTGAAGATATTGCGAAGCTTCCCGAACGCTGCCCAGCCGAGTTGGATTCGTCGATTGATCTCTTTCTTGAAGTTGGACCTGCCTAGCTGGACTGTTTGTCCCAGGTATACATATTCGTCAACAACTTCCAGTGTAGAGTCTCCAACCTTTAGAGGAGTGGGTGCGACACGGACATTTAACATTATTTTCGTCTTGTCCATGTTCATTTTAAGACCCACTTGTTGAGAGACCTTACTGAGGCCATCGAGCATTGTGCTTAGGTCTTCCATAGTCTCAGCCATTACCACGATATCGTCAGCGAATCGGAGGTGGGATATGTACTCGCCGTTGATATTGATGCCGAGTCCACCCCAGTCCAGAAGCTTAAAAACATCTTCCAGGGCGGCGGTGAACAGTTTCGGAGATATAACGTCTCCCTGCCTCACCCCTCGCTGCAACTGGATAGGTTTCGAGTTCTGGTCCTGGAGGCGAACCGACATGGTGGCGTTTTCATACAGACACTTCAACACCTCGATGTATCGATGGTCAATTTGGCACCGCTGGAGAGACTGTAGCACAGCCCAGGTTTCGACTGAATCAAAGGCCTTCTCATAGTCCACAAACGCCAAGCATAGTGGCTGATTGTACTCTTCGGTCTTCTGTATAATCTGCCGCAGCGTATGTATGTGGTCTATGGTACTAAAGCCTTTTCGGAAACCGGCTTGTTCGGGAGGCTGGAAGTCGTCGTCGATGGGGTCGATTACGCAGGTTAACTTATCTAAAGCACGGTTTATATACTTAGAATCTATATACACCTACTTATTAATGGAATTTTTACTTTTACGATTCGCAAATTCTGAAAATTATTCGGATGACTTATTATAATAATATATTTTAGTTTATTAATTATGATTTATGATCATTCATTAAGCACTGATAGTGACTCGCTTACTTTTCATATAACTATTGTAATGTGATCTGAAATGTATTTGGACTATTTTGTTTCTGTTTAGAGTTGACATTACGTTATTATAAAGATTATCTATGTTTTACTTTCTAATGCAATTAAATCGAACACAAAATGTATTTTGTATGCGATGTAATAAAATGAAAATGAAATGAAATGAGATATAAGGTTTAAGTAGCTAGCCATCAGGTGGGCTTAGAAAATGCCCTGCCGGTCCCACCACCAACCAAACCTTACAAAGTTAGACCCCGCCGAGAATCGAACCTACGACCTCCTGGTGTGAAGCGAATTGACTGACCATAACGGCGTTTCCAATCTCTTACCGAACTCTGATGCTGAGTAACTAAATATTTCGACTTTTTTATGTGAGTTCGGAAGGTCGCATCCTTGCGTCAATATTAGTACCAACATACAGTATGGACACTCCCTGCCGCTCTTTAAATTGCGACCTCACCCCCTCGTCACCCAGATTAATACAGATTGGTTACAGTTTGGTTGTCAAACGTATAGGATTTGCCCGCCATTTTGTTTGTTCCGTCATTCCTTTTTAGAAATGTAATTTTTTGCCCGTTGTATGAAGTGTCCAGGGTAGAGATTGCAACCCGGTATGTTTCTCAACCCGGTCCGGCCCGGTAGCATTTGCCGCCAACCCGGCCGGGTCCGCCGGGCCCGGCCGGGTTGATGTGTTAGCGATAAAACCTTTAAAATATTTTATGAAAATTTGTTAAGAATGGAAAAAGACAATGATTCAAGTTTAAGAATTAAACTTTATTTAAAACTATAATCTTAATAATCAGTCTCACTTAGTTTATAAAATTAAATCATTGGTTTTGGTAGCAACCAACTTACAAAATAAATCACTTTTACTTATAGCATGGACGGAATAGTAACATTAGTATAAAAAAACTAATAAAACAGCCTAATGACTTGTCTTATCAACTTAGATATAGATAGATAAACTTAGAGATAAACTTTGGTAGCTTTGGTATAAACAAAACAAATTCTTATTTGCAGCAAAAAAATATTATGTTTTTTCTTAAACTTTATCTATAAAGACTACTGAGACTAGTGAGTGTTACTATTATAATTATTATAAATACTTATTAAAAGTTTTCTCTTTACTCCTTTATGTGTCTTTTTGTTAACATAGTTAGTATAGTATTAGAGTTTAGAATAAAAAACTAATAACGCAGCATAAAGTACTAAACTTGTCTTATCAACTTCGATTAGATAGATAGATAAACTTTGGTAGCTTTGGTATAAACAAAACAAATTGCTAAAGACTAAATATGTTTTTTCTTACTATTAAGACTAGTGAGACTGTTTTTGATAATTGAGCAAATAGCAAAATCGTATAATTACTACAGGCTGTACTGTAACTGTAGACAACGTAAGAACGGCAACGACGTAGCTCGCAGCGGTTGCCTGCCGCCCATGCCAATTTCCTACGAGTTGGTGGCGTTCCCAACTTCGCGCGCGATTTTCGCGCCGCGGTTTTGGTACCTACCGGGTCCGGTCACCGGGCCCGGTGGACGCCTAAAAGGGCACCGGGCCCGGCCGGGCCGGGCCCGGTCGGGCCCGGATTGCAATCTCTAGTCCAGGGTGTGCTTGCGTGTAACCTCGGCACGGTCAGTATATATTCCCCAGTGAGATGTCAAGTGTCAGATGTCCTCCGGTTAATTGTGTCACACGATAAGAGAGAGAGAGTGAGATGTCAATGACGACTCATTCTCGAATTCAGTTGCTTGATGAATTTAGTACAAGATGATGCCTGAATCCGGATGCAACTGAAAACTTTCAGCTTACGTTCGAGGTGTGAAGGTCGTATCTAAGTCTGACGGAACGTTCAGTGTTGTGTTCTGCAGTGTATATTTGTAACACAGAACATAACACACTTTTTAGCAACTGAAAACTGTATATTTATATTTTAATTTGAATTCCTGTAGCCCTGATTAGGAACCAATATAGAACTTTGTACTCATTTAGATCTCTGCACATTTTTCAATTGAACTGAGCTCCCTTTTACATTTATGTTTTTGGTGGGATGTGTTTCAAATAGAAAGAGTGAACTCTCAAATACGGAAATTTTCGCCGTGAGGTGAATTCAGTTTTGTTTGTTTCAAGATATCCATTTGGGAAATTATTACCTCACCTGCTAGAACAATCAATCTCCTTTTTCGCAACTCTTGGCGATTTTGTGTCATTTCTGACGTTAAGCTTACGGTGCGGCGGCGTGTCCAAACTAAATAAATTATTCCTAGATCATTCTGCACTATTACACGTTTTGCATGATTGGTTTGTTTAAAGCGTTTCAGACGTTCTGAGTCTACAGTAAATGTTTAACTCGGAACCCACTTTCTGGGAAAAGCACTGAGATGAGATCAATGTGGTGCCCCTGCGTGCAAGCGAGCAGGGATTCAATGGGTTGCTTTGCTTATTCCGCTATTATACATAAAACTCCCCTCCCCTACCAATTCAAATGACTTTTCAGTCAATGAAGTCACATAACTGCTCTTTCAACTCAAAACTATCGCCGCCAAAGGTCATCTATACCAGCCCATATACAATTCAACGCACGTAAAAAGAGCTCCGAGCGACCTACCTGCGCAGTGAATGAATTGCGGGCCAAATTGGTGGTAAGGGGTGAGGCGCGACGGGGGAAACACGCGTCTCTCTTGTTTGCTGTCGCGTGATTGGTTCGCCAGTTGTCATTTGTTTCCCGCCTGCGCAAACACATTCCCACCACTTGACCACTGGAGCTCTTTTTACGTGCGTTGAATTGTACCCACAGTTTGCCTACATACATACTGTGGGTACTTAGCTATTGAGCGGCTTTTTTTCGTTCATATACGGGTGACTTTTAATTAGATCTTGATAGCAAAGGATACAAACAACTTTCCCAAAGAAACTTTATGTCAAATAAACATTTTGGTTTTTTATATATTTTTGCCGATTTGATAACTTATTTATTATGTATCGAGGACCAATAACTTTTTTCTGATTTGACATATAGTTTCTTTGGGAAACTTGTTTGTAATCACGAGTACATTAATATGCTTTGCTATCAAGAACTAACCGGCAAATATCACGTAATTATTATTTCAGTAAGAAACAGTGTAAAATTGCGAGAAAACTCTTGGTTCCAGTAATTACTCTTGTGTGTCCCTCATCCTGTAATACTCACCTATGAATTTAAGTATTCTCACTAAAAATTGTCCAAAAATAGTCGAAATTAGTCGCACAATAAAAAAAAAATAAACGCTTCTTATTTTTAAAGTTACAGACATACCTTGATGAGTATTACAGGCATAACCTCATTCCACAATACTCACCTCATTACTAGTGAACGGCGAAAGCTAAGACCTTGGTTTCTACTTCAAAAAATTGACAATAATTAGTCGATGCTACATAACAAATCTCAGAATCAGTCATTCAAGGGAACCATTAGATATTAACATGTCCTGATGAGTATTATGTAATGAGGTTCAGCCTGTAATACTCATCTCCCATTTCTCATAAATGCTCGTAGCTTTTGATCTGCTTTATGGCTCAAAACTTTGACGTGAAATAGTCGACTTAATTGATAGAAGTTTAAACCTGGTTAATAATCTAGAACACAGTCAAAAAAGAATTGCAAGTCCGCCGTACATTTCGTTGTTTGTGGTACAGTCGCGTTCAGCCTACAGTACCTATATTTTTGAAGGGTAAGTAAATGAAGTCGTCAATGATTTTAATGTATAACTTCTCGTGTCATATTGTTTTCATGTTTTAATGAAAAAAAAATGTTTTTTTATATCAAGGATTGGATTTTGACGTTATTAATTACTAATGATTGCTTATTTCTTGATTTTTTACAAATAAAATTACGTAATCACTATTTTATGACTATCAGAAAGAGTGTAATTTACACCTATTTCAAATAAATATCTTGAATCTTGAAATCCGAAATCGGAGTTTTCAAATTTGTTTTGTCGGAGTCTGAACCGGAGTCGGAGTTGATAGTAGAAGCATAACTAATTAGTAATCTGTGGTAGAAGAGAGATGTGTTATGGGCAGGCCTAATGAAAAAAAATATTGCAAACATTGTTAAGACATCCTCTTTAATTTTATATAGGTACAATATAATAATCCAGCTGAGAACAATAGGCAGGCAGACAAAGTAGATTTGTATCCATAACCAGTATAGCAACGTTAATGAGAGTATTTGTGTTAGACTACCTACAGACTGTGGAGCGGGCTATGCGATGACGATGACCTAGGCCTTTGGATACTGCAGTATTGGACGTCTTTAGGCTGATACGACGATGACCTAGGCCTTTGGATACTGCAGTATTGGACGTCTTTAGGCTGATATGACGATGACCTAGGCCTTTGGATACTGCATTAGTGGACATCTTTAGGCTGATATGACGATGACCTAGGCCTTTGGATACTGCAGTATTGGACGTCTTTAGGCTGATATGACGATGATCTAGGCCTTTGGATACTGCAGTATTGGACGTCTTTAGGCTGATATGACGTTGGATGACCTAGTCCTTTGGATACTGCAGTATTGGACGTCTTTAGGCTGATATGACGATGACCTAAGCCTTTGGATACTGCAGTATTGGAAGTCTTTAGGCTGATATGACGATGACCTAGGCCTTTGGATAGTGGAGCATTGGACGTCTTTAGGCTGATATGACGATTACCTAGGCCTTTGGATACTGCAGTATTGAACGTCTTTAGGCTTATATGACGATGACCTAGGCCTTTGGATAGTGGAGTATTGGACGTCTTTAGGCTGATATGACGATGACCTAGGCCTTTGGATACTGCACTATTGTACGTCTTTAGGCTGATATGACGATGACCTACAGTTTACAGACGCGTCGCGAGACTCGAGTAGACAAACATTGCGGACAGGGCAAACTGCCAAGCGTTCAGGAACACTACGCGGTCAATCTAAAGCCATCGGTTGAATTTAATAAATTTAAGTGGACACTTCTGAATGAGAGTATGTATGTTGACGTGTGTATTACAAAAATAGGAAGTTATTGTAGAATATGCGCAGTTAGCTTGGTTGTTAGGGTTCCACAACGGGTCCCTTTTAATAAGCCTATACGCTGTCTGTCTGTCTGTCCGTCCGTCTCTTTGTTTGTCCGACCTTTAAAAGTCTGTAACTTTGTAACCGTGATAGGTACCTCGCTGTGATTTTCATAGAATTTAGGGGAACTTACTAACATTTCTTAGTTTTTGCTCTATCGTAACAACGGTTATACATACAAGCGTGAAACTTACTATGATTTGATTATTTTTTGGTTTAGAGAACATTTTATTCTTATTAAGAATTTTACAATTCATTTACATAAGAATACCATTTCATATATTATAAATATTATAATATTCTACTAATTTCAAAACTGAGCGTACAAAAATTAATTTATTTAGAAGATATCCAAACATGTGGTGGGTACATGAAAATAAAACATAAAACAATAACATACAATATCGATAAAGAATGTTACACGGATATACAGCTATCAAACTGGAGTACTAATCTTAAAGTAAAATAACAAATTTCATTTAATCGTCTCCGTGGCGTAATGGTTAGTCCATTTGCTTCACACCAGGAGTTCGCGGGTTCGATTCTCGGCGGGATCAATTTTGTGAGACTCGGTTTGGTTTTTGGTAGGGCATTTTCATAGCCCGACTGGCTAGTTAGCACCATCTTATTTAAGTCTTGCCGCCAAACATCATTGTTAACAGCATCGATGTGTTCCGGCTTGAAGATAAGATAGCCAGATCCCCAATACGTTGGGGAATCCTACTATCAGGTGAGATGATGCCAAGGGCTTATCAATTGTTAATAAAAAAAAAGATAAAAACTGGTCAAGTGTGAGTCGTATTTGCGCTGAGGAGTCTGAACTGAATAATAATAATAATAAAAAAATGATTTTTCTGTTGCTCGCGTTTATGTGTTTTGTTTGATATGAATAGGCATCATTGTTATACGTGTGTAGAGAGGTATGGTGGTGCGGAACCCTCGGTGCGCGAGTACGACTCGCACTTGCCGCTTTCAACCGACTTCAAAAAGGAGGAGGTTATCAATTCGACTGTATATTTTTTTTTGTATGTTTGTTACGCGATATCTCCGCCGATTGTGATCCGATTTTCAAAATTATTTTTATTCGAAAGAGTATACTCCCGAGGGGGTCCCATTGTCACCAAGTCAGGATCTGATGATGGGATCCCAGGGAAATCGAGGGCAACTCTCAAATTTTATAGGCACATTTAATCTTGTTGTTGAGAAGAGCAGATTGTCGCGGTAATATTTGATAGGGTTCATGTGGTTGTAAAGTTATCTGCCGCGTTCCTAAAGAATTATTTGATTTTATTATTTAACGCATCCAGCTGCTTCCCGCGACCCTCACCAGGTCATCGGTCCACCCCGAGTGGGAGGCCTGTCTACGCTACGTTTTCCGGTGCGCGGTCGCCACTCGAGTACTTAACTTAAGGGCAATGCAGAACCGGTCGTCGTAGTTATCCTTGGGGGAGGCCTTTGTCCAGCAGTGGACGTCCTTAGCTGACATGAAGTATCTAACGACTTTAAAACATTAAAACATGATGAAAAATTAATTATGAACTCGTGATCACTAAGTTTCCCTCCTACTTAAACTTCGGAAAACCTTACTCGTTATGTTTTCCATCAAGTCTTCGATTTTTAACTCACCAAAATCACAAAATGAGTACATAATATATGACGCTGCTAAACTGTGACGTCACGCCTAGGTGTTTCTAACATTTTTAGAACAAAGTGTCGTTTTGACAGATGATAAAAAGTAACTCAGATGACTAGCATTCGTCATCCCTATTACGAGTACATCTATATCATCAACTATGACAAAAGCTAGTGTTAATTTCCAAAAGGTGTAAAAAAACTATTTTTTAGATACAAAGCGACACAGAGGACGGAAGGGTACATACAGAAGGGTGTCAATTAAATGGTTAGCATAGTATTGTTATTTCTGTGAGCAGAAAAATATAATCGGTCAGCAGAAATAGCTAATTGGTCAGCAACTCATGGTCAGCAAACATTTCAAAATCAATCAGCAATTTATGTCATTCTGGATGGCTGTAATTATTTTAAACATCCCCGTACTACACTCTTCCTACAGTGTTGAGTGGTCGACGGAGCCCCTTCGGGGCTCCTACTTCTGTGTTCTCATGTTAAACCTAACACTACGACTGTGCGGGGAGGCGAGCTTAGCTCGCCTCCCCGCACAGTCTCCGAACCTAACGGATCCGAGTCGGGGTGCTCCGCAAGTCCGAGCTCGCTTCGCTCGCTCCCGCTTCCATTTAGAACTCCCCGTACCACACTCTTCCTACAGTGTTGAGTTGCTGCTTATAGACATGTTTTTCTGCCGCTCAATCATGAAATCTTGCCGCTCAAGTAGTTATTTTGCGGACTAAATGTTTATTATGCCTTTAAAAAATATATATTTCTGCTGCTTATAGACATGTTTTTCTGCCGCTCAATCATGAAATCTTGCCGCTCAAGTAGTTATTTTGCGGACTGAATGTTTATTATGCCTTTAAAAAATATATATTTCCATACAGAATACGAAGGTCCTGTTCATTTGAGCTTCAAGTGGGACCACACCACGCTGCGCGCTGTCAGAACACATTCATTTTAATATTAACGAATATTTCCAGTCCTTACTCATTGGCCATTATAGAAACGTGTACATTACATTATAATTTTAAAAAAAAGAGTTTTACACTTTGCCTGGCTGTAGGTTTGTATAACTCTGAAGTCCTTTCAGCAATCTAAGGTTGACTGGTGGAGCTTCCGAAAGGGATGAGTCTGCCTTTTCTTTATTTTTATTCTTTTGTGAACCAAAAGAGAGTAAAGAGTTACAGAGTTTACAAAAAAAATAAACTGACCATTTCAACTAAAACTTGTTCTCTCCCGGATTTGATGGAAGAAAATTCCAATAGGAAATAAGTAATACCTATTGTATAATTTTATTTTCTGCCTGTTATGTAATATTTTTTGACACAATAAACTGTTAAATAAATACATATTATACGCGTCCAGCCAAAGATAGAGGTGTCTTTGTTCAAATTGCTTGTCGTTAATTAATCCACAAGACGACAAGCATACAATAATCTAGCTAGTTTGCCGCAATCTTCTGCGATCTCGATTCTCGACCCAAACCCAACGTAGGCGTAGTCTGTGGCTCTGTGCCCTTCTGTAGCAGCATCGTTGAATAATACATATTCTACTTAACTTGTAAAGCCCTATTTACATACACACACCCCTAGTTACAGTACAAGTTGTACATTGCTCGCTTTGACTGAAGTAGCACGCCGCACTCTGTAGCAAGCAAACAACTTTTTTTTTATTTTTTTGTACATGCTTTGTAACAATTTCACTGATTATGTTGCTGTAATTTGCTTGTTCGTAACTTTATTAATTTTCTTTTTGTAAACCCGTTTTTCCGAGTGAGGACCTGGTGACCTATAACACTAGATATTTTTTATCTTAGCTTAGGCACCAGTCTCCAACAAACAACTGTTATTTTGACCTTCTAATTGCTCCCTTTGCTTGTGTATAATTTGTTGCTTTGTGGTGAGAAATAAATGTTTTTTTTTATTTATTTATTTTCTTTATTTATATTTATTTAAGCAACGATACGCTCGTACTAACTCACCTACACTTGCCTTGCCTTGCCATATCGGGCCTAACGTAGGGTAACAAACAAGTACCATTCGATTGCGTCCCAGCAAAGCGAAGGGGCGCCCTTCGGCCGTGCCGCGAAACGGGGCCAAAATGGTGCATCCAGAAACTGGGTCAAGCTCGCTCGCTTCATCCATTGGGTCGCCAGCCACGTGCTGCCTCGCCCCTCTCCCCTCCTCACCGCCTTCACTCAAACAAACTTCGACACAACAATGACACCTACGCTGACAACACTAGAGTCCATTGTGCATCACGCAGCGGAGCCATTGGCCTTGTCAGAGAATTGGTGAACGAATCATAACAACCGTTTGTAAACTTTATGGCTTCGCTTTAGAGTCTGTATTGATTCAGCCTGCTGTTTGTTGTGTGATTAAAACAATGAAAACCTCGCAATAGGACCACTACGGACTATTAATTTGTTCGCATGCAAAGGCTAACTCTTTGAAATTTAAATTTAATTATACGGAAGACATTGTTGTGTCAAAGTATATGTACAGTATGGACACTCCCTGCCGCTCTCTCACGCAGATTGATACAGTTTGGTTACAGGATTTCGCCGCCATTTTGTTTGTTCCGTCATTCCTTTTTTGAAATGTCTTTCAGGCCCTTTGTATGAAGTGTCCAGGGTGTGGTTGTGTTTAGTCCCATCATCCTATACGGCTTTATAATTGCCACTTGTAAAACCCTACATTTTGATATACAGGTGTAACTGTGAATACTAGTGTGGTGTGGGGGCAGGGTTATTTAGCTACTCTACCTTACCTACTCACTTTAGTTTTGGTTTCAAATACATATATTTTTCTTTTTTTAAATTGGAGCGTAGGATCCGTTAACTGGGGCTTCACTCATCCATCATCGACCTTTGTACGAGGCTGAAAGTGGGCAAACGAAAGACGCAAGAGGCGCAACGCGACGCCGTACATGGCCGCACTATGAGAGTGAAAGTTTTCTCGCGAGTCCAACTTGAGAGGTGCCGCTAATCATTACGTATTCATTTTCCAACATCTCTACTGGGATAGTTTTCGTTTCGTGTTTTGATTGGTTTTCTTCTTTTGTGGTCCTCCTGTTGACAGAGAATTCAAACTGTGCTTTCGTCACTATTGTTTGACACGTTAACAACCCATAAACCGAGGCACCAGTCTTTTTTTTAAATTTCAATTAAGGCGCTAAGATCACTCAATCCGAGCAGGTTGATACGTGTTTCAATAATATCGAACGTAAACTATTCATCAAGTTTAAATCAATGCGGGCTTCAACGCGTTGAAACCGAACGCCCCATTCTCTATTTTTACATGTTTTGTTGTTTTATTTTTATTACTTTTCATCACTTTCAACAGAGTTTAAAAAAATGTGTTCAATTAAAATGAAAGGTCTTAAAGTCACCGATTTTTGTGTGTTGTCATTCAGTATTAACTATTTGTGTTCGAGAAATTTTGCAATTAATGCCAAAAACAGGGTCCACAGTATATTTTTTTACATCAAAAGTCGTAATATTTTTAAAATTGCATTCAATTAAATCGATTTTTTAATTACTTTAAGTATATTATATATTTTTTCCATGGTGCTTTACACAGTCTTTCAATAATTTGAATTGAATATTGTCTTTTGACCCATCTTAAGGCCTTAAATTTTTGTTAGAGTTACGTGTCCCCCTCATTCCAGCTAAACCGCTATTTCAGGACATCTGAAAAGTATTGGAAATAGCAGGACGGAGTTATAATCAATTTGCAGTTGAATTAGTCAAAAGGTCATAGATTTTCCATACAAAATGATAATTTTGTTTTGTAAAACATACATTTTTATGTCTAGTAATTTTTTGAAAAGGCCGACTACTTGGCCCCTTTTTTAGGGTTCCGAAGTCAACAAAGAACCCCGTATAGTTTCGCCATGACTATCTGTCCGTCTGTCCGCGGCTTAGCTCAGACACTATTAGTAGGTACTAGAAAGCTGTAATTTGGCATGGGTATACATACATATTTAGTATAGGTGCGTTCCTACTCGAAGAGAGCAAAGGGAGATATCTCCGCCAGGCGAGGTGGTGTGGTATGCCTGGGGTCCGGCCGTGGACCTATCGTTGATGATTGGTATTTTGATATTATATACTCAGCGCTGATAAAAATCTAATAGCACGTTCTAGATGTCACATTTCTTTTGTTCTCTCGCCTCTTGTGCTAAGGTTCAGTGTCGGGTTACTGCAGTTGCCGCCACACTTATTAATCACGCCGACAAAGTGGTACAACAAAACCTTGAAAAAAATATTTTTAGGGTACCTCCCCTACATGGGGCGACTTTTTGTTTTCGTTGACGTACCCTATAGCGTGGGGTACCGTTGAATAGATGTTTCAAAACTACTGAGGGTTTGCTGAAACCATTTTTTGGTTCGGGGATCGGTTTGCGAAGTATTAAGCTTCATTATTCCTATTTTCATTCAAGCTCATTTCTCTTTTATTCCATCAAAATATTTAAAGCAGTACTTTTATCTGCCAATAAGTAAGAAAGGATCCGTTGGAACCACGCGCGGGGTTAATCTGCAGCTTCCGGCAAATAGGGCTCCGTCGGCACGTGAAACGGAAGCTCCTGTTACTACAGTGCTCATTGAAATGGAATATAATCTCGAAGATTATATTCTTGGTGTATCCTTCCGAGGAGGGTCAGATTACATGGATGATGTGAGTGCAGGTTTGGTAAATGATTGAATGGACATCAAAGTCAAATGACGGCTAGTTCATAATCCCTATGTAATGAATGACTTAAGTTATATGTATGACATAATGATAAATGTTAATTAAATCTTATTTTATTATAATTATTGTAATTGGGTAAATTACCCGTTGTAATTATTAAATAAATAATATGTATAGCTTTTCGCTTGGGTGTCATTTTTATGATTGCCTTTAAGGGCGAGTAGTGCGCGAGCTGTAAGCGGCTCGCGAGTGTCGGCAGGATTTTAGTTTAGATCCCTCGGGCACTATAATGGGCTATTCTGAGTAGCAGTCTTTGTTACCTAACTATTTCTATCGAAAAAAATCACGTCAATCCGTTGCTCCCTTCGGCGCTGACGTGTTGAATCGGTGCCTTGAAATAAGTTTTCCCTAGATCCCTCGGGAGCTACCACGGGCTATGCTAATTAGTAGTATATGTCATTTCCCACCCCCTCAACCATCTCTGTGCAAAAATCACAACAATCCGTTGCTCCCTTCGGCGCTGACGTGTTGAATCGGTGCCTTGAAATAAGTTTTCCCTAGATCTCTCGGGAGCTACCACGGGCTATGCTAATTAGTAGTATATGTCATTTCCCACCCCCTCAACCATCTCTGTGCAAAAATCACAACAATCCGTTGCTCCCTTCGGCGCTGACGTGTTGAATCGGTGCCTTGAAATAAGTTTTCCCTAGATCCCTCGGGAGCTACCACGGGCTATGCTAATTAGTAGTACATGTCATTTCCCACCCCCTCAACCATCTCTGTGCAAAAATCACAACAATCCGTTGCTCTGTGCCATGTTAAGGAAATCAACCAAAAAAAGTATTTTTATTCAATTCGCCTTGGATCTGTATCGGACTCGGCTATTTCCACAAGATAAAAAGTAAGTAGCATATTATGTCCTTCTCCATGACAGAGGCTACCTCCATTTCAAATTTCGTCAAGATTGGTTGATGTGTTGGTTGATGCGTGAAGAGGTGACAAACAAACAAACACATTTTCACATTTATATTATTAGTAAAGATACACAAGTAGATTTAATAGGACAATTATGAAAATTTAGGACCAAAGATTGTATTGTTAGCAGTGACAGTGTTATGTTATTATGTATTGTTAGTATGTTACCGTAGTTGTTTTGCTGTAAAAGTACAAAATTAGTTTTTACAATTTTTATTTTTAGTTTTAATTTTTAGCTATAGTTTATTTCAATTAAGTATCTAATATTGTAATTATTTTTCTATTGATTTTTTGCCGAATTAACTTTATTTCTTTCTTTCTTTCTTAAATAAATATATAGTACATACTTCTTATAATGGAGAGCACGAAAACTCTAACCAGAACACGTGGCAGTGTGCCTTTAGCGGCTTTATTATGACTTCAATATTGTTATTTTAGTAACCGACAAGATAAACTTCTTGTTTCTGAAGAGATACATTATTAAAAAAGTATATTTATCATGAATATGTTGGTGTGCTAGACGAATGCCCTCACGCTTCACATACATTGCACGCCACCCACTGAAGGCCTGCAAACGAGGAAATCGACTGTCGTCACTCCTCAAAATAAATAGTACAGCCACGCTGTGCATTCTTTCTCGCAAAGCCTTCACCGTCTCGTCTGTCGTAGTCGGGCATACACAAATCAACATATAAACACAAATCAAAATAAATAGTACAACCACGCTGTGCATTCTTTCTCGCAAAGCCTTCACCGTCTCGTCTGTCGTAGTCGGGCATACACAAATCAACATATAAACACAAATCAAAATAAATAGTACAACCACGCTGTGCATTCTTTCTCGCAAAGCCTTCACCGTCTCGTCTGTCGTAGTCGGGCATACACAAATCAACATATAAACACAAATCAAAATAAATAGTACAACCACGCTGTGCATTCTTTCTCGCAAAGCCTTCACCGTCTCGTCTGTCGTAGTCGGGCATACACAAATCAACATATAAACACAAATCAAAATAAATAGTACAACCACGCTGTGCATTCTTTCTCGCAAAGCCTTCACCGTCTCGTCTGTCGTAGTCGGGCATACACAAATCAACATATAAACACAAATCAAAATAAATAGTACAACCACGCTGTGCATTCTTTCTCGCAAAGCCTTCACCGTCTCGTCTGTCGTAGTCGGGCATACACAAATCAACATATAAACACAAATCAAAATAAATAGTACAACCACGCTGTGCATTCTTTCTCGCAAAGCCTTCACCGTCTCGTCTGTCGTAGTCGGGCATACACAAATCAACATATAAACACAAATCAAAATAAATAGTACAACCACGCTGTGCATTCTTTCTCGCAAAGCCTTCACCGTCTCGTCTGTCGTAGTCGGGCATACACAAATCAACATATAAACACAAATCAAAATAAATAGTACAACCACGCTGTGCATTCTTTCTCGCAAAGCCTTCACCGTCTCGTCTGTCGTAGTCGGGCATACACAAATCAACATATAAACACAAATCAAAATAAATAGTACAACCACGCTGTGCATTCTTTCTCGCAAAGCCTTCACCGTCTCGTCTGTCGTAGTCGGGCATACACAAATCAACATATAAACACAAATCAAAATAAATAGTACAACCACGCTGTGCATTCTTTCTCGCAAAGCCTTCACCGTCTCGTCTGTCGTAGTCGGGCATACACAAATCAACATATAAACACAAATCAAAATAAATAGTACAGCCACGCTGTGCATTCTTTCTCGCAAAGCCTTCACCGTCTCGTCTGTCGTAGTCGGGCATACACAAATCAACATATAAACACAAATCAAAATAAATAGTACAACCACGCTGTGCATTCTTTCTCGCAAAGCCTTCACCGTCTCGTCTGTCGTAGTCGGGCATACACAAATCAACATATAAACACAAATCAAAATAAATAGTACAACCACGCTGTGCATTCTTTCTCGCAAAGCCTTCACCGTCTCGTCTGTCGTAGTCGGGCATACACAAATCAACATATAAACACAAATCAAAATAAATAGTACAACCACGCTGTGCATTCTTTCTCGCAAAGCCTTCACCGTCTCGTCTGTCGTAGTCGGGCATACACAAATCAACATATAAACACAAATCAAAATAAATAGTACAACCACGCTGTGCATTCTTTCTCGCAAAGCCTTCACCGTCTCGTCTGTCGTAGTCGGGCATACACAAATCAACATATAAACACAAATCAAAATAAATAGTACAGCCACGCTGTGCATTCTTTCTCGCAAAGCCTTCACCGTCTCGTCTGTCGTAGTCGGGCATACACAAATCAACATATAAACACAAATCAAAATAAATAGTACAACCACGCTGTGCATTCTTTCTCGCAAAGCCTTCACCGTCTCGTCTGTCGTAGTCGGGCATACACAAATCAACATATAAACACAAATCAAAATAAATAGTACAGCCACGCTGTGCATTCTTTCTCGCAAAGCCTTCACCGTCTCGTCTGTCGTAGTCGGGCATACACAAATCAACATATAAACACAAATCAAAATAAATAGTACAGCCACGCTGTGCATTCTTTCTCGCAAAGCCTTCACCGTCTCGTCTGTCGTAGTCGGGCATACACAAATCAACATATAAACACAAATCAAAATAAATAGTACAGCCACGCTGTGCATTCTTTCTCGCAAAGCCTTCACCGTCTCGTCTGTCGTAGTCGGGCATACACAAATCAACATATAAACACAAATCAAAATAAATAGTACAGCCACGCTGTGCATTCTTTCTCGCAAAGCCTTCACCGTCTCGTCTGTCGTAGTCGGGCATACACAAATCAACATATAAACACAAATCAAAATAAATAGTACAGCCACGCTGTGCATTCTTTCTCGCAAAGCCTTCACCGTCTCGTCTGTCGTAGTCGGCATACACAAATCAACATATAAACACAAATCAAAATAAATAGTACAGCCACGCTGTGCATTCTTTCTCGCAAAGCCTTCACCGTCTCGTCTGTCGTAGTCGGGCATACACAAATCAACATATAAACACAAATCAAAATAAATAGTACAGCCACGCTGTGCATTCTTTCTCGCAAAGCCTTCACCGTCTCGTCTGTCGTAGTCGGGCATACACAAATCAACATATAAACACAAATCAAAATAAATAGTACAGCCACGCTGTGCATTCTTTCTCGCAAAGCCTTCACCGTCTCGTCTGTCGTAGTCGGGCATACACAAATCAACATATAAACACAAATCAAATAATAGTACAGCCACGCTGTGCATTCTTTCTCGCAAAGCCTTCACCGTCTCGTCTGTCGTAGTCGGGCATACACAAATCAACATATAAACACAAATCAAAATAAATAGTACAGCCACGCTGTGCATTCTTTCTCGCAAAGCCTTCACCGTCTCGTCTGTCGTAGTCGGGCATACACAAATCAACATATAAACACAAATCAAAATAAATAGTACAGCCACGCTGTGCATTCTTTCTCGCAAAGCCTTCACCGTCTCGTCTGTCGTAGTCGGGCATACACAAATCAACATATAAACACAAATCAAAATAAATAGTACAGCCACGCTGTGCATTCTTTCTCGCAAAGCCTTCACCGTCTCGTCTGTCGTAGTCGGGCATACACAAATCAACATATAAACACAAATCAAAATAAATAGTACAGCCACGCTGTGCATTCTTTCTCGCAAAGCCTTCACCGTCTCGTCTGTCGTAGTCGGGCATACACAAATCAACATATAAACACAAATCAAAATAAATAGTACAGCCACGCTGTGCATTCTTTCTCGCAAAGCCTTCACCGTCTCGTCTGTCGTAGTCGGGCATACACAAATCAACATATAAACACAAATCAAAATAAATAGTACAGCCACGCTGTGCATTCTTTCTCGCAAAGCCTTCACCGTCTCGTCTGTCGTAGTCGGGCATACACAAATCAACATATAAACACAAATCAAAATAAATAGTACAGCCACGCTGTGCATTCTTTCTCGCAAAGCCTTCACCGTCTCGTCTGTCGTAGTCGGGCATACACAAATCAACATATAAACACAAATCAAAATAAATAGTACAGCCACGCTGTGCATTCTTTCTCGCAAAGCCTTCACCGTCTCGTCTGTCGTAGTCGGGCATACACAAATCAACATATAAACACAAATCAAAATAAATAGTACAGCCACGCTGTGCATTCTTTCTCGCAAAGCCTTCACCGTCTCGTCTGTCGTAGTCGGGCATACACAAATCAACATATAAACACAAATCAAAATAAATAGTACAGCCACGCTGTGCATTCTTTCTCGCAAAGCCTTCACCGTCTCGTCTGTCGTAGTCGGGCATACACAAATCAACATATAAACACAAATCAAAATAAATAGTACAGCCACGCTGTGCATTCTTTCTCGCAGAGCCTTCACCGTCTCGTCTGTCGTAGTCGGGCATACACAAATCAACATATAAACACAAATCAAAATAAATAGTACAGCCACGCTGTGCATTCTTTCTCGCAGAGCCTTCACCGTCTCGTCTGTCGTAGTCGGGCATACACAAATCAACATATAAACACAAATCAAAATAAATAGTACAGCCACGCTGTGCATTCTTTCTCGCAAAGCCTTCACCGTCTCGTCTGTCGTAGTCGGGCATACACAAATCAACATATAAACACAAATCAAAATAAATAGTACAGCCACGCTGTGCATTCTTTCTCGCAAAGCCTTCACCGTCTCGTCTGTCGTAGTCGGGCATACACAAATCAACATATAAACACAAATCAAAATAAATAGTACAGCCACGCTGTGCATTCTTTCTCGCAAAGCCTTCACCGTCTCGTCTGTCGTAGTCGGGCATACACAAATCAACATATAAACACAAATCAAAATAAATAGTACAGCCACGCTGTGCATTCTTTCTCGCAAAGCCTTCACCGTCTCGTCTGTCGTAGTCGGGCATACACAAATCAACATATAAACACAAATCAAAATAAATAGTACAGCCACGCTGTGCATTCTTTCTCGCAAAGCCTTCACCGTCTCGTCTGTCGTAGTCGGGCATACACAAATCAACATATAAACACAAATCAAAATAAATAGTACAGCCACGCTGTGCATTCTTTCTCGCAAAGCCTTCACCGTCTCGTCTGTCGTAGTCGGGCATACACAAATCAACATATAAACACAAATCAAAATAAATAGTACAGCCACGCTGTGCATTCTTTCTCGCAAAGCCTTCACCGTCTCGTCTGTCGTAGTCGGGCATACACAAATCAACATATAAACACAAATCAAAATAAATAGTACAGCCACGCTGTGCATTCTTTCTCGCAAAGCCTTCACCGTCTCGTCTGTCGTAGTCGGGCATACACAAATCAACATATAAACACAAATCAAAATAAATAGTACAGCCACGCTGTGCATTCTTTCTCGCAAAGCCTTCACCGTCTCGTCTGTCGTAGTCGGGCATACACAAATCAACATATAAACACAAATCAAAATAAATAGTACAGCCACGCTGTGCATTCTTTCTCGCAAAGCCTTCACCGTCTCGTCTGTCGTAGTCGGGCATACACAAATCAACATATAAACACAAATCAAAATAAATAGTACAGCCACGCTGTGCATTCTTTCTCGCAAAGCCTTCACCGTCTCGTCTGTCGTAGTCGGGCATACACAAATCAACATATAAACACAAATCAAAATAAATAGTACAGCCACGCTGTGCATTCTTTCTCGCAAAGCCTTCACCGTCTCGTCTGTCGTAGTCGGGCATACACAAATCAACATATAAACACAAATCAAAATAAATAGTACAGCCACGCTGTGCATTCTTTCTCGCAAAGCCTTCACCGTCTCGTCTGTCGTAGTCGGGCATACACAAATCAACATATAAACACAAATCAAAATAAATAGTACAGCCACGCTGTGCATTCTTTCTCGCAAAGCCTTCACCGTCTCGTCTGTCGTAGTCGGGCATACACAAATCAACATATAAACACAAATCAAAATAAATAGTACAGCCACGCTGTGCATTCTTTCTCGCAAAGCCTTCACCGTCTCGTCTGTCGTAGTCGGGCATACACAAATCAACATATAAACACAAATCAAAATAAATAGTACAGCCACGCTGTGCATTCTTTCTCGCAAAGCCTTCACCGTCTCGTCTGTCGTAGTCGGGCATACACAAATCAACATATAAACACAAATCAAAATAAATAGTACAGCCACGCTGTGCATTCTTTCTCGCAAAGCCTTCACCGTCTCGTCTGTCGTAGTCGGGCATACACAAATCAACATATAAACACAAATCAAAATAAATAGTACAGCCACGCTGTGCATTCTTTCTCGCAAAGCCTTCACCGTCTCGTCTGTCGTAGTCGGGCATACACAAATCAACATATAAACACAAATCAAAATAAATAGTACAGCCACGCTGTGCATTCTTTCTCGCAAAGCCTTCACCGTCTCGTCTGTCGTAGTCGGGCATACACAAATCAACATATAAACACAAATCAAAATAAATAGTACAGCCACGCTGTGCATTCTTTCTCGCAAAGCCTTCACCGTCTCGTCTGTCGTAGTCGGGCATACACAAATCAACATATAAACACAAATCAAAATAAATAGTACAGCCACGCTGTGCATTCTTTCTCGCAAAGCCTTCACCGTCTCGTCTGTCGTAGTCGGGCATACACAAATCAACATATAAACACAAATCAAAATAAATAGTACAGCCACGCTGTGCATTCTTTCTCGCAAAGCCTTCACCGTCTCGTCTGTCGTAGTCGGGCATACACAAATCAACATATAAACACAAATCAAAATAAATAGTACAGCCACGCTGTGCATTCTTTCTCGCAGAGCCTTCACCGTCTCGTCTGTCGTAGTCGGGCATACACAAATCAACATATAAACACAAATCAAAATAAATAGTACAGCCACGCTGTGCATTCTTTCTCGCAGAGCCTTCACCGTCTCGTCTGTCGTAGTCGGGCATACACAAATCAACATATAAACACAAATCAAAATAAATAGTACAGCCACGCTGTGCATTCTTTCTCGCAAAGCCTTCACCGTCTCGTCTGTCGTAGTCGGGCATACACAAATCAACATATAAACACAAATCAAAATAAATAGTACAGCCACGCTGTGCATTCTTTCTCGCAAAGCCTTCACCGTCTCGTCTGTCGTAGTCGGGCATACACAAATCAACATATAAAACATTACACTTAAATAATAAAGTTAGGTTTCTCTGCGTGATCGAATCAGAATCGAGGAGATCCGCAGGAGAACTAAAGTAACCGACATAGCTCACAAAATCGCTAAACTGAAGTGGCAGTGGGCAGGGCACATAGCTCGTTGAACAGATGGCCGTTGGGGCAGCAAAGTTCTCGAGTGGCGACCGTGCACCGGAAACGTAGCGTAGGCAGGCCTCCCACGTGGTGGACCGATGACCTGGTGAAGATCTCGGGAAGCCGATGGATGCGGGCAGCGCAGGACCGGTCGTAAACGTAAACCTTGGGGGAGGCCTTTGTCCAGCAGTGGACGATTTGTGGCTGATATGATGATGATGAATAAAGTTAGGTATATCAGTTTTGATGGAAAAATTACAAATAATTTGGGTTCGTATGGGAGGTACCTTATTCCGACTTTCCTTGGAATTACGAACCACCGTGTGCTGTGTAGGCCGTGTAAAGTTATTAACTTAACGACTTCCCTTAAAAATCGTTAGATTTTTTTGTGAAGAATACTAAGTGTTTTTTTACTTCCTATACAGTGGCACTGGCATGGCAACCCTTAAAATTCACTATAAAAATATATAATTCACTATAAATTTAAAAAGAAACGGCTAAAGTTCATTAGTTTGGGAACTAGAGCACCACGCACTCTCTCTCTCTCTCTCTCTCACACACACACACACACACATATAAACATTTTTTCTGTTTTTTAGCCTCTGTTAGTGTAAGAAAATCGATCCCCATCAAAATCTCAACTTCGTTTTTTTTGCCGTCACAATACCTTCTTCACTCCTTAATTCCTTTCGTCGCTCGCTAATGCTTGCTTTTCAGTCGTTCGAAAGTGCTCGAAAAAAAAACCTAACCACTCTGGGAGTGTCGACAGAAGTGAACACTTGAACAAAACTTTTTACAGTTTTATAAGTTTTGACCCCGTGAGTGTTCTGGTATGGTGTCGGTGAGACGGTGTCGCGAGTTCATTGGTTTTTCCCATCTCAAAAATGCCCAACGCGCCTAAAGAAGTTTTTACTTCAAAAAAAGAAAATTATTATGTTGATGGATAGGTACAGTGTAAACCACAAGTGTAAACTATACATAGCGACACTCAGGGACTGGGCATTTTGTGATGTTATTGAGAGTTTTCGTTATACAGACAGAAATTAGCGTCAAAGTAAACCAACTGGAGGCAGAAATTTTAAAGTTTTAAAGAGTGTATCGTTATATCGAGTGACGTTTTACAGAGTTTACACTGTATTAGAGCAGGTCCGTATCTTTATCTCTCGTTCACAAGTGCATTCGGAATGTAGGTCGCGTGGGTCAATGGCGGGTCAAGTTTGGCTCGCGCTGGGCGCTGGGCGCTGGCCCTACGCTCACTGCGCATGCGACAACACCTACCTACAAATTACCAATGACTAATATAATTATACAGGGTGTAACAAAATTGGCGTAGGTCCCGTCAACTGGGGGTCCTACTCGTCATACTGAAAAACTTTCTCTAAGGAACCCATAGTCAATTTTCAAAAAAAAATAGAACCTCCATACTAAAATGCACTAAATCGGTCGATCAGCTGATCGATTTGTATGAAGAGTAAATTTTTTTTTACGTTTTCAGCAAAGTTGTAGAACAAAAGTTGTTCAGTTGATGAGTAGAAGCCCCAGTTAACGGGACCTACACCAATTTTGTTACACCTTGTATAAGGTCTAATAAATGAGCTGAAACTATTTTAACTGGTACTTCTACCGTTGAAACTGAACAACTTTCCCCATAAAACCCATAGTCAAATCTCAAAAAAAAAGTGAACTTCCCACACTAAGTTGGCTGATCAGCTGATCGAGTTAGTATGGGAGAGGCAATTTTTTTTTTGCGATTTGACTATGGGTTCCATGGGGAAAGTGTTGGAATATACAAAAATAAATACGCTCTCTTTTTAACTGCAGGTAGTCTTTCTCTTTTACACAATTTGTTCATATTAACTTCATAATAATAATCCTTTGTTTTGTGAGTCTGGCTCCGATATTCGTTACTTCTTTCTCGGCCCCTGGCTGGTTTGACTGATCACCTACACACACCTTTCAAATATAAATAAATAAATAATCTTGAATTCATTTTAAATAAATTCAGGTCTTTCATTGATGTCCATAATTCCTATAGAAAGTTGTTCAGTTTCATGGGTAGAAGCACTAGTTAAAATAGTTTCAGCTAATTTTGTTACACCTTATATTATACAGATTACCAATGAGTTAATTCCCTCATTGATAGATAAGATAAACCTCTACCTATCTACAGTTGGTAATGCCTTTTTGAACGTGGAAAAATGGAATAAAAAATTGTAAAATTCAGTCTAGAAAGTGAACTAAAAGGAACTGACTTTACACTTGACGAGCAGCGCCATCATTAACTGTCAAACCACGTTCTTATGGACCCTCATCATCATCATATCAGCCGAAGGACGTCCACTGCTGGACATAGGCCTCCCCCAAGGATCTCCAAGACGACCGGTTCTGCCTAATCATAATGTAGCTTAATTTATATCTGACAACAGGTTGATACGTGTTACAATAATATCGAACGTAATTCTATTTATTTTAAGTTCAAATCGATGCGGGCTTCAACGCGGCTGTTACGTTAAAACCGAACGCCCAATTCTCGATTTTTACATATTTTTAATACTTTTCATCACTTTCAAATAAGTTTAAAAAAAAATGTGTTCAATTAAAATGAAAGATCTTAAAGTCACCGTTTTTTGTGTGTTGGTTTCATTCAATATTAACTACATTTGTTTTCGAGAAATTTTGCAATCAATGCCAAAAACAGGGTCTACAGTATATTTTTAAAATCAAAAGTGGTAATATTTTTAAAATTGTATTCAATTAAATCGATTTTTTATTACTTTAAGTATATTATATATTTTTTCCATAGTGATAGCTTTACACAGTCTTTCAATAATTTAAATTGAATATTGTCATTTGACCCATCTTAAGGCCTTAATAAGTATTCAACCCATTAGCGAGGCTCGTGCGTGGCACGCTCGCCTAGTTTATTTGTATATTTAATGGTAAAGTAATGTAATACTGTTCGTCTGTTGCTATTAATAAATCGAAACGAGGGTTACACTGTACTGTAGGTAGCTATCTTATGCTAGTGACATGTTACTTAGTACTACCATGAGCTACTAGTAACGTGGTCTAGGTTACCTGTGACTGTCTATACCTATATCGGTTGTCTATTCATCATATCAGCTCATATACGTCCCCACCGAGGGACTCGAGCCTACCCTGAATTACGATCAAGCCTTAGTCGACCACGCGGGCCCAGTGCGGGTTGGTCAACTTCTCACACAACCTTCGAGTTTCATTTTCCATTCATTTTTCTCCGTGCCCGTGGCCGAGCTAACATGTATATCTTTCGCGCTCCGCTTTTAATAGATCAAGCGGTGAAAAAAAATCGTTATTCTTAGAAAAAATCGTACCGAAAGAAAACTACAAGCCTGGACACCATTATGTGTAAATTTGAAAAAAAAAAGTTGTGTCTGTGAAGTACAGTGAACAAATATATAAAACTAACGTTCAAAAATTTTAAAAACCGATACATATTCAAGTGCTACAAATCGCATATCTAGCGAGGACGGTCACTGACCCCATCCCCACCAGCACCGCGCATCGTCGTCAGCCGCCGCCGCCGCCACCCGCCCCGTCCGAACTTTGGGCCTTCGTTTGAATAGATATCGCTGTTACGACATTACAAACCATTAGTGTGGTGGTCTAGCGGTGAGACGATTCGATTTTCATTCTAAAGGCGCGGGTTCAAATCTCGCTTGGGTATCGCAATTGTGCTTTTTCTTTTTTTTTTCTTTTTTCTTTTTTGCCAATATTTGAAATGGCAGATTGTTGTGGTATATGTGGCAAAGTGTTCACCGACCGTAGGGTTATGAACTGTTCAATTTGCAAAACAAGATATGACTTAGCCTGCGCAAACCTATCCACACCAAGGTTTAGCCTAATGAGTCCCAACAGAAAGGAAAACTGGCGGTGTGATTCATGTTGGGAAAAAATAAGAGCTAACGAGTATGATAATATAACGAAACGAAAAAAAATCGTCATAAACGTAGAGACTAAAAATTCATTTGACTCATTATCGACCGAAGATGAGGATAAAGAAGACGAACATAGTTTGGAGGGTGATGGGAACAGAAGTTGCCCTGACCTTCGCATAAATTATCCCCACCAACTAGAAGAACTGGAAAAAACAACAGTTAGTCTTCAAAATATGCTACAATCAGCTGATGCAGAGATACAAAATTTACTTGGAGAAAACTATATACTTAAAAACCGCATAAAGCAATTAGAGCAATCAGTTCAAAATTTAAAAAATGTATGTGTTTCAACACAAAAGAAGGCTATAAGGACCAATAAAAAGAGCCGCAAATCGCTGAGCAAAAAGAAATTAACTTTCTTTACAGAAAACGTAGCGGAACACCAGAGCTTTCAGGAATTAAATGTATCTCCCGTAACAAGCATCGCAGAAAAAAATGAGGAAGCGCCACAAAAATTTGGAAAAAATACATACAAGGAAACGGAAAAATTAAGTCCACAAAAGCAAAATCCAAAAATCGAAGAAAATCATATGCCAGGTAAAATTTGCATCATCAGTAGCAATTCCAAAAATAAAATATTGCAAATTGCTGAAAACAATCTGCAATATGAAGAAATATGCCACTTCAAAACTCCTGGAGCTGGTGTGCACCAACTTTTGAAAGGAATTGAGAAAAAACTGCAAGATTTTACGCTGAAGGACTACTGTGTCTTATTGTTAGGTGATCATGATTTTAACAAAACTGAAAATTATCAGACAATTGTTGACCACATTCGACACTGCTTACAGAAAATACAGAATACGAATATAATCATATGTTTGCCTACTTATAAATACGCAAAAAAAATATTTAATATGCGTGTAGAGTTATTTAATACTTTAATATATTATGATAATTTTATTAATGAATATGCTTTTATACTGGACTGTAACAAAAATCTAGATTTTTCACCAAAAATGTACTCTGGACATGCAGGCTTCCTAAATAATATAGGATATAGAATAATTGTATCTGACCTAAAACAATTAATTGCTGACATCTCAAAAGATAATCAACTTAATAACGTAACCAATCAGTTTGACACAAAAAATGGTAATTTCATGACGCACTCTCTTCAGGAAGAGGTTATTGACGTTGGACAATTTTTTTTTCGAGACTATACCTCGTTCTGATAACATATTATTATTGCATCAAAATATAGCTGGGTACATAAGCAAGAGAGATATTTTGGAAATAGCTATATCGGATCTTAGCACTATTGGGAAAAAACCTGACGTAATATGCTTGACTGAAACTTTTATACGAATTGGTAGTGAATCTTTAATCAATGTCACTGGCTATGATATAGCCACTTCATATTGCCGCAAAAACGGTAAAAATAGGGGTGGAGTTTGCATACTTGTACGAAAAGGACTTGCATTCAAAGAATTGAGTGAAATTAAATTAATTTCCCAGGACTTGACCTATGAATGTTGTGGAATACGATTGACTAACTATAATATCACTATTGTATGTCTCTATAGAATCCCTAAGTCAAATCCTAACAAATTTCTGAAATTATTAGATGACATGTTAGCAAAATATATGAGAAATTCAAAAACACGTATTATTTTGGCTGGTGATATCAATATTAACACATTAATACAATCAAATACCACGAAGGATCTTATTGACATTGCAAATAATTACAATTTGAAATTACATGTTACTGAACCAACTCGGAAAAACTCTTGCATAGATCATTTGATAAGTAATATCTGCGATGCCACTGCTGAGTTACATCATTTGTACTTGTCTGATCATGACACGGCTCAGGTGTTAAATGTACCAGTCGAAAAGAAAGTTATTGATCCTTTACAATATTACATATTAGTGAGGGACTATTCTGAACACAATTTAAACAAATTTCGTAATATTTTAAAGGAATTATCATTCTCTGACATTTATGAAGAATCTGACATTAATAAATCTTTTCAGACCTTTCATGAACTTCTCACAACAATGTTTAAATTATGCTTCCCCTACAAGAAAATCAAACTTTCAAACTCTTATAGTAAACCTAAGTGGATTACAAAAGGTCTCATAAAAAGCTGTAAGACCAAAAGATTGCTACGCTATAAATATTATAAAAGCAAATCTATTGAAAAAAAAGAGCAGTACAGGTCCTATTCCAGGCTTTTACGAAGGTGTTTTCATGCGTCGCAAAAATTACACAATGACAAACTTATCCAAAACGCTAAAAACAAGTGTAAAACTTCTTGGCAGATAGTAAAAAACCAAACTAACTCTCTGAAATGTCATCAATTTATAAATAAAATAATAATAGGAGATGAAGAAACAGAAGACCCAGTAATCATAGCTAACAAATTTAATAACTACCTTATAAATTTAACGAATTCTCGAAAAAATCCAACTAAAAACACAAACAAAATAAACTTGACAAATAGCATTTTTATAAAACCTTTAATTGAAAAAGAACTAGAAAACATAATAACATCTTTAAATAATACAAACGCAACTGGGTTTGATGAACTTTCCACCAAAGTGATTAAATATTGTGCTAAAGAACTTAATGCACCTCTAGTATACCTTGTAAATCTTTCATTTCAAAACGGCGTATTCCCTGAATTTTTAAAGAAATCCATTGTCAAACCCTTATTTAAAAAAGGGATTAGAACATCCATGGAAAACTACAGACCTATCACACTAGTTCCAGTGCTCTCTAAGATTTTTGAAAAAGCCATGAAGATAAGGTTAGTAGATTTTTGTAACAAAAATAACATTATAAGTCAACAACAGTTTGGATTTCAAGCAAAAAAATCCACTACTTTGGCAATGTTCCATTTAGTGCGTGAAATTGTGGAGAATATAAATGCCAAAATCCCTACTGTAGCTGTATTCTTTGACATGACTCGTGCCTTTGATTTTGTATCACATGACCTGCTGATCGAAAAGCTGAGCAATTTAGGTATAAGAGGCATAGCGCTTGATTGGTTTGAGTCCTATTTGAGCAATAGAATTCAGGCTGTGGAAATAAGACATTTGGATGAAAAAAATTGTGTTACTTCAACCAAATCTGAATTTATGGTAAATAAATGCGGTGTGCCTCAAGGAAGTGTACTTGGTCCATTGTTGTTTTTGCTATACGTTAATGACCTTCCTGACGTAACACCACAAAAAAGTATTTTATTTGCGGACGATATTTCTATCATAATACCGAATAATATTAAATCTAATAATTATGAAACTGACATAAATAATACAATTAAGGATATAGTTGATTGGATGGACCAAAATAACTTGATTGTAAATTTAAATAAAACAAATTATATACAATTCGGCACAAACAGACATAAAAAATTAAAACTTAACATACATAACAATGAATCACATATACAAGAGGTTACTAATACAAAATTTCTAGGTGTTGCGTTGGACGATAGCTGTAGCTGGGAAAAACATACAGAGACTCTGAGAGAAAAACTTAATTGCTATGTGTATGTCTTAAGCAGGTTGAGGAATATTTCAACGGTTAAGACTACGCTTTCGGCTTACCATGGTTACGTAGCCTCTATTCTGAAGTACGGCTTGTTAATATGGGGAAATTCTGTTCACTTTAATAATGTTTTCATTGCACAGAAGAAATGCATACGAGCTATATGTGGCAAAACATCCCGTGAGCCATGCAGGCCATTATTTAAGTCATTAGGACTGTTACCCTTGCCCTGCATGTATATTTTAGAGGTCGCTACTTTCGTAAAAAATAACTTACATTTATTTAAAAAGACGAGAGATGTACACAACAGAACTGTAAGAGACCCAAATAAATTGGTTTTAAACAGTATACCCAAACTGACTCATTATAATAGACAGTGTATAGTAATGAGTGTTAAAATTTATAATGCTCTACCTACTGACATGAAATCAATACCTAATAGTATATCATTTAAACGCAAACTTGTGACATATCTTAAAGAAAAAATATTTTATTCGGTAAATGAATTCCTATATAGACATTTTGACAATTAATATTGACTATGACAAATAGTATCTGTGACTTTATTTTGTAGTATAGTTGGTAGTATAAGTATTAGCTGTGAATTTTATAAGTTATAATTATAATAAAATTGATATTTGCATGCCAATCTGGTGAAACATGAGGACTACCTAAATAATGTAACAACTTTAAAACCATGTTTTATGCAAATAAACTTTCATTTCATTTCATTTCATTTCATTTCATTTCATTTCATTTCGAACAGTTGTCTATTATTAGGTGTAAAAAAATGGTGTGGGACCCGTTAACTGGCGCTTCTACTCGTCATTCTGAATAACTTTCCCCACGGAACGGAACCCATAGTCAATTCGCAAAAAAAATTCAACGCTCCATACAAACATGCACAACATTGGTCAATCAGCTGATCGTTTTGTATGAAAAGTTCAACATTTTTTTTCGTGATTTCAGCAAACTTGTAGAACAAAAGTTGTTCAGTTTGTTGAGTAGAAGCCCCAGTTAACGAAACCTACACCAATTTCGTTATCTGTATATAACAATACAATTATTTATTCATTTCAAAGATGGCAGTACAGAGTACAGATTATTTTTACTATGGTACAGATGTGTTCGGAGATCAGCTCGCTTCGTCGTAACACAAGCGAATATAATATGTAAACAATATTACTATATTGGTTAAAAATCTAAATCACAATAATTAAAAAGCAAAACGAACACAATTTTATGTATTTAAATATTCAATAAGGAAACTAAATATTAAAAGAGTGGCCAAGTGTTCGCGAAGTAGGGTTTCGTAGTCTTTTCAATAAAGGAATGTATATTTTATTAAACAAAGTTATTTTGCGGTTGCTTTAGAAGTTTACAAAATAATTTTAACTTTTACAAATCCATCTGCACCTTTTAAGTTGTTCGATAGTTTTACTAAGCCATTCTAAGCTAAGAAAGCCTGCATGGCCGCAATTTTTTTGTATTTAATAATTATCTTTGTAAATTTATATGTCCTACTATTTATTTATTTTTTACAATCATTACAGCTCATATACGTCCCCATCGAGGGGCACGAGCCTACCCTGAATCAGGGCGATTAGGCCTTAGTCGACCACGCGGGCCCAGTGCGGGTTGGTCGACTTCACACACAGCCTTCGAGTTTCTTCGCAGGCGTATGCAAGGTTTCCTCACGATGTTTTCCTTCACCGTTAAAGCAATCGGTAAGTATGTACGTAAGTTTTTGAAAAACTCATTGGTACATTGGCCGTCCAGATTTGAACCCGGTACCTCTGGTTAGATGGACCGAGTCGTTACCGGTTGAGCCACCGACGCTTGCATACATTTTTTACAAATTTTCTGTATAATAGCGGTTAACTGGCACAGTGCAGGGGTGGCAGGACCCTTTACTTTAACAAAAAAAGTTTAATTTTTCGCAAACGGACCCCTGAATAAAAAAAAATAGTTTTCAAACACCTGCAGCCGCAATATTTTAGAACGACCTGTCCAACGACTTAGGATAGATAAGAAAAAAATGTCCCCACTTTACGCAGTTTTTTTTTTAGATTATTTTACCACTATCGGCCTGATTAACATTTGTATATCTACCCGTGCCGAATTACAGCTTTTTAGTAGTGAGAGTCTCTGAGCTGAGCCGCGGCGGCGCGCGGCGGACAGACAGCTTCTTTTTTGTCAGTTGGGTACAAATTGAATCCTGTCACTCAGAGAATCTACAAGAATCTAATGACACCTCGCACTCTAAAATCCATCGAGTCGCTCAGGCTACATTACACGTCGGTCAGCCAAAGGAACAGAAATAACATACGTACACCCGAGAAAACGTTACTCTGCTTTTTAGACGGTCGGGTAATAATGCTATGTTATGTATTCTTTAATAGTTAATGTAATGTTACAATCGAGGTATTTCTGTGCCCTCTTTTATCAAACTATTAATAATCATATCATCTATAAAATATCGAGGCAAAAGCAAGTACGTTGAAAGTTTTACTTAGGACATATTGTAAGCTCAGATATTTATCTTGTTTGATTTTTGTACTGTCTTAATATTGTACACTTCTTAATATCATATGACACCGTGTTACTTTTGGCTGTGATAGTACCTACAGGTCGCCGATATGGTGTCGCACGCGTGAGTCGCGTGTCGCGTGTCGCGTGTCGCGTGATGCGATCTTGTGTACGTACGGTGTACGGTATTGCGGATTGACATGTTACAAATTTAGCTTGAATTGAAGCCATCGGTTGTACATATTTCTTGAACTTATCCCTGCCTGCGTTTACTTCATGTGCCAAGTTGTCGGAGGGTGTGTATTGTGTATCCCCACTATGCCACTCCACTGCGCCCTTACGAACGAAGTTCAAGTTGGTCACAGATGAGATTCTAGTTACTTCGTGTTTGGTGCTTGTTTGAATATTTATCAATCAAAGTTATTGAAATTTTCTAAACACGTTCTGCTGTAGAGACCAATATCGGTCGTTTGTCAGATTTCCATAAAAATATGTACGAATAGTTACAAAGTGACACAGGCTCAAGTTTATTACAATCTTAAATCTTTTTTGAAAATGCACGTTTGCCAAACCACAAACACAGACATTAGTTTCAAGAACGTGTTCTCTTCGTGCGTGAGGAGCTTGCAGTCAATTCAATTTGTGGTAGGTAATCCACTCACTGCGCACTGGCACTGCGCAAGCTGGTGAAGGACCTGTTCGGTGGCGCTTATATGTAAATCTGTAAACAATATTATGTACGTATCAGTTATATCTGTAAACTCCGGTTATGTCTGTATACCTACTGTAAACTCAGAAACATAGTGTTACAAAATTGTACACTGTTCTATTATTCAAAAAAGTAAGTGTGTGGTTTTACGAAACCACGGTAAAAGTGAAACTTTACAGAGGACGAAACGATCATACCGTCATACGAAAGCGACCGTCACGCGACATGCAACACACAGACGAAAAAAATTGAGACGATGTAATTAAAGTTTCACTTAAGTAACTAATAAGTACAGCCATTCATTGTGAAACTATTACTTTTAAACAAAACAGTTTTAAAACAAAGGAAATAGTTTTGCTCTTGAATTTATGTGGTTAAAGTGTTATGGCAATTCAAAAGTTAATAATTATCTCAATAACAGTAGCTAAGTAGTTACATCTTAATATCGCCCTCCGAAAACTCCGTCATTTTGGCCTCCAACTTGTTCCCAGAGGTATTCCGTCGAAGCTTTTTCCTCAACAAATTAGTTTGATACGCCCTCTGAGCGGATATAAACGTAGGGCGCTCCGATGCGAACCCACCCGAGTCGAGAGTGCTTTGAAATTAAATTTTATACGTTTAATTAGTGTTACAAGGACCTGCCACAAGGCTCCGAATTTTGTCGTTGGGCGAACTACTTTGTATAGTCATTGATGTACTCGTTTATATATGGCATGAAAGCAAGTTTCATTCATTTGTGAGAATGACAATCCATTTGTAGAGGTCCTGACAGAAGTTAGCCTTTTCAGCTTCAACAAAGAAAAGGATAGCTTTCGAGATGTCTGAGAGTTCAAATGTGATTTTCATGTGTACAGTGATAAAATCAATATATTGCATGTGTCTAATACGTTTTTTAAAGAGTTAGAATATGGTAAAATATGTGGTAGTTCGCTCGACGCCATACCATTGTACATACCCCCTTAGTAGTAGTTAATCTAGCGTAATGTTTTGGCTCCATAGCACCACTTTAGTCTAAAAGCTCATTAATTTGCCGGTGTCGGGATACTGCATGGCTCTCGCGAAGCATCCACCGTTGTCGCGCAAAATGTAAAGTATCATCATGAGGCCAGAATATCATTCACTGTTATCGAAAAGGTATCCTTCACAATGCTACCAATTTTGTCATGAAGTTTAGATAGATTTGAATGAACTTCTGGCAGCATGATGAATAGTTACAATCGAATGAAATTCCAAAGGAAGACAACGTTTTGTCCCAGGCGGATAACCAATGGTTGGTCAGATTGAATGCAGCTGCAGACAAGTTTTAAACTTGGATTAAAACTCTGGGAGTGTTTGTCCAACCATTGGAGTCATTTTCGCCTCGGATAAACGTAGTTTTACTCATGTGAAGTAGCAAGCGAATAGATAATTAACCCTATTTGCACCAATCAAGGACGAAGTTTATGCTTTTTTTTTTAAAATTACCTGCGTTGTTACAGAATTGATTTGAACTCTCTTGTTCAAATGTCTTCTGGCAATAACGCAGATAATTTCGTTGTATTCAAGATTTGAATTTGAAGGTTGATGCAAATAAGGCTTTGTTTAAAGGCGCCCGAACAGTTCCGAGCACTCCCGAGCAGCCAGACGCGTAAGTGGTGTTCTGGGGCCCCTTGTCTGGATAGTTCTTTACAATGGATGTTTTCTCTATTTGTTGTAAGGTGGGACGCAGGGTCCGGGCCGACGACCCCACTTGCCCTATCTCCACTTACGCCTCTGGATGTATCGTACGTCACATGTTAACATTATAAAGTACCTTGCTAAAAAACAGCGCCTTTAGAGAAGTGCGATCAATCCATTTGAACATGTGGCTTTGAGGGAATTGGCAAACTAAATTTCACAAGGAAAATGGCATCAAAATTTGTGATTGGCGTTCTCTGAAAAGAGACCGACGACGTAGACGCTCTGTTTGTTAGCAATGCTGTAATTTGTCTTAACCTGTGTGTATGTAAATTGTAAATAACATTTAAGACGTTTTTCCTCTATTTATGTGGCGCTGTGTTCTGGAACGCTGTAATTTATCGGTTTCATCTGTCAACCTCGCATTCGGACCTACCTAACAAAGTGTAAAATGTTGTTCAATTTAATTTTGGCGAGCTTTCTAGTCATAGCTCTTCAATTAGCCAACAAATCAATCTTCATTATCTTTTTAAATCTTCTTCTTTATCTTTATTTTCTTTGCAGACCGTATGGTCGCTTTCTATGGGCCTTAATAAGAAGACCTAATGTTACCCAAAGAGCGATGGAGTGAGCTATGCTCGGATTTACTTTACGTGATCGAATCAGAAATGAGGAGATTCACAAGGTAACCGATAAAGCTCATAGATTCACTAAACTTAGTTAGCAGCAGTTTTGCGGGGCAAATAGCTTGTAGAACAGATGGCCTTTGGGATAGTAAAGTTCTAGAGTGACGACCGCGCATCCGGAGAGGTAGCGTAGGCAGACCTCCCACTCGGTAGACGAATGACCTAGAAACCACTGGATGCGGACAGCGCACGAGCGGTCGTTGCCCAAGTCCTTGAGGGAGGTCTTTGTCCAGTAATGGACGTCTTTAGGCTGCAATGATGATGATCCTGTGGAGTTTCCTTCAGTCTTAAATGAAAGCTTTCTTCTTTTCTGTTAATTTTGTCTATCTCCTCAGTTGCAGTTCATTATCCGTTCTATTCCCCAGTAGTGGCGACTAGAACAGTTACATTTACTGTACATGTGTAGGTATACCAATAAAAACAAGTGTGCACGCTGACGCCGTATCTGTGGGTTCGTGCTCCGTCCGAGGGAGCGTTTCCGCGTTCGCACAGACAGACCGTATCCGTGCACGGTGGCTGTTGCCTGCCTGCGTCTACGTCTGCGGCTTGCCTCACTCTGAGATGATTAGTGTTGTGCCAGCGATCGTAGCTTAGTGTGACTTGCCTAGCCGGGTCGATCGCGCAGGTTAACCGACCTGAAGCACGGTCATTACCTGGAAGGGTTTGACTCTTAGTGCTATTTTTCTGACCCTGTTTCCGCTTCGCAAGCCACTTTTCTATCACATGAGGTATCTAACACGTCTTAGCAGTCGTTAAGCCGTGTCAGATGCCTCATAGGCGACTTGCAAAACTTTGACTTTGGGGTTCGCCATCAGCCCTATCCAGAGTTTGGAAGGAGCCTCGTTGCCAAGCAGTGTGGAGGGGGGGGGACGTCTTTTGTTAACGATTGCTGTGCACATTGCGTCGCGTTTATTATTCAGTGCTCTGTACTCAAATTGTAAAAGGAAGCGCTCAGGGTGTAACACAAAGAATTGTAAGATCCGGAGAGAAATTCTATTTCACGTAAATGGCCCCACGTTTGAGTATGCTGTATGACATATGGCATTCTCCTCTTCATATGTTGCTGTAGTGAGAGCGAGACAAATGTAGTTTTATACAATTTACTTTTCTCACTGCGTCTATGAATCTGTTACTAGTATTGACTCCACTTCTCCGTCGAGCCGTGAAAGTACATTTCGTCTCTAGTTTCTGTCTAGACAGCTGTCCATTGTGTTTATCTCACAAAATTGTCCACCAGTGGGCACTTCCATTACTGGCGTTGTAGTTCTGTATCAGTATCGAGTATCGAAGTGATCACTCGTTGGACAGGTAACTTCAAAAAGACTACTTCGCAAGTTTTTGACAGCTCTGCAAAAAATGTTTTTGTAGGCAACCCACACATCTATTCACCAATGGACAGTCACTCAGGACGCCAGTCGCATGTCACTCGCGCTTTCACAATAGTAAGCTGATCATTACCATTTTCCATATTTCCTCATGTTTTTAGTCTTTCTAATTTCTTGGTTGTGATCTGGACCTTCCTTATGTTGTTTCTACTGATATAATAATTATATCAGTCTAATTATTATTAAGTGTGTTCATCACTCCGTTTGTTTGGAGTTATTGCGTTGTGTGTGAAGGATATTGGATCTTTTTTTTTTGATATCTACCCATACACACTCTCTCAAACGCTAAAGTTTCCTTAAATGTTAGGGGTCCCTATCAAAAATCGTCTTCAATACTAACTAATAATTTAAATTTCTGAAAAAATATAAAATCTATTCTAATTAACTTTATAGATTTGAGCAAAACGTGAAACTCTTAGTAAGTGTACCTACCATGTATCTTTTAGAAAAAACAATCACAATAATATTGAGATTTTAATTTTTCGTCCTAATTTTAAAATGCGCTTTACTTCTTTAGAATAAAGTGTTTCGAAAATATAAATGATACACACAACCTTCTAGTTTCTTCGCAGGCATGTTCACCTTCAGGTTTCCTCACGATGTTTTCCTTCACCATTAGAGCGTCAGATAAAAGTACATACGAAATCGAAATTAGAAAACATATTGCTACGTGGCAGGATTCGAACCACGACCTCCCGGATAGGAGGGGGCGGCCCTTTCCATTACGCCACCGACGCTCTAGTCCCTACCTATTATTAATTTTGTCGTAATACTTTTATCGACGTTTCACTCACTATACGAGTATTTGGCTCGTCCCTAGAGACGTAACGGTCCGCCAACGCTACTCTAAATCGGTTGACAGCATCGTGCAGTGAATGCAGTGTGCACTTGCTCACCACATTGCACTCCTTCGATAAGATATTGTTTGACAGAAGGCAGCGGCGCTGCTTGCAGTGGATATTTTTGTCGGCAAATATGAAATACTAGCTTTTGCCAGCGCGAGCGCCTTCGCTCGCGTGAAAAAAGTTTCTATGACTGTCTTCGAGGGTGCGCGTTGCGCAAAAAAGTAGGCTACGTGTTAATCCAGGTCCTAATGTGTCTACCTACCAAATTTCAGCCAGATCCGTTCATTAGTTTTTGCGTGAAAGAGTAACAAACATATATCCATACATTCTTACAAACTTTCGCGTTTGTAATATTACTAGGATTTGGCTACTATATATTTTTCCATCAGTATACTTATACATAGTATTTTGGCCCATAACGTAGTATCCTACTATATTATGTAGTATATTTGGCAACCCTGACCTGGTGTGGCCTCATGCAATTGCTAGTCTAGACTGTCTATGTACTCGTAGTTCTGTAATCGTAACGATCTGTAGCAACAAATTGTAAGGGCATCGCTAGTCGGACTACCTCTGCTAGTCTTGTACATTGTATGTATAGGGGGTTTAAGAATTAAATTGCCGATTGGATAAAAAAAAATTAAGCCTCCCACTCGGTGGACCGATGACCTAGTGAAGGCCGCGGGAAGCCGCTGGATGCGGGCAACGCAGGACCGGTCGTCGTGGAAATCCTTGGGGGAGGCATTTGTCCAGCAATGGACGCCTTCGGACTGATATGATGATGTTGACGCTATAAAAGCGCAATTTGTGTTGTTATTTGTGTATGCAGGACGGCGAAGGCCTCGCGAGAACGTATGCGCAGCGCGGCTGTACAAGCCATCTCCAAAGCTGTAGAGCCCCAAAAGTGTCTTTGAAAAGGGTTTTGTTAAAGTTCCTTCTTATTTTCACTAGTTTACGGTTTTGCTAGATGTTATATCTGTATTCTTGGCCTGTGGTGCGGCCCCTAGAATAGCACCACCCCGTCTCTTCCAGGGGGTGTCGTAAGGGACATAAACCGGAGGATGGGCAGTAGCATCCTTCCTTCGTACCGTACTACCAAATCCCCCCCTCCCCCCTAGTTAAATATTTCCAGAATTCTCCGAAGCTACATATATGTAAAGAAAACTCTTAGTAGTATCTCTGGCCTTTGAGGCAGTAAAGTTCTCGAGTGTGGCGACCACGCACCGGAAAGCGTAGTGTAGGCACGCCTCCCACTCGGTGGACCAATGACCTGGTGAAGGTCGCGGGAAGCCGCTGGATGCGGGCAGCGCAGAACCGGTCGTCGAGGAGATCCTTGGGGGAGGCCTATGTCCAGCAGTGGACGTCCTACGGCTGATATGATGATGATGAGTCTCTCTCGCTCTTTATCTTCACTTTACGGTCTATATTCTTTGTCAGTGGGGTAACCGCCATCTTGTCTTCGTCTCGGACTAAACGTGTGTTCAACGGATTTTCCCGAAAAAAATAATTTATCCAGGGATGTTGCCCTCGCGAACGCCTTGACATTTGTACAATGCCGGGCCACACTGCACACTGCACACGCGAGTCGCGGCCGCAGTTGGACGTGGGCCAGCTCTCGAATCGCACTTTACTGCAACGGGAATAGCCCAAATTACTGCAGAATCCATGTGAGAAGCGTGTCTTGTACGTTGATTTAATTTAAGGCGAGGCATTTGTAAAACAGTTGTCTCTGTTTTTTTCCTTTACGTGTAAAGAGTCAAGACAATAACCACACTTTGCACTTTTTCAATGTTTTACGTTGTTATTTCTCTTAAGACTTCAATTTAAAAACTATAATTTAGCAGATTCTCTGTAGTACTTAAAAAAAATATTTCCATATAAAACTATGTGCAAATTTAGAAATTTTATAAATAAGCAATTCGTTTGAGACTTTTTTTAGAAGTTTTAGACCTGTTTTTGGGTTTTTTTTATGATCGAGTAAAGTACACACTATCGTGTAACATATTAGCACATTCCTCAGACAATATCCTTAAGTATATCCAATATTTTTTGCAAGACCGATATTTAGTAGTAATTACCCAAAAAAAAAAATCTAGCAAAAGGGTTTCTCCGCTTCCCCACCGGTGCCTCGCCTTAATTGTTCGCAGACAGAATGTGTCGGCTAGTCTGCAAACGTGTAAACCTTCCATTATTCCGACTTCTGTGTTCCAGTGACAGCATTAGTTTAGGCAAGCGGTCTCGTGTAAAACATGTATTTAACCGCCTGCAGGTTTAAATCTCGACGGGATCTAACTTTGTAACACTCATTTTGGTCAATGGTAGGCCCGCCTGGCTAGCTACCACCATTTTATCTAAGTTGCTGCCAAAAATAAATTTCGATGTGTACTGGCAAGGATAAAACGGCCACTTCCGCATTGCGTTGGGGGTTCTCGGTAAGCCCACTTCTATCAGCGGCATCACCGTCACTTACCATCAGGTGAGATGATGTCAAGGGCTCACCAATTGTGGATGACAAAAATTACTTACCTTTCTCAATTCGACTGTATGTTGTCTTTATATGTTTGTTACGCGATATCTTCGCAGATTGCGAACCTATTTTCATGATTCTTTTTTTATTGGATAGAGCATGCTGCCAGGTTAGTCCCGTATGAATTTAGTCAGAACCGGTGAAGTACTTAAAAAATAACAAAAACCAAAAATAATAATGTAAAATTGCATTACGTTGTTGCGATGGAAGTCGTTGTTAGGGTTCCGAAGTCAACAAGGAACCGTTATAGTTTCGCCGTGTCTGTCTGTCCGTCCGTCCGTCCGAGGCCTAGCTCAGAGACTGTTAGTAATAGAAAGCTGTAACTTGGCACCGGGGGGGGGGTATACATACATATTAATCACGCCGACAAAGAGGTACAATAAAATCTTGAAAAAAAATTGGTACCTTCCCTACATGTAAAGAGAGGGAGATATGTCTTTGAAGGCTTTGACATTTCAAAAAGCACATTTTGCAAAAAAAAGTCACCAGAATTATTGTCAGTTTGTTTTATTACATAAATAAATATTATAAAAACCTGTCTATGTTATTTCTCGTGCAGTCTGCTCATGCAATCATTCCAATGTTCCGTAAGTGTCAAGTAAGTCAAATTAATTACAAATTCATAGGAAAAAAATTAATTTTCGGGAAACCCGGGAATGTAAATATTTAATTCCCGATTCCCGGGAATGTAAAACCCTATGTCCTACATGTAAAGAGGGGTGCTTTTTTATTCCTTGACGTACCCTTGCGTTATGGGTATCGTTGACGTACCCTATCGTTATGGGTATCGTTGACGTACCCTATCGTTATGGGTATCGTTGAATAGCTATTTAAAAAGTAAGTTTAAGGATCATTTGTCGATTCAGGGATCTGTTCTAAACCGTTGTTTCAGGAAATTTAAAAAAAAAATGTAAATAGTTGGACATATTATAATCAATTCAAAAGGAAAACTATCACGGCTAAGTAGGCTTTCAGAGTTTAGGAGTAATAGTCGACCAACTTAAGGTGTGCAGTTGAATTTGTAAATAGTTCACATATTTTCCATACAAAATGTTCTGTTGCCAACAGCAAATGTAACTTGGTGTTACAAAACATACATTTATTTCAAGACCACGGAACTTCGACTCGCACTTGGCCGTTTTTTCCATCTATTCAAGCTTTGTGTCTTTTGTTGGTTTTGTATAGAAAATATCATACATATAAGTTCTAACAAAATTAGCTGAAACTATTTTAATTGGTACTTCTACCCATGAAACTGAACAACTTTCCCCATGGAACCCATAGTCAAATCGAAAAAAAAATTTTGAACTTCCCATACTAAGTTAGCTGATCAGCTGATCGAGTTAGTATGGGAGCCAATATTTTTTTTTCGATTTGACTATGGGTTCCACGGGGAAAGTTTTTCAGTTTCATGGGTAAAATCATCAGTTAAAATAGTTTCAGCTAATTTTGTTAGACCTTATATACATGATTTTAAATTGAAACTTTTGTCTCGATTTCTAGGACCCAGCTGAGATACTTATAAACGCCAAATTTTGTATGTATGGATGTTTGCAGTGCTGGGCCAGATACTCGTTTTTTTATGTAGATCCAGATACTAGATACTGAGGTAAAAATTAATTAGATCCAGATACTCGTACAAGATACTGTTCCGAAATTTTATCTAGATAAAGATACTAGTATCTGAGATACTTGTTTAGATACTTTTTATTATCCGGGTTTTTTAACATACTGTACAGTATTTACTGAGTGTGAGTTCGTGTTTTAACACCGAGCAAAAGGGACGCCGCATTACGAACTTGTTGTAGTCAACAACAATGGATTTTTTGTTGTCCGACTGTCTGTCAAGACCCTTCGGAATGCGTGGAGGTATCAAGCTGAAATTTATATCAAATACTCAGTTCTACTGTCTTCTAACTTCTAAGCCAACGCAATCAAAAGATACAGCCGTTTATGCCTAAAATTTTCGACACTCGCAAGGGAATCAAAACCTACAGGGTACATGCAAAACCCTAAATTAGGGCGATCGGGCTTAAGTCTACGACGCGGGGCCAGCGCGGGTTGATCGACTTCACACGCAACCTTCAAGTTTCTTCACGATGCATGCAGCAATGTGATTACGTGTGCAGGTTTCCTCACGATGTTTTCCTTCGCCGTTAGAAGGTCGGATAAACATACATATTATGAAATCGAAATTCGAAAACACCGGTACGTTGCAGGATTCGAACCACGAAATGTAATTAAGGAGGTAGTGGCCCTATCCGTTACGCCACCGATGCATGAACCGTAATAGGAAGGCAATCGAAATTTTGACCGCTACCGCCACCTGCGGCGCGCGAATTTTACAAAAATATTACAAAGAAATAGTTGAATCTGGAAAGAATATCTAGGATTGCATACCAAGTAAATTATATAGATCCAGAGACTAGATACAGGACCAAAAGTATATCTAGATACAGATAATAGATACCAAAAAAGTATCTAGATACTTTTATCTAGATACGACCGAACACTGGATGTTTGTTACTCTTTCACGCAAAAACTACTGAACGTATCTGGATGAAATTTAGTAGGTAGACAGATTAGGACCTGGATTAACATATAGCCGCTGCGGTTCGCGCCTGCGCACCCTCGAAGATAGTCATAGAAACTATGTTCACGCGAGCGAAGCCGCTGGCAAAAGCTAGTAATATATATACAATATACTTGATTGTTTGGTGAAACTGTCTCCATGATTATCCGCCCAGCAGACAGAGAGGACCATCCACAAACCGAGTCATCCTTAATTCCTTATCCAGTCTGACACAACACTTTACAATATGAGCGTTTTCGAGAATCGTTTATTCCAGATCACTAGTAACGCGTAATTTCGCAATGAAACGTCTATTAATAAGCGCATCTGTTTTGCGGCTTCACCGGTCCGCGAAGCCCTGCCACCCTGACCGGGCTCCGAGTCGACCCTGTGGGGCATCGCAGGTCGGCCGATGACCCTCATTGTTCTCCAGAAGATCGTCCTTTTTGCGCACTGTTATTCATTTGATGTGCACGACTTATCTCCATCGTATTGTTTCGTGCGCGTTTTGATCAGGTCGCGAAGCCCTGTTACTACTGACTCCACCCTCCGCGATATCGCAGGTCAATAGCTCTGTTAGGCAGCTGTCATCGGGACAATGACCCTCATTGTTCTCCAGGAGATCGTCTTTTCCGCTCTTACTAGTGGCGCTTTTGATCTCAATTGTAAAGGTAGTTCCAGTTGGATTGGTTAGTATTTACCTAATCCCGAAATTTCTTTTTTGTGCCCATTGTGTGTGACTCCTGCTACCTCTCAACGTGTACTAAACTCTCCGCTATCACAGGTCGAGAGCTGCAAGTCTCCAATTTGGTAACGATAACGGAAATGGATAAACTTAGGTCGAGAGGATAAATGGCAACCCTCTGATGGTCAATATGTCGGTATGCCTTGTGAAAAGTGGTTGCGTAAGTTTTTCAGTCGCTATAAGTACATAACGCAACCACTTTGCGCAGGCAGACCGACATATTTAACATCAGAGGGTTGCCATCTATCCTCTCACTCAACCTAACTTAATCCATTTCAGTTATCTTAACCAGATTTGTCATGACCTCCTAGTCAGTCTATCATTGTTCTCCAAGAGATGATTCTTGCTCAATTTGTTTTTGTTCATTTTTTTAAATTTTTTATTCACAATTGGTACATCTTTGTTTGTCTACATATTCGTTGGTTTGAAGTTCAAGTTCGTCTTGTGTGTGATGATAAGTATAACAAAGGTGGGACATTTCGATGTTTTGATTACGTGGGTATTTTGTTTAGGCAGAGGTTTGGTGGTGTTTAGGTTGGCATAACCAGTCAAGTTTGAGTCCAACCAGCTCACTGAGGGTTCCGCACCGTCACACCTCCCCTCCCCACACAAGTGTATAACAATAATACCTATTGATTACAAACAAAACGAAAAACATGAAACACGTTTCTTATATAGACCATCCTTAATTATTTTTTTTATGTCAAGTACTCTATTAATTATAATAACCACACAAGAAACAACCACAATATGTAAGATAAGCTTGCTAATAACAGGTATCTCGCTAGTCCGCTTATCTGCAGTTGCAGTGATAGTAAACACGTGTCGTTTCGGTTCGTTAAACTCACAAATAAGATAAATAAGGTTGAATTGGCAATAGTCACACTTTTATTTGAAAACCAGCGTCGCCGCCTGTCTCCCACCCATCAATTCCTCAACACAAGCAAAGTATATATATTAGTACTAACGACACAAGTAATAATAAATAATAATACATACACGAATTGCGCGCACTAATAAACAAAACACACTTAGAACACAGGGCTGCAGTTGTGTCTCACACCATTTCGAGAGTCTGTACGTTACACACAACCACACGCAAATAAAAAGTATGAACGCGTGCTTCGGTTAAGTATGATTGTCTAATCATACTTGTGTGTGGCGCGCCTGCCCAGCGCACATTTCCAATCCAACCTTATTTATCTGACTCCACCTTGGAGTGGGACGCGCTAGCCGCCACTCCTGCGCACCGCGCTTTTGTTTCCTAGCTTATGAAAATGTGGCCTACAATCGAGAATGCGTAATTATCTAAAAGAAAAATAATATCTTAGGATATATGGATAATGCACTTTAGTTTCGTTGGAAGTGTCTTCCACTTCGCTTGAACACAAGCCATTCTCGAACAGGCTGAAGCGAATGGTGTTTGTTTTGTTACCGCGATACTGCACACTGCACAACGTCATATTAATGTGCCTTCAGCGAAAACACTCAAGAGTTAATATGTACCGTGCTCGGCTCGTGGGGTGAGTGAGCGCGAGGAGTTCTCCTGTCGTCATGCAGAGCAGAACTCATGGAAAGTCAAGCCGTAAAACTGGATCAAACAAACATTTGTTTGAATTCAATTACATATACAGGGTGAGTTCGCTGAAAGTTAGCAAATGTTAAAATGTTAATGTTAGTTCAATCACTTTTCTCGAAAAACCTATACAATCGGATCAAAAAAAGTTTTAAACTTTTCAAACAAAGTTTGCTATTCAACTGATCAATTTTTAACAATTACTAATAGTATGGGAAGTCAAAAATTTTTGACAATACAATTAGTATGGGAAGTCAAACATCTTTGACAACTACAATTAGTATGGGAAGTGATAGGAAATTGGATCTGGCTATGTCATGTTCAGTGCTGGAACACATCAATCAATAGATGTTTGAGTTCTTCATCGCTGAGATGGAAGCAGACAGAAGGAAATAGAAAGTTCCGAATCTGCGGTTTAAATAGTACCTTAGTTAACTTTCTTACGGAAAACAAAATGGTACTGAACCCTCTCCACGTGGGTTCGACTCGCGCTTGATCAGTTTTGAACGTTTGAAGAAAGTTAAGAAATGTAAATAAAATAGATATAGCCTTTTCGAGACTGAGTAAGGTTAAAAAGTCATTTGTGGGGCATAGTATAAGATTCTACAATAACATTCCAGAAAATGTAACTAGTGTGTCAGAGAACAAATTCAAGACTCAAGATTTTTCGTTTTTTTTGACAATATAAAAGTGTGTGTAAGCACCTATTTAAAATAAATTAATTGTCTGTTTATTTCATTTATTTGTGACGATTGTTTAGTTGTTAACAATTGCGTTGCTAACTTGCAATATAATTTATATTCGTGACGTGATTACATTAAATTGTAAAACGCAGTTCCTTTCCAGTGCTGAGCTGACCTTGCTGCTGCGATCGCATGTTTTTCACGGCGACGCTGTGTCTAACACTGCGTTCTGAATGAAACGCTGTAATCAGTGTGTAAAGTTGAGTTTAGATCGCTTATGTAAGGTAATAATCTTATTTGTTTCGCGTTATTTCCTGTCCACGTTGTTGTTACCCACTGGATTTAAATGTTAGAGTGATATGATAAGCTGCTTATATATATTGGCACTATCGTGTGTGTGTTGCGAGTTTCTTTTGGGTCCGCTGTGTTTGTTCTCTTGGAAAGGAGATATCCCAAGGGTGGTACCATGATAAGGAAACCAGGATCTGATGATGGCACCCCAGAGAAATCGATAGGAATTTCGAAAATCGTAGTGGCGACTAGTGCGTTTGAAGTCGGTTTTTTTTTGTTTAAAATTATCGCATACACTCATGAGATGTTGTGTTCCGCTTCCGGGTGGCATGCGCGGTGCGCGAGCGCTTGGTATTCAGTGTGGCTGACCGAAAATGTTGGCAAAATTTTATCTGTGGCTTTTACCTTATCATGAAACTGAATGGACTTTCAGATTTGGAATCACACATTTTATTTGGCATTACACTACATTACAAGATGCCTGTTTGTAATCGCTGCGGTGCACACAACACAATACTCAACTAAATGTCCTATCATATTTGCTATTAAGTTCTCTTAAATTTTTCTCTTTTAAAGTTAATTCCTTTGTTTATTTGAGTATGTACGGGTTTCTTGGGGAAATTGTCACCTCTATGTACACAGGTCCATAGTGTGGCCGAGTGTACATTTTGAATTGATGGTTTTGCTTTTTGACAGATTTGTAGCCGCTTTGTCTTTAGGACGAGAAATGTATAGGCTTGGGTCGATACTTTAGCGGTATTTACCGCCTTCGTGGCGTAATGATAAATCCATTCGCTTTAGACCAGGAGCTCGCTGGTTCGATTCCCGGCGGGGTCAACTTTGTAAGACTCGGTTTGGTTGGTAGTAGGGAATTTTCATAGTCCGCCTGGCTACCACCGACTTATCTAAGTTTTGCCGCCAAACATCACTGTTACAGCATTAATGTGTACCGGCTTGATGATAAGATTGCCAGATCCCCGTTGCGTTAGAATCGTTAGATAAACCCGCTTCATCGGTCCATCATCGGTACCATCGTCACTTAGGTGAGATGATGCCAAGGGCTTATCAATATTGTGGATAAAAAAAAGTTTTGAATAAATTGTTAAAGCATAGCGCGCTACCGTGACTTCGTTAACGACCGTGCGTTGTGAACACGGAAACAAATGCCACTAACTGTCAAACCCATCCAGGTATAGACCGTGCTTCAGGTCATATAACCTCCGTGATCGACCCAAACGCGCAAGTCACCGCTTCCATGACTTGCATGTTTATTTATTCTCTCGTCCATCGCTCGGAGTATACGTCACCGTTTTTTACACGGCCTCGTGTATTATCCACCTTTGCGCTTGGCTGGATTCTGATGTTCTATTGTAAGTATTTGGGTTTACACATCTATCGAAAATTAATTCAAATTTTGCCTTTCCGAGATTTTGTTGTCACTACGCCAAAATAAATTTGATTCTTATCTACGATAGAAAGACAAATAAACATACATAATATCGCGAAATCAATACGTTAGCCTTACGCTGAATTTGATATTGGCGATAAGATAGCCCATGCGTTGGAGGCTCTTGGCTACCCTGTTGCACTGCGCGGTAGTTGTAACTGTTCGTCAGATGAGATGATGCAAGAACTTACAAATCGTGGATTAAGGCCCAGTGGTACTTAAAAATCTGTCTTTGTCTTTTTCTTTACGTGTAAAGAGGGAAGAAAATAACCACACTTTTGCACTTTTTCGATGTTTTCGTTTTTATTTTCATCATATTTATCTTAAATAAAGATCCATTCGATGTTTTCCCTTCAGTCACCTACGAACTTTATTTCAGTAAATAAATTATATTATCAAATTACTTATTTTAAGAATAAAACCGAAAATAGACGATAAAATGGCTCGAAAAGAGGTACCTTTGCGAATTTATTCTATCGAACCAACTTTATTAAATCGTGTTTCCAGTCGATATAGTTCCTCGTAACTATTCTCAATAATACCAGTATGTTTTCCTAGATTTTAAATTTACTGTTAACTACTTCAAAAATGAATTCTAAAAACCTGTTTAAGTGGATTTTTAGGTACCACTGATGGGCCTTAAAAATACATATACGGGCCCAAACTGGCTGCAACTGTTTTTGCTGTAGTTCTATAATCACGTGACGTATCGTACTTCACACGATTTTACAGCCACTGAATAAATGTGTTGTTAATAATTGGTGAAGTTACCTTGTATTCTCATAGTAAAATAACTTTTCCGGGAACGCGCACATCACTGTACTTAGGCAAGTCGTATGTACACCGTGTTAGGGGAGGGGGAGGGGGAGGGGGGCGTACGGAAACAGCCTTCAGTCGTAAGCTATTGATTGCTTGCACTTTTCATGGAATTCAACTACAGCCAGGCAAGGACTAAGCTATTGGTAGTCACTTAGGCTAAGTGGATGTCACGGAAATTACAGGACGTCACGGAAACCTAAAATTAAACAAATAAAAAGTTAATTTAAAAAGTGATTTTATACTTATCAGTATTTGATTCTCGTTATTTGGAAATAAAGCGGTTTCATCAAATATTTGGGTCTACGGCAATTTAGCTATTTGAACGATTCTAACGCGATAGGAGATGAAAATTGGACGGGAAAGTAGGCCTGTATTCCATACTTTCCAATCAGAGATATGCTACTCGTATATAGGGTCTTAACAAATTTACGCACTTTTTTAACTGGAGCTTGTACACGTGAAACTGAACAACTTTCCCCAAGAAACCCATGGTCAATTCGCATTTATTATGTTTTAATTAAATAATTACTACTCAGAATACAACTCCCAGCTGGTATCCGCGTATTGACAAAGTTCAATGACCGCGCCGGCCCGCCACACGCCGCGGCGTATCCTGGCGTATTCCACACAAATTAATATTTTTTATTATAAAAACAAAAGCGAATTGACCATGGGTTTCTTGAGGAAAGTTGTTCAGTTTCATGAGTACATGTTACAGTTAAAAAAAGTGCGTACATGTATATTTCCAATGATTATATTCTACCAAGACTGGACAATGGGGTCTACTTGTTCTTGCATTTCAAAAACGAAATCATAATTTTGTTCTCCACGCATCTTAATATCTTGTTTTCATTTAAGTATGATCCACTTTCCGATTTTATTTCGGTAAAAATAGAAATTTATTGTCCAGCTTGTCGATCGACAAAGGCTTTCGAAACCCTTCCCACTTCATTCTTTTTGTGTAGTTCTTCTCCATGATGGTCCTGCTATCTTTGAGCTCGTTTTCCCATCTTTTTTGTGGTCTCACCTTGCTGAGGGTGCAGTCCCATCACTCCATTATTTCTTTCGACTATCTGTTGTCGGTTTTAAAAAAAGTATGATAAATAACCTAATACTTAACACAGGCACAATCCCTCTCGTAAAAGATACCAGATACGCTAAAACTACCAGGTTTATGATATAGCGTCCCCACTCACCGACAGCTGGGTCATATAGTGAGGGCCGCTATTCCTGCCAACACCATAAGGTGAAGACAAGGACCAGTTACAGTAGGTCTTGCCGCCAAGACGCTATTCCCGGTGCCTCGTGGAAGAGAACCACTATACAGGCACAGTCGTTTTATTATATTTTGTCGTGTGCAGGTCATGGCAAAACACACAAAGACGCAGCGTCAGTGCGCGCCACGCACCCCATCCCCGCGGCGTGCGGGCTCTACTACTTCGAAGTGCGCATCGTGTCTAAGGGGCGCGACGGGTACATGGGCATCGGCCTGTCCGCCCACGGGGTCAACATGAACAGACTACCGGGTGAGACACACTCTTCAACTACACTCTCTTCACTGAAAGTGCTGAACGTTGCTGACCAGTTTCATGCTTTTAATCCACAATTGGAGAGCCCTTGACATCATCTCTCCTGAGGACAAGTGACGATGATGCCGAAGATGGAAGCGGGCTTACCAAAATTATGAACAAAGACTTAGATAAGATGGTGGTAGTTAGCCAGGCGGGCTTATAAAATGCCCTACCACCAACCAAACCGAGTCATATAAAGTTAGACTTCGCCGGGAATTGAACCCGCGAACTCCTGATGTGAAGCTAATGGACCATTACATCACGGAGGCAGTTTATGACGAAGAAGATGAGGAAGAAGAGAAATACAATTCGCGACGTGTACATGGCACCAAGTGGTCGCCCACGTGCTCAACATGAAGAGACTTCATCATATCAGCCGAAGGACATCCACTGCTGGACATAGGCCTCCCCCAAGGATCTCCACGACGACCGGTTCTGCGCTGCCCGCATCCAGCGGCTTCTCGCTACTTCACCAGGTCATCGGTCCACCGAGTGGGAGGCCTTCCTACGCTTGCCGGTGCGTGGTCGCCACTCGAGAACTTTACTGTCCCAACGGCCAAAATAAGTCCAAACCGAGTCCTACAAAGTTAGACTTCGCCAGGAATTGAACCCGCGAAAGAGACTTACCCGGTGAAAAATATAATTGGGTTAAATATGGCATAAAGTGTTAAACAAGGTTCCTCATTGGCCACTCAAGGCAAATATTTTGGGCGCGCATAGTGTCGACGAAACGCGACACTGACGGGGAATATTAAATTTCAAAATATTACCAAATGTTACACTCTTTCTGATCGTCATAAAATAGTAATAAATTATACATCGACTATCCAATAACCATTTAAAATTTTCCTTAAAGCAAGTATTTAGCTAGCAATTATTTAGGTCGGGGGATCCCTTTAAACGGCCTCCAAATATTAGACATTTTATAAAATACATTGTAAGGCAGCCCGCACTAAACTTCCTCGTCAATTTTTTTATACAAAAAAAAAACAGACGGACGGACAGACGGACGCACGAACGCACGCACGCGCGCCCGCACGTACGCATGGACAGAATTGAGATATTCGGTTGTTCGGTGTCTCATTGATATAAAACTAGTATAGAACACATTTTCACTAAAATTGTTTTTTTTTGCGGTAATACGGGGTCGAGAAAGTAAAAATTGGGTATGAAATGTCTCTAGACTTCTTCGATGAGAAGGCGGTGCGCGGTGCGCGGTGTGCATAGCGTTCATCCAAGTGGACAAGTTTCACCGTTTCCATGTTGATCCTTTACGTTTTGCGTCCCGCAGGCTGGGACAAGCACTCGTACGGGTACCACGGCGACGACGGGCACTCGTTCTGCTCGTCAGGCACGGGCCAGCCGTACGGGCCCACCTTCACCACCGGCGACGTCATCGGCTGCGGCGTCAACCTGGTCGACAACACGTGTTTCTACACCAAGAACGGACACCATTTGGGCATCGCCTTCCGGGGTTTGCCGGTACGTAGCACCTTTCAATGGTTACATAAAACAAAATACGAGTATATATTTACCTTCCACCACCGACGACTTATCGGCTGCGGCGTCAACCTGGTTCATAACACTTGAACACATACCTATTTCAATACCAAGAATGGACCCCGTTTAGGCTTCCGGGGGTTGCTGGTACGTTTTTGTACCTTGGATGGGTTTTGTCGCTTGGCGCAGTAGTGGGGAAAGGTTGTTGCATCCGTAAAGCTACAGACATGAAGGTTTAAATAGATCTTGCTCTCTTTTTATGTGACGCGAGGGAACCTAGCCTTACAACATCGGTGACGTCATCGGATGCGTCGTTGTCCCGCTTGTCAACATCTTAACATAAAAAAGCATGCCATTTAAATTGCCTTTAAGTGGCTGTCGGTACGTACATACGGTAGATAGCTGGTGTCGAAAAGGAAGTATTTAAAACGTGTATATGACTGAAAGGTTAAGAAATCTATTCACTTCAAGGTCGGGTCTGAAAGGGATAAGAAAAGCGTTTAAAATATAAATATGTATAACTTTCTTTTCTCATTTTTTTATTCTGAGTCGAGTTGTAGGTAAATGTAAAAAAATTCCTTTACTTTAGATCACGCCAGAGATTTGGAGTTCAAAAGAAAGACCGAAATTTTATATCAGCTCACTTAAAACACTCGACCAAATTTAAATACACGGACGCAAAGAAAACGGGCCGGTTATAAAAAATGCGATATCTTTTAAAATATTAGAGCAATCCTTTTAAATTAAAAACTAAATTGAAGTTTATTTCATTACGAATAAATGAAGGACTAAAACCTTTTTATTTATTTTTGTTGATTGTAGTAAAAACCACATATAAAAAATAAAGACGATTTCCAAATTTGCACATCAATTTTGGAACAATTTGTTTTACTTTCGTTTCTGTTCTGTCGTATAAATAGGACATTTCTTATGCAGAAATTCATTATTCTGATCAAATTCAGTTAAAAAGCATGTTACTCAATGACCGGTTCTGCGCTGCCCGCATCCAGCGGCTTCCCGCAACCTTCTGCAGAGAGATACGTGAATGAAATCCCAAATGAGTTTGTTGGCCCATTTTCAGTAAATATGGGCGAGAACGCCATCTTTATGCAAGATTAATGCTCTTCCCAATACAGCACGGATAGTGTTTGACTACCTTGATGATGTCGCTATCACACGCATGGAGCGGCCAGCACGCAGCCCAGACTTGAACCCCATCGAGCATGCCTGGGATGAACTGGGGCGACGTGTACGCCAGCGAAATTCCCCTCCAATTACGCTTCGTAATTGAAAGAAGCACTGATAGAGGAATGGGAGAATATTTCTCAGCATCGGCTCAGAAATCTGGTGGAAAGCATGGCAAACCGTGTAAAAGCTGTTTTAATAGCTCGTGGTGGTAATACAACATACTGAAATGTGTGAAAATTGCACATTTGACACCGTATAGCACATTTTACGAAAAGTAGTGAAAATTGTAATTTTTACTTAAACTACTTTTATTTAAAATAAACTTATCTTGAACTTTTATGCCTTATTTTCATTTTTGTTTAAGCACTATAAAAAATTGTCTATAATAATATAGTCTTTATTTCATAAAGCTAGTTACAATATTTTGGAAGATATTGATTTAACTTTATTATTTTTTGTTTTCTTTTTGTGTATGAACTGTAATGTAGCTTTGAATATTTTTTTAAATATTTTTATTCCCAATTGGTAAGCCCTTGGCATCATCTCACCTGATGGTAAGGACGATGATGCCGAAGATGGAAGTGGGCTTACCAAGATTCCCCAATGCAATGGAGAACTGGCTATCTTATCTTCAAGACGGAACACATCAATGTTGTTAACACTGATGTTTGGCGGCAAGACTTAGATAATATGGTGGTAGCTAGCCAGGCGGGCTTAGAAAATGCCCTACCACCAACCAAACCGAGTCTTACAAGTTTACCCCGCCGGAATCGAACCCGCGACCTCCTAGTGTAAAGCGAATGGACTAACCATTACGCCACGGAGGCGGTTAAAATGTTAAATGTTTTATTTATCTAACTAACTTTGAGGATGTGTTCTCCGTTTCCAGCCGAACCTATACCCAACAGTGGGACTCCAAACGCCAGGCGAAGTGGTGGACGCGAACTTCGGGCAAGCGCCCTTCGTGTTCGACATCGAGGACATGCTGCGCGAGCTGCGCGCGCGCACGCGCCTCGCTATAGACGAGTTCCCGCTGCCCGCGGAGCAGGGCCAGTGGCAGCAGGTGTTACATAGGTAAGCGGGTGTTTGATCTGATTATGATCTGTTTCATTTTTAAAGTGAAACTTTTATTACATCGTCTCAAGCTTTTTCGTCTGTGTGTTGCGTGACGGCAAAGAGATTATTGCATCGTCTCAAACTTTTTCTTCAGAGCAGCCATGATCGTTTCGTCCTCTGTACCGTAGCTCGAAGACGAGAGCAGCCATGATCGTTTCGTTCTCTGTACCGAAGCTCCAAGAGGAGTGAAACTTTTATTACATGATCGTTTCGTCCTCTGTACCGTAGCTCCAAGACGAGAGCAGACATGATCGTTTCGTTCTCTATACCGTAGCTCCAAGAGGAGTGAAACTTTTATTACATGATCGTTTCGTCCTTTGTAACGTAGCTCAAAGACGAGAGCAGCCATGATCGTTTCGTTCTCTGTACCGTAGCTCCAAGAGGAGTGAAACTTTTATTACATGATCGTTTCGTCCTCTGTAACGTAGCTCAAAGACGAGAGCAGCCATGATCGTTTCGTTCTCTGTACCGTAGCTCCAAGAGGAGTGAAACTTTTATTACATGATCGTTTCGTCCTCTGTACCGTAGCTCCAAGACGAGAGCAGCCATTATCGTTTCGGGCTCTGTAAATGTCGTTTCACTTTTACCATGTTTTCATATAACCACACACTCTTTATTTTATTATTCACTTCGAAATTAGTTTCCCTAATTTTTTCAGCTCGAAGACGTCCGTTGCCCTTCTCATTGCTTCCTGCAAGCTCATCACTCCATCTAGTTGGGGGTGGAGGGGGGGTGGAGGGGCAGTTATTCTTCTCGTTGATATAATTACCGCATCCACACCATACATACCCGCATATACACTATAAACGCCTCCGTAGCCCAGAAGCAAAGTTCACTGGCTTTACACAAGAGGTCGCGGGTTCGATTCCCGGCGGGGTCAATTGTAAGACGCGGTTTGGTTGGTGGAAGGTCATTTTCTAAGCCCGCCTGGCTAGGTACCACCATCTTATCTAAGTCTTGCCGCCAAATATCAATGTTGATATCATTGGTGTGTTCCGGCATGAAGATAAGATAGCCAGTTCCCCATTGCGTTGGGGAATCTTGGTAAGCCCGCTTCCATCTTCGGCAACATCGTCACTTACCACCAGGTGAGATGATGCCACAAGGGTTTACCAATTGTGAATAAAAAAAAATATATAATGTGGTTATTGTTGCAGGATCGTGTCGACGTACCTGGTGTACCACGGGTACTGCGGCACGGCGCAGGCGTTCGCGCGCGCCTCCGGGCAGCCCATCCACGAGGACATAGCCTCCATCAAGAACAGACAGAGTGAGTTCTCATCTACCCACATTTTGTTTTTTGTCACCAGGAGGTCGCGGGTTCGATTCCCGGTGGGGTCAACTTGAAAGACTCGGTTTGGTTGGTGGTAGGGCATTTTCTAAGCCCGCCTGGCTAGCTACCACCATCTTATCTAAGTCTTGCCGCCAAACATCAGTGTTAGTAACATTGATGTGTTCCGGCTTGAAGATAAGATAGCCAGTTCTCCATTGCGTTGGGGAATCTTGGTAAGCCCGCTTCCATCTTCGGCATCATCGTCACTTAAATACCATTAGGTGAGATGATGCCAAGGGCTTACCAATTATGAATAAAAAAAAGCCCTAACGCGGTCGCAGCGCAGCACGTGCTGCGTGGGCGCGTCCATCACGCACGAGCATGGTCATCATCTGATGGGCTAGAGTTTTTGTGCTATTTACTTGCACCGTTTCCGTGCTTCGCAATTCAATTCAATATATTTATTTAAAATAGGTGAAAATTACACTTTTTCTGATAGTCATAAAATAATAATAACAATGTCACTTGTGAAGAATCAAGAAATAAACAATAATTACTTAATAACGTCAAAATTCAATCCTTGATATAAACCAGACTATGTCACTAGAACATGAAAACAATATGACACGAAAAGTTATACATAAAAATCATTGAATGCATTTAATAAGAGTAGGCCAGTTGACACGGACAGCACCTGGTCACGAGTATAACGCGAGAGTCAGCCATCGCTCCCATCAACCATATTAGAGGGAAAGCAACGACCCGGCTTAAGCTTTTGTTGCCGTTTGATGTCACTATATTGGTGTCGTCAAGCCTTGTCGGTGACGTTCGCCACTAGCCCTACAATCTTCACACCAATCGTGACTTGCCCCCCGTGTATGGAGTAGCATAACCTTTCGAATTTGTGGAAAAGCTCGTGCCCCAGCTTTGGGAACATAATGGCGTTGAGATCGCGTGCAGGTGCACTGTTGGTTTACGTGGGTGCGGTTAAGTAGATAAACACCGGACCCTGTATGCGCTGTGTGTCGAGGAGTATTAACTTTGTAACACTTGGCTAAAGTATATATATGAGTACTAGCATACAGTATGGACACTCCCTGCCGCTCTCTGGATTGCGACCTCACCCACTCGTCATCCAGATTGATTCAGATTGGTTACAGTTTGGCTGTCGATTTCGTTTACTCCGTCATTTGTTTTTAGAAATGTAATTTCACGACCGTTTGTACGCAGTGTCCGGGGTGTGACTTGGCTAGTATCTCATCGGTGTTGGGGTTCCAGTAGGAATAGGAACTTGCCCTGTCTGGAGGTACTTATATTATTAAGACTCAATGATAGTAAAATGTGTAAAGCGATTAAATCCGTAAGATGGATAATACTTATAATATGGATAATACGTAAGATGGATGGTACCCTATGAGGCACACGAGCCCTGTGTTACTCTACGAGCTCACACATATGGACATATGGCGTGTTTCAGAACACTTGTATGGGGACTGTTAATGTGTTAAAAGACGCCGCCGATAGCGCGGTTATCGTGGCCGCATATTGGGCTGGAGAGATATATGACTTGTAGACACGATAAAAGAAGAAGAAGAAGAGACGGGGACGATTCGTAAAAAGCATATTTCGTGTTGGAGTTGGGTTGCGAATCTTGGTTCCAAATCGTAAACGATACCTGACGATAATTGTATCGAACAAACATTTTGTTGTATATTTTGCAGAAATATCAAAATTGATAATGTCGGGTCGGATCGGCGAAGCGATCGAGCTGTCGCGGAGACTGTACCCCGGCTTGTTAGAGACCGATCCTGACTTACTGTTCCTGCTCAAATGCCGGCAGTTCGTCGAGATGGTCAACGGCACCGACTCCGAGGTCACTCTCCCCCAGGTAATAACCTAACCTTCTGGAATCTTCCAGAATATGACTCGCAGTAAGACTGTTCCGCGACCTATTGAGACCGAGTCCGACCTACTGGTGCTACTGTTCCTGCTTAAACGCGTGCAGTTCGTCACGGCACTGACTCCGAGGTCATTCACCCACGGGTGAGAATCTTCTATATTCTTCTGAAACTAACTAGAATAAAACGATCGAACTGATGTGAACACTTGTACCCTGAATTATCGGTGAGTGATCTTGACCTGCTGTCCCTGCTCCGGCAGTTCATCGAGATGGTCAACGGCACTGACTCCCAAGGTCACTTACCCCAGGTAATAGCTTTAGTGTGGTCCAGAATCTTCTAGAATGGCTCGAAGAGATCGAGCTAACGCGGAAAAATTTATTCTGTCTTATTGGAAAGCGATCCAGAGATACTTACTGTTCCAGCCGTCGGCAGTTCGTTGAGACGATCATTGACACTGACCCCGAGGTCACTCGCATCCTCACATAAAGGAACTTAGTGATTTGAAGTGAGGTTGTAATGTAACCTACTTCTTGTTCAAATGCCGACAAATAATTAAGACCGTCAATGGCAACGACTGCAAGGTCATTCACCCCAGGTAACAACACAATCTTCTGAAATCTTCTAGAAAAAATAGCCCTAGTACGTACTTGTTAAGTACCGATTGTTCCCCGACTTGGAAAAGTCGGGTGGCGACCGCGCACCACAAGGCACGTCGCGTAAGCAAGCTTCCTACTCCATGGATCTATAACCTGGTGGAGTTTACGGGAAGCCGTTGGATGCGAGCAGCGCAGGATTGGTCGTGTGAAACCTTTGGGGGAGGCCTATTTTTTTATTCACAATTGGTAAACCCTTGACAACATCTCACCTGTAGGTAAGTGACGATGTTGCCGAAGATGGAAGCGGGCTTACCAAGATTCCCCAACGCAACGGGGAACTGGCTATCTTATCTTCATGCCGGAACACACCAATGATATCAACATTGATATTTGGCGGCAAGACTTAGATAAGATGGTGGTAGCTAGCCAGGCGGGCTTGGAAAATGCCCTACCACCAATCAAACCGAGTCTTACAATTGACCCCGCCGGGAATCGAACCCGTGACCTCCTGTGTAAAGCCAGTGAACTTTTCCTCTGAGCTACGGAGGCGGTTATAAGCGGCGGCGGTTAAAGTTCAGAAGTGGACATCTTTCGGCTGATGTTAAGAATATTTTTGCTAGCCCTACAGGTAACATGAAAAGCGTCTATTAAGCGACTATAAGAGTTGCTCAGATCAAAAAAGAGTTCGGATAGAACCTCAACTAAATTCAATGTAAAGCTAATCAAAGCCATTGCAAACCAGTACGCACAAATAGACATCAAAATCACTCCAAAATAAATGATATTATTTGCTAAGACGTCGTCGGAGACACGCGCCACTCACACATTCAACAACATACCCATACCGCACTATGTTTCAAAAACCGGTAAAGTGCGAGTCAGAACCGCGCACAAAGGGTTCCGTACCACCATACTAGATGGCGCTAGTTTCATCACGTTTAAAAAAAAAAAAACACCTATTTTGTACGGAGACTTTAACTTTTTCGAAAATTTTTGTATTTGTTGTTACATCTGTGAAAATTTCAACTGTCTAGCTATCACGGTTCATGAAATACAGCCTGGTGACAGATGGACAGACAGACGGACGGACGGACAGCGGAGTCTTAGTAATAGGGTCCCGTTTTTACCCTTTGGGTACGGAACCCTAAAAAGTGGCTTCAACAAGACAGTTCGCAACATTCTACCTGAACTTTTTTTTGATCTGAGAAGAATTGGTGTTCTTTTAGACTGATTTATGTGTTGGTGTGTGTCAGGTGTGCGAGGAGAAGTGCAGTAACGGCGTGGCCACGTCCGTGATCGCGCACACGGCGCGCAACGGCAGCGCGCACACCAACGGTGCGTATGCCGCTTACCGTCGCGTCGCCTCGGTTGGCGTCCCCGCAGCTCGACATGTCACCTCACCGCAAACTGTAGCCACCTAGCCACCTAGCCACCTAGCCACCTAGCCAATGTGTACTGTACAGCTTTAATTTGTATTTGCGGGTTTCTTGTGCGGAAAGATGTGCAAGTCGTTTCAATTCATAATTTTTTTTTACACAGCATGTGACGTCACTGCGCGGTCACTGAAGCGGTAGTTGCTCAAAGTGACTTCCATGGTTGGGTCGATCGCGCAGGTTAACTGACCTGAAGCACAGTCATTCCCTGAATGTTCTCAAACGTTTCCATGATTCGCAAGGCACCTAAAGGTGCTATCACTAGATGGCTTGAGAGACTTCTGACAGTGGTGTTGTGGTGTAGCCCTGCAACCTCCACAAACTCAGACTTAGCCCATGTGTACGGAGTATGGCCTAACTTTCCCTAGTTTGAGCCCCTGTGTACGGAATAAGTAAGCAAATAGCTTTCTAAACCAGCCGGTTTATTCTTAAAAAGTTGGACCTCATTTAAAACAGACTTGCATAATACAGGCGAACCAGTCTGACTTAGTACCACTAAATTTTCTTAGTCGATTAGTCTTAACACACACTTCAATAAACCATTCGGATTTTTAAAAAAATATTAATTTTTTTAGTTGAAACGAAAAAAACAATGAAAAGGTGCAAAAGTGTGGTTATTTTCTTTACTCTTTACACGTAAAGAAAAATACGGAGAGAACTGTTCCAATCCATACCTCGCCTCAAAAACAAAGTTCTACTTATGTTTTTTTTTTATATTATTTGTTTCGGAAAACACATAGCTTATACTAACACACACAGATAAAAGTAGAGCAACTTTATTTTATTTATTTTGTATGAAATATTGAAAATGATAGCCCAACAATTATGTAAGTATTGCTTATCTTATCTTATCTTTGTAAGTGGGGGCTGCAGTTGCAGCGACACTTCGACCCAATGGGATCTTTTGTGTCTACCCCTATAACCTTTGCACCCCAGCCTACTCGAAGATGTGCTGCATTAACGCAGCAATTCCGCTGATTGGAAGGTGCTTATAGTCCTCCGGTTTTGGATAGCCATCACCTAGGAGGTACATACGCTTTCTAGCCAGGACATCGCAGTGACACAGTAAGTGTTCCATTGATTCTATATCTTCACCACAGGCCCTGCAGGTCGGGTCGTGCGTCAGGCCGATTTTTTGCAGGTGTGCGTTTGTGGCAAAGTGGCCCGTCAACGCTCCTGTTATCGCCCTGACTCGTGTCCTGCTGTTATTCCAGATGTACTTGGTTGCCCCTGTGGTGACCTCACCGATGAAGAGCTTAGAGTGTTTATGTCCATCTCTGGATAGCCATGTCAATCTGTGTCTTCCCTCGGCCTGTTCCTTTAATGCTCTTATAATAGTGCTCCTTGGTAGCCCTATCCTCGGTTCTGGACCACACATTGTTGTTTGTGATCCCATTCTAGCCAGTTTGTCTGCTTCTTCATTGCCTTCCACTCCTACGTGTCCAGGGACCCAGACCAGTTGCAGTTTGTTGTGTCGGCCCACCTTATTGAGGACCTTTACACAATTTAGCACTAGCCCGGAATCAACCCTGAAGGAGTCAAGAGCTTTAAGAACAGCTTGGCTATCGCTGAGAATATAGATGGTTTTTTGTTTGACTTCCTTGTCTATAATCTCATGTGCACATGCAATGATAGCATAAGTCTCCGCCTGGAAGACTGTTGCATATTGCCCTAGACTAATACTCGCTGAGTAATCCTTAGCATAAACGCCTGCACCAGCACCAGACTCCATTTTCGATCCGTCTGTATACCATGTAAGAGTGTTTGGTCCTTGTTGCTTAAGTCCTTTACTCCATTCTTCCCTCGTAGGAACATATATTTTATATTCTTTTTTGAATATGTGCACAGTCTGTATTTTGTCACATCCCATGCGCATAAGCCTTTCCATACCTGTGTCTAGTTGTAGATTGGTATGTCTGGTTTTAGGCATGTCAAAATTCCACATGCCATTTAACGATAACCTGTGTAGGGCCTTGGCCGCCTCTGTTTGAATGTGTATTTGAAGCGGCTTTAGATTTAGCAGCATTTCCATAGATGCAGTAGGTGTTGTACGAAATGCTCCGGTAATTGCCAGACAGGCCAACCGCTGAAGTTTTGTCAGTGTTTGCCTGCACGTGCCTAACTCCGTTCTAGGCCACCACACAATGCTGCCATAAGTTATAATGGGTCTTACTATCATTGTGTATAGCCAATAAATGACTCTGGGTTTCAGGCCCCAGGTCTTTCCGTACGCAGATCTTAGCATACCAAAGATTTTCGTGGCCTTGACCATGATCCTTTCTGTGTGCAGACTCCACGTTAGTTCTTTATCCAAGGTCATGCCTAGATACTTGACGCTCGTGGACCAGTTTAGTTCTGTACCATACAGTTTGAGAGTTTGTAAACCTTGTAGGTTTCTTTTCCTTGTGAATGGTACAACCGTTGTCTTGCTAGGGTTAATCGACAGGTGATTTTCACCACACCACCTTTCAACTTTTCGCAAGGCCTTTTGCATTATTTGCGATACTGTGTTCGGAAATTTGCCGCTGATTAGTATAGCTAGATCGTCAGCATAACCAATCGTGTAAAGAGGTCCGATGTTCAGCTCCTGTAGGAGCGAGTTGACCACTAGGCTCCAAAGTGTTGGTGACAAAACGCCACCTTGTGGGCATCCTTTTGTAGTGGTGGCAGTAACCTCGTCCCCCATTAGTGAAGATGTTATAATTCTCTTCCTAAGCATGATATCTATCCATTTGCATAACGTTTGGTCTATGCCATGGGAGATAGCTGCATTCTTGATTGCCTCGAAAGTAGTGCGATCAAATGCTCCTTCTATGTCAAGGAAGGCAGCAGCACATACTTCCTGGTTCTCCAACGCTCTTTCAGCACGTGATACTACAAGGTGAAGTGCTGTTTCAGTCGACTTGCCAGACTGATATGCACATTGTAGTCCATGAAGTGGTTTTTTCCGCAAGGGACCCTCCTTTATATGTTTGTCGACCAGCTTTTCCAAAGCCTTCAGCAGGAATGACGAAAGGCTTATGGGTCTATAAGACCTCGGTTCATCATATCTGTCTCTTCCTGGCTTTGGCAAGTAGACAACCTTCACACGTCTCCAGATTTTAGGAATATATCCGAAGGCAATACACGCTTTGTATAGCCTGCATAATGGCTTAAGTAGCGCCTTTGATCCTTTTTGTAGTAGGATGGGGTAGATCCCATCTAGTCCTGGCGATTTCAATGGTTGAAAGCTGCCTATAGACCATAGTAGCTTTTGCTCATTTACTACCTTCTTAGCTACGTCCCAGTCTTTTTTCCTCGTTTGAGTATTCAGCTCATTCCGAGTTACTGGGTCATCCTTTTCGCTATCTGTTATTTCGCAGCCCGGGAAGTGGGTTTTAAACATCACTTCCAGTGTTTCCTTCCCAGATTCAGTCAGTTTTCCCTCCTGGGTTCTAATAGATTTAAGCTGATCTGATTTTGTAACAGAGAGCGCCTTTGAGAGCCTCATTCCTTCAGGAATATTGTCAATACTTTGACAGTGTTCTCTCCACTTTTTCCTTTTTCTCTTACGAACTTCCAGGTTAAATTTAGTAAGAGCTCTGGAGTACTCAGTGAAGTCATTTTTTTTCTTGGCTTCATTGAATGCCCGTCTTGTGTCTCTCCTCATTTTTTCAAGATCAGAGCACCACCATAAATCCTTTTTAGCCATGACAGCTTTTTCCGGACAGTTTTTAATCCAGGCAGTTCGTATCGCGTTAACAATCCTATCCGCCTCGATCTCTATGTCAAGTACAGAGTTTAGTTTACCTCGCACTTCACCTAATTCATCCTTTAGATCCGTCACGTAAGATTCCCATTCAGTGTTCCGTGGGTTTCTCCTTCGTACAGTCTGTATCTGGTTATCAGTTCTGTACCTGAAGCATATGTACCTATGATCAGCACCACTAATTTCGTTAGATACATGCCAATTAGTTATGTCCTTACTTGCCCTGTTTGAGGCAACCGTGATGTCAATGACCTCGGCCCTTCTAGAATTGACGAACGTTGGTTCATTGCCTCTATTTAGAATTTGTAGCGGAGAACTTACTATGTATTCTAATAGGTCCTCCCCCCTTTTATTGATATCTGTGCTTCCCCAGACCGTGTGATGTGAATTAGCATCACATCCTATAATAAGATCAAATTGATTCTTACCGCAGTGCTCGACTAGCTCCCTCACAGCAGGTGAAGGTGGCTCCGTCTCCTCATAGGGCATGTAGGCAGAGGCCATGATGAAGTATTGCTTGCTGTTACGGTAGCGCAACAGCTAGAGCCGCGACCCCCTGTCCGGGAGGACGTGGTTCGAACCCTGTCACGTACCAATGTGTTTTCGAATTTCGATTTCATATGTACGTTTGTCGAAGGAAAACATCGTGAGGAAACCTGCACAAACTCGAAGGTTGTGTGTGAAGTCGACCAACCCGCACTGGTCCTGCGTGGTCGACTAAGGCCCGGACGACCCAATTTAGGGTTGGTTCGAGCCCCACGGTGGGGACGTATATGAACTGATATGATGCTTTCTGTGTATAGTTTTTTCACTGATCTACATAATTACTAGTGGTTAACAGCATACTTTAGTGTAATAAGTTTTAGTTTGTGATGTGTGTTGTACGTATGTAATAAAATATGGTGAGGGCCGCTACACCGGTGTACCTGCCATCACCGTAAGGAAATAGGAGTCACAATAACATTGTTACCCCGGGGACAGGTGTCTCCGAGGCGGAGGGGGGCGGCGGCGGCGCGGGCGAGAGCTGCGACGTGGACATGCCGGGGGCGGACTCCCCCCGCGCGGAGGCCGACGCCGCGCCCGCCTGCAGCGCCAACGGCGACCACCCAGGTACCGGCACTGCCCTACGGGTGTAACTAAGCGTGAGATCGAAAATAGGACGTCCTTTCAAGGTTATTGACCTTACTCGGCGGTCCAGTGGTCAGTTCTCCTGCCTGCTAGGACGAAGTTCGTGGGTTCGATTCCCAGTTGGAACAAACATTCGTGTGACGAACAGGTCCGACTGTTTAGTAACTATAGTATATGTTAGTGTTTCAATGTATATAAGTTCTAACATAATTAGCTGAAACTGTTTTAACTGGTGCTTCTACCCATGAATTTGAACAACTTTCTATAGGACCCATACTCAAATCGCAAAAAAAAATTGGCTCTCCCATACTAACTCGATCAGCTGATCAGCGAACTTAGTATAGGAAGTTCATTTTTTTTAAAGATTTGACTATGGGTTTCATAGGGAAAGTTGTTCAGTTTCATGAGTAGCACCATTAAGCAGTAACACCAGTTAAAATAGTTTCAGCTAATTTTGTTAGACCTTATATAAGTATGTATAATTAGTGTAGGGCTCTCATAGTTAGGGAAATCCTTGTTTGGGGCCAGGTGAGCGTGTGTGATTTGTCCCTGGATATTTATTAGTTCAGGGAGATAAGTAATGTTAATAGCATTTGATAAGGCACTCCAAGTGAGCCCACACAGGATACATGTGGTAGTAGGGATGACGACAACATCAGAAATAAATTATGAACTCTTGATCGCTAAGTTGCCCTCCTACTTAAACTTCGGTAAACCTTACTCGTTTTGCTTTCCATCAAGTCTTCGATTTTTAATTCACCAAAATCACAAAATGGGTACTTAAATGACGCTGCTAAACTATGACGTCACGCCTAGATATTTCAAACATTTTTAGATCAAAATGTCGTGTTTGCCAGATAATTAAAAGTAACTCAGATGACTAGCATTCGTCATACTTATTAGCCTAGTGGCATCTGCGTAAGGTCGCCGGGACCGGATCATATGCAATACAGTTTCTTTAATTGTAATATAAGCTTACAGGAATAGCCTCTTGGCCCCTCGTACTCTAGTTAACATTAGTCAAATACTTATAAATACTCATAAAGTAGAATAGAATAGAATTCGTTTATTTGCCCTTGAAATGGTTACAAAAATTTTGTTGAATCGCCAAACTCAGCCATAAAAATGATAGCATGCAAACACAAAGTAAAGATAAAATTAATAAATTTAAAATTCAAATATTCCTTGACAGAGTAAAATGTATTCAGTAGCAGCAATCTTTTTAGTTCCACCTTAATTCTGTTTATTGGAAGTTCTTTAATAAATTGTGGTACGTAACTACATATGATCGGCCTGACGAATGACCCGACCTGCAGGGCCTGTGGTGAAGATACAGAATCAATGGAACACTTACTGTGCCACTGCGATGTCCCGGCTAGCAAGCGTATGTACCTCCTAGGTGATGGCTACCCAAAACCGGAGGACTACAAGCACCTTCCAATCAGCTGAATGGCTGCATTGATGCAGCACGTCTTCGAGTAGGTTGGGGCGCAAAGGTTATAGGGGTATACACATAAGATCCCATTGGGTCAAAGTGTCGCTGCAACTTCCACTTAAAAAGAAAAGATTAACTACATATAATGCGAAACTTTCTGGTTCTGATCGCTAAAAGCAACAAAGCAGCAAATTTCTGAAATACTTCGGAGCTGCCATTTAATATGTCGCCATGCGACTGTCCTGTAAGCAATTTGTATAGTGGGTTCGGTTACCCTTCGATATGACATCTACATTGAATGCGACACTTAGGCGCTTTGTACACGACGGGGCGGGGCGGACCGGTCAATTTCGCCGCCAACGACAGCACAAAGGGAATCTTATACTACCAACGCACATGGAGGACAAAAAGACGGCGCCGCAGGTGCCCGGCGGGCACTGGCGGTGCGGCATGTCCGTGACTGCCCGCCATAGATCACACAAACCAGTTTGTATGCAGAAACGCAGACGGCGGCGCGGGGCGGCTAGCTCAGGTCGCGCCTCGCTTCACTAGAACGAACGTACTGAACTGACCGCTTCTGTCCCTCGTGTGCTTTATGTACGCGGCGAGGGCAGCCATGGGCAGCGACGGGCAGACGCAGTCTTTTTTGCTTCGCTGTCAAAAAGACTGCCCCGCCCCGTCGTGTGCAAAGCGCCTTAAAAATCACTTGGTCACGATCATCTGGCTCCAGCGGAAAGGGATGGCTTTCGTGAGGCCCAGCAGGTTATGCGACGTTGTTCTCTAACAACACATTCTTCTTGATATGATCACTATGATCAGCCAATGCAAGGACCATCGAAAACAACTACTGAGAAACAATAATTGTGAATGCGGTACATGTAGCCCTTATTACATTGTAGTAAACTAGTAATTTCCCTTTAAACGTATATGAATTGGCAATGACATACAAATTTATTATAGATATTAATTTTATATGTAAGTTATATTAAGTACAACTAATACTACACCTTATTACTAATGTTTATGTAAATAGCTATAAATATAACGTTATTTATTATTTGCACATTCATATGTCATCCATATTATAACGTAAAATATGTTTTATTTATTTATATTTGTTATTATTTACTAATAAACCATTTTTTTGATATTATTTGCTCGTCGCTTTTTAGTTTTGCATGTTTTGTTGTACGATTTAACAATTATAAACAAATATGTAGGCGAAATTGTGGTCTTTATTTTGTCGTGCGGGGGGGGGGGGGAGGTTATTCTGCCAAGAAGTTTATAGGTAAATCTGGAGGCCACACTCTTAATACCTAATTGAAGCAAAAAAATATGTCCTTGAAGTTTCTCTTTACCGCTCCGTCTCTTTCTAATTAGGAGGTGTGAACAAGACGTGTATAGGTAAAGCTCTTCCGCTTATTGAAAAGAGACGGAGCGGTAACGAGACATTTCAAGGCAATATTTCTTTGCTTCAATTAGGTATTTAGAGTGTGGCCTCCAGTTTTACCTATAAACTTGTTGGTCCTGCCTAATGTTGAGTTCTAACTGCACTTCTAGTATTACAGTTTAAAGAACAGAACTGAAAGTATTGGTAGATGAAGTCTGCATGCAATTGTTAGTTTAATTTTGTGGGATTGTCATCTAACTTGCAAATTGATTTACCTGAAATGAGGAAGAGATATTAAATCTTTCTATTGTTCTTGGATTTTTTGGAGGATCATAGATATATGTAATTATGAGTAGATGGCGCCGCTAGTGTCCTCTCGAACCTGCTAATGAAACGGTTGAGCAATGGATACTTCAATAAATTAATAAAAGATTTAAAAAGTAACGTCATATCCGTTCGGTCGACGTTTGGGCCGAATCAATTGATTGAACTGATTGTCGCGACAATCAATAAATGTGGCGTTATTGTGCAGGTTAGCCGACAGTCCGCCGCTTGTTCGATCGCCAGTAACCACGACACTGCATCGCAAAGCATTTGTACTCGCAATGGTCGCACCCTCGTCGCATTTTTTATTTTGGTTCGCCGCAGCCGCTAACCCATGGTCATGCACAATAGGCTAAGTACGTGAGTCGCTGGGCTGCTGCACTCGCCCTAACTGGCCTATGTCATACTGATCTTTTACACTTCAATGTAAACCTTTCATCAATCGGAGTCGATATTTAATTTTTCAAAATTTGTAAAGTAGTAAATGTTCTACAAGGATGACATTGCTTTTGCTAATAATTTAGTGAATAATCTATAGCCACATAGTGATGTAATATTTGTACAAATCAATCTTGAATTGTATAGCAGTTCCGTTTCAAAACTTAAAGCACTAGGTTGTCTGGTAGAAATCGCTTTCAGCGATAAGACCGCCTAAATTGTACGTCTCTTAGTTTTAATTAAATTTTTCATATGTATTTAAAGTCGGGTAAAAAGGTATCCTATGTCAGATTACATATAAAAGACCTTCATGGGCAACTTTTGGCCGTATGATTTCGCTCTATTAATTATGGTCTATGTTATGTTATGTTATTATGATCTATGTTAAAAAGCAATATGTTAGAGGCGAGTGTCCCACCCATCGACTGCCTACGTGTGCTCGCGTGCACGTGCTACGCATGTACACGTACACGCGCACGTGTCATCCGTGTACGGGTCACACTTAATTGTATGTGCACGCGTCACGCGCGGACTGGTTGTAGGTGGAGCGCGCCTCCCCCTCAAGGGGATGCCGGGCGTCACAACGAGTGTCTCCGCGCTTTTGCCCGACTATTTCGCCGGTGGGTACTACATTCTACTGGATTTTTAAAAATCATCAGCAACATCATGGCATTGTCGTCAATATTACAGCATCTTCTGTATTCATCAGCAATATCCTGGAATCATTTGCAATATCATGACATCATCATTTATATTCTGGTATCATTTGCAACATCATGGCGTGATTTACAATAGCAATCTTCCGCAATATAATGGAATCATTTGCAATAACATGACATCCTCTGCAATATCATGAGATCACTTACAAATATCATGACATTATCTGCTATATCATGACATCATCTGCAACATCATAGTATCATCTACAGTAAACAATATCAATCCAAGCCTCATCTGCAAAATCAATCATAGAAACATTAATGATCAGCAAAGTCATAACATCCTCCGCAATATCACATTATAATGATTACGTCATGGCATCATGTGCAGTGTAATGGCGACATTCGCGTTACATTGACTTTATCTGAAATATTTTTGCATCAGTTGCAATCAAAGATATACCGATTAAAAATATATTATCTAAATTATAATGTTTTAATGTTTTTTAAGCTGCATCATCTTGTCCTGTTTATTTTCAAATGTTGAAATTAAATGAAGAGGTCTACCTGTCCAGCCTTACATTGGCATTTTCTAACGGTGCTCACCTGCTCATTGCCCTTCTTGCGTAGCACCTAGTCATTACAGATTGCTAGATCCTTTGGTAATAGTTATTTTTGAAACGAGGGTGGTAAAAAGGTAAATAACAAACGAGTGACTTTGTAAGCCCGAGCCGTAGACGAGGGTTTACCATCGTCACGAGTTTGTCATTTACCTTTTACATCTATGTATCATACGAAGTTTTTCAATACAGTTGTAAGAAAACAGGTAAAATCATAAATCGCATTGCAAATCACTTTTCACAAATAAACACTTGCCACTGACACTGTAAATGGCGCGAATTTGGTTGCCTCCAACAATAACTATAAATTACTTGCGTACCACGCAGTGCGCATGCGTAAGTGTGAGAAGGATGCCTATAACAACACTATATCGTTCTCCCTCTCGCTCGGATATACGTCTTACTACTCTTGCTCGATTTCAACATCAAATTCAATTTAGTTGGGTGGTTGCTATGTGTAATTCACAACTAAGAGGCAAAGATGACCTATTATAACTAGCGTACAAAAGGCATGTATGCGAAATTGAACTTGAAATTAAGAAAGTTAGTGAAGTTAGGCGTATTGTAAAGACTGAAAATATTGACAGCCAGAGATTAGAATGTGGACTAGAAATTAAAAAATGTGGTAAAGTAAAAGCACGTGTGCGGCAAAATCACACTTGACTGGCATATAAAGGACCACTTTACGAGCAACTGTATTGAAAAATATATATCTACTAGTGAATGCCCGCAGCTTCACCCGCGCAGATCCAGATTTTTGCGGTTCCCGTGGGAATTTCCCAAAATCCTTTCTTAGCGGATGCCTACGTCATAACATCTACCTGCATGCCAAATTTCAGCCCGATCCGTCCAGTGGTTTGGGCTGTGCGTTGATAGATCACTATGTCAGTCAGTCAGTCACCTTTGAGTTATATATATTTAGATAACTTAACCATCTCATTTCCGTGTCACCTCGTAGGCGTCACTCATCTCTTCACGTCACATCAACATTAATATTTGGATAATTTTATTCAATAAGTGTACTTATTTTAAGCGTAAGTATTTCTATTTTTTTTTGATAAATTTACAGCTTGTTTTATTTTTTATAAACTGTATTGTATATAGTTTGTGGTGGTTTTCTTTTGCAGTTTTGCGTTCTACTGGAGTGCATGTTGTTCGTTCTGTAACTTTCTGATTGTCTGTGGTTTTTAATTCAATTAGCATGGTGGTGCGGGGAGGTTCGGGAGTTGGTGCATTTTGTGGAGTTCACTTGATGGGTTTAAGACCTTAATGCATGCTTATGTTTACTGATTTCAAATGTTTTGTACTAACAGATAAGAGAGCGTCCACGTATTGCGTAACAAATTTTGGGGGGAGGTGGGGGTCTTGTAAAACGTGAGGATGCGTTACAGTTTTGAACTACGCGTTATTTTTTTTATTCTTATTGACGCGATTATAACAATAACAAAGGTATTTTAGCGACTTTTCGCTACTTTACACCACATAATTATTATTGTGATTTTTAGGTAAAAATGGTCACTTGGTGGTTATGTAACGTTTTACTAGGGGGGAGCAGGAGGGTACAGAAAAACGTTACGGCGCGTTACACGGGTGAAGGGTGGAGGGGGGGGGGGGGGGGGGGGGGGGTCAAAAATCTACAAGAATTGCGTTACGTAATACTTGAACGCTCCCTAACGTGTATTCTTTTAAATGAATGAAAAGAGTACGACAGTGTCGCTTACACAGCTCCACTTTGACTACTATATTACAAGTGTTTACAAAGAATGTTTACGTACATACAACACGGTATCTATTTAGTTTATGTATTATCGTGCAAACACAATACACTGAGACCGCAAATGCATGGATACAAAATATGTAACACGGTATGTGCTTAAGATACCAGTGTTCTTGTGATACCATTGTGCATCTGAGCATACTTCACAACTCATGCAGATGTTGAAGAGGTTTTTTTTTGCTCTCTACTCACGGCTTGGAACTTCGACACCCTTGAATTACTTACTTTAAGTGTGTGGTTGGAGTATCAAATACATGTTACATATCTTACTAACTCCTTTAGCACATAAACAGTTTTCACATTCATTCACAAGATATTGTGTATTTGGAGAAATATCTGACGACCGGATTGGTAACAAACCTAAAAGTAAGTGATATTAAAAATGTATTTTCATCGAGGTCGCCCAAATTATTATTTTACTTTTTTTGTTGTTATTCATAAGACAAGCATTCAGCTATCCAAAGCCTGTCTATTTGACGTTCATCCGTTGCAGTTTCTGTATTATGTACTGAGCGATGTTTTTCCAGTGTTACATTTTTGACAGTAGTACTTCTTATACATGTATAGGGCTATTTTCGGATCCCGCCAAAACCTTTTACTTATTGACCCGATCAACTTTTGTTTTACGACTTTGCTGAAATCGTTAAAAAATATTTTAGTATTTTAAAATAAGGGTAATTCTACATTAAGAGGTACCCACTGCCAATGTCCATCACACTTATACACACTTTTCATGAAAATTTAAGATAAACAGTTTTAGTAACTATCTCATCTACTGTATTTCTCATCTACTGTATGGGAAATCAATTTATATTTCTTTGATTAACTTAGTTGTGTCACAATCGCACCTCAAACATGCAAAATGTATCTTCCCCGCCCAAAATTTATTTTCCCTTATTGTCCATTTCCTGGATTACAGTGAATCATTAACACTATGTGGTGTTAAATCCATGGAACGGTCCAACTAAATTCATATGAATAATATTGTATTACTACAAAGAAACTAACTAAAATTTTTCCTTTTCATAAAAAATATCCACGACAAATTTTGTCCCCAAGATTTTGTAATCTTAACAATATTGTATTTGTGATCTTAATTATGACCATCTGAAACCTAATCGCGATGCGGTTCATTCAACCCTAACAGGCTGTTAGCCACAGTTGCGAGGGTATTTTTTTACACTTATTGGCAGTCATTCTGATCCCGCCATTAGTCGCTATGGATATTCTTAAGATGTCTATAAATATTATTATATTATGATATTATTTATCTCCCCTGAACAAATAAAAAAATATTAAAAACTTAATTTTATTGACGTATTTACTATAATGTGTACATAGATTACAATATATATTTTTTAATGTACTCACAATTAATATAAATTTGTTTTAACTATTATTAATTGGTTTTCTCATGAAAAAGTCTCTCCCCTGGCGCATTACTTGCCAAAATATCCATCAGAGGTGCGAACACTTGTTTAGACGAACTAAATAACATTACATTTTAATTTACGCATGCCTGTAAGATGGCCAGTGATTTATTTATTTTTAATAGTTTTTGAGGAGATCAGGGGAGAGACTACTCTCTGTATTACATACAAAAAGAACAGTCTCTTCCCTGGTCTTTTGAAAAACTGAAAAAAAAACTACAAAATACTGAAAAAAATACTTGCCACTTTGCCGATAATGTGCAAAAATAAGTGTTTTCAATAAAAATATATATAAACACTGAACTTTCTCGTCTTTATTTAAATTATTTTAAAAGATACAAAAATTCAAATAACATTCACGAAACATTTTTATGAAAATTAGATAATCTTTTTTTCGCGATAACAATACTTCCTCTACGGGTCTACGTACTACGGGGCCGAGAAAGTAAAAAAATCTGCGATTTCAGCAAAGTTGTAAACAAAAGTTAAGTAGTTAAATTTGATAAGAAGAGGCCCCGGTGAAGGTGTGGATGTGGCTTTGGCGCGCTCCGACACAATAGTCCATTAGTTTTTTCCTTCCGATTTCTCTCGTAAGTAAATAATGTTTTGTTCAGTTAATTTAGTCACAGAGATAGACGAACTGAACACATTTCTTTTAAGAATGTTGAGTGTATCAAATTAACGTCCATCCTTGTCTCTCTGTACCTCTCTGTCCATCTCTGTAAGTTATCCTACATAGCTAGCGACTGATCGGTTGACAACATCTTAATTTTTACCCTCAATTTTATAATTTTATAAGTGTTATAAATATATAAAATAAATAAATAAACTCATCCATCTATATATATTAACAACTTGAGAGTTTAAAGCCAACGAAAAAAATCATCAAATTTAATACTTAAGTACTGTTTTCTCATCTGCTATTTTAATATGCCTATGTCTCACTTGGCAAAAAAACGCACTTACCCTGGGTATGTACCAACGCGCACTGGGCCCGCGTGGTAGACTAAGGCCCGATCGCCCTAATTCAGGGTAGGCTCGAGCGCCTCTGTGGGGACGTATATGAGCTGATATGATGACCCTAGGTATGTAGATATATACAATCTCCTCTGATTAGGCTTTGATTTTTATCATTGGAAGTCACTGGAAGAGAGCGATAGGAACCAAACTAAGAACAGTACACAAACTCTGAATGCCTACATAGGAACTTCTTTATCGGCTAAATTATTACACGAAAACGTTTTTTTTAAGCTACTGTATAGCTTTTATTTTTTTTAATTTTACAGGATTCCCAACATAATGTTCACTGAGAGTTCCTCCTTGGCACAGTATATGGACCGGTATCCACCAGAACGTGCGTGTTTTTTATACACTAGACTCGCACATCTCCTTTTCGCTTCGATCTAACTGGCGAAGGAAAAAAAATGTATGGAAAAAGTGGCCAAGTGCGTGTATCCGCTACGCGCATAGTAGGATTCCGTAGTCTTCTCAATAATGTATATTTTAAAAACCAAGTTATTTTTCCAGTTGGTAAATGACATTTTGTTTGAAGAGTCTATGCACTTTCTATCACATTTTGCAAATCCAACTGCACATTTTAAGTTAGTATCACTCTTAAACTTGACCGTGATAATTTTCCTTTCAAATTGTTGAAATGCCCTACTATTTCCAATACTTTCACATTTCCTGATATAGCGGTTTAGCTGGCAGGGGGAGGGGGTGGACACATGCAACTCTTAACATATCACCATTGTAAAATGATCAATTAAATTAAAATCGCCCCAACTTTACATGTAAGGGAGTTACCCAAATTTTTTATTACAGATTTTGTTCCCTAACTTTATATATGAATCGCAGATTTGTATAATGATGCCAAATTTCAGCTCTATCTGTAACAGACTTTGAGAAAAACGATTGTGACATGGCGAAACTATAAGGGTTCCTAGTTTGACTACGGATTCCTAAAAACTAAAACCCGACTACGGAAAAGTATGAAAACAAGAGTTTCCCGCCTAAAATCAAAGCTTTGATTTTTCCCTTTATCTGGGGTAATAGCCGTGGTCGCAAGCCATAATTTTTGATTACGTTAGGGCTTGTGACCACGGCTATTACCCCAGATGAAGGGAAAAATCAAGGCCATGATTTCAGGCAAGAGACTCTTGTTTTCATACTTTTCCGTAGTCGGGTTTAGGTTTTTTAAACTTTTATTTTATTACCATATTTTTTATGCTGAGTTCTCTGAGCAAAAGTTTTTCTTAACGCCACCCCACCTCGCTTGATTGTAGCGTGCGTACATTGAGCCGTCTTATAATATCGCTTGAGACCATTATATTTTGTTTGTTTAAATCACCTATAAAATCCGCCATGTTGTTTTTTTGTAAATGCTTTATATCCTATGATGACATGCGGAGTGATGATAGTACAAATCCAAAGACACCACATACGTCAAGAGCGGATAAGTGGTTTAGGAAATAAGAGGGAACAGATGAACAGCCATACATACATACATAGACTGTCAAAAACATAACCCCCCTATTTCGTAGTCGGGTAAAAATGACACAGCTCCGCTTCTCTTCCTCTTTGGTGGATACCGGGCCTAACATTGGTCATTTAAAGTTTGTGGGCAAAACCGTTTATAATTGCTTAATCTTGACTGGCGGCCTATATCTTGCAAACGGCGTACCTGATAAAAATATGTTGGTGGACACTCTACGTTGTTTAAAACACCTATTTAACGATAACCCCACATGAGTGGGTGCACTTGAAAATACGTTGTTTCCCCTAAATGGAGTTACCCCTAAATCTTCGTATATTTTGAATTTGTGTGTATGTATTTGTATGTGGACACAATTTGGATCAAGGTAAATTCAGAGACACCCCATAATAGGGATGACGACAGCGTCAGAAACAAATTATGAACTCTTGATCACTCAATTAACTACATAAACTTCGGAAACCTTACTCGTTTTGCTTCACCAAAGTCACAAAAAACTATGATGTCACGCCTAGGTATTTCTAACATTTTTAGAACAAAATGTCGTTTTTGACAGATGATAAAAAGTAACTTAGATGACTAGCATTCGTCATCCTTATTCTGTTTAAATCGGTTCAGTATTTTAGGTCGTGCGATCTCCTATACGAAACATACAGACACACAAAAATTTTGTAAGATTATTATTTTATTATTATTATTGAAGGAAAACCATCAGACTTAAAACAAGATAGCTTAGAAAAATTTCTTCTTATAACACTAGGTGAGTAATAATAGGTTTTCGCAGTTAGAAAGATACATAACCCTTCCTGTTGGCGGGTAAAAATTGAGGAGAAAAAATGAGTGTTGTCAATTTGTAAGCAGTACAGATGCAGGATACAATCGGTCGTTAGCTATGTACCGCGCGCTTTGAGGAGCACTACGTGTTGCGTGCGGGTGAGAGGGCGCGCCGCGTGCTACAGGTACTTAATTACAGCTTACAGTAACATGCTGCATAGCCATAGTCGCAACTACACCAGGCACCAGTCTGTTCGTCGCGCTTAACGTACTTCTCGATGGAAACCTGGACATCTGGCTTATATAGATCTGTGCTCCTGGCCTACAGATCGCGCAAACTCCCATAGCCACGGTTCGCTTTCATTGTAAAACCGGTTAGTTCAGAGCTTATACGTTGCTTTTTAATGACAAAACCAACGCCCCGTTTGAAGAAGGCCTGTTTAAGGTCAGCCTTAGTACTTGCACTAACGAGAGGCACATGTTTGTTGTACGACAATAGGGATAACGACACCATCAGAAATAAATTAGGAACTCTTCATCACTCAATTGCCCTCCTACTCAAACTTCGGAAAACCTTACTCGTTTTGTTTTCCATCAAGTCTTCGATTTTTAATTCACCGAAATCACAAAATGAGTACATTTTATGACGCTGCTAAACTATGACATCACGCCCAAGTATTTTAAACATTTTTAGAACAAAATGTTTTTGACAGATGATAAAAAGTAACTCAGATGACTAGCATTCATCATCGCTATAGTCTAAATCGTATCCTCGCAAAGCTCCGTCTTACAAAGTAACGTAACAACACGGTCTATGCATCAGATGGGTGGTTATAATAATAACGGCATGTACGGCAGAAGGCGGCAGCGTGTGCGGCGGCTGCGGCGCGCGCGCCTCCGTGGAGCGCATGCTGGCGTTCGGGCGCGAGCTGTACGCGTTGAGCCAGCAGCTCAGACAGGACCAGCACCACAAGACCATGCTCGAGGTGGGTACATATTCACCTCCACTTAAAGCGACTTAAGTGGAGGTCAATCCCTAACCCATTTAATTCATTCAAGAGGAAGAGGACGTGACCAGTAACAAAATGGACTGTGTTAGATATAGGAAACGAGTCTATAGCGTCCTGCTTGTGCAATATAGTAACGCCTTTAGGATGCTGTTGAGACTGCTGTTGCTACAATTTAGTAGTTCATATGGCATGTTTTTTTTTTTTTTTTATTAAAAATTTGAGTACGTTAATGGATGACTTCGAATGATGCGAAAGAAATCTGCCCCCATGTTATTAGGACTTCGGGGCAGTGGCAACAGCATCCTGAAGATGATTGCTGACCGAATGGAATGTCCTATCAAGAAATGCTAGGCGCAACGATCCATTGGGTTACTAAAATAAATATAAGCTCATCACATCAGCCGAAAGAAGTCAACTGATGGACAAAGGCATCCCCCAAGGATTTCCACGACGACCGGTCCTGCGCCTTCCCGCGACCTGCACCAGGTCGTCGGTGCACCATGTAGGAGACCTACTTACGCCACGTCCTCCGGAGCGTGGTCGCCACTCGAGAACTTAACTGTCCCAGCTCAAATATAAGCTATCTTGTTGTTTTGACTAACGCATTGTAAGCCCACTGCTAACCAAACTATGAATGTTTAGAAAAACCAGTTGACTATTTATGTATTTAATCTGTAGCACACAATATTGACAAAAACATGTTTATGCAGTAATCAGCACTTTATGTACCAAATACGTGACAGATTAGCTTTTTACGATCAGGTATTATAGAATTTAAACAAGTAACTTTGGCACAATACGCGTGATAACATAACTTTGTTTTCGACAGGACGCGTTCAGCTTGTTGGCGTACAGCAACCCGTGGGACAGCCCTGTGGGCTGGCAGCTGCAGCCAGTGCGGCGCGAGGCCGTCTGCGAGGCGCTCAATTCCGCTATCCTGGGTATGTTATACGTACAGCAACCCGTGGGACAGCTGCAGCCCGTGCGGCGCGAGGCCGTCTGCGAGGCGCTCAATTCCGCTATCCTGGGTATGTTATACGTACAGCAACCCGTGGGACAGCTGCAGCCCGTGCGGCGCGAGGCCGTCTGCGAGGCGCTCAATTCCGCTATCCTGGGTATGTTATACGTACAGCAACCCGTGGGACAGCTGCAGCCCGTGCGGCGCGAGGCCGTCTGCGAGGCGCTCAATTCCGCTATCCTGGGTATGTTATACGTACAGCAACCCGTGGGACAGCTGCAGCCAGTGCGGCGCGAGGCCGTCTGCGAGGCGCTCAATTCCGCTATCCTGGGTATGTTATACGTACAGCAACCCGTGGGACAGCTGCAGCCCGTGCGGCGCGAGGCCGTCTGCGAGGCGCTCAATTCCGCTATCCTGGGTATGTTATACGTACAGCAACCCGTGGGACAGCTGCAGCCCGTGCGGCGCGAGGCCGTCTGCGAGGCGCTCAATTCCGCTATCCTGGGTATGTTATACGTACAGCAACCCGTGGGACAGCTGCAGCCCGTGCGGCGCGAGGCCGTCTGCGAGGCGCTCAATTCCGCTATCCTGGGTATGTTATACGTACAGCAACCCGTGGGACAGCTGCAGCCCGTGCGGCGCGAGGCCGTCTGCGAGGCGCTCAATTCCGCTATCCTGGGTATGTTATACGTACAGCAACCCGTGGGACAGCTGCAGCCCGTGCGGCGCGAGGCCGTCTGCGAGGCGCTCAATTCCGCTATCCTGGGTATGTTATACGTACAGCAACCCGTGGGACAGCTGCAGCCCGTGCGGCGCGAGGCCGTCTGCGAGGCGCTCAATTCCGCTATCCTGGGTATGTTATACGTACAGCAACCCGTGGGACAGCTGCAGCCCGTGCGGCGCGAGGCCGTCTGCGAGGCGCTCAATTCCGCTATCCTGGGTATGTTATACGTACAGCAACCCGTGGGACAGCTGCAGCCCGTGCGGCGCGAGGCCGTCTGCGAGGCGCTCAATTCCGCTATCCTGGGTATGTTATACGTACAGCAACCCGTGGGACAGCTGCAGCCCGTGCGGCGCGAGGCCGTCTGCGAGGCGCTCAATTCCGCTATCCTGGGTATGTTATACGTACAGCAACCCGTGGGACAGCTGCAGCCCGTGCGGCGCGAGGCCGTTTGCGAGGCGCTCAATTGGCATGCAGGTAGCCTGTGTTACTGGGAAGGACATAGGCTACTTTTTATCCCGTGAAATAATACTCTTTTTTGGTTAATTTATTTAACATCGCAACGGAAGAATAGATTGTTGTGATTTTGTCGGCGTCGCTCGCGACGGAGCAACGGATTGAAGTAATTTTTGGTATAGAATTTGTCGAATGTGACATAGACTGCTAATCAGAATAGTCCGATATAGTTTCTGAGGGATCTGGTGAAAACTCATGTCCACGCTCGCGCTAGCTGCAAGGCGGCCCGCGCGCTACTCAGTACTCACCCTCAAAGACAGTCATAAAAAATCGATGTCCACGCGGCGAAGCCGCTTGCAAAAGCTACTAGCAAAATAATTTCAATTTCAAAACACAAAAGTGTTAAAGAAATATTTTTTGAAATTTCGACATTTGATCATTCCCAAGCAATATGTAGTATGTATTGTAAAAAAAAACAATTTTAAAAATTATAACACATGAAACTTGGGGATTCACATGAAGCGGTACCCATCCAAGTGAATTGGACACCGCTTCAGCGTCGAAATTAACTATATAGAAAATAACATTCATTTACTTTACAGTATTGGTATCGGTATAGGTATCGGTATCGATATCGTATCGGCAAAAAGGCGTATCGATGCATTCCTATATAAAATTCGCCATGATGTTTTTTTTAATGCTATACTTATATCCTATGACACACGGAGTGATTTCACGAATCCAAAGACACCACATTTACAAGATCGATTAAGTAGTTTAGGAAATACGAGAGAACAGATGAACATACATACATACATAGACCACCAAAAACCCTCCTTTTTCGTAGTTGGGCAAAAAATCTTAAAGAAAAAGCCGAATATCTGAATTTTTTTTTACGATAAAAGGTTTTCGCCAAATCCCATAGAAAAAAACCCTAGTCCCGGCGCAAAATTTCAGTATATAGCAGAGAAAACAATTACATTTTTATTTTATTTTAGTTATTTTATTGAGTTATCTGTGTGTGTGCAGCGTCGCAGGGCATGCACTGGGTGTCGCCGGTGGAGGCGTGCGTGGCGCACTCACGCGAGCTCGTGCAGCGCATGGCGCGCGCGGGGCTGGGCGCGTGCGCGTTCGCCGACCTGCCCGCGCTGCTGCGCCACTGATGCGCCCCGCCCGTGTCGCGCGGGGCTCGGCGCGTGCGCGTCCGCCGACCTGCCCACGCCGCTGCGCCACTGCAGCGCCACTGATGCGCCCCGCCCGCCCGTGTCGCGTAGAGCCCAGCGCGCGACATCATAGCTCAACCTTTCTACATTGATAGTTCATAGGCTCCTGCAAGATAATGACTGCAAGCCGCAACGATGCTTCAGCGCGCCGATGGAAGGAGCTCGCTCGTTTGGACCAGCCGACTACTAGTGCACGCAAAAGGCTTGTTAAGCCGACATCGACACGGACAACCAACACGAACACTACTACAGCTGAACATTTTTTGATAACATTTGATAAGTGTCAAACTTCTCGTTCTATTTACGAAATACGTTTATCAATTCAAATTTATCAATGAAAGGGATAATATAAGTGCAATATCATCACTAAAGTGACACAGACTTTTGGTTCCTGTCTAGGTCTCACAACCTTGTAGTCCATAAAATAAAAACTAAGTCAGCGTTGGCAGGGGGGCTACACGGATGATGAAAATCACATCTGTGAATGTGACACAGACTATGACGCACGTACTACGTGTCCAGCGGGCCCTTACACCTGCACACGCGAGGACCTGCTACAGCAAAACAAGAGTGCTGTTCGCGTCGCAGAGTAGACACAGGTCCAACAAAATATCAATTAAATTACTTGTTATTACCATAGACACGTTAAAAGAAGAAGTGTTGTCTGTCAGTGATGGAGATGGTAACTGAGCAAGCATGTTAACACGATCGATACTTGCGCCACACGAGTGAATAGCGTGCGAACTTTAACCACTGACTCCAGACAAGTAATGTCGTGAACCACATGATCTTCCCGTTTTGGCGGCAATATTAAAAAAAACTTGGAAATTACGAAGATTTACCTTTTTTTGCTTTTGCTAATTAATGAGTTTAATCGATTCAGCGTCTTTATCTAGTAAATGCTCAACATATATCAGGATATTGAACGAGTTTGGCAAAATGTGTCATAGTGAAAAACTGTGTATCACCGACCAAGAGAACCAATCTCACCGTGACACGCGGCGGTCGGACATCGCACGGGCGGTAGTGCTGGCGGCGATTTAATATAAAAATAAAATAATGTAAATAATAAACAAACAACGCACACTTGATGCCTTAGTGACGCGCTGTTCCAAGCAATTTCGTGAGTGTGTGTGTAACATGTGAATATGTGTGTGAATCAGTTGTGGCTTGAGCTTCCCGAGCGATGCGAAATGCTCCCAAGTGTTGCGTTCAAAATCAATCGAAAATATATTTTGTATTAGGTCTAGGGAATACGTAAGTAACGCTCCCGGCGGCGGCGGTTACTGTTCCGTTTTTTTATATCCATGAAGTGATATCTATTGCATATTAGGACGTATTTGGGCGAGCGTTGTCGGGGACTACCTCCTTGGACTTGTGATGAGCCATTCATATTTCAGAATGCTGTTTGTCGGACTCACGGATAAAGAGTTGTGTATATTGATTATTGTCTGTCTGCGTACATTATTATAGATATATCGGTATAGAATTATTAATAAACATTATAATGTGGCTAGTGTGGCATTGTTTTGTTGCCCTCCTTAAATTGATGGTTCTTTGTTTCCTTGTGACTGTACTTAAATGACAAGTGAAGTGCCATTTTGAATTCCATTAGAAACGGTCTCTAATTTCAAACATCTCTCACTTTCTATTTAATTATAATAACTTAATTCCCAATTATAATAGGGATGACGACAGCATCAGAAATAAATTATGAACTCTTGATCACTAAATTGCCCTCCTGCTTAAACTTCGGAAAACCTTACTCGTTTTGTTTTCCATCAAGTCTTCGATTTTTAATTCACCAACATCACAAAATGAATACATTAACGACGCTGCTAAACTGTGACGTCACGCCTAGGTATTTCAAACATTTTTGGAACAAAATGTCGTTTTTGACAGATGATAAAAAGTAACTCAGATGACAGGCATTCGTCATCCCTATTCTGCAATGTCAAACGAAAATTTCTAGATTATCTTACATTTTATAATTTCTCAAGAGTTCTTTCCTATGTTCAAATCTTTGCTTTAAACTGTAAATAAAGAGCAAACACGTAGCGATGCCACAGCGGAGGGTTTAACGTAGAGTTACGATAGTGTGCGACAAGACGGGGAGTAAAAGTTAAGGGTTACGAATCAGCCGCCACTTCTGTTAGACTAGCTATAAATAGACACGTTCTAACTATAATTATTTTAAGTACATAACCCGCTTTAGTTCAATGCTATTATAATAAATAACTATAATGAATCTGTAATGTAGAAAAATAGTGATTTAACGAATTATTAGTCTTTTTTAACAGCAGTGGCGTGATTCAAGTCGACATGACGGCCTCAGGCGTGTCCTATCATACTTGCAATTTTACACGTGCAGTTGGCATAAATCCATTAGATATCCTGTTTATTGAAGAATGAACTTTATACTTCAAGACATAAGGTGCACTGCACTGCAATACTGCAACGCTTTATTTTGTACGGGCTGCACGTGTAAAGTTGTCGCGAACAGTAGTTCGCACTTCGCCGATTCTGTACTGTACTTGTTCTGTAAAGATGATTCTACAATATTGTTCTTATATTGTATTGTTTTCTTTTTTAATAATATATTGTGTTTAAACAGCTTGTTTGGCTTTGATTTTTTACGAGATAATCATTGCATGATGTAAGCACCCGCTACACCGCCGAACTCGCCTGTATCCAAGTGAGTTCTTAATGACGGATAAGAACACGACCACACGTATCATGTAACCACCCACTACACCGCCGAACTCGCCTGTATCCAAGTGAGTTCTTAATGGCGGATAAGAACACTACCACACGTATCATGTAACCACCCACTACACCGCCGAACTCGCCTGTATCCAAGTGAGTTCTTAATGGCGGATAAGAACACTACCACACGTATCGTGTAACCACTCACTACACCGCCGAACTCGCCTGTATCCAAGTGAGTTCTTAATGGCGGATAAGAACACGACCACACATATCATGTAACCACCCACTACACCGCCGAACTCGCCTGTATCCAAGTGAGTTCTTAATGGCGGATAAGAACACGACCACACGTATCATGTAACCACCCACTACACCGCCGAACTCGCCTGTATCCAAGTGAGTTCTTAATGGCGGATAAGAACACGACCACACGTATCATGTAACCACCCACTACACCGCCGAACTCGCCTGTATCCAAGTGAGTTCTTAATGGCGGATAAGAACACGACCACACGTATCATGTAACCACCCACTACACCGCCGAACTCGCCTGTATCCAAGTGAGTTCTTAATGGCGGATAAGAACACGACCACACGTATCATGTAACCACCCACTACACCGCCGAACTCGCCTGTATCCAAGTGAGTTCTTAATGGCGGATAAGAACACTACCACACGTATCGTGTAACCACTCACTACACCGCCGAACTCGCCTGTATCCAAGTGAGTTCTTGATAAGAACACAACTACACGTTTTAATCCGGATGAAATGTGACAACTTTTGTTTTATCACTTAGAAATAAACGGTAACATTTTTTAGTATCAATTTGTATGGAAAGTCCAAACTATTTTGGAATTCTTTTGAAAGTTAGAGAATAAAAGATGACTTATTTTATCCGATCAATAACGTGGCTGTGGTCTGATACGCTATTAAAATCTCACCTTGTAGTGATAAGAATGATCGAAGATGATTTATGATGCCAACGGTTTAACCAGTAAAAATAGAACAAATCATATCAAATCATTTATTTCAAGTCCCATTATGTCATGTCAACTCGTAAAGTAACAATTTTAGTTATAAAAAAAATGTGAAGATTTCATATTAATGGACGGGCATCTAAAGTTCAAAAGTATTTTGAGCCTTGAGAGCCAGACCGCAGCATCAAAGCAGTGACCGCTCACTTTCTTGGAGAAACCAACCTCCCCCCCCCCCGCCCCCAAAAGCGTTATATTATAGCCACTTTGTGCCGTCTCCGCCGAAGGTGGCCGAAGGGAATTGTTTCTCAAAAAGAGTGGTTTGCGCTGTTTCCTCGTGGTCATACTAGTTTGACATACCAGTATGACCAACAGGACATGTATGTCCTCGTGGGCATACTATACTAAGACTTATGCATTTTAAAGAACTAGGAAATAACTAGATTTGATGATACAAGTGATCGAACCCGGAAACCTTTATATTTTCACCCAAATAATGGCCGGCCTTGTGGACGGGGATAGGATCAGTTCATATACATCCCCACCAAGGGGCTCGAGCCTACCCTGAATCAGGGCGATTAGGCCTTAGTCGACCACGCGGGCCCAGTGCGGGTTGATCGACTTCACACACAACCTTCGAGTTTCTTTGCAGGCGTGTGCAGGTTTCCTCACGATGTTTTCCTTCACCGTTATTACTTAATATACTTATACTTAATTTGTATATTAAGTACATTGAATGATCGCGTACTTATATCGTTTAACCACCTCCGTGGCGTAATTGTAAAGTCCATTAGCTTCACATCAGGAGGTTGCGGGTTCGATTCCCGGCGGAGTCGAACTTTGTAAGACACGGTTTGGTTGGTGGAAGGGCATTTTCTAAGCCCGCCTGGCTAGCTACCACCATCTTGTCTAAGTCTTGCCGCCAAGCATCAATGCTGATAACATTAATGTGTTCCGGCTTTAAGATACGATATCCTGTTTCCCATTGCGCTGGTAAACCCGCTTCCATGTTCGGCACCATCGTCACTTACCATCAGATGAGATGATGCCAAGGGCCTACCAATTGTGAAAAAAAAAGTAATTTAAAAATTTATAAAAATATGTAATTACCATAACAATAGTTTTGAAAAAACCAAATAAATACATGAAATATAAAAAAAGAACATGTATTGCTTTTGTATAATATTTTTATAATTATTTTGTATAATATAATATTCTAGGTTTTAAAATACCTACCCCAATAAATAATAGTTCCCCCCTATAGTTCGCCTATAACATACTGTTGATTTGTGGGAACTTTTAGCATAATTCCACTTCAAAAGACTTCCAATGCTGAACAATCCCCCTTGATTTCCACAATGACCGGTCCTGCGCTGCCCGCATCCAGCGGCTTCCGGTGACCTTCACCAGTCTGGGAGGGTTGCCTACGCTACGTGTTCCGGTGCGCGCTTGCCACTCGAGGACTTTACTACCCCAACGGCCATATGTTCTACGAGCTAAAAGATTAAAAGATTCTATAAGCTATGAAGGTTACCTTGGGTCTTTCTACGGACCTTTTTTAAGGTTCCGTAATCAACAGGAACCCTTACAGTTTAGCCATGTCCGTCCGCGGTTCAACTCATAGACCTTTAGTACTAGAAAGCTGTAATGGCATTAATCTCACCGATTAATTGGTCATATAAAATGATGAAAATATTTTTTTTGTTAATTCCTCTACACGTAAAAGTGGGGGCGATATTTTTTCTTGTCTGTCTTATGGTGTGGGCCTGTGGGGTGTCGTCGGATAGGTCGTTACAAATATTGCGGGTGTGTGAAAATCATTTTTCGATTCCACGGATCCGTTTGCGAAATATTAAGCTGTAAAATGCAAATTTTGGTTAGTCATTAGCGTCCTGCCAGCTAAACCGTTTACAGGACTTTGAAAAAAAAGTAAATAACAGGATTTATACAATAGTTAATTTAACAGGAAAACTCACTGCTAAGGCCTACTTAGCAGAACTTACTAAGAAAGCCTTTCGAAGTTTAGGAGTAATAGTCGACCGACTCAAGATGCACATCTCAAACACTTGGATTTGTATAAAGTTCATAGATTTTCCATACAAAACGTTGTATTGTTTGTTAATTGCCAAAATTTTTTGTTGGGATTGGAATGGAGATATGCCAAGGGTGGTACAGTGGCCAGCACATGGCGATGGACAGTATACACACATATAACTACGACCGATTTTTAACAGTTGAACACTCGCACACATCGGTGATTGGTAGAATTCGTCATCTTTACGAAAATATACCAATCGACATTATTTTCTAAATAAGCGTCTATTTAAGACCAATAACGAATTCACACAAACTTATGACCACAGATCTGTGCTTTTGACAAATCATAAGCCACGCCCCTTACAAAGCATCCGCCACAGATCTAATAAACCAAGCATCCGCGCAGTGACACGAGCTAGCAATTGAAAACAATGCGAAGAGAACAATAATTGTTTAAAGTTAGTTTTAAGAAGTTGAACAGAGCGAATGCGAAAAAGAGATAGTAATTATTACTATCTCTTTTTCGCATTCGCTCTGTTCAACTTCTAACATTTTCAAGGCCATTATGTCCAACTGCATGTGCTGTTCACTGTACCATGATAAGGAAACCAGGATCTGATGATGGCATCCCAGAGAAATCGAGGGGAACCTTCGAAAATCGTAGTGGCGACTAAGTGCGTTTGAAGTCGGTTTTTTTTTGTTTATGAAGTCGGTTTTTAGTTACTTATGATTAGATCACGTGAGTAAACTCCGAACATTCAATCAAACTTATACCACAGATTACTAATTAGTGCTTATACATGCGCATGATTATTATCATATAAGCCGGAGGACTTCCACTGTGCTGGACAAAGGCCTCCTCCAAGGATTTCTACAACGACCGATATTGCGCTGCCCGCATCCAGCGGTTTCCCGCGATCTTCACCAATTCATCGGTCCACCGAGTGTTAGGCCTTCCTACGCTACGTCATCCTGTGCGCGGTCGCCACTCGAGAACTTTACTAACCCAACGGCCATCTGTTCTAGAAGCTTTGTGCCCCGCCCACTGTACTTAAGTTTAACGATTATGAGCTATTCGACCACGAAGGGAACTCCAAGCCCGACACGAATAAACATGTGCAATGATATACTGCACCACACGCACATTTGCACGTTTTTATTGGCTTCATGTCTCATTTCAACCTTGCTTTATTGAAAAACGAGATCAAAATGTAAATTTAATAATTTCATTCGGAGTCGTTCACCAACACGCACAGATAACGACCCATTGAATAATTATGTTAATTGCGAAAAATTATTGAACACGAGTCTATAAATTGTTGACCTTACGACGGCAGGGCTATGTGGCGATGTGGCGGTGTGGCGATAATATACGAGGGCGAAGGCGATAAAACCTGGTGCCGAACAATGATTATGAATTTATGATGCTTTAAAGTTGCCGCTCACTTTTTATTGGTGTTTTTGTGGCTAAAGTATAGTTACGTATGCAAGGAAAAGTCTCGGGTTCATAGCGAAAGTTTCGTTAACGAAGAAATAATTCACATCAATCTAGGTGCTTAGGTAATACAGGGCGACAGGGCGACTGGTACATTACTTGCTGCAAACCTTTTGTTCAGCTTATGAAGTTCAACAACTTTTTCTACTCAATTCTCAAAAAAGTAAGTGTTCATTCCTTTTTTGACAAAAAAAGGATCGAATACCAAATTTCGATCGGGAAGTTTTTTTAAGTTTTTTTAAGCTATTGCATAGCTTTTATCGCGGGCTTTGAGCGCGGCGACCGAATCAAGAAATTCCGTAACGAAAATAACCTACTAACACCCCACGAGTTCTAAAAAACTTACAGTGCCATCTATTAGCGATTTGCGGTACTAAAATGACTTAACACCCCACTCTTGGCCAAGTTCTAAAAACTTACAGTGCCATCTATTAGCGATTTGCGGTACTAAAAGGATAGTAAATTTTACTGGTGTAACTTTCTTAGTGTTAATTTATTACATAAACATCCCGCGCCCCAAGGACTATATGGTACTGGTAAATACTGCATAAATAAAAAATAAATAATTATAATTGCATCATCATCATCATCATCATCATCATCATATCAGCCGAAGGAAGTCCACTGCTGGACAAAGGCTTATGCAATTGTAATTGTGATGACGTACGGAACTGAGACATGGTCGCTTACTATGGGCCTCATAAGAAGGCTCAAGTTCACCCAAAGGGCAATGGAGCGTGCTATGCTCGGAGTTTCTCTGCGTGATCGAATCAGAAACGAGGAGATCCGTAGGAGAACCAAAGTAACCGACATAGCTCTCAGAATTGCTAAACTTAAGTGGCAGTGGGCGGGGCACATTGCTCGTAGAACAGATGGCCGTTGGGGCAGTAAAGTTCTTGAGTGGCGACCACGCACCGGAAAGCGTAGTGTAGGCAGGGCTCCCACTCGGTGGACCGATGACCTGGTGAAGGTCGCGGGAAGCCGCTGGATGCGGGCAGCGCAGAACCGGTCGTCGTGGAAATCCTTGGGGAGGCCTTTGTCCAGCAGTGGACGATTTGTGGCTGATATGATGATGATGGTAGGTTGATTGGGGAACGTGGTTAAATCCCATAGAAGAATAACCGGATAATACCTGATAATGTACCTACCTTTTAAATTAAAAATCTTGAAAATTACAGTCACTTTTGAATCACGAAAGCAAATGATTGCGTGGTACGAAGGATTTTAATGACTATATAATTAGATAAAGTCACAGGCTTTGCAGTTATTCACAGTGCAGACGCACGACGCTGAACGTTTTTAAGCTAAATGGTAGTATCCGACCCGGTTATCCGCGCAGTTTTTACGCCTTTGTCTCGGAAATAAAACGCTATCTCAGTTTCTGCAGTGGCCAATTGTACTCGAGTGGGTGAGGTCGGGAAATTGAATGAAAACATTGAATATTTATTCTGAAAGGATGCACTGGCACTGCCCGCGGGCGGGCGGCGCGGGCGGCGCGGGGGGCGCGGGGGGCGCGGCGGGTTCGGCTCTGGCGCGAGCTATGGTCCTCCGGGGAGGCACTGTAAGACTCGAGTTCCACTTACTGCGGCCCTGTAGAGTTTCGTGTTCCGAATCGTTTGAAATGTGAAGCGTTTATTAGCAATCTTATTTAGAGAAAAGTAATGTATCGTAAGCGGCTCACGGCACGGCCAAAAGGGCTACATAATGATATAAGAAATGAATAATAAGAAATGAATGAACCTATTTATGTTATACCTACAAGAGACCATTTAAAAATCATCCCATTTTTTTTTTCAAGTTCCATATTATAGAATGCACTTTTAGTTTGTATGGAAAAAAATAACAAATCTATTTTAAAACAGAGTTAATATTTCGCCTGCCGCAGCGGACCGCCAAGTCGAGCAGACAAGAGCGGCCGTACACCTTTTAATTCTCGAAGCAACTCAACGCATTTTCGAGCTCTTAATGTCCTCGTTAGGGACACAAGAAACTGCCAGAATTTATTATTGCATTGTTTACATAATGTAGACCGCTTTCTACTTTAATTTTTGTATAATATACGCTTAAATTCCAAATTAAAAGTTCCTACCTACCTTTTACGGTTTTTAAAATATTATATATCGAATCTCATTAACTCACTCTTTCACTTACTGACTCACTGATCATCACATAGACAGACCACTTCCAGGTGACTTAGTCAGTTGAAGTTTGCATGGAGATAGGTAAGTGGAAAAGTAAAGTAAAAAGTCTGAAACAGCAAATATAAGTCCGCCTTTTGTCCACCCCTAAGCGGATAAGTCTGCCTTTGATGTATTGTTTTGTTAACTTATTTGTTTTTAAATTCAACGTAGAGTTTAAAAACAAATAAGACTTGACAGTTTGTATGGAAGTCCGTCATTTTAAAAGTAAGAGACATAAGTTGCACCAGTTTATTTATAAGTAGGGATGCATCCGATACCGATACCGATACCGATATATCGGCGATACTTCGGGTTTGCCGATATATCGGTATCGGCGATATTTTTATGGCAGATTTTAAAATGTAATGTAAACGCGCGTGTTGTTCCATCTATTTCGTTGCAAACGAGGCATCTGTCGCATCTGAGAGACTATTTTCCACCGCAGGTCTTATTCAAACAGACTTGCGAAATCGCCTTTGCCCGCAAAACTTAAGAATGCTTTGTTTTTTATATAAAAATCTTGTAAATGTTAATTTTGATTACTAAAACTATTAATTAATTGTGTTTTATTTATTCAACCTTCCTTTTTGAATTTAATAAGCGTATCGGTATAGGTATCAGTATCGCCAAAATTTTTAAAGAGTATCGGTATCGCATCGGCAAAAAGGCGTATCGAGGCATCCCTATTTATAAGCTTCTAATATGGTTAGAAAAATAAATAAAAAAGTAAAAAAAAAGTGTCAAGGAAGTAAAGTAAATTCCTAACAAAAGGAAACGAGATCCGATCAAAAACATTTTATGTAAAAATTCGCCAAGTCTTGTGAGTCTCCCCTAAAAATTTATGAGATCTAAGCTGAAGCCAAGTCTGGCAGTACTTTTTTAAAAATATTCAGCAAATTGCACCGTAGACCTCTTTTAAACATACTGAGTAAATAACAATAGTTAAACTTATGATCAATATATTTTATGCATCCTTGTTGCCTAGAACTTTATTTCATCACATTTACAAAGATATTTTTCTTGACTAGGCAATCACGAAATGTATATGTTTATTTGTAAATGGTTTGATGGGAATTACATTACCAAAACGAAACGAATAAAACTCCACCTGTATACACCTATTAAACTTGAAACAACCGTATTTATATATTCACAATTGGTAAGCCCTTGGCATTATCTCACCTGATGGTAAGTGACGATGATGCCGAATATGGAAGCGGGCTTACCAAGATTCCCCAACGCAATGCAGAACTGGCTACCTCAATTTCAAGCCGGGACACCAAACATCAATGTTGTTAACACCGATGTTTGGCGGCAAGACTTCGAACCCGCGACCTCCTGGTGTGAAGCGAATGGACTAACCATTACGTCACGGAGGCGGTTAAAATCTACAAATTGAAAGCTACCCGTCAAAACAGTACCCTGGACACATCATACAACGGGCCAGAAATGACATTTCAAAAAAGGAATGACGGAACAAACAAAAGGGCGGTGAAATCGTATACGTTCGACAACCAAACTGTAACCAATCTGTATCAATCTGGGTGACGAGGGGGTGAGGTCGCAATCTAGAGAACTGCAGGGAGTGTCCATATCGGTATCGGATGCATCCCTAGTTAAGACTAAGTACTATTTCCCCGTCGTAGTCAAAGTGCGATTCCGAAGGCCCCGTGGTAGGCGGTGCAGCGTGTTATGTCCAACGGGTGGGGCGAGATGCCAGCGCGGCTACTGGCGTACGAGGCATTCCATCTTAGTACTCGAGGGTCAACAAAGAACTGATTCATCTTCCTTGGTGGTGTTACTACAGTCACTTACAGATACTATAAGTGGAGTTTGACCCATCGTCTGACAACCTTTCGCATCCTTTTTATCAAATAATTTTAAAAAAAATATTTTTGACTATAAAAATAACCAAGATATAAGCCTTTAAAAATTTATACTAAAACAGAATGTAGCATAGAGTTTATATGGACCGCGTGTTTTATGTCGTCACACTTACATATCGGATCTCTCTGTCTAATTAGTAGTTGAAAATACTTATATCTTCCGTATTTCTTTTCACATTGTTTTTACGGAATTTTCATAATTTGTTAGGAAATGCGATAAAAAATTTCATGCATAGGTATATCCAATTGCCAACAAAATCAATGTACTTACTTACTCAGTTCTAAATCTCCACTGAAACCTTTCTATTTTTCAAGCGACTTCCAAAAAGGAGCAGGTTCTCAATTCGTCTGTATGTTTTTATTTTTTTTATTTTTGTTACCTCATAACTTTTTCCTGGGTAAAACGATTTTTACGATTATTTTTTTATTTTAAAGATAGTGCTTCTCGTATATTCCCATATAAATTTTATCAAAATCGGTGTAGTACTTTATGAGAAAATTAACTAAAACCAAAAATAATAATGCAAAAATGTATTACGTTGTTGTGATGGAAGTCAATTTTTTTTAACGTGTTTAGCGTTTTCAATTATTAATTGTCTAGTCAACCTAAGGATCGCCCAAACTGCACGCTTTGTCCGTAACATGCACTGCAGCCTTCATGTTTGTTCGGTGGGGCTTCCATCTTGCTTCGTTTTAATATTTGATCTGCATATTTATAAAACCGGCGGCGGCGGCGGCGGCGCCCGCGGCGGCAGATTTATAGTTTATTTCATTTCCAGCGGACTCGCCGCTAGCCACTCGCCACTCGCCTCGTTTCGTTGTAAAGGATATTCTTTGTAACATTCGTTTTGGTTCGTAGCTTCAGCCAGCTAGGGATCGTACGTAGGTACTGTGATATTTTTTAAAGGATCATACACTATTTAACCTCGTTTAAAAGATGAACTTCGCATTTATTTTGACTTTATGTTATGGCGTCGGTGGCGTAACGGCTAGGGCCGCCGCCTCCTGTCCGGGAGGTCGTGGTTCGAATCCTGCCACGTACCAATGTGATTTCGAATTTGGATTTCATATGTACGTTTATCCGACGCTCTTACGGTGAAGGAAAACATCGTGAGGAAACCTGCACTGCAGGTTGTGTGTGATGTCGACCAACCCGCACTGGGCCCGCGTGGTCGACTAAGGCCCGATCGACCTAATTCAGGGTAGGCTCGAGCCCCTCAAGTTATAGTTACAAGTTTGTACCTATCACTCTTCAGTAGGACGTGCGACGTGCGACAGGCGACGTGTTGAGACCTATCTTAAGTACCTGGGCGACGTGTTAAGACCTATCTTAAGTACCTGGGCGACGTGTTGAGACCTATCCTAAGTACCCGGGCGACGTGTTGAGACCTATCTTAAGTACCTAGGCGACGTGTTGAGACCTATCTTAAGTACCTGGGCGACGTGTTGAGACCTATCCTAAGTACCTGGGCGACGTGCTGAGACCTATCTTAAGTACCTGGGCGATGTGTTGAGACCTATCTAAATCGATTTTTGGCCCCCGAAAATCCCCGTATACTAATGTTTAAGCAAATCGTTGTAGCCGTTTCCGACGTTCAGATATAGTAGATATATTATATATATTAGCTGTTTGCCGCGGCTTCGCCCGCTCAGATCCCAGTGAAAAATTTTGTATAGGTACCTATCAGACCTAGCGAATATAAACAGAAAATTTCATGGAAATCCGTCCAGCTGTTTCTTAGGAGTATGGCAACTAACACTGTGACACGATAATTTTATATACGTTTAAAGTTAAAGTTAATCGTTTATAGGTATTATATATATTATTAGATTAAAGGTATTAGATTATAGGTACCTATGGTTAACTTACAACTTAAATTAATTACATTAAAGTTTACAAAAATTAAAACTTAACTTTTAATTTGATTAATTTTATGATTTGGCCTGGGAGAGATGCGGACCTGGATTAGCATGCCACACCACCGCATCTCTTCCCTTCCCGCGAGTGTCTTAGAGGCGACTATAAAATATCGGAGGATGGGCAGCAGTAGCCTGGCTACCACACTGCACACAGTAAGCGCCAGCCCCCCCCCCCCCCCCCCCAACTCGGGGTGGGGGGTTTTGTCTAGCAGTGGACGTCTTCTGACTGATGTGATGATGATCATGATAATCACATGCTAAAGCAGGCTGATTAGTAAATTTTATTATTAAAGTAACCGACATAGCTCTTACAACTGCTAAACTTTAGTGGCGGGGCGGGGCACGTAGCTCGTAGAACGCATGGCCGTTGGGGTAGGAAAGTTCTCGAGTGGCGACCGCGCATCGGAAAAACGTAGCAGGCCTCCCACTCGGTGGACCGATGAACTGGTGAAGGTCGCGGGAAGCCGCTGGATGCGGGTAGCGCAGAACCGGTCGTCGTGTAAATCCTTGGGAGGGGCCTTTGTCCAGCAGTGGACGTCCTTCGGCTGATATGATGATGTTGTTGATGATGATGATGATTAAACTACCATTGTGGGGTTTCTCACAACCTATTAAAGACAAAAGTCAAATAGGCAGCCTGATTCGCGTCAGCACAAATTTCGAATAAACACATTAAAGTACGTTCATGTCAATCAACACGCGCTGCAATGTGGCTGTACCGTCATTGTAAAGTTAAAGAAATAAACAGTTTCTTTTTAAACGACTTCAAAAAAGGAGGAGGTTTCTCAATTCGACCGTATATATTTTTTTATGTGTGTTCGCGGATAACTTCTTCGTTTCTGAACAGATTTTGATGATTCTTTTTATGTTGGAAAGGAGATATACCATGGGTGGTACCATGATAAGGAAACCGGGATCTGATGATGGCATCCCATAGAAATCAAGGGGAACCTTAAAAAATCGTAGTGACGACTAGTGCGTTTTAATTTTTTTTGTGTATTTTCTAAAGATATTCAAGTATTTGCATCTGTTCATCAGCTCTGCAACATCCCATGTTGCAGAGCTGATGATGGAAGATACAACTCCGTAACGGTTAGGAGTTGGAGGATAATTCTTTAAATATTATACGTAGATAAGTAGGTATACGTATAGACCGAATGATGTATTCTTTCAGGTTATTCAGGTGAGCTAATGATGGAAGTCACAGGACTCTGTATCAGTTAATGAAACACATACATTATGATTCGAGGATTCCTATCGGCAAGTAGGTGATTGGGTTTAACGTTGTTAGATAGATAACATTACCAGCACACAGCTATTTACATATCAAATGTTTAAGATTCCATCGCTTTGCCGGCACCGACCTCAAAAAAAATTTTAGTCCCCTAATTTGATTCGTTCCTACTTTTGATTTCATTATTGTTGGTTAATTTTGTGTATTCATATGTATAAAAATATTATTTCATACTTTTGAGTATTTTCTTTTTGAAATTGGTTCTTAGTTTTATAAACTTTTTTTTGGACTCATAGAAAATGGATTTAATTTGAAACGTAGCATCTTCTATAGTTTATAAGTAAGTAGTGGACTTTAAAAATAACGCTGCAGACCCCCACCAGACCTGTACCACTGGCCGTTTGAACGATTGGGGTAGGAAACTGTTTTGAAAAATCGCACAACAGCTATGCCGTGTACCCTTTGGAGGGATCGTCCATTAATCACGTAAGGCTCAAAAGGGGGGTTTTTATTATTATTATTAGACATTTATTACAGACAACTTAGTCCATAGTTTTGTTAGTAACGTAGATCTTAATTCTAGAGTTAGTAAAATACAAAAGCAAAACGTATAAAAACAGACTTCAATACAACAATCTGCTGGATCCATGCATCCGGACCCAGCGACCCAGCATTGGAGAGTCCCACCGGTCTACAAATACGCTCAGGATTCTGTTGGAGCTGGCACGAACGCGGCCCAGCAGTGACGCGCATCGCTTTCTTATTATAGCATGAAAGCCGTCGGTTTCTGCCTCAGCCAGCATGCCAGATGCACTGCAGAACCGCGGCAGCCCCAACAGCACCCTAAACGCATTATTATACTGGACACGCAAGTCGTTGTATGCCCTTTGCGTAAACCGTACCCACAGGCTGCCAGTGTAAAAACATTGACAAAAAGCTTTAGAAAGCGTTACTTTGCCTTGTTTAGTACACCGGGCGAATCTGTGGGCCAACATATTGCATCGGACAGCCAACGACCTGCGTTCATTTCTATTTCCTTGTTGTCATTAAGACGGTAAAAAAATACAAAATATCACAAGAGAGGAGGAGTAGCAGGGAGATGTCATGTGCATTTTTTTTTCGTTTAACTCGCGATTTCTAAAACGAACCTGTGACCTTGACTCCTTTGTCAGGCAACGATTTGCCCGCCAAAAACATACATGTGATGTTGGTTCGGAGGAAGGGGTAAGTCTAAAACCTCACCATGTGTCACCAGGGGGGAGGGGGAATTAAAAAGTTGCTAAAACATCACGTGATAAATGGACGAGCCCAGACACATATGTGCAACTGTTTATTGAAACTGACGAGTCTGTGGTAGCTAGCCGGGCCACAGAATATACTAGTTACTTAGTCTACATAACCGAGTCTTATATTATAACGTTGGACCCCGCTGGGAAACGAACCCGCGACTTACCACTGTGGACTAGCCTTTGCGCACTCTGAGGCGGTTTACGGTTTACCTTAAGAAACTAAGCCAGTTCGTAAAAATAACAGATTTCAACCCAGCTCTCTCTCTTTTTGAACGCCCTCGCACGGAACAAATCCTGGCTGGCCATGCTCACACAGCATCTTCAGCATAAAACCTCCCTGGTGGCTGCTGGGCAGGTGGTCCACTGTCAGGGTGCGCGCTAGTCGCAGCACTCGGGTTCTGTTGTCGTGCGCTCGGCGGGAGACCGGCCAGTAGACTGGTAGCAGGCTGGTCTTTGACGGTGTGGGGTTTCTGCAAGAAGGACGAAGGCAATCTTTAAATTGATGGTTTTTCTTAGAAATTGGTAGGATACTCCACGTAATGTTGCGTTGAGAAACTCACGTTGGTGAGTAGTTTTCTATACAAAATGCCAACTTGCAGGAAAATGCATATTTATGTAAACTTCGTTAGCTATGAATGTATGTACACTGACAGCATGTGACAGCTATTTTATGTAATTATACAGATGTAACAAAGAATTTCAAGTCGTCTGGAGCTGATATCATCATAAGAGCCCAAAAACGTCCATTATTGCCTTTCGAAAAAGCGAAAAAGGCCTTCCAAAAGGATTTCCACGACGAACGGTCCCGCGCCGCCCGCATCCAGTCGCTTCCCGCGACCACCGCGTGGGAGGCCTGCCTACGCTACGTTTTCCGGTGCGCGTTCACCACTCGAGAAATTTACTGCCCCAACGGCCATCTGTTCTACGAGCTATGCACCCTGCCTGCTGCTACTTCAATTTAGCGATACAAAATCGCTATGTCGGTTACTTTGGTTCTCCTGCGGGTCTCCTTATTTCTAAATCAATTGCGTAGGGAAATTCCGAGCATAGCTCGCTCCATTACCCTTTGGGTGACTTTGAGCCTTTCTATGAGGCCCATAGTAAGCGACCATGTCTCACTTCTAATATACAATATAAAAATAATAAGTGAGCAGGGTAGCTTATATTTTTAAGTAATAATAAATACAAGTGTCTGGACTTTTTAACAGTTCTTGCAAAATTGTTCCTAATCCTAAATCTACACACTCACTACGCTCGTGTTGCTCAAAAAAGCCAAGTTATACAATTTAGCTACGAATCTATGTTTGGCAAAGCACTCCACTTAAGCGTTTAAATTAAAAGTCCAGGCGCGGACTCTCAGGGAAGGCAGTAAAATATTTAGTGTCCATAAACTCACCCGTATTTCATGAAGTTAGCCAACAATGTCGTCAGCCTGTCTATGAGGAGTCTGTCGTGCTTCGCCAGGAGAAGCGACAGACCAGCTGGCTTAAAAACGTAGAATATATCGTCCGAGTGCGACGCACCATCCATCCCTGTACCTTGACCGAATATCATCTTCGCGAAGTTCCTTTCCCCTTCATACTCAAACATATAGTTGTAAATGGGCCGGTCGGAGTACCTGCTCATCAATTTGGTAAAAGGTTCGACAGAAGCGTAAGCTATCCAATCCGAATAATAGTCGACGACTCCCCTTGTTGCATTTCGATCTATTCTTCTTCCACCAAAATAATGAGAACGCAGTTCTTCTGCTAATCTCTTCTTCCTTCTTTCTGAACACCAAGAGAATACTGATGGCATCCGCTCAATGAAGTTATCTTCCCATTCTTTGAAAGTCCTGTCATTGTTCAGACCGTAGAACAGCATCCCTTCCACATTGGCGAAACCCATAATAATTGGCACTTTGTTAAAAGAACCAGACTTGATTATGTTGTAGGGGGTATCGTTGAAGAACGGATCAGTTAAATTAGCATCTATACAAGGAGAATACTTGAAAAATCTAGGGTTTATTGAGACATCGCTAGTAGCTCTCAGAATATCTCCTACAGAGGCATTGGAAAAGGCTTCGTAGACATCTCTCTCGTTATACACTTCTCTTATCTTCCTCGCATCTTCAAATGCAGGTGTCATTGGTTCCACGTTAAAAGCCCAGGGCGTCAACGGATTCCCACTCATAAGAATCAGTTTATGGAACAGTCCTCTACTAGATCTTGACAAGAGATGCATCGCAGCGGCGCTTGCACCAGCGCTTTGTCCACAAATAGTTACATTATCTGGATCTCCCCCAAATGCTTTAATATTCCTCCTAATCCATCTTAGCGCTGCAACCTGATCTTTCAGACCAAGATTGGCTACATTATTCGCGCAGAGAAAACCCAGTACACCAACCCTGTAGTTTATTATAACGGCGACTATGTTCTTCGTGACTAGAAATTCAGGGTCGTAATGCGCTTTCGTGCCGTAGTAATAGGCTCCTCCGTGGATGAAAACCAGCACTGGCAGCCGGTCCCCGGGTGTGGCAGTCTCCGGTGCGTACACGTCCAACTCCAGGCAGTCCTCGGAGCCAAGAGTCATGAAGCCTACTCGCTGAGCGCAGTGCCTAAACCTTCTAACGGCGGTGAAAACTCCCTTCCATTTTGGAGGGTCTTTTGGGAGCTGAAATCAGGAAATGGTAAGAAAAGTAAGTATTTAGTGCAATAAATCTTTGTATCATTGAAATGACAACAGATGAGTTGCAGTCAAACGCACTCAAATTTTTAATAAAAAATAAAATAAAAAAAAGATAATGTTCTTAAATACTTAAAAGGAATGAATGTTCATAAGGTCTTTTGCGTCAGTGGAATATTATAATGTCAAGGGCTGCTACCACCTGTCCGGGAGGTCTTGGTTTAAATTCTGCCACGTACCAGTGTGTTTTCGAATTTCAATTTCATATGTACGTTTAACTGACGCTCTTGAGGTGAAGAAAAGCCGACTTAGGCCCGGTCGCCCAAATTCAGGGTAGGCTTGAGCCCCTCGGTGGGGACGTATATTAGCTGATATGATGATGATAATAGGTCCTGGCACCGATAGTTTTGCACCCGTCTGCTGAAGTACTGGCAGGGCCGCTAAGTATAATCTATCTAAATATATATATAACTCAAAGGTGACTGACTGACTGACATAGTGATCTATCAACGCACAGTCCAAACTACTGGACGGGTCGGGCTGAAATTTGGCATGCAGGTAGATGTTATGATGTAGGCATCCGCTAAGAAACGATTTTGGGAAATTCCCACGGGAACCGTAAAAATCGGGATCTGCGCGGGCGAAGCTGCGGGCATCCACTAGTTTTTAATAAATCTGAGGGAGGCTAATTTTCCGTATCCATGGAAGAATGGAACGGAACTGGAATGGAACGAATGGATAAGGGAGGGTCCAATTCTCACTTTGACAAGTAGTGACCAGTCTCCTTTTTATTTGTGTTTAGTAAGTTGTATGAGCTTATTGTTCTGTAAAACTGTCGAGCAGCGCGGTTCATATGAGCGGGACGTTTATATGAGCTGATGTGATGACACAGACGATATCAGCTCATATACGTCCCCACCGAGGGGCTCAAGCCTGCCCTGAATTAGGGCGATCGGGCCTTAGTCGACCACGCGGGCCCAGTGCAGGTTGGTTAACTTCACACACAACCTGCGAGTTTCTCCGCAGGCGTGTGCAGGTTTCATCACGATGTTTTCCTTCACCGTAAGAGCGTAGGATAAACGTACATATGAAATCTAAATGCGAAATTACATTGGTACGTGGCAGGATTCGAACCACGACCTCCGGGACAGGAGCCGGTGGCCCTAGCCTTTACGCCACCGACGCTCTATAATACACAGGTTAGAACCTAATTGGGAAGGTACGCGAGAATCCCCAACGAGTAACTCCGAGTTACCTCGAGTATTAACAATCTATTGACCGAGCGGTCAGAGGCTCTGTGTGATTATGTTTGCGAAACTAAATGTCGCGGGTTCAATCCTATATTGGGCAATATTCTGTGCGATGTGCCAGGCAAGAATTCTTGGAAGGCAATAACTCCTATTTTATTCACTGAAACAGCTATGATAAAGCTCTCAAGATGATATAAAATTTTGAATTTCATAGCGATGCATATAGGCATCTACACTGCACTGTGCTTGAACTCTACTTAAAAGACGGCTGATCATGCTTGGCTAAAGCGAATTCTACGGGTTTTCTATAGCTCTTACGTGCATAGTGTCAAGAGGACCGGACCGTCTAAAACTTACTTGGAACCTCTCGCTGACAGCGTAGGGTATGCCATAATACCGGTTCTGCCCTGATACGCTGCGCAAGCCCCGCAGTCTTCCTTGCGGTATCTTCACGACTGGCGTGAGGCTGCCTTCCACCACCCTCCAGGACACACACCACAGCACTAGTCCATGAAACCACCTCATCTTATACAAGCAAAACTAAAACTATAGCAAACGCAATCACTATAGGAATCTCTATGAATTTTTCTTTTTATCTTTAGTATACAGGGTGTGACGAAACTCTCAGATTTCCATACTAAACAAATCGACCACATACTGAACAGAGCATCTTTTTTTAAAAAAATACATGGATATTCTTTTGAAACGATTTCTCGAAGGTATATGATGAATTACAATATGATGAATAACAGCAGACTGATTTGTAAAGAGTCCATAAAGTTATTAAATCTTGTGAAAAGTTATTTAATGCGACATGTAAAAGCTGAGTTAAGTTTCCATGAGAGCTATTCGAATTGAAGATAGGTCAGAGGAGCTTTAGATAAAGGTCCATTACATCTTACTGTGGGTTCTACCACGCGAAGGGAGACCACTGGAACACGGACAGAGGGGATCTTAAGTCTGATCATGCACTCGCGGTATAAACATATTCTCAACAGAGCTCATATCTTGAAATTGATTCTGAGCTGCACGGCGCACGCTGCACGCTGCACGCTGCACGCTGCACGCCCCAGATGGGAATAAACGATGCGTTTCTGTATTAAAACTATAACGATTGTTTACGAGATAATAAAGTATACAAGGTCTTGTTAAACTGCTCCCAGATATTGTTTTGCACTCTTGCTCTTCTCTATTGAATTTTCCGTTCAACTTTACTTCATTTTCAAAAGAAGACTTTATTTAATTTTTGAGCGTTGTTAACACTTTCCACTGGAATGAAAAAAACTCAAACAGTAATAGTGGTTACATAGGAAACTTTTCGCACAAATCAGTCAACCAAAAGTCCCACTCAACAATTCAGAACTGATTTTTTCTCAATGTTTTTCACTTACAGCAAATATACAGCACAATAATGAACTCTACATAACGTGCGCCGGCACCGAGACAGAGAGATACTGGCGAAAGGCTCACAAGACTTAACCCACTGTGGAGACGGTTGCAACGTCGCGTCGTGTGATGCAACGGACACCATATGCAGCACAAATATTTGAGTTTTATTGTCACATCACACAATAATCCGCGGAATTCCATACTGTGCTGTTTGGTTTTGTGCTGCTAAGGTTACATAGCTGCTGTAGTGCCTCAATTAAATAATAATTATTTATTTTATGTTACTTCGTATTTTAGTTAAGGCTTTAAGATGATTCAATCCGAGCAGATCTATACGTGTTAAAATAATATCGAACGTAAGTCTATTCATTTTAAGTTCAAATCAATGCGAACTTCAACGCGGTTGTTACGTTGAAACCTCAGATCACAGAAACAATGATCTGAGGTTGAAACTGAACGCCCAATTCTCGATTTTTACGTTTTTAATACTTTTCTACACTTTCAAAACGTTTGAAAAAAAACTTCAATTCAAATTAAAGGTGTTAAAGTCACCGATTTTGGTGTGTTGGTTTCATTCAACATTAACTATTTGTTTTCGAAAAGTTTTGCAATTAATGCCAAAAACAGGGTCTACAGTTTATTTTTTTACATCGAAAGTGGTAATAATTTTAAAATTATATTCAATTTAATTCGATTTTTTATTCTTTTATGGAAATTATATATTTTTCCATGGTGATAGCTTTACGTAGTCATTCAATAATTTGAATTGAAATTGTCATTTGACCCATCTTAGGGCCTTAATGCTCTGTAATAACGGTGTCTCAACTCGTTATTAAGATTGCAACAAGGGTCACAGCTTTAATTAGGAGAGTGAAGACGAGTGGACCCTGAGTTCTTTTGGCAGTGACGATGAGACATTAACAGGATCATCAGCACTGCGAATCCTTTTAAGGGTTCCCAGCATCGAAGCTGAGTCTGGTCATGCTCCGAATAAATGCATATTTAAACTCACACTTTAGGGAAAGAACAGGATTATATTGAGTAAGGAACAGTCGTAATTGTATTTCGGTGTGTGACAATATTAATTCATTATCTGAAATACCACTAAAATCCTATATGAGTTAGGACAAAACTACACATATTATAATCGTACTATAATAAATTAAAAAATTCCAAGTGAGTTACGTCATATTATTTTAGATGATGATATCAGCTCATATACGTCCCCACCGAGGGGCTCGAGCCTACCCTGAATTAGGGCGATCGAGCCTTAGTCGACCACGCGGGCCCAGTGCGGGTTGGTCGACGTCACACACAACCTGCGAGTTTCTCCGCAGGCGTGTGCAGGTTTCCTCACGATGTTTTTCCTTTACCGTAAGAGCGTCGGATAAACGTACATATGAAATCTAAATTCGAAATCACATTGGTACGTGGCAGGATTCATCATATCAGCCGAAAAACGTCCACTGCTAGACAAAGGCCTCCCCCGAGGAGTTTATTATAAGGCATGTAAATAATAAAAACCATTTGGAGAAATAACGATTTTATACCGTAAAATTAATTTAATGAACAGTAAATAAATAATTAAATTACATAATCGTTAGTTGAAATTGGTACTAATTCATACTATTTGGGCTTGGGAAGTTCTGATGTCATCACTTTTTAACATTTGAAAAATCATAATATTTTTTTATGGTAATACCTTACCATTACCATTATACATTTTTGGGGGAATGGTGTCACATACTGTATCTATATATCTAAGCTTATATCTATTGTAACCTGTAAGCATATTTATGCACCTATCTGTTGTGGTGCGGCCAGTCCGGATGAGTCTGGACTCGGCCACCGCTCCACGTAGACGCGTCAAGATAATATTATATATACATAGTAGCCCAATTTCGGAGTTTAAACTTTAGTAGCTACTATAGTGAGTGGTACCGTCAGTACATACTACATATTATATAAATATACTAGCTTTGTCCCGGCGAACTTCGTTCCACCTAACACTACACTCGCCTACCCTACACTATCCTACCCTACCCTACAATATCCTACCCTATCCTACACTACCCTACACTACCCTTTCCTAGACTACACTACCCTATCCTACCCTACACTACCCTTCCCTAGACTTCACTACACTACCCTACACTACACTACACTACCCTACCCTACACTACACTACCCTAACTACACTACACCTACACTACACTACACTACCCTACCCTACCACCAATTATTTTTGACCGATATTTTTTTTATTGATGAAAATCATATTTTAATACTCATAATCCTATTCCCGACAAAGACAAATGCAAAAACACAAAAATCATAAAAATTGGTCCAGCGTTCTTGAGAAATAGTGTAACTAACACGACTTTCTTTTATATATATAGATATAGGACTCGCCTACAATGTACACTTTTATACAAGGTCATAAAAATCATATAAAAATCTGTGAAAAAAAATTAATTCAAATCATTTTCTTAAAATGGTCAATGTTTTCATTAAAAAAACCTTAACTTTTTTAACAAAGCCAATTCGCAAAAAAACGAGATCTGTAGGAGAGTCAAGATTCAAGATATTTATTCAAAATAGGTGCAAATTACACTCTTTCTGATAGTCATAAAATAGTGATTACATAATTTCATTTGTAAATATCAAGAAATAAACAATCAGTAGTTAATTACGTCAAAATCCAATCCGTGATATGTAAAAAAAAATCATTAGAACATGAAAACAACATGACACGAGAAGTTATAGGTACATTAAAATTATTGAATGTCATGAACGCCTTTGACAAGTGTAGGCCAGTTCACACGGACAGCACCCGGTCACGAGCATATAACGCGAGAGTCAGCCATGCGAGCATGCGAGACACGATCATTATTATTTTATTAATGACCTTTCTATCCAAGGTGGCAGTGCAGTATGTCAGTAGGCCTAATATGTACTATGGGCAGATCAATTAACAGCACCTACTAGCAAAGAATAAAGACTATTTACCTACTATTAGTTGTACGGAAACCAAACAAAAGCGTTATAAAGGCTTAGTTAGGCCAATAACGCTTTCTAACTGAACAAAAAGCTGCTTTTACAAGCGTCCATAGAGCGTAAGTTATTTTTTAATCGCAATGCATCCCGGCTCCACCCGGCACCCGGCACCGGCTCGCTGACGTCCGCTAACGGGATAAGTTGGAGTTATTGCGTTAAAAATAAATAAGTGCATAATAAAGCAGGGCACCGACTCGCCGCCATGCGCCACGAATGCGAGCTGAGGCTGTTCACACGGACGGACGGATACCGCGCCGTGCACCACGGCAACGCGTTAGAGTAGATATGCACATATTCAATACAAAAGACAAAATCAAAGCCTACTAAGCGCGTGTCAGACCAGGCATAGTGTAGGGTCCTGCTATCTGAAGTATCATTGTACAAATTAATTTTAATGTAAGTTGACAGAATCTGATAAACGGATGGACTAGATTATTCTTGTTATGCAAACTTTATAATTTATTTAAAAAAGGAAATTTGGTCGAACAGTCACCTGTAGCACGTAGGTATACCAATTTAGTAGATACTGTCCAATTTGGTCGACCAGTCACCTGTAGCACGTAGGTATACCAATTTAGTAGATACTGTCCAATTTGGTCGACCAGTCACCTGTAGCACATAGGTATACCAATTTAGTAGATACTGTCCAATTTGGTCGAACAGTCACCTGTAGCACGTAGGTATACCAATTTAGTAGATACTGTCCAATTTGGTCGAACAGTCACCTGTAGCACGTAGGTATACCAATTTAGTAGATACTGTCCAATTTGGTCGAACAGTCACCTGTAGCACGTAGGTATATCAATTTAGTAGATACTGTCCAATTTGGTCAAACAGTCACCTGTTGCACGTAGGTATACCAATTTAGTAGATACTGTCCAATTTGGTCGAACAGTCACCTGTAGCACGTAGGTATACCAATTTAGTAGATACTGTCCAATTTGGTCGAACAGTCACCTGTAGCACGTAGCTATACCAATTTAGAAGATACTGTGCAATTTTTGTTTCGTGAATGCAGTCCTATGCTGTGTTCCTATGATCCGTCAACCTATGTTCCTCAGGTAAATTCGTGTGTTACGAGTACACAGGTGGAACCTTGTTTTACGTTCTATTCATTGTTTCCCGCGTCACGTCGGCGTCAACGCGTTGTCGGTCTGTAGCTGTCCGGACAGAGCAAGATAACTTTTGAATTAAAAGGCGGAGGAAGTCCGCCGCTCGTCCAATTTGCATGCTTGCCCAGTTTATAACAATTAGCCGACGCTTTCCGGGTATTTTTCTTTATTACCCGGATTAACAAGCCTTGCCTCGGCCCCTTAGAGCAGGCAGGAGAGGATCTAGGTCCAAGAAGCGGGAGCTTCTATTCATTATACATAGGTACCCACTGAGTTACCTTCGAATATAACAGCATCAGTAAATATTGGGCCCTGGTCCCAGCTGGAAGAAGCGATGATTTGCATAATTTCGCTGGACGTCCACAGCTATATTCGCAGGGCCAGGATAGTTACATTGCCGCCCTTTTAATCTCTCATTGTATGGCACAACAGCACGATTAAAGGTTCCAACTACGGTTGCCTGATGTCACCCGCGGTTATTTTGATTAACTCCTACGGTACGGACGTTTGCCACACAACCACTACATACATATATTTGCAAACAGAAGTGCAGGTTTTTTCAAGATGTTTTTTTATTACCGTTTAAGGATTCCGGCCGCCCGTTATTCTGCCTCGCGGCTCTGCCCGCCCGTTATTCTGCCTCGCCGCTCTGTCCGCCCGTTATTCTGCCTCACGGTACCACCCGCCCGTTATTCTGCCTCGCGGCTCTGCCCGCCCGTTATTCTGCCTCGCCGCTCTGTCCGCCCGTTATTCTGCCTCACGGTACCACCCGCCCGTTATTCTGCCTCGCGGCTCTGCCCGCCCGTTATTCTGCCTCGCCGCTCTGCCAGTACGTTATTCTGCCTCACGGTTCCGCCTGCCCGTTGTTTCCTATCCCGTGGGAGTTTAAGAAAATCCATCCTTTTTCCGTGTTTGCATTATAACAGGAACCTCTGTGCAACATTTCAGCTATCTAGGTCCAAAGGTTTGGGCTGCGCGTTAATGAGCCAGTCAGGGAGTGATTAAGAGAGTGAGTCAGGAGTTTTATAATTGTATTGATTAGTGGGTATGTTAATAAAAAAGGCAGCCAAGTGCGACTCGGGGTCACACAAACAGGGCTCCGCACCAAAACATTGACTAAAAACAGAACCAGACCTCTCAGTACATACTTTGCTTATTTATTTTTCCTGTAGGAACGGAAGGACTTTATATTTTATCTTAGATTTTCGTATAATCTATTGCATTGAATCTCATATACCTACTGCGATTTTTAAAAGAATTTAGGACCAGTAGTTTCGGAGATAAGGTCTATTTTCGCCTACTTTCTTATGTAATTTAAAAAATATTTATTTAAAAGTATAAAAAAAATACATTTGTGATTCTCACAACAAGCCCTTTCATTTAATTTGTCACATGAGATAATTTGCATTGTTTTAAATCTTCTAATTAACCCCCTTATTAATGTTTGAAATTAATTTATTTACGTTACACGTTCATCTTTAGATCACTGACTTACATGTAAATATGTGTACCAAATTTCAACTCAATCGGTCTAGTAGTTTCGGAGCAAATTGGCTGTGACAGACGGATGTACGGACGGACAAACAGACATACACACACGCTAGTGATCCTTTATTGCTTCCATTTTTACCTATTAAGGTACGGAATCCTAAAAAAATGCAAATCGCCTGGGTGTCTTGGGACAAGTTGTTCAATCATTTCGCGGCTAGATGTACACGGAGCCTTAGAACCACGTGTGTTGGGCCATAAACCTCGCGCCCCATGGCCTGGATCAGTCCCTGCAGACTCTCCATGTCTTTGACTGGCTCTAGTTGAGTTTAATCGCCTTTTGTAAATGAATCGCTAGTTGTTGCATTCTATGTTTACACGGTTGATAAGTCATTTGAAGGAGTCATGCAAAAGGAGACATTGAACACGAATCCGTTTACAGTAAATGCGCAGGCGTCATAAACAGTTTTCAACTTGTCAATTTTTAATTTTATTCTTGCTCAGGTGACAATAATAAAATTGAGGCAAGATTAGCTCGAGCCAAAATCTTTCAAAAGCCCTTAAACAACGAACTCAGGGTTAATTTATTTGTAGATTGGAGCCGTTGACTGCGCTGATGGTATCTTCGATCTTAAAACTGCATGTAACTAGTTAGGTCTAACTTGGGCTTTGTTTCACGAAATTTCTACTTGGAAGTAAATTCTTCTTAAATTCATAATTTCAAAACGTTTATAAATATCTACATGAATTAACTAAAAATTTAGAACTCGACTGCATAAAACTTAAACCCTCTTTTTTGGCTAGTTGGGTTAAGATGTATCCTATGTGACTCAGGGATCAAGACGAATCTAACGACACAGATAAATACATTTGTGATATCTTTACATACGAGTATAATAAAACTGTAACGGGCCGTGTCTGCACATGAAATATTTTTGGAAAATAATAACTGTGGTGGACATTACTAACGATATAGAGGCCAAAACAATAACTTTTGGAATTTTTGTCTCTCTGTCTGTATGTTTGCGCATCACGCAAAAACTACCAGGCAGATTTTGATGAAATTTTGAATGGTGGTTCCTTATAGCCCGGGTTAACATATAGGATACTTTTTATCCCGGAAAATTAAAGAGTTCTTGTGGGAAAATTCAAAACCTCCACGCGGATGAAGTCGCGGGCACATCTAGTTGTAAATAAATTTCATGTAATGTAAATGTAACTGTGTATATTACTAACACTAGTCTAAGTCCTAGAATAAGTTACTAACACTATTGTGATCCTTGTTGGTCGAATAAATAAAAATAAATTATTATTTTATCACTCCAAAATCCATCAAGCCGTTTAGGCTACAGAGCGTGCCAAAGAAATAAATAAACGTACATACATATACACATACACTCGAAAAACATAACCCTCCTTCTGGCGTAGTCGGTTAAAAATAGGTGCATTTTACACTGTTCCTGAAATCCTAAAATGGACCGTCATAAAATGGTAAATAACATAAAGTTGGTGAACATTTTGAAAACAAACAACAATCGTTAGTTGACAATGACAAAATAAAAATTATTGATATAAAACAAATAATATCATTTGGACATGAAAAAAATATTAAACGAGAAGTTAAACATTAAAATTATTGAATTTGTCATTAATGCCTTTGAAAAGAGTAGGCCAGTTCACACGGACCTGCTTTCATGTGTAATCTAAGCCTTACCTACATTACCTCAGGGTTGGTAGAATATTAAAAAAACCGGTCAAGTGCGAGTCACACTCGCGCTCCAAGGGTTCCTTACTACTGCACCTCTCCACACAACTATGACAATGATACCTATTCACGTTACAAACAAAAGACATCAACGCGAGCGACAGAAATAAACTTTTTTCTATTCAGTTCGGACCACTTGGTGCGAGTAAGACTCACACTTAGCCGGTTTTTATTTTATTTGTTTTATTTTAGGATAAGTACTATTTACCCCAAGTTTCTTGCTTATATGAATGTTTTTACGATAGAACTAAATCAAAAATACCTATAAAATACCTATCAAAACACGTTTTTTGTACAAGGACCCCGCTCAGTATTTTACTTTTTTAAATTTTATTATTTTCCCTATCAGTGGAAACAGAGTACCCATTCTGTGAAAATATCAAATGTCTTCCTATTACGGTTCATGAAAATACAGCCCGCTGCTGACAGACAGACGGACAGACAGCAGAGGCTTAGTAGACTGTAATTTATTGGCTCTTCATTTAACCAAGTTGGACTTTCTTTCCATAACTTCAAGTCTACAAGTTCTAATGGCTTGACCCCCTAGATGCACAATCTGCAGGATTATCCTGTGACCGAACAAGAGACCAGTTTAAACGATACCGTATGGTCAGAATATCTGAGACGCGGTTGGCCACAAGACTTCCACCTGCTGGGATGGCTACTCAACCAAGCCAGAACAACAGAAGAATCTGTCCATGCGTGTATTCGATCCTTTGACACATATAACGTCTCTGAAACTTCGAACAATAGTTTTGCCAGGAGTTGCGCACCACACAATTCTAAGCGTTGGATAGATACTTGCTTAATTGGTGAAACTTTTGTTTTTGATGTGACTAGATGGACGTTGTTATCTATATCTACTGTACGTGCATATACCACTGCTGCGAATGCAACATTATAAGCATGACTGAACCCATGTAGTTCTACCAAGACATCATATCGACTTGTGTGTATCCATCGAGGAATACGAAAACTAGTAAGCTGTGACAGATCATTTCGGTAAGTAACCCGTTGCTGTAGCAAGTGTGATGGTAGTTCTTGATCCCAGTCTATTCCTGATATCCATAGTTTTTGGATTAACATTTTAGATTAATTAACTTTACTTGATGATACATTTTGACTATGTCTACGCCAACGCATAATAATATGCCTAAAATCTGGTTGAAGCGTTGGATAGGTCTTAGGTAGGCCATAAATTCATTATTGAGGGCTACGCCATTAGATCCACGACAAGATGCATCGAAAGCAACTGTCACCTAGGTCGTTTTCTTATCTTCTCGTACTACGGCATTATGTGGTAGATACACAGCATCTGACTTTTTAGATTGATTTTCTGGAACTAACTCCATATGGTTGAGATCAACGTACTGCTTAATTACCTTAGAATATTGTTCTTTTAATTCTTAGTCTTTTGACAACCTATTTTCCAGCACATAGAGTCTTCTCGCAGCAATTTCTTTAGAATTGCCGTATTTGCAGTTCGTGTCTTCATCACGAAAAGGCAATAATACAATATATCTACCTGATACATCTCTAGAGACATTCTTTTCAAATAAATCTTCATACTTCTGCTCCTCTTCTGTAAAGATCCTTTTAGTGTCAAAATGATCTGATTCTAGCTCTCAAATTTTTTTCAGAGGCTCATTTTCGTTACATTGATCATGCAAGCTATAACGTTAGAATGCTTGGAAATTCCATAATCACTCCAAATGATGATGCAATGGGGGGTGGGGTGTGAATTATTTTTACCTATCTGTTGGCAAGTATCTCACTTACTTCCACACTCGAGTTTTTAGGCACTTTTATACCTCCTGTCTACAATGTAAAATGAATTAAGGACGGAAGGTAGAAACTTACCATATCCCTTGCTGCATTCTGCGATTTCCTGTTCCATATTATCCCGCCATTTTTAATGAGCAATCACCGTAAGATAAATTTGTATTCCAAGTGCTCTTTGGTAACGAAAACGCCGCAAAGTGACGCATATTATCGGAATGTGAGAGAGCACGCAATTAAAAGGTTTTTTGGCCTAACCAAATAAGAAGGGCCGGCCAGCCCTTCCGCTGCATCGAATTTCGGAATTATTCACATTTTAATATTTACATAAACGTTTTGAAAATGAAAACGGGAGTCTTTATTTGGTTAAAAACTTTTGATCCATAATTTTTGAAGTAAAACTTCTTTACGTACGCTTGACTTGGGCAGTAACATGGTACAATAATATGGGCAGTAAGCTGGTGAATGCGTGACGAGAGCGTTACGAAAACTGTCGTCGGGCGAGCCAAACGGAAGCAACAATATCGGTTATCAAAACAATCAATACAAACATATAGGATAAAAAAGATTTGATCATTTTCAGAGGATAATAAAACTATTTTCATAAACTGTCTGCAAGACAAAAAAGATTTGATTATTTTCTGAAGACAAAGTATTTACTTTCATACATATAGATGGAGCTAAAGAAGTTTTACTTCAGTCGTGTGGTCTAAACCACACTCGTATTTTTTTAAATCCAATAATACTGAATATGAAAGGGGGCTAACATATAATTCGGAGGTTGAAGACAGTGTCTTGCTAGTGTTGTAGCTAACGTGTAGGTAGATGTAAGCAACCGATTAACTAATTCTAACTAATTTGTTAAGGAGCAACCATCGACCAAGAATACAACCATCTAGTTGAATACCCCCTCCCCCCCCTGGAGACACAGCCGTCCGAACATAGTCATTATGGCAGCTGCGTATGGCCAGGGAAATACGCTGGACCAGGAAGTCTCCACATGCTGATTGCCCTTATCATCCTGTATAGGACGCCCTAAGTGTCGACTCCGAACCTTGGCTGCGGAACACCATGTACTCGTATGACCGCAAATTATAGTGTAATGGTCTGAATTGGAAACACCGAATTTAATCGCAACAAAACAATTAAAAATGTGATTTTTTTTTGTTATTGTGAATTATTAAAACTTTTTGATCCTGTACATAAACTGAAAGGATTTTGATAAAAATTAATATGGGACCAACCTGGAAGTATGACTCGTTAGTTAAAAAAATCATCACAATCGGTATAAAATCGGGTTACATAAAAACAGAAAAAAATGCTGTATGGGGGATTTCAGGAGCGATTCTCATCTCTGGAAAAATGCATTTTTTTGGAATTTCAGGCACATCTTCTCCGCGCTAAAGTTATCATATTTTAACAAATCTTCAAGTGGTGAGTCAGCTTACTTATACGAGGCTAGCCCCCAATCCGCTTCATACCTGGGGTCGAACGTTGGCCGAGACGTGAAACTTCTATGAGGTTTTTTCTCGTTACGAGTTTTAGACTTTGTTTCGTTAAATGAATAAAGTGTGGCAGAAAATTCGTTTTCTCACAAAAAAAAAAAAATTTAGTTCACATGCCCAGGAGACTCCGAAAATCACTCGGTCGGCCAGGTACTATAAACGAAATAAATATATACACTGATACTGGTACATACTTACTTTTATTTAGATGTGTCCCATCTCTGGGTTTCCTGGAAGAAATTGTTTTAAGCAATGAGGCCACCTAAATTGTGCAATTAAAATTTTTGTTCGAATCCTCACATAAAAGCGCATCGCTTCACTAATTGCATCAGAAACGTCAAATTGACATCAATCCACACATTACCCGCGGATGTCGAACCATTGTAACCCTCTGCCATCATTTTAGACTAAGCTATTGTAAGTCGCCCTAATCTAAAATATAAAAATGAATCGCAAAATGTGTTGGTAAGCGCATAACTCGAGAACGGCTGGACCGATTTCGCTAATTCTTTTTTTGTTGAGTTCGTTATTGTCAGGAGAAGGTTTTTATGTAGGGTAGGGTAAGGTAGTGTAGTGTAGTGTAGTGTAGGGTAGGGTAGTGTAGGGTAGTGTAGTGTAGGGTAGTGTAGGGTAGTGTAGTGTAGGGTAGTGTAGTGTAGTGTAGAGTAGTGTAGGGTAGGGTAGGGTAGGGTAGGGTAGGGTAGTGTAGGGTAGGGTAGGGTAGTGTAGTGTAGGGTAGGGTAGTGTAGTGTAGGGTAGGGTAGGGTAGGGTAGTGTAATGTAAGGCGGTACGTAGTTCGCCGGGACAGCTACTTCATTATAAATACAGTCCATTAATTAACTTATGTTCAGCGTTTTAATAAACTGCAACAAGTTTCACTGCTGTGTATTCTGTACTATTCTCTATTTTTATTTATTTATTGTACAATAAAGCATATTTGCTTGATTGATTGATACATACGTACTAACCGCTGAACTAGTGAGTCTACTCGTGAAACTGAACAACTAGTATTGGGCAACTTTGCAAAAATAAAACTTCGAAATTTTCATACTAACTTGAGCCACAGCCACAGTAAAGGTATCTAATAAGTGCTTGAGCTATCAGCCCACCTAATTGCGCGAAAAAAAAAAAAATTTCAGCAAAGTTTACCAGGCCACCAGATCAGACATTTGCAAGTATATACCTGCCACACTGTGTGATATTATTAATAGGATATTATTTAATATATAGACAGTTTATTTCACAATATTTATTAAATAAATAGAAGACTAGAAACCATATCACTTCTAAACATTTTGAATTATTTTGGTTTGTTTTACAATAAGTATCACGTTACAAAGCTTATACATGTACCAGTGCGTAAATAAACTTAATATAATACAGGTGTAAAAGAAAAAAAATAAAAAAAATAATATATAAAATAAATTTTGCAGACACCGCCAAAAAAAATAAAAAGTTTTGCAGAGCGTGTCTTTAAATTAATCAACAATCAATTCTGAATGATCTCGGTGAGACATAAACCTACCAACCTGTTCTCCCAGCACCAAAAATACATTTCAAGATTTTAACATGTTCATTTAAAATAGGTGCTTAATAAATTCTTTCTGATGGTCATAAAATAGTATTTACATCTTAGACTAGATTTACATACAATTACATTTAAATGTGGCCTCGACGCGCCCCCAACCGCGTCTAAGCACGCACGGTGAAATGATTACAAGACTTTTGGGGGATGTCAGGGTTCAAATTAACAAAATTATTATTATTTTGTTGTAATAGGCGAGCAGCTTATAGCTCATGTCTCTATATCTGTGTTAGTGTTGTCAAGGGTTTATCAACTGTGAATAAAAATAATAATAATAAAATTAGTCCACGCTATAGTAAGCTGCACAAAGTTGGGAAATAAACTAACACTTTAACCACCAACACTTTGTTTTTTTTTAAATTACTCGTATATAACAAAAAATAAATAAAAAAGATTATAGGATATGATGTACTTAGACTTAGTCAAGAGTTGGAAGACAGGAAGAAAATCAAAATTTGAAAAACATACCCAAAAACAAATTAAAAAGAAAATAGGACAAAACAGATCGAAACAAACAAAAAAGAATGACTTCATCACAAAACTAAAACCTACATATAGGAAACTATAGGCCTGTAATCTACCAAGTTTGATAAATATTTATATATTGAGTTACGACTGTTTGTTTTACATAAAATAAAAAAATAAGTGTACATAACGCCATTTGTGAAAAATATTAAAAATAAACGTAATCATTACATATTGTAGAACAGTAACGTCAATGTAATTAGGACTTGAAAAAAATATGACACGAGAATTTATATATTAAAATTATTAAATTTGTCATTAATACCTTTGCCAAGAGAAGGCCAGTTCACGCGGACAGCACCCGGTCACGAGTATAACGCGAGAGTCAGCCATCGCTCCCCTCAACCATATTAGAGGGAAAGGAACGACCCGGCTCCCGAATAGACAGGTGTAACAAAATTAGTGTTCACTTATTAACTGGGACTTCTACTTATCATTTATTATGCGGACAGCGATGGAGTGGAGCTCCTTGCCTGCGTCTGTGTTTCCCGACTGCTACAATTTGGAGATCTTCAATGCGAGAGTGAATAAGCATTATTCTAGTTTGCGTGTACCATCCTCGACATCACTTACCATCAGGTGAGATATAGTCAAACGAATTCAAACTTTTATTTAAAAAAAAAACATACTGAACAACTTTCATCAAGGAACCCGTAGTCAATTCTAAAAAAAACGGCCAAGTACAACTTGGGGTTACACAAACAGGGTTCCCTAACAAAACTTTAACTACCAACAGAACAAGACCTCTCAGTATATACTTTGCTCTAGGTAAATAGGGGCCTACTAATTTAGAAATTTAAAAATTTTATTTTTCCTGTGGGAAAGGGACGACTTTAGGTTTTCCTGTAATCTATGCATTCAACCTTATTCCCAAGAGATGAGGCCCAGTAGTTTTGGCTATGGTGAATTTTCGCCTATTTTCTTAAATAACTTCAAAACTACTTATTTTTGAATTCTAAAAACTATATTTGAGATTCTGACAACAAGCTCTTTCATTTAATATCGTCACACGAATAGCTTGCAATACTTTAAAACAAAAAATCATATTTACCCCCAAAAGTGGCCCCATTTTTAAAATTCATTTATTAACATTACACGTCCGTTAGGTCACCGTGTACCAAATTGAAACTCAATCGGTCCAGTAGTTTCTGAGCAAATTGACTGTGACATACGGACAAACAGACACAGGAGTGATCCTATGATGGTTCTGTTTTTACCTTTTGAAGTACGGAACTCAAAAAAATTCAATGCTCCGTATTAAATGCAAAAAAATGGTCAATTAGCTGATTATTTTGCGAACTGGCTGTTGTTCTCTTGCGAAAAGTTGTTCAGTATGACGAGTTCATTTGTCGCGGCTCCCAAACCAATTTCGTTACACTTGTCTCCAGATATATATACCCCTTGCTGTAAATGTAAATGTAATTGTTACACTTGTCTCCAGATACATACACCCCTTGCTGTACATGTAATTGTTACACTTGTCAACAGATACTTAAGTATATCCCTAGTACAGCTAGCTAGCTATGTAATTGTTACACTTGTCACCAGATACATATGCATATCCCTAGCTGTAAATGTAAATGTAATTGTTACACTTGGCAACAGATACTTAAGTATATCCCTAGTACAGCTAGCTAGCTATGTAATTGTTACACTTTTCACCAGATACATATGTATATCCCTAGCTGTAAATGTAATTGTTACACTTGTCTCCAGATACATACACCCCTTGCTGTAAATGTAATTGTTACACTTTTCACCAGATACATATGGATATCCCTAGCTGTAAATGTAAATGTAATTGTTACACTTGTCTCCAGATACATACACCCCTTGCTGTACATGTAAATGTAATTGTTACACTTGTCACCAGATACATGTACTTCTTGCTGTAAATGTATACACTGTGTGATATTATTAATAGGATATTATTTAATAGATAGACAGTTTATTTCAAAATATTTATTAAATAAATAGAAGACTAGAAACCATATCACTTCTAAACATTTTGAATTATTTTGGTTTGATTTACAATAAGTATCACGTTACAAAGCTTATACATGTACCAGTACGTAAATAAACTTAATATAATACAGGTGTAAAAGAATACAACAAATTTTGAAGACACTAGCTAGCTACGTAATTGTTACACTTTTCACCAGATACATATGGATATCCCTAGCTGTAAATGTAAATGTAATTGTTACACTTGTCTCCAGATACATACACCCCTTGCTGTACATGTAAATGTAATTGTTACACTTGTCACCAGATACATGTACTTCTTGCTGTAAATGTAAATGTAATTGCACGGATTTAGTTAAACACGCATGAGATAATTTATAAATACTAACATACCTATAGATAAAATATGTCAAACAAAGAATAAAAACAAGAAATCGATACAAATACTTAATTTAAGTCCATTGAAATGGCTCCGACCGGTCGTCGGCAAAAGTGTAAAAAAGTAGATATTCTTTCGTCTCATAGTTACTAGGTTTTCGTACACCAAATGAAAGAAAGGAATCCCTAAAGAACCACTTCGTTGTCAGTCTGTCGGTCAATATGATCACCTCGTTGTCAGTCTGTCGGTCAAGACCATTTTACTCAGGAACGCGTAGTGGTATCAAGTTGAAATTAATATCAAATATTAGCTCCATGGTCCCTTGGAGTCTTCGATCAATATTGGTTAACGCTTGGAGCTGGAAAAAAATCCAAGTCAACGCAATCAAAAAATATGGCCATTTACGTTGCAAATTTTGACACTCGAAAGTAAATCAAAACCTAGGTATAGGGTACTTTCTGTTGAGCCTAATTAATGAAATTTAACAAGAAGCAAAGTTTCATAGCACAAGTAATGGGAAAATTCCGGAAATTATTAGTATATAACAATATTTTTTGCAATTACAAACTTATATTTTTAGTTGGAAAATTGGCCATGACGCATGTATGGGAGAACATTTTTTTAACTACATACAATGTTAAGTTTGTCCTTTAATCTGACTTTTTTTTTAACCGACTTCAAAAAAGGAGGAGGTTTCTCAATTCGACAGTATGTATTTTTTTTATGAGTGTTCGCGGATAACTTCGTCGTTTATGAACCGATTTTGATGATTCTTTTTGTGTTGGAAAGGAGATATCCAAAGGGTAGTACCATGATAAGGAAACCAGGATCTGATGATGGCATCCCAGAGAAATCGAGGGGAACCTTAGTTTCCTGATTGAAGTCGGTTTTTTTTTGTTCAAAATTATTGCAAATTCGCAACACAAAATATTGTGTAGTGGTACAGAACCTTCAGTGCGCGAGCCCAACCCGAACTTGACCGGTTCTTGTTTACAGTCCTACTTGCTTTATCAAAATAAGAATTTCAAATGGCTTCACCTTTGACAAATTAACAATTCAATGACGTCTCTGCAAACGTCACTTCCTCGATACCTACGTTTACTTATTTAAATCTTAACATTTTTATACCTTTATATAACTGATATTATTCAATTTAGATGTCAATTTGCGGAACTCCCAAATGTTTAACAATTATGAGGGGAAATCTATATCATTTAAGTAAAAGCGAAAGGTCACATGACACGAAATATCGAATACCTATTATCTACTTGACGTATGAAGCTGATATTTGGCAGGTTAGTAATTTATAGGTAGGAGACGTCATTTTAAAAATGATTTGCGACAGGGCCGAATTAAGAGGGTCTAGAGGCTAGCGTAAGTCTATATTATATTTTTTATCTGCTAGAGACATAAAGATGAGTTATTCTGGTTTGAAATGTAATAGTTATTTATGATAAAAGGGTGGTAAGAAGGTAAATAACAACGAATGACATCTGTAAGCCGGAGCCGCAGGCGAGGGTTTACCATTTTCTTTTACACCCGTGTATCATACGTCATTTTTCAATACAGTAGTGAGAAAACAGTTTAAATGAAAAACGACCGTGACAGGAAAATAAAATACATGGCTACATACCTATCAAGGTTTCGGCAACCAAAGTTCATTTTACGCGACTTGTGGCTCATTTAAAATGTCCGGGGGGGGGGAGTAATCTCACTTTTGTTCCTATACATACACATAGGTAAGTATATTTTTGCACATATACGAGTATTACAACTAAAACGACTCAATTTATTTTTACGATAATTGCGCCATATTTAAGCTTAGGCACATGCGTAAGTTTTTTTTAATATTACCATAAATAGATTACAATAAGTCTTAGGATTATAAGCGTTAAAGCCTCCTAGAAAAAGATGATAGGTCATAGAATAGGTTTAAATTGAATAGGTTCCTGTAACCAATGCGCTTTATTCAAATTTACGCTCCTTTCTTTACAAACATATAACCCAAAGAGAATCTAATCAGTAGCGTTATGAACTAACCTTTGAAAGAACAACCTATTTCTTTAAAAGTTCTCATTTTAAAAGTCTTAAAGAATATTCTGTATGTCTGGTTATTATATTTTTTATTTTCTAGAAATGTCTTATTCCAAGAGCTAAAAATAAAAAGTGGCAAAGTGAAAAGCACGTGTGCGGTAAAATCAATTTTGCGCACAGTAAACTGGCATGTAAAGTACCACTTTTCGAGCTACTGTATTGAAAAATAAATAAATGGATAGCAAGATTTTTCTTACAGGGACGTATTAAGTTGTTCAAAATAAGTGAGTAAGTTATTTTTTCAAATTCTTACGGGGGATAGGAAATAAAGCAGAAACGAAGTCACGGGCAAAAGGGAATTCACACGCAGGCGAAGTTGGGGCAAAAGCTAGTTATCAGTAATCGCGTTCCATCTCGCGCAGAGGATAGCGAGTTGTTAACAATCTTATTGAACTGGTCAAGTTAAGGTAACTAAGGCTTACTACCTACGGGTGAGGTCTCGTGTAAACATTGTGAGATCATATATTTATTGCTTGTTTCCACTCATAAAATATAAATAAGTTATAACTAACAACTGCTTTATAATAGTAAGGATTACCATAGTTGTTGCCCACTTAGTTACTAAACCACAATCTTTGATGGAAACACGTGGCCATGGCATACCGTATCTTACTACTAGTCATTTGAGTAACTTTTTATCAACTGTCAAAAACGAAAGTTTGTTCTGTAATAGGGATGACGAATGCTAGTCGTCTAATTTTTATTTTATCATCTGTCAAAAACGATATTTTGTTTTAAAAATTGTTGAAATACCTAGGCGTGACGTCATAGTTTAGCAGCGTCATTTATGTACTCATTTTGTGATTTTGATGAATTAAAAATCGAATAATTACTGGAAAACAAAACGAGTAAGGTTTTCCGAAGTTAAAGTAGGAGGGAAATTTAGTGATCAAGAGTTCATAATTTATTTCTGATGCTGTCGTCATGCCTATTATTCGCGTCACTGATATAATAAAACGAACTAACTGATTTACTGTTTTTAATAAATATAAAATTAAAAATTGTTTGATATTTCCAAATAAGCAAGTGTTTTTTGCTATTCTAGTAGAAATGTTATTCATTGAATCGTATTTTTTAGTTTATTTTTTATATGTACGGTAAAACAGCCTTGCATATCGACCTAATTAATTTAAATATCAGTCATTGTCGTTGTCATTCGCTCCTTCCAACCAATCTAGCGTTACATTATCGACATGATTCTATATCTATTACAATACTTAAAGTACCTAGTACAGTTAAAAAATCCTATGTATATTTTTGCCTATATACCAATCAATATTTAATTCTTTATCAACGATGATCAATCCTTTGGTTAACATCACCTTAGGGGGTTACAAATTTGTAATTTCTGCCTTCCATCAAATTTAGTTTTATTTACATAATTTTTCAGATACCAAAATTCGACTGCAAAATCATAAAATTCTTGGGGTGTGTTCCTTTAATCACGCGCAATGCATGACTACTTGCTTTCATAATTAGTTTATTAATTAGCTCGCCTGCGAGCGTCGCGTGTACGTATCTAATTATTGTACATTATCATTGTTCATCACCACTATTGTTCACCATGTTAGCTTCTCCAGCTATCTTTTTTTAATTTTTTTTAATCACAATTGGTAAGCCCTTGGCATCATCTCACTTGATGGTAAGTGACGATGATGCCGAAAATGGAAGCGGGCTTACCAAGCTTCCCCAACGCAATGGGGATCTGGCTATCTTATCTTCAAGCCGGAACAGCTTTGGCGGCAAGACTTAGATAAGATTGTAGTAGCTAGCCAGGCGTGCAATGAAAATGCCCTACCACCAACCAAACCGAGTCTTACAAAGTTGACCCCGCCGGGAATCGAACCCGCGATCTCCCGTTGTGAAGCGAATGGACTAACCGTGAAGGCGTTTGATCAGTTTGATCTTAGTACCTGACTGAAAGCACGCGGAAGAGCACATCAAAGAAGCTCAACCAAGAAGATTGACAGTCACTATATCGGAAACCAACCCCCAGAACAAATGGATCTTCAATGAGAGGTGAACCCATACCGCCTCCGCCTGAACCTCGCGTAAGTGTTGTTCCAGAAGGCCACGGACGCCGGGTCCCAGAGCTGCCCTGTGCCCAGGGTGCTGTCGATGATCAGGGCCACCGGGTTGGCGGCCTTACTGGCCAGCCAGCGCCTGCTGAGCAAAGGTGAACTGCTGGGTGTTGGATCGCTGAAATGAGAGAAGTTTGATCTTCATGGTTGGTATTCTCCTTGGTTAGTAGATAGTAAAAGAGATCCGTGACCCAACACGTCATTGAGAGGAGTTTATACTTCTCCTGGTGCAGTAGGACGCTGCTGATAATATAGCAGATCTTAAGGAGTGTGTCTACTGAAGGGGGAAACTGCTGGGTTGGTGATTTGGGACCTTATTACATTAAATTTCACAATCACTTAATGTCGATAAGAAAAGGTATATCGTATTTGGTGCTGATGAATGTTGACTACATTGATGTCAGAACCAAGTAAAATTATTCTATCGCTGTTTTCCTACCCAACTGTTTTGTCGGTAAAGTTTTCGAGTGGCGACCGCGCGCTGGAAAACGTAGCGTAGGCAGGCCTCCACTGAGTGGGACCGATGAACTGGAGAAGATCGCGAAAAGCCGGATGCGGGCAGCGCAGAACCGGTCGTCGTGGAAATCCTGGGAGGCTAATGTCCAGCAGTGGACGTCCTTCGGCTGATATGATGATCGTTGGTTTTCCTACTCAAAGTTGCCTGGAAGAAACTGCTAACTAGCAATAGGACCGCCTATTGTATAATATTTCTCCTATGTTATTTTCTTCTTTTTTATGTTGTGATGCAATAAAAAAGATTGTGTTGGAAAACCCGGCCAAGTGCGAGTCGGACTCGCGCACGAAGGGTCCCGTACCATTATCTATAAAAATCACATTTGTTGTATGGAATTAAATAATAATTTTATTTTAATTAAATTATTTATTTTTAAAGTGAGTATATAACTAAATATTCTGTGAATATCTCAAGCGTCTAACTTTTGCCGTTATCAATATCGAGCAAAAATGAGAAAAAAAATCACATTTGTTGTATGGAATTAAATAATAATTTTATTTTAACTTAATTATTTATTTTTAAAGTGAATATATAACTAAATATTCTGTGAATATCTCAAACGTCTAACTTTTGCCGTTATCAATATCGAGCAAAAATGAGAAAAAACACGTTTGTTTTATGGGAGCGCCCTTTAAATATTTGCATCATTTTAATTCAATTATTTATTTTTAAAGTGAATATATAAATAAATATTCTGTGAATATCTCAAGCGTCTACCTTTTGCCGTTATCAATACCGAGCAAAAATGAGAAAAAAAATCACGTTTGTTGTATGGGAGCTTATCTTAAATATGTGTTTTATTTTAATTTAATTATTTATTTTTTGAGTTGAATATATTACTAAATATTCTGTAACTATTTTAAGCGTCTATCTGTTGCCGTTAACACTATCGAGAAAAAACAAGCAAAAAAATGAAGTTTTTTGTATGGGAGCCTCCTTAAATATTTATTTTATTTTGTTTTTTAGTATTTGTTGTTATAGCGGCAACAAAAATACATCATCTGTAAAGATTTAAACTGTCTAGCTTTCACGGTCGTAAAATACAGCCTGGTGACAGACGAACAGACAGACAGACGGACAGCGAAATCTCAGTAATGGGGTCTCGTTTTTACTTTTTGGGTACAGAACCCTAAATTATATAAAAAAAAATTTAACTGAAAAAGATAATTCTTAAAAAAAATCTGTAACCTTCAGACTGATAAGTCGAAAACTTACCACATAGTATGCTGTAGTATAATGGAGGTATAATTTCCATAACTAGGTAATTCATTGACTATAAATAGAGTAAATGACTATAAATAAAGATAAAATTTTCCTCCGCTTTACGAATGACGTCAGTTGATATGTTAGCCAGGTAGGAAGTCAAATCACAAGTCATTTGAATTTAAATATTACTCGTACTTAATTGACTTGTAAAGCATAAGAACTACGCGAAGCAATTTATCAATAGCAGCAATAAATTTGTATGGGTACCTACATAGTCCAAGTGCAGGACAATTACTTACCCGAATTTAGCGAAGTTTGTCCACATGGTGACCATTCTTTTGATCATAGGCATCTCAATGTACCTATGAGGCAACGGAAACAGATGGGGCTTGAACATGTAGAACAACTCGTCTGCATGGGACGCCCCTTTCAGCCACCAGAACATGGAAATGATCTTGGGCATGTTTATACTGCCGCTGTACTTGAATAGGTAGTAAAATATGGGCTGGTCTGTCGTCATCGCAAACAACTCAGACTCTATCACAGAAGGAAACTTGAAGTGGAGATCGGAGTACAGTTCCACCATGTCGGTAACAAAATCTTCCTTTTTTGTCGAAAAGTAGAACTGCTTTATTTCCTCAATGGTTTTGTTCATGTCCTTTTCGGAGGGGAATTCCAGATCATCTTGCAAGGGATGAAAAGGATCAATTTCTTTGACGCTACTGCTATAATCTTTACCAACAAAGTAAATGCCTTCTTTATCGTTGAACCCAATAATCATCGGTATTTTATTGTAGTTACCAGATTGAATAACATCGGCTGGATGCCTAGTCAACACAGCTTCTTCTCCTGGAATCTCATTCTCCACACACGGAGAAAAAAGCATTTCAGCTGTTATGTAATTTTTATGTTCTGAATATTTGATAGCATTAATCAATTCACCGACTGTCTTATTTGATAGAATATTGTAGATTTCATAAGGGTCTTTGGTGTCATGTCCAAATTTTTTGACTAGAGAGTTAGCTGCCTTTATAGGGTCATGTTGCATAGCCCATGGGGCTAATGAGGATCCACTTTGCAGAATGGCTCTGTGGAACAGCCCTTGCGCAGCGTGAGATAAGACCAAGAGAGACGTCGACACAGCTCCCGCACTTTCTCCAAACAGCGTGACACTGTTAGGATTGCCTCCAAAAGCGGAGATATTCTCCTTAATCCACCTAAGAGCAGCTATCTGATCTTTTAGGCCAGCGTTGCCGGGAGCTTCCTTAATGCCCAGACATAGAAATCCCTCCACGTTAAGTCTATAATTTATGCTCACGAAAACGACTCCATGTGCCCCGAAATAATCACCTCCGTACAGGAAAGGTGCTCCGGTACCCTCGAAGAAGCATCCTCCATGTATGTAGACCATTACCGGGAGCAGTTTCTCTAGGTTGGTTCGCACCGGGGTGTAGATATTAAGTTTCAAGCAGTCTGGGTCGCCGTAAACGACGTCCCCGATCATTCTTTGTGGACAACGGATGTTTTCGTTGACAGCTTCCAGTATGCTGTCCCATTTTGGTGGTGGTTTGGGAGCCTGGAATCACAGACGGATAATTACTACACACTTTTCTTGTATTTCGTTTGTTACATACTTAAAGTATACCTTAGTAATCTAACAGGTTAGGTAACCGCCGTCTAAACCTTAGATAGTACGGTTAGCTGTGCAACACGACAAGAGAGAGAGAGAGAGATAGTTAGGTGTATATTTATTATTAGATCATGTTTCCTTCAGGTTTTTTTACCTATTTATCATAAAAAGTCCGAAACAGCTAGAAAGTGGAACAAACAAATGCATATTCGCGTTTTTAATACTATTAGAACAAAATTACCCCACTAGGTATCTAGGAATGTGGGATAAACTTGTACTTTTGCTTTTCCTTGTCTTATTGCGTGTTATTGTTCACGCATGTCATATCTCTTTTCCTTTTATTGCGTGAGTTTTGTGTAGTGGTATGTATGCCTATTCAGAGACTTTCGTTATGTCCTAATCAGTTTATATTCATTAAATACTTGTAAAGACCTTTAATGGGCCATTTATCATTTATATAATGTGCTATTGATTTATTGTATTAGCCGATGGATTATAACCGTAATGTTTATTCCATTCGCTTCACACCTGGAAGTCACCGGTTCGATTCACGGCGGGGTCAACTTTGTTAGACTCGGTTTGGTTGATGGTAGGGCATTTTCACAGCCCGACTGGCTTGCTACCACCATCTTATCTAAGTCTTGCCGCCAAGCATTAATGTTAACATTGCGTTGGGGAATCTTGGTAAGCCCGCTTCCATATTCGGCATCATCGTCACTTACCATCAGGTGAGAAGATGCCAAGCGCTTATCAATCGTGCATTATAAAAAAAAACATCATATCAGCCGAAAAACGTCCACTGCTGGAAAAAAGTCACCCCAAGGATTATAATAAACATATTTGTAAAACTGTTGCAGCAAGAGGACTGTAAATGCTTTACCCACAGAGATTTAAAAAAAACTCTTAAAATCCAGTCTTTGGCCTAGTACTAACATATATACTGTGCTTTGGCTTTACTATTGATTAAGACTCATATTTATTTTTCCGTTTCCGATTTGCATTTACTATTTTTATGTTTCATGGGCAGCCCGGAACCCTGTTTCATCCACCTGTAATATTGTATAGTTATTCTGGTACATGCTGTGCTCTCCTGTAATAATTTGGCACTTGGATTAGCAAAAAAGCTGAATGTCTCATCTAAAGTAATAATATATAATATCTAATCTAATACCTTTTAACGAGCACTTCTTACATAATGTATAACTGAATCTCGGAAACGGCTTCAACGATTTGCTTAAATATTGGTATACAGGGGTTTTTGGGGGGCGAAAAATCGATCAAGCTAGGTCTTTATCTCTGAGAAAACGCGTATTTTGTTTTATGACTTTACTGAAATCGCAAAAATAAACTCTTCATACAAATCGATCAGCTGATCGAGCAATTTTAATAATTTTTGTATGAAGACTCAAAATATGGGTGTGAGTGAACGCGGCTTAGCTCAGAGACTATCAGTACTAGACAGCTGTAATTTGGTATGGGTATACATAATAATCAAATACACACCGACAAATTGGTAGAATAAAATCTTGGAAAAAGCAATAGCAGGTACCCTTCCCTACATGTAAAAAGGGGTTGATTTTTTTTCGTTATCGTGTGGGGTATCGTTAAATAGGTCTTTCAAAACTATCCGATTCAGGGATCTGTGCAAATTTTTGTTAAAGTTATGTGTCCCCCCCCCTACCGTCGCTATTTCAGGACATCTGAATAAAATGTTAACAAATAGGACTTATATCAATGTTCGATTTCAACCCATTTGGATGCATATGGGTCGTAGTACGTGTTAAACTAGCATTCAAGATGCATGAAATTTGAGTTCCGAGGCTCTTATCAGTAAATCCGCATTCCACAGTCGGGCAGTAGAACAAAAGACACGCTGGCATGGTTGGGTACGGCGTGGGTTTTTCCCGTGACAAGCGGCCGCGCTGGCCCCCTTTCCCCTCGGTTGTTATTTCAGACTGGTAGCAAAGACTGTTAGGGACTTTTGTAGATTAAGTTGCGCGGTGTTATCGCTTGCGCTTCGATGAACCTTATTCTATCCCGGGGACGTAAATTGAAAAAAAAGGAAAACTATCATGGACTATTTAGGATTTCTTAGTTATGGAGTAACAGTCAACCAACTTAAGATGTGCAGTTAGATTTGTAAAAAGTTTATAGATTTTCCATACAAATGTTGTATTACCAACTGCAAATATAATATTGTTTTTTAAAATATACATTAATTTTTTGAAAAGACTACCTGATGGTAAATGACGATGGTGCCGATGATGGAAGCGGGCTTACTAAGATACTATGAACTCTTCAAGCAGAAACACACCAATGTTGGTTACATTGATGTTTGGCGGCAAGATTTAGATAAGATGGTGGTAGCTAGCCAGGCGTGCTTAGAAAATGTCCTTCTACCAACTAAACAGAGTACTACAAAGTTAGACTCCGCCGGGAATCGAATCCACGGCCTCCCGATGGCCTTAACCATTACATTTTGTACAATCTTTATATTAGCTTGCCGTGTTGGTTGGTCTGTTAGTCTTAGATAAGATGGTGGTAGCAAGCCAGTCGGGCTGTGAAAATGCCCTTCCATTAACCAAACCGAGTTTAACAAAGGTGACCCCGCCGTGAATCGAACCCGTGACGTCCAGGTGTGAAGCGAATGGAATAAGGTCACACAAAGGGTATATAAAGGGTTATATTATTTAGTATGTGTTTAGAGTATAAAATCGTTCTATCTTTAGAGATATGGTTCTTTTTGCGTGCTTTGTATTAAATCTGAACAATACCAATTGTGTTATGCCGGTAGTGACGTCATCGTAGGCTAATCAAGGGCAAACCGCATTTTTAACACGCTTATATTTGCTTCATTGCATGTATGTATGTATGTATGTTTGTAACTAACTCCTTTGCACTCGATTTTGACCCACATTAAACGGACAGCTATAATTCAAACTTTGTACATTTATCGAGAATCACTGACAATACAATAATTTCATAAGTTTTTCTCATTATCCTGAACTAAAAATTGAAAAAAAAAAAAATTAAAAAAAACTAAAAAAACACGCTTCTAAAGCACATCAAACTAAAAAGTGAAAAATAATTCTTAATAGAAGCTGAAAACAACAATGAACGAAAAATATATTATTATTACTATTATTGTGAAAAAAGCGTGGGGCGCTTTGTGCCATATTTTTCGTAAGTATATCGAGCAACCGTTCATTATTGTTTTCAGCTTCTATTAATAATTATTTTTCACTTTTTAGTTTGTGTGCTTTAGCAGCGTGTTTTTTTTAGTTTTTTTAATTTTTTTTTTCAACTTTTAGTTCAGGATAATGAGAAAAACTTATGAAATTATTGTATTGTCAGTGATTCTCGATAAATGTACAAAGTTTGAATTATAGCTGTCCGTTTAATGTGGGTCAAAATCGAGTGCAAAGGAGTTAGTTACAAACATACATACATACATACATGCAATGAAGCAAATATAAGAGTGTTAAAAATGCGGTTTGCCCTTGATTAGCCTACGATGACGTCACTACCGGCATAACACAATTGGTATTGTTCAGATTTTATACAAAGCACGCAAAAAGAACCATATCTCTAAAGATAGAACGATTTTATACTCTAAACACATACTAAATAATATAACCCTTTATACACCCATTGTGTGACCTTACTTTGTAAAATGTGTAACTTATGTTTCCCGTGTACAATAACCTATAAATTTATAACTTTTCATAATTGTCAATTAAAATTAACGCTGGGACCTTTTAACATAATATTTGGGCTTGTGACGTCATCACAAGATTTTGAACGTTTATCGTTTGAAAAATCATAAAAAAACCAGTGAATAAATAGAAAAAAAATATATTCTGTAGTTTCTGAAAATAGTCTATTTTTTATAAAATAAATACCTTAATTTTTTGAATGGCAATTTCGATTTTGATTAGTTAATAAAAAATCTACTAATATTATAAGTGTGACAGTTTGTATGTATGGATGTTAAATTACTCATTCACGCCTGAACCACTGATTGGATCTGTATGGAATTTGGTAGGTAGACAGATTATGACCTGGATTAATATATAGGCCACTTTTTCCACGCTCGCGAGCCGCTTGCCTCTCGCGCACTGCGCACCCTCGAAGCCAGTCATAGAAAGTATCTTCACGCGAGCGAAGCCGCTGGCAAAAGCTAGTGCAACATAAAATTAGGCACATAACAAGTGGTTGTAAAAAAAGTTAGGTAGATATTTATTAAAACAAAGTAAGAAAATTTCAACCGCCTCCGATGCGTAATGTTTAAGTCCATTAGCTTCACATCAGGAGGTCGCGGGTTCGATTCCCGGCGGAGTCTAACTTTATAAGACTCGATTTGGTTGGTTGAAGGGCATTTCCTAAGCCCGCCTGGCTAGCTACCACCATCTTATCTAAGCCTTGCCGCCAAACCTCAATATTAACAATATTGATGTGTTACGGCTTGCTGATAAGTTAGCCGTTCCCCTTTCATTGGGCTGGGGAATCTTGGTAAACCCGCTTTCACTTCGGCATCATCGTGAGATGATGCCAAGGACTTCATCATCATATCAGCCGAAGGACGTCCACTGCTGGACATAGGCCTCCACCAAGGATCTCCACGACGACCGGACCTGCGCTGCCCAGGTCATCGGTCCACCGAGTGGGAGGCCTTCCTACACTACGTTTTCCGGTGCGTGGTCACCACTCGAGAACTTTATTTCCTCCACTGCCATCTGTTCTACGAGCAATGTGACCTGCCCACTGCCACTTAAGTTCAGCAATTCTGAGAGCTATGTCAGTTACTTTGGTTCTCCTACGGATCTCCTCGTTTCTGATTCAATCACGTAGAGAAACTCCGAGCATAGCACGCTCCATTGCCCTTTGGGTGACCTTGAGCCTTCTTATGAGGCCCATAGTAAGCGACCATGTCTCAGTTTCGTATGTCATCACTGGCAACACACACTGGTAAATAAGGCAAATATGGATAAAAAAAAGAACAAAGATAAATTTAGTGTTCATTTTATTCATTTCATCTGTGGTTCAGGTAGGACAGACCGCACTGATAGTGTGGTAACAATAACAAGTAGATAATTTATGGAGCTTAAATCGTCCCAAGTTTTACTTATCAGTGAAAGGAAGATAAAGAAACAGAGGTGCACAAGCCACTCGTGTCAAGCTATCAAGGGCGAATCGGAACTAATAAATATTTTGAAAAGGCTTCTAATATTTATATGCCTTTATCTTTACAGGATTTCTGGATGCTGTAAATTGTGTGTAAGCCTATTCTTTCGGTTATCTTACAGTAATTTGTCAAAGATTCAAACCCCAAAAAGCCTTTTTTATACTATAAAATATAGTGCGCGGAACTTGTGCACAGGAAGGCAGTCACAATTATTTATCAAGGTCTTCGGATGGTTTCTATATAGCTAAGTTAAGTACTAACGGCTAAGGCCCGATCGCCCTAATTCAGGGTAGGCTCGAGCCCCTCGGTGGGGACTTATTTGAGCTGATATGAATGAAAGTTAAGTACTTACCTATCTCTCTTCGACTCCGGTTCCAGCACTGGTGGTATGATTCACCCCTCGAGTGAAAGTTAAGGCAGTTTTAGCAAAGTTCCTACGATAATTATACCGGACATCTGTTGCTCACCCCCCCTCCCCCCACTTCTCTCCGTAGTAACCATAGTGAATAGCGTCGCACGGTAACGTCCTCGGCATCACTCCTGACGTGGTGCAAACAACCGGTGCGAGATTTAGCAAGTTGATATGATCCCTTGAGGCAGTTTCGGAAAAGTTACTGACGATAATTACCTGGAATCTGTTGGTCTCATCCACGGATCCATACGGCACGCCGTAGTAGACGTAGTGCGTCGCGTCGTGCGCTAACGTCCCGCGCACCACGCCTGACGTCGTGCGCACCAGCGGCGCTGGCTCCCGCAGCACGGAGGCGGCTATCAGCGCAAGCAGTGCGCTTAGCTTCACCCACCCCATGAGTGGATGTCGTCAGCAAATAACAACTGAGTTTATAGTTCAGTGTCTAGTAATTGCACAATGTACAGGTTTTTCACAAAAACATAACAACAACCCTTCGTTACCTCTACGTTACACTTCTGCACATTATGTTAAAGAGTTGTGTAAGTTATTTTTATCACAAATTAAAAGCAATTAAATATAAATATAAAACTCCGTTGAAAGATAAAAGACTACACAATGAATACTGAATTCAAGATTACAAGAAAAGGTCAATTCAATAATTTTGAAGAATATTGTACAGTTGATGTAAGCTTTTTGCTACATATTTTTTTCGTATTTTAATTATTTAGCAGGTTATAGTTAATTTATTTAACGCGAGTGGTGCGTCAACTCTTGCGCAGTATCGTTGTATGAATGAGTCGAACAGCGAACAATAAACGATGCTCGCCTGACCTTTGTCCGAAGGGCGGCCGCGCCTGTCTTGCTGCTCGACGACGATTCAATAAATTACTAATTAATAATTATTTAATACTTATCAACTAGATACCTCAGTCCGTGTCGATGGAATTATCCGGAGCTCCTTAAGAGCCTGGCGGAGTTCATATCCTATAGAAACGTAGTATTTGATTCATTTGTTAACCAAAGAACCGATTTTGAAATAATTTTATATCGATAATCGGATGACGTATATCTGTGTCTGTACCGCATTACTTTTTTGAAAAACGAAACAGGAATCCATTATTAGTCAATAAACTTGTATTTAAGGTAAAAGACGGAAAACAAGTTTATTGATTAATAATGAATTCCTGTTTCGTTTTTCAAAAAAGTGATGCGGTACAGGCACAGATATACGTCATCCGATTATCGATATAAATTTCAAAATCGGTTGTTTGGTTACCAATTGAATCAACGTTTGTATGGGATTTATGAACTCTAGCGGGCTCTTAATATACTCGTATTAATGGCCTGATTATTTTATAAGTAGTTGGACTTTTTTAACCGACTTCAAAAAATGAGGAGGTTTCTCAATTAGAACGTATTTATTTTTTTATAGGTGTTCGCGGATAACTTCGTCTTTTATGTACTGATTTTGATGATTCTTTTTTTATTAGAAAGTAGATATCCCAAGGGTGGTACCATGATAAGGAAACCAGGATCTGATGGTGGCATTCTATAGAAATCGAGGGGAGCCTTAGTTTCCTGTTTGAAGTCGTTTTTTTTGTTCAAAATTATTCATACTCGTAATTAATTATCAGTCATTAGCGCAGACACATTTTGAAGACGTTACGAAATATTTATTACTTTTTAGGCTTGACCGACGACCTGGTGAAAATCGTGGAAAGCCGCTGGATAAGAGCAGCGCAGAAACGCTCGTCGTGGAAATCCTTGGGGGAGGTCTTTGTTCAGCAGTGGACGTCTTTCAGCTAATATGATGTGATTTAGGCTTTAAAATTACTAACTCTAAGTTAGATTTTTATATGACGTAAAAGATGCATTGTTTTAATTTCTTTCGTCATAAGTGTGCTCTGCTCTGCACAGTTCCTTTTTTTACGTATTGGTATCTATCGCTTTGGTATTCGTTTTTAACCACCTCCGTGCTGGCGTAATGGTTAAGGACATTAGCTTCACATCAGGAGGTCGCGGTTTCAATTCCCGGCGGAGTCTAACTCTGTTTCGGTTTGGTTGGTGGAAGGGCAATTCCTAAGCCCGCCTGGCTACCTACCACCATCTTATGTAATTCCTGCCGCAAAACATCAACGTTTGTTGTGTCCCGGCTTGCAGATAGCCAGTTCTCCATTGCGTTGAGGAATCTTGGTAAGCTCGCTTCCTTCTCGGCCTCATCGTCACTTACCATCAGGTGAGATGATGCCAAGGGCTTACCGATTGTGAATAAAAAAATATCTATCTATCGCCATGTCCGAAAACGGCTAAGCTTAACGTTTGCTTGAACATCAGACAGATCGACTTCTTAAGGGGTGAATAGATGATTTTACTTTTTAAGCAACTTAAAAAAGATTGCTTCCTTTTTCGAACGCAAAGCTGTACTCATATCTAATATATATGTCCGTTTCGTTTTAGTAATTCAATAGCAAAAAAGTCACTCATCATTGCAGTACTCGTTGATATCTTTTGTAAGGCCAAGACTTCTCACTTGATCTATTACTAATAGCTGATGCCCAACAATACTACCACAACTAACAAATATAGAGTAAAAAATATCAAGGCAAAACTGAAAAGCGACTTTAAATAAAAGAGACATAAATTACATAAACCTCCCCACGTGTCGTATTTAGACACCTTCGCGAATTCATTTGATATCGTATTTATATTTCATTCAAATATTATAAGCTCATATACGTCCCCGCCGAGGGGCTCGAGCCTACCCTGAATTAGGGCGATCGGGCCTTAGTCGACCACGCGGGCCAAGTGCGGGTTGGTCGACTTCACACACACAACTCGAGTTTCTTCGCAGGGCTGTGGCAGGTTTCTTCACGATGTTTCCCTTCACCGTAAGAGTGTCGGATAAACGTACATATGAAATCGAAATTCGGAAACACATTGGCACGTGGCAGGATTAGAACCACGGCCTTCCGGACAGGAAGTAGCGGCCGTAAGCGTTACGCCACCGACGCTTCTATTTCATTCAAATACACTTTAGCAATTCGTCATTCCGTAACTAGTTACACATTGAACAAAGACAGTGTAAGTCCCTATCTAAGTTCGATGCTCCGCCACACGTGACACGACCTACTTGAACTGCCGAAGGAGTTATCTAGAGAAAACCAGCGAGTTGCGGTTTTCTTAT